>CM055123.1:258213873-258813873 GCA_029206835.1 Rana muscosa | reverse complement strand
AAAGCGGAGGCTCATCCAAAAGTGAACCTCCGCTTTTCGGAACCCTCCCCCCCTCCGGTGTCACATTTGGCACCTTTCAGGGGGGAGGGGGTGCAGATACCTGTAAAAAAAAAAAGAAGGTATTTGCACCACTTCCGGGTATAGACTCCTGTGGGAGTCCCGCCCCTTCGCGTCACTCCCCTGTTGTGTTCTGGGAAACACACGGCTCCCAGAACACAGCGGGGACCAGTGAGGACCACGCAGCGCGACTCGCGCATGTGCAGTAGGGAACCGGGCAGTGAAGCCGCAGCGCTTCACTTGCGGATTCCCTCACCGAGGATGGCGGTGGGGGAAGCCGAGAGCCGAGCGGTAGCTAGGCTTCGGGTGCCGACGTCGTGGGCAACTTGGACAGATAAGTGTCCATTTTTTTTAAAAGTCAGCAGCTGCAGTATTTGTAGATGCTGGCTTTTAAAAAAAAAAATTCCGGTGAACCTCCGCTTTAAGCTGTAACCAGCAATCTGTACTTTTGTAGCAACAGCTGTCTCCTATAGCAACTGATAAAGAACTCACAAAAAGGAAGGCAGGAATTCTGTGGATGATTCCATCTTGACGTTTTCCCAGGCTCCCCATTGTTTCCTGGTCCATGGCAGAGTAACCTCTGGTACTTCATCTCAGGTCTCCATCCTTTCCTTTGTGCCTCCATAGTAATAAGCAGGATCTCCCTTGCAGAGCCTCGTGCACATGGCTAGGCCTTAAGCTTCAGGCCTACCCAGAACAGTAGCTGTTCCTCCTCGCACATCCAAACCAGACCAAGGTCTGGGTGGGACGGGAGAACCCTGATCACCTGACTTCCTCTAAATATGTACCATGAAACTCCTACTGATTGGCTGAGAAATGTATGCATATTCGTAACCTAGCTTCACTGTAGCTCATCATACTAATGCCAAAGTTAACAGTGCCACCTATTGACAGAAGGGAGGAACTGCAGCTAAACCAGGCCTAGGAGAAACCCCAAATGATCATAAAGACTTCAAATCTACCAGGCTAGTTACCACCTAGCACATGTACATTTGCTGGTAGCCCTGTTTAAGACAAGATTGGTGCTACAACAATAACATAATAATGCTTTTATGAGATTTTAGTGATTGAGTGTATAACCACATGTGTCACCCTTTGTGAATATAAGAACCCCAATAGCAGGGTTTGCCCCCAGATGCCCTTTGGGAAGGGCATGTAAGACAGTCTGTATCACCCTTAACAACCAATGAGATTCCAGATGTGATTTTTCCATTACAGATGAATGAAAACTAAAAGATGATTGGTTGCTGGGAACACCCTCCAATTTCCCTTTTCTGTGTACAACAGCAGGCTGTGGAGAGTGTGGTAACCAATGAGTGATTGGAGGCAACGTCTGTAAATTGTAAGCTATTTATTTTTCTTTTATTCAAAAAACAGAAAAAAGTCCCTGGCCCTTTCCATAAAATGCACAGGTGTGAACTACATCCATAGGAAACCATGTTAAATGGACTGTAGTGTGTTTCTGCAAAACTGAAAACGTGCTAAAAAATGCATAGGTGTGAACCAGGCCTTACTGTGGACGAGTGCGGGGTGTAATAAGATGGCAGCGACAGAACGTAACTTCCGTTACAAAATCTGACGGGTCGCCTAATCTGATGAAAGAGGGGAAGACAGAGATCCGTGTTCCTGCTTAGCAAGAACACAGGATCTCCATCTTCTAGTGTTACAGAACGGCAATCTGCCTTATTTACCTAGGCAAATCATAGCGGGAGCGGGTCGGCAGCGGAGCGCGTGCACGCCCTAGACTCATAAATGTAAATGACGTACAGGTACGTAATTTCGCGCTAAAGGGCCGCCCTGCCGCAGTATGTGTACATGTGATGGACCGGAAGCGGTTAGTAAAGATAAGAGTACTGAGTCTGTATGAGAAATCTTCTGAATATTTGTGCAGATGTTTTTCCTGTCTGTGGACACCAGTATCTGGGCAAATGAAGAGAACTTCCAATTCACCAAGTTTCCCGATTCGTTAATTACTTGAAATCTGGTGAAAAGCTTCAGATAGAAGCTGACACTCTCTGACTCCTGGGCATATACATTGGCTGAGTGATAAGGCTCCGATGTGTGGGATATTACTGCCCTAAGACTGGTACACAACCCGAGAGAATAGAAGCTTCATTCTGAGGCTTCTCACACAGGCGTTTTGCTTGGGACAGCTTTCCTTTAGCAGGTCAGGCAATTGTTGTAGCAGACATTGTGAATGTTGTCGCTAGCTCTTATTGTGATACTGAGGGACCCCTCCCTGTGTAGTGGGGTGGAATGATGGTGAGAAGGTGCAGAGAGCAGGAAGCCATATTTTCTGATGTTCATTACACACTGTGACCATAGGCACTGCTGGGGGACTACAAATCCCAGTATGCAGTGCAGGCTGATCCTGCAATGACAGAGCGATACCCAAGTGAGGATCAGCTGCGATTACAAGCAATTGGGATGTCCAAGACCGCAGAGCAGCGTGTAATCCTATACAATGGGGCAAGTTTGGGGTTTGTAAACACATGTAAAAGTGGGTGAAACAAAGGTGAAAAGAATCAGGCGATTTCTGTGAAAATGTTGGCGTTTTGGTGCAATGCGTTGGATTCTATCGGGAAGGTGAAATGTATGGGGTCTGTTTAGGTTTTTTGCCCACGATACATACAGCTTATACCCAAGGCTCATACATTTTTCCAATCAAATCCAAATACAGAAATATGTGAATCCAGGGTGAACATTGTGTGAATCATGGGTGAAAACATATTTTCTATGTGTTTTGGTGGTCAATGGTGAAAGGGGCTTTATATGCCTCCTGGGAGCTAAGAAAACTCTATTCACCTATCCTGGGCCTGTTCTTGTGCCTTAAAATGGCCTTTTATTCGATTTATTAGAAATACTAAGGCCGCTTTCACACAAGTGGCTGGGGGGAGGGAGCCGGCGCAAAAGCAGATGGTTGATCAGCATTTTTTCCACCCCTAATGCACACCTACAAGCAGACATGGTGTAGCCAAATGCCTTCTGAAAAGCGATCCACCACTTGGGGAGGGGGGGGGCGTAAATAACGCCACATGGACAACGCCTCTGAACAGCAATCTGCGCTTGGCTCGCTTTTCAGAGACATTGACAGGAGGTGATATGTTGACTCCTCACTTCCTTTTTTAACCCCTTAAATATCACACATAGTTTCTGGCAGTTGCAGCTCGGCCCCATTAACTCGCATGGGTCGCATTGGGTGGGGTACAGTTTCCTCCACGCATGACGGGTTTATTTCCTGCTGCAACATAATATGTACACCTCTGGCAGCTACCTTTTCAACTTAAAGGCATAGGTCACCTTTACCAAAATACTGCCTATGCAGGTAAAGGGTGCCTGTAGATTTAAAAAAAAATGAGCAGCTCTGACTAAAGTTGAATGATGTCCTTGCTATAGGTGTAGGCCATTTATGTTCCCCCTGAAGCCTGACTGAAAATCTCCCACAGATTGCTTCTCCCCGTCCTGTCTTGTTGCTAGGGCGTTGCTAAGGGTCTTTCCCTGCTGATATTGTTCACCTCCACCATCACAGGAGTGAGCTGCTTCTCTAAATCAAATCCTCTCACTCTCCTGATGCAGCAACGCTGAGCTCACCGCGTGGAAGCTCACTCCTGTCATGGTGGGGGTTCAGGTAATGGTTGTCAATGAACCTTAGCAACGTCCTAGCAACAAGGACGAACAGTGGGATGTTGTCTCTGAGAATTTTTCAGTCAGGCTTCAGAAGGTACCTAAATGGCCTAGGCTACAACTGCATAGGCAGTTTTTGATGAAGGTGAGGTAAAGGGGGGGGGGGTAAAAACGCAGCCGTCCCTTAAGCACAAGTGTAAATGAGCCCTTATTTACGTTTTTTTTTTTCACAGAAGGAAAAAAAGAGTGAAAATAAATGTTTTCATCTAAGATTTATGTAACTTTCAGCCACGATTCATACATTTTTTAAATTTAATCTTATGCGGGGTAAAGAGTGAAGATAAAAAAATGTCTGCTTCATCAATAAAATTTTATGATGAAATAAATATCGTCCAAATCACTCCACTCGATCCTACCCACACGTGTCCATCGGCTGCTGGCTCCCTGTCCAGAAGACATCTGTCTGTCTAAATTACAACTCCCCTCCACAAAACTAAAATCGGGTTGCTATGGGTTACTGTGCACTGTGCAGTGCTCTGGCAGGCAGACAATAATATGCAGAGAGCTGTATCCCATAACAACCAATCAGGAAGAATCTTCCCCTCCTCTGACTTTGGTATTGAGTAATCTGGTTGCTATGGTTTACGGTGCATTGTGCAGTGCTCTGGCAGGTAAACAATAATATGTAGAGAGCAGTATTTCATAACAACCTATCAGGAACCATCTTCCCCTCCTCTGACCCTGTTATTGAGTAATCTGGTTGCTATGGGTGACCCCACATCACCATGGTATCAGAACAGGAAGTGATGTTGTCAGTGACAGCTACCAGGCAAATTTAATCTCCATAAAAGTGAGGCCATGACACATGTTGCTATGGATACCATTGACACTTTGTGTCTCAGTTTTTAGAAGTGAATGGTGGTGACATCTGGTAAGGGCCCCCACAGCCGTCTGCTCCCCCAGAGGGGGTAAAGAGAACCTGTACTGTGATCATGGCCGCCACCTAGCTGGTAGTGTACTGGTCTGGCCGGTATATTTGGGACCTGTTGGCCATGTTACTAACAGGATAGATGTCTCACGGGTGGGATTTTTTCCACAAACAGACACACGGGGCCACCATTGGTAAAAATACCGGTTCCCTGGCTGTTTCTGGCTTCAATACTTTCCCAGAACAAGCATGCAGCAAGTGAAGTCAGAACATATAACTCCATATGTGTACAAAATATATAAATATAAATATATAAGGGGGGCTCACTGGCGCTGGCGTTCCTGTTCACGGCCCGCGAGACGTTCCAGAGCTTCTCTAGCAGGATGTCCGCTTCGGATTGGTCGCCTCCAGCGGAGCCCTCCAGCCATTGGAATAAGCGGGCCCCGGCAAAGCTGTACAGCACCAGGCAGGTGATCAGGCAGAGGTGAGGGAAGAGGGTCCAGAAGAAGTGGTCACATCTCCGCCGGCAGCGGCTCTTCTGGGACATGATGCAGCGGAGAGGATCCGGAGAGGAATGACAGTTAGGATAAGAGGAGATCATCAGCCAGACCTGACCCCCTCCTCCTCCGCTGCTCATCCACTCTGCACAGTGCAGCTCCCAGAGGGAACGCACACAGCGTTAACAGCTCCATTACTGTCTATTGATCCAAAGAGTGGAAAGAGCACCGGCAGCGGCGTCCGGGGGGGGGGGGGGGGGGGCAACTTTACTGTATCGCAGAAAGTTCACTTTTCTCCTATGTTGTGCCATTAAATCAAATGGTTTCTATGGGTTACCGCACTTTGCACATCAAACGTTTCATTCAATCTCTCAGGCTTCATTCACACTTCGGATTTTGGATGGGAATTGCGGGCAGAATCGCCGTGATTCCAAATTACATGGCGATCATGGACAACACACAACGAGCATTTGGGTGCCATTATCCCTTATTGCATCAAAAATCGCCATGCAAAGTCGCACTGTAAATCGCGCGACTTTGGGGTCGCAATAGTGGAAACCTAGCCTAATAGCACCCTAAGCCTAGGTTCGCACTGAGTGCGGGAATAAAATTGTGCGAGTTCACCTGAACTCGCACAATTTCACTCCCGCGTGTCAGTCCTGATTTCAGGGTCGATTTCAGAGACATCTGTGCAGGTTTCTGCACAGATGTCAATGGAAATCGCACCCCCAAATCACCAAAAGTAAAACACAAACTACTTTTGGGAATTGGTGCGGCGTCGCAAATGCGGCGTCGCACTGATTCGGACGCTGCCACTGCCAGCAATTGGCGCCAATTTGGCATGTCAAATCGCATGCCAAATCGCATCAATGTGAACCAGGGCTCAATGCAAAATGACTGTCACTCGCCAAGCTGCGCCTTTCAAAATGACACAAAGCTTGTCACCCGATAAGGGGCAGGATCTTTTTTTCAGGTGACAAAAGACGCGTAGGACAGCCCAAATCGCGTGTTAAATGTTCCACAAAATTGCAAGCGGAAACACTTGTTCCCACTATGTGAAAGTGTGAATGGGGACTCAGTGTTCGTTGTGCAATGCGTTAATGTGCGTTTTGTTGCAGCAGCTGTTCATTTAAATAGGTTGCCTAACAAAAAAATCGCACCAATAAGGGGCAGTTTGTTTTTGCGCGTTCATGTGCATTCTGGTTTTGGCAACCCATTCATTTAAATGAGCTGCCAAATGCTCGGGAAGGCACAAAAAGTAGTGCAGAGGCTACTTTTGCAAATCGCACCCCAATAAACCACAGTATCATGTAGCTTGGTGGCTGCAAACATGCTGCATTTGGGGTGCCATTAACAATTAATGGCACCCCCGCACATCTAGCAAGGGCAGTGCATTCCCATGCAGTGCGGCAAATGTGCTTTCACGTACCACATTCTGGTGTGAATGGGCTCTAAAGGTGTTTGTAGCATTTTTGTCAACACACCACAATTCATGTCCATCAGCAAGGTGCGTTGGCGTGCTGTTCATTCTGCATCACACTAACGCACATTATAGTGCACTGAGGTCACATGCGTATTACCGCAGCAGTATATCGTGAATGGGCCCTAAGGCCCGGTTTACACTAGTGCGATGTAAGAACCCTGCGAATCCAGTGCGGGTGTCAATGTAAAGTTAACGACACCCCCAAATTGGATCGCAGTGCGAACTGTAAAATGGTGCAGGAATCGGATCGCATGGGTGATTCCAGTGCGGACCAAATTAAAGGGTCCTGCACCATTTTGGTGCAAATGCGATGCGTTTTCAGCCATACAATTTGTATGGCTGAAATCACATCGCACAGACATTGCATGTGATGTGCAGAGCAATGCAGCACGAATCACATGCGATGTCTGGCATAGCACTAGTGTGAACCGGGCCTAAATGACTGTGTTTGTTATTTTGAAAAGTATAAGGGAAAAGGAGTGGTGCAAAAAGTGCTTATAAGTCACATTAATCTTATTTAGCGTATTTAGTCTCTATGATCTGCGTAACTTGGGGTGTGCCCTTTGCCAATATACTTGACACAGCACTATTGCACACATCACTATTGCATTACATAGCCAGGGAGGTGACATCACTATTAAAAGCTTGCAGCTCTGCAGATTTTTTGTTAGGCAACCTATTCAAATGAAAAGCTGCTGTAACAAAACGTATATTAAACGCACTGCACAACAAACACTGAGGCTCCATTTACACTTATGAGTTTTCTTTTTCAATTTTGTTGAGCGATTTGCATGGGATTTTGCATGTCGCATAGGGCCAGCCCATTCACTTGAATGGGCTGTCCTACGCACCTTTGTCATCCCTTTTTTGGCGACAAACTTCGACCAGACTTGGTCACTGGAGTGTAAATGAGCATACTCATGGCTGCTGTTAGAAATCACGGGGTCCCATACAGCCTACCTGAAAGGCCCCCCCTCCCCCAGCCCGAAGTGACTGAGCACATAGATTTTTATCAGTCCCTTTCTTTGCAGCCTCAGTTGCAAAGATGAATAAATTGGAAGCGCTTTGAAGCTTCTTGCTCATTCACAAACTGAATCCTAGTAAACAGTTTACTATGCTTCAGTACTGAATAGACATTTCTAGCGCACCCACCTATCCCCCTCCTGCATTTAACTTGGCTCCTCGCAGGGGAAGACAGGCACACCGCACTATCAGCCCGTACCCTCCTGTGTAAAGAGGTTGAGTGGTGTTATTTTTGGGTCTTGTCTGCAGCCAGAGTCAAAGTCCTCCTGAGAATGATTCTCACCTCTACCATGTGTAGATGCAAGTCCTTGACTTCCCCAGGAACGGCAATGTCCACACCAGCTGAAAGTCCAACTCAATATTTATTTTCACTTGAATAACAAATAGTCTCATGGATAGAAGAAAGGTTGGAGCAAAGACACAGGACAGCTTAAGGTGTGGAGGAGGTCCAGGCCCAAACGTCCAGGCCCAAGCTCAAACTCTTCTGACTGTTCAGGCTTCTCAAACAGTTTTGGCGCACAGTCTCTGCCACAGACCATGAGGTTGGTCTCTGCCACAGACCTGGTGAATAAGGTCACTGCCACTGACCTGGTGAATCTTTTGGTCTCTTCCTAGGACAGGGCCCCTTTCAGGGAGAAGACGTCCCCCCAGAGAGTCAACAGACCCTTCCTTCACCGTGTCCACAGCATCGGTCCCTCGAAATAGATCCTCCCTTCTCTTAGGGTGCGGGTCCCCTCGCAAGGCGGCACCCTGGACTCCTCGATCCCTAGTGGACCCCAGTCAAAGATTGCTGGGCCCCAGGCCGTTGCTGCAGCTCCTGGGCCTCCATACCCAGGCAGTCAGAAATGGTGAAGTAGTACCTCACCCCAGGCTAAAGGTGCCTGAGGTGGAACCGGAACACGGCCTCTGGGCCGAGGGCACCCGGAGATGAGCCACGCACGCACTCCCAGGCTGAAGGTCCCTGGGGGGTGGACCCCGATCAGGAGATGTCTGCCCTTTTATATCCTCTCCCGGCATGCACATCAGGTTCCCCGCCCCACTGTACGGCCGCCGAGAGGAGACACAAAAGGCACAGCACTGTATTGATAGCTCAACCCCAGCCCAGAATGGCAGCGCCACCCATAGGCCACAGGGAACTCCACACCAATACTATCCCCTGAGGACAAAAATGGTCCATAACTCCTAACAATCTAAGGTGTCTGAGCCTGGTTACCACTCAGACACTTCCCCTAAATTGAACACCCCGCTACACATTCAATCACTCACTGTGTTCATTCAGGAAAGGAAGGGGCCAATAAATTATATGTAGCAGGTATACACTTTTCTGTGTATTTAAAACTGGCAGAGACACCAGTGATGTGCAGTTCCCTGCAGCCCAGCGGGTGGCACTGTCGCCTTGGGCTGGGGTTGAACCATTGCTGTGTGCCGGGCTCCCTTTTTGTCCTCCCTCGGCAGCAGTATGGTGGGGCGGGGAACCCACCGTGCTTGCTGGGAGAGAGTATAAAGGGGCCGGCCATCTTTGTCACGGGGTCGAGTCCTGGGCACCTTCAGCCTGTGGGCGGTGGTTCGTGTCGGTCCTCTAGGCGGCCTAGGCCTAGAGGACGTCCGGAGGTCGTGTTCCATCCCAGGCACCTTTAGCCTGGGGTGAGGTACTCGGATGGAGGTCTGGAGCTCAGTGCCCAACACTGAGTTCCGCAAGGGAAGGAGATCCTAGGGGACCCTGGGAGAGGGTACCCGAATCCGGAGGGCGTAATGGACCGGTGGGAGATACTTGCTTGAAGACCTGGTGCAGCATATTGCCGGTGACAGGTGAGCCTTCCATCGGAGACCGCCTGGAAGGAAATCCCCCTTCGTTCGGAGACCGCAACCCACTTTCAGGAAGGAAAGTGGAGAGTTCATTGTGCCTGGGCCTACTCGCATCCACACCCCCCCCTGTCTGTTCTGTTCGTTGAGGGAGTCCAACTGTCTGTGCATTACTCTGTCATTGGAAGAATAAAGGAGTGTTGGACTTTAGTGGTGTGGGGCTCATTTTTAAACTACCATTCAGGCACACCACACCTTCCCAAAAATCAGCTTGTGCTGTAGCGAATCACAGCACAGTGATTGGACACAAAAGGTGGGATTTATGATTTCTCCAATCACAAGCAAGGGGCGTGGATTGTGCTCCTCCAGGCATTCCCTGCCAGGACAAGTACTGTCAGTGAGTAAAGAGGTAATGTTTTTTGGGGGGATCAGATTGGCCTGGGGGGTGGCTGTGTCAGTTTCATTCCGGGACACTGTATTGTCCTGGAATGAAGGTGCCCGGGACAGACCTGCAAAATGCGGGACTGTCCCGGGCAATCCGGGACACGTGGTCACCCTAGTGGGGGAGTTTGCTTAAAAATGTAAATTAAATAAAATTTGTGTTTTTGGATTGTGGTGCTCTGATGCAGTGAAGTTCCACTTTACTAAAGTAGAACTGTAGTTGTCTTTAAAGTGGAGTTCCACCCAAAATTTGAACTTCCGTTTAAGGACCCCTAACTCCCTGACATGCCACATTTGGCATGTACAGTCATTTTCTTGGGGGAGTGGGTGCCTAGTTTTGACAGGTACCCAGCTCCCACTTCCGATCGCGCCCCCTAGGCGACCCCTCCTCTCCCACTCCCTCCCTGCAATCTTCTGGGACACCACACAGGTCCCAGAAGATTGCTCAGCCATTCAGGGCGTGCAGCGCGACTCGTGCATGCGTAGTGCGCACCCGGCTGTGGAGCTGCAAGCTCTCCCAGCCGGGTGCCCACACTAGTGATGCCAGTTGAGGGGGAGAGAAGAGAGGATTCGGGCGGCTGCATTGCTGGACCATGGGACAAGGTGAGTGCGTGTTTATTAAAAGCAGCAACACTTTTTGTAGCTGCTGACTTTTAATAAACAGAAAAACAAGTGGAACTCTGCTTTAGGCAGACAGGCTGTTATAGAAGATATATGCATTGTCTCTTTTGCAATGATACAGTATGCACACCTACCTTCCTGCTTGCAGCAATCGCCAGCATGTAAACTGAGCTGTGCATGTGCAGTTCAGTTTACAGTGCCAGGCTGATCCCTGTGTGCCAGCATGACTCCAGCACATGCGCAGGAATGATGTCATCATGTATCAACCAATGAAGATAGGCAAAGACAGGCACACAGAAGATGTCGGCACAGGCAAGTGATGGGGATCGTTGGAGGAAAGGTAAGTAAGGATTATTTTAGTCATACCTCCCAACTCTCTAAGATGGGAATGAGGGACACCTATTAGCAAAAGTATGAAAGAATAGGACACACCCTCTACCACGCCCCCCTTGAAGGAGAATTCTACCAATAAAAAAAATGTATTGGTTACTGTAACGACACCCGTGTATGAAAGGGGTTAAAGTCGTTTAGGATATTCCATTCCCGAACACAAGGCAGCTACCAAACACTCCAACCAGCCGAACAAGAAATCCATATGAATAATTCTGCCCCAAATACGAGACGAGGCTCTGTGTGAGGTTCAAGCAGGAATCACAATATTTATTAAAAACTACAGGCTTATATAAAGTAAAAGAGGAGGTGCATATATATCCTGCTCATATTACTCTGAAAATACACCTGTGACCAGACCTAATTAACATGAGCTAATTAACTAATCCCCTTAAGCAGCCAATATGACTCATATGCATGACCTTTGAGTTTCCTAGACTGGCTGTCTCCTAAACTACAATACACATTATCACAGGACTCCTTCACACAATTACAGAGTTAATTACCACAAATAACAATGGGGATCGAATGACTCTTACATTGAACTTCCTGGAATGCCCAAATAAGGAGGTATACTTCATGGGCAAAGCCCTCACAGTGTACAGGGGATAACATCTTCATATTTCTTGAGAGATATTGTTAATGAATATTACTGTCTCATTTTAAGTAGTTCAAGATATATTTTCTCAGTTACCCTATGCTCCTAATGGACACAGGGTGATTTAGACATAAGAGGTGCATGGGGATCTGAAGCAAGGGTATCTCATACTTTCTAAGGGATTCTGGGTTCCATGAGCCCTCCCGTTACAGTTACCAATGAGTGCTTTTTTTTACCACTACCTTTTCTTTATATTTAAAGAAAAAAGGTGCTTGTGCGCTTACCACTCAGTAAAAATAAAAAAGAAACACTGAAGTGCAAATGATGCTGAAAAAATTAAATAGGAGACAACTAGCAGCTAACTTCTATAATGTGACCAACATACAATAAAAATAATGTATATAATGAAGCAGCGCTAAATGTCAATAGAAAGTGCTAATATTAAGAGTGCTAATGTCTAACTTCTCATAAATAAAATAGGGTGACAAAATCATCAATAATGGAATAAAATTAAAACGTCCGAACAGTGACTAAGAAAATAAAGTGATAAATAGCCAAACTGGCAGTCCAAATGGCAGCAGCTTATTGCAGGGAGAGAACCAAAGATGGGTGTGGGAATACACCTTATCACATCAGAAACAAACTGGATCAGATGAACAAATGATGTATAAATAATCCTCCCCCATAGACACCAGCCTCTCACCTCTCTGATGGACCCCACAGGGTCAGTAATAGCCACAAAGATCTCCACTGCTCACAATGAGAACTCCCAATCCTTTTGTGTGACCCGAAACCACTGTAGGGATCTCCACAGCTTACCAGTGTTCTTCCTTGAAGCAAATCTTCCCGATGGACCCCACAAGGTCAATAATGGCCACAAAGATCTCCACTGCTCACAATGAGAACTTCCAGTCCTTTTGGGTGACCCGGAACCACTATAAGAATCTCCACAGCTTACCAATGTTCTTCCTTAAAACAAATCTTCTTGCTCTCACAAACCAGAGTTGTCTGAGTTTCCCAACTCTGGTTTGTGAGAGCAAGAAGATTCGTTTTAAGGAAGAACATTGGTAAGCTGTGGAGATTCTTATAGTGGTTCCGGGTCACCCAAAAGGACTGGAAGTTCTCATTGTGAGCAGTGGAGATCTTTGTGGCCATTATTGACCTTGTGGGGTCCATCGGGAAGATTCGCTTTAAGGAAGAACACTGGTAAGCTGTGGAGATCCCTACAGTGGTTTCGGGTCATGCAAAAGGATTGGGAGTTCTCATTGTGAGCAGTGGAGATCTTTGTGGCTATTACTGACCCTGTGGGGTCCATCAGAGAGGTGAGAGGCTGGTGTCTATGGGGGAGGATTATTTATACATCATTTGTTCATCTGATCCAGTTTGTTTCTGATGTGATAAGGTGTATTCCCACACCCATCTTTGCTTCTCTCCCTGCAATAAGCTGCTGCCATTTGGACTGCCAGTTTGGCTATTTAGCACTTTATTTTCTTAGTCACTGTTTGGACATTTTAATTTTATTCCATTATTGATGATTTTGTCACCCTATTTTATTTATGAGAAGTTAGACATTAGCACTCTTAATATTAGCACTTTCTATTGACATTTAGCGCTGCTTCATTATATATATTACTTTCCTTTATATTGTTTTTTTGGAATTTACAAATGCAGCAATTTAGAAATTGGATGAAAGGTTTAGCACTGGGAAACACTTTTTGACAGCGAAATAGTGGATTTTATATACAACTATATAGATCAGACTGGAATGAGGGACAGATGAGGGGGAAATAATAGGATTTTTATAACAGCTTACCTGTAAAATCCTTTTCTTGGAGTACATCACGGGACACAGCGCGACATAGTCATTACTAATGGGTTATATAGTTACCGTCAGGTGCTGGCACTGGCAACTTCCAAAACCGGAAGTACCCTCCCCTATATAAGCCCCTCCCATCCGGGAGCACCTCAGTTTTGTAGCAAAGCAATAAGTGTCCCCAAAGAGGGGCGGGAGCTCTGTGTCCCGTGATGTACTCCAAGAAAAGGATTTTACAGGTAAGCTGTTATAAAAATCCTATTTTCTTTCTCGTACATCACGGGACACAGAGCGACATAGTCATTACTAATGGGATGTCCTAAAGCAATGCCAAATGAGGGGGGGGGGATACACCATATATAAGCTGAGCGCTATCAGACATGAGGATCTTTTGCGGCCTGCAACACACTGCGCCCAAAGGCGACATCCTCCTGACTTCTAACGTCCACCTGGTAGAACCTAGTAAACGTGTGTACTGAAGACCATGTTGCGGCCTTACAGACCTGAGCCAGGGAGGCCTGGTGATGCACTGCCCATGAAGTTCCAACTGCTCTCGTGGAGTGCGCCCTAACTTTGAACGGAGGCGGTCTACTTCTCAAGCTATAGGCTTGTATTATGACCTGTCGAATCCACTTGGCTAAAGTAGATTTTGACGCTGCCTGACCCTTTCTGGGGCCTTCCGGCAGAATAAACAAAGTATCCGTTCTGCGAATCTGAGCAGTGGCTTTTAGATAAGCTTTAACTGCTCTTACTACATCCAAAGAATGTAATAACTTTTCCTCTACCGAAGTAGGCTTGGGGAAAAAAGAAGGAAGAACCACATCTTGGTTCAAATGAAAACTCGATACCACCTTAGGAAGAAAGGCTGGATGAGGACGTAACACTACTCTGTCCTTATGGATAACCAGATATGGCTCCTTACAGGACATAGCTGCTAATTCCGATACTCTTTTAGCCGAACAAATGGCTACTAGAAAAAACAATTTCCTGGTGAGAAGCACTAAGGAAATATGCTGTAATGGTTCAAATGGTTGTTTCTGTAGAACCGACAGAACCAAGTTTAGATCCCATGGACATATGGGAATATTAACCGGAGGACTAATACGCATCACTCCTTGTATAAAGGCTTTGACTAGTGAATGCGAAGCCAAGGGCCTTTGAAAAAATATTGACAAGGCCGAAATCTGACCTTTGATAGTACTCAAGGCAAGCTTCCTATCTACAGCCCATTGTAGGAAGTCCAGAATTCTACCTATTACGTATTTACGTGGATGCCATTTCCTGGCCTCACACCAGGCGATGTACGCCTTCCAGAATTCTATAGTAGATCTGCCTGGATACCGGTTTCCTGGCATTGATCATGGTAGACACCACAGCATTAGAGAGCCCTCTCCTTTTTAGAATGTGGGCTTCAATAGCCAGGCCGTCAAACCTAGGGCTGGTAAGGAAGGGTGGTATATCGGTCCCTGCGAAAGCAGGTCCGGACGATGTGGGAGGGTCCAAGGACTCCCCACAGACATTTTTACAATCTCCGCGTACCATGCTCTTCGGGGCCACGCTGGAGCCACCAGAATCACTGGTTTATTTTCTACCCTGATTCTGCGGAGTAATCGAGGTAACAATTGTGGCGGTGGGAATGCATATATCAGCTTGAACTGATCCCAAGGGAACACTAGGGCATCCGAGCCGCACGCTAGGGGATCCCTTGTCCAAGAGACAAACCTGTCCACTTTCGTGTTGAACCTGGATGCTAGCAGATCTACATCCGGTGTTCCCCACCGCTGACATATTGTCCGGAAAACCTCGGGATGAAGGGACCATTCCCCTGGGCATAATTGTTGGCGACTTAGAAAGTCCGCCTTCCAATTCTCCACCCCTGGAATGAATACCGCAGATATGGCTGGGACATATCTTTCTGCCCATCTCAGGATGTAATTTACTTCCCTTTGGGCTGCACGACTCCTGGTGCCCCCCTGACGATTGATATATGCCACTGCTGTGGCATTGTCTGACTGAACTCTGACAGGGGACCCTTGGAGTTTGGATGTCCATGCTACTAGGGCATACCGGGCTGCTCGTATCTCTAAGAGATTGATGGGCAGGGCCTTTTCCGCATCCGACCATCTGCCCTGGAGAGACCATTGCTCCAGTACTGCTCCCCAGCCTAAAAGGCTGGCATCTGTAGTGACCACCTTCCAAGAAATCGGACTGAAGGATTTCCCTCTTTCCAGATTCCGGGGAACCAACCACCAACGGAGGCTTCTGCGAACGGAAGGGGACAAGGACATTGGTACGTCCAGAGCCTGAACTTTTTTGTTCCAGGCTGACAGTATGGCCCTTTGCAACTTCCTTGAATGGAATTGACCGTAGGGTACTGCTTCGAATGATGCCACCATTTTTCCCAGCAGCCTCATGCACAGGCGTATGGATGGCTGTCTTTTTGAACCCACTAAGTGGATCAAATCTCTCAAAGACGACCCCTTTTCTCGAGACAAGAAAATTTTTCTCTGGTCTGAATCCAGCCTTAGCCCCAAGTATTCCAGACTTTTGACTGGTTTTAGGGCTGACTTGTCTCGGTTGATAATCCAACCGTGATATTCCAGATACTTGATTGTCTCGTGAACAACCACTTCTAGTTTTTCCACTGAGTGGTCTATCAGCAACAAGTCGTCTAGATATGCCATTATCGTTACACCTCGTGTTCTTAGATTGGCCAATAATGGGGCCAGAATTTTTGTGAACACTCTTGGTGCTGTGGCCAGACCGAAGGGTAAGGCTCTGAACTGAAAATGGCGCCCTTCTACTGCAAAGCGTAGAAATTTTTGGTGGACTGGAAAGATGGGAATGTGCAAATAAGCATCTTTGATGTCGATCGTGGCTAACCAATCCTCCCCTTGTAGGGCAGTGGCCACCGATCGGATCGACTCCATCGGAAAGTCCTGATATACAGGAATTTGTATAGCCCTTTTTGAATTAATATGGGCCTCCCGTCCGCGTTTGCTTCGGGACTGTAAAGAGGTTTGAGTAAAACCCGAACCCTCATTCTTCCAGGGGAACCTCCATAATTACTCCTTGGAGCAATAGTTGTTCTAGTGCCAACAGGAGGGACTCTCTCTTCCGGGGATCCCTTGGCACGTTTGACCTCAAAAATGGGAAGGAGGAGAGTCTTTTAACTCCAAACTGTATCCCAAACCTACTGCGGAGAGCACCTATCTGTCTTGATCGTGTCCCGCCAGGTCTCTTTGCGAACAACTGGAGTCCTCCCCCCACCCGACTGAGTGGGGGCTTCAATGAATTTAACTTTGGGGGAGGTTTTGTACCTCCCCTGACCCAGGGTTTCTCATTACCCTGCTACTGTCCCTGTTTTTTACCCCCGGGATTTGACCGAGGAGGCCGTCGGAACTGTTACACAGCCGATGCCCCAGGGACTGGAGAAGCAGGCCCCTTAAAGAGGGACCTCTAACTCTGCTTTTAACCGGCAAGAGCGTATTTTTACCGCTGGAAATTTTCTGGATATATTTGTCCAGGTTTTCCCTGAATAAGCGTTCACCATGAAATGGGACGCTAACCAGCCATTCTTTACAGGGAGCTTCAGCAGACCAGTTTCTGAGCCATAGGAGCCTACGCATATGTACTATAGACAGCGTAAGGCGGGAGGCCTGATGGACTGAATCCTCTATGGCGTCAACCGCAAAGCCTAAGGCTCTAGGTAGATCAGCTAGGGCAAAGCCTGCTGATCTGTCAAGTCCCTCAAGACCTGTTTCAACTGATCCTTCACTGCTTAGCAGACCCCAATAGCTGCTACTGCTGGTTGTATCACCAAGCAGATTTTCATAAGGACTCCAATCTTTTATCTATTGGGTTCTTGAACATTTGGACATTATCCACTGGACATGTCAGTGATTTATACATACAAGAGATGGCTGCGTCCACTGTAGGGACCTTCCATTTTTTTTTTTTTTTTTTTTGATGAACTTATCCTCCATGGGATAGACCACCGGAAATCTCTTGGGGGAATAAATATTTTCTCAGGACGTTCCCAATCCTGGTAAATGAGCCCTTTCAGTAAAGGGTGAAGTGGAAAAGAACAAACAGCCTGGGGGCTTCTAGCGACCCCAACGAGGATACAGTAGTGGTTGATGGTTCCGCAAGGTGCATTTTTAAATGCTGATCGGACCATGTTAGTCAGAGACTGAACCCATAATCTTTCAGCTTGAGATGCTGAGAAAAGGTTCCCCCACTGTTGATTCCTCTATAACAGAATCAACCTTATCCTGATCCCCTTCAGGCAGGTCGATCCCTGTATGGGACTGTTGCTCTGCTAACAGGCACTCTGAAGGAGGAGACGGAGATCGGGCGTGCTTTCCCTGACAGGGAGGCAGCTCTCTAATCCTCCCAGAGCTGAGGAAAAAACCTCCTCTGTTACATACACAGGAGCAGGTGACTGAGGACAGCCACAGTACCAAGTACCCCTGCGGGGTCTCTACGGTCACTTACCTCTGAACTTCAGGGGAGACTGGTGCAGCAGGAGTATGCCCAAGATCCTCAGAGCCCGATGAGACCCCCTTCGCTTCCTGGAAGATTCAGTTCCGGAGCTACTGGACGGCATATTCCTAAGCCTAAAGCTGAGGTATTCCAGCCGTAATACACCACTTTTACTGAGAATAGTCTAGCACAATTGCTGCTATATCACAGTTGGTGTCTACTAATGTGCCTTTCTAGGGGATGCCTGTATCAACCGCTTGCTGTATGCCTTTAAATGTTGCCAGCTCTGTCTCTGTACTTCATAGCCAGCTTACTGCAATAATGTGGCTTTTTAAAAACCTGCTGGGACGCCCGCACATGCGCAGAAGCGCTGCGGCGCGCACAGAGCGTCATCCCCCAGGCCCCGCCCCTTTTTCCGGCCACCTCTATATATAGAGGCGCGTGCACGCGCACGCGCGCGGCCACGTGCGCCTCGGCGCTAATTTTCAAACATGGAAACCAGGGACAGGAGCCAGGGCCCCCTTTGCCGCAGGCCGGGGGATAGACGAACACTGCAACATGGCAGAGGAAACAGTTTCCTGTAGGAGAACTCACCAGCTGCCTGGACTTTGCTCTCTGAGAAGAAACTAGTCCATATGACAAGAAAAACATTCCACAGCGGCCTCTAGTGGACAAACACAGGTACCGCAGTTTAATATACTAAACATATATAAAAAAACATTCTTTTTTTTTTTTTTTTTTTTTTTTTTCTTGACCACCATTAAAAATTATTACATTTTTTTTTTTTAGTAGTTACAGGCATGCACAGATATTAGCGGGAATACCGTTAGGTAACAGACAGAAAGACAAATTAGGCTTGGGGGTCCCCCAATAGAACCAAGTTCCTGGGGGCCCCCACTTACCTGTTCCCCGCCGCAGGACTTTGTTTGGTCCACAAAAGCCCAAACTTCACCTATCACAGCAGGCATTGTAATCAAACCTTCAGGGACCGGGTTCCCAAGGATTCCACTCCCCTGGACCTGTATAGCACCCTGCACAGAAAACATCTTGGTCGTGGGTATGACCAGAGCTCTGGATCCCAGGGTCCAGCTCTCCTAAGAGAAGCATTACAGGCAGAACCTTGCTCTTCTCTGCAAGGCCCGGGTACCGACCGTTTAGCTATGAAGCTTTTTTGGTCGGATCCGGAATAGCTTACTGAGGCCCAAAAGAACCTGTACGCAAGCTCAGTGAAAAACACATGTTTCTTCTTGGCCAACACCTTAGACACTGGCAAAAAACTGAGGTGCTCCCGGATGGGAGGGGCTTATATAGGGGAGGGTACTTCCGGTTTTGGAAGTTGCCAGTGCCAGCACCTGACGGTAACTATATAACCCATTAGTAATGACTATGTCGCTCTGTGTCCCGTGATGTACGAGAAAGAAAGTGACTTTGTTCCAAATGAGGGACAAGCCCTTGAAATCAGGGACAGTTGGGAGCTATGTTTTAGTTCCTCTTTAAAGCGGTATTAAAACCAAACTCAAGAATGTAATATATTGCAGCTTACCAATCAGTAGATGTGGCGGCTGCATTCGTTTTCTTTTTTTAGGCTCCCCCCCTGTTTTCACCTGTGATCTGGCCAGTAACACACCTCCTGTATTAGGAGTACCTCTAAGGAGGAGGGGCCGAACCTCTAGCTTACTTTGCAGGAAGTGGGAGTGGGTACCTGTCAAAACCAGGTACCCGCTTCCCCCAAAAGGGACCAAATGTGGCAGTGGAGGGGGGGGAGGAGGCAGGCAAGCGGAGCTTCCCCTTTTGGGTGGAGCTCCGCTTTAATCAGTGGTTGAAGTAAATAAAATTGCTTAATGTATGGCCAGCCATAGCATAACTGCCATACAGATGGAAATCTCTGTAGTAGACATCACTGCTACTGAGATCTCTACTAGGTTCCAGGTCTCGTGCCCAGGAGGTTGCTTGCTTGGCACGGGCACCAATCAGAGGACACGTTGTATTTTACAATGAATGCAAAGTGTTTTCTGATTGGATGGGGTGGAGAGGCGGTGATGTGACACTCTCCCCTTTGTCCAATCAGAGAACACTGCATTCCTTGAGAAAGTGTTCCCTGAATGGGGCCAGTCCTGAGTTTTTAGTAAGCAGCAGGACAGCCTCTCAGCGTGGCACCTAGAAGCTAGCGCCGATCACTGCAGTAGGGGTGCCAATTACAGTGACTTCCAGTTTACCTGGGGATCTCACAGGTATGACACATAGATACTTACATTGTTCAAGCAGGAACAATGTAAATATGTAAAAATATCCATACCTGGTATAGAGAAAGTGCTGTCTGTACCTATAAACAGGGTGCGTCGTACTGCGTCAGTGCTGGGCCCCGTACTGCGGTGGGGGGGGGGGGACATTGTAGAGCGCAGCCTGGAGAGGAGCCATATCTTATCTCATCTTCAATAATACATTATCTGTGAATGGAAGATCCAGGAAATGCTTTGTACACAGATATTATATTAACAGTACTGGCTAATACATCTCCAGCCATTATGAAAGGAGTACACATACAGTATATATATATATATATATATATATATATATATATATATATATATATATATATATATATGTGTATGTAACAACCTGGTGTTTAGGCAGGGTCGCTAACAAATTTAGTCTGCCAGGTAGTAAGTGTCCTAGGTAATTGTTGGGGGTCCACAGTTTTTTCTCCCTAAATCTGGATTTGCCGCACTTCTCTCTTCTGTCACTGAGCAGCACTGTTGCAGTGGCGGCTGGTGCTCAAAATCTTTGGGGGGGCGCAAACAAACTGAAAAAAAACACCATCAATTGCAGCCACTGTGTCCATCAAACGCAGCTACTGTGCCCATCAATTGCCACCACTCTGCCATCAAACGCAGCCACTGTGCCCATCAAACGCAGCCACTGTGCCATCGAACGCAGCTACTGTACCCATCAATTGCTGCCAGTGTGCCTATCCATTGCCGCTACTGTGCCAATCACTTGCTGCCAGTGTGCCCATCAAATGCTGCCAGTGTGCCCATTAATTGCTGCCAGTGTGCTCATCAATTGCCGCTACTGTGCTCATCAATTGCTGCCAGTGTGCCCATCAATTGCCACTACTGTGTCCATCAATTGCTGCCAGTGTGCCCATCAATTGCCGCAACTGTGCCCATCAAATGCTGCCAGTGTGCATCCCCCGCCCGCCCAGCACTTACCTGTCTCAGCGGTGTCCTCCACGCTCCTCGATGTCTTCTCTCGTCCTCTCTTCCCGTCCTCTGCTTTGATTGGACGCCTGATAGGCGTCCAATCACAGCGCCTCTCATTTCAGCCAATCAGGTGAGAGGTAACAGACCCGAGCACCTGATTGGCTGAGAGGCAGTTCAGTATTAGGAAAACGAATATTCAATCGCTTTACTAACACAACGCTGAGTGAACTGCGAGCGCCCAACATGGTGCCCGCTGTTCACCTTTTTGGATGCCTATTAGAGCCTATGGCTCAGGTGCTTCCAAAAAATACCCTGCCGCTCTAATTCAGGCTCCCGGTGCCCGAAAGGGAGCCAGGCACCTGAATAGGGGGTGGGGAAAAAAGGGGACATAAGTTGGGACTTTAAATGGGACGTGAGGAAAAGTTCACGCCCCCATCCCTGTCTTTGGGTATCAGGGGGAAGGGTTGTGACTTTGAATGAGGTGTATGTGGTGGAACCAAAACATGATCATGTGGATGTAAATAAATGTCATTTATTGATACACCAAAAAATCAATGTTTCATAGCACAATGTGATTTGTATAAGAACTTTGACAATTCATTAACCAATAACATTATGACAATACAGCACATGGTAAAAGGATTTTACATACCGTACATAGTTCCCCATGTAGTGGATAAAACAGGTTGATTGATTTATTATTTATAAAGCGCCAAATACAGTTCATGAACTGCGCCTAAGCGCTAGATAGACCAGATACATATACTAACCTTCAAAAATGAGCATAACAAATATCACATACAAAATAAATTAACAATAACTAAGGACAGAGGAAGAAAATAAATACAAAATAAAAGAAACAGAGTAACAGTCCACATTTAGATAAGTAGCAACAAGTCAGGGCGGGCTAACCAACTGGATAGTAATAGGTAGCAAACGTCCCTTATCCATATACGTTGGAAAGTAAATGAGTCTTCAGTACCTTACGAAAGTAAGTTAGCGAATTGATTTTTCGCATATTCTCAGAAAGATTATTCCATAAAAATACACCAAAGACTTGGAGAGTTTTTCCACCAGCTGCTGCAAGATTATATGTGTAGCGCCCACCCCATTTAGGGGTGCTATATACCCAAATTTAGGGGCTGGTCTGAGATAGTAGTTAGGCTCAGACCGTTCTCAATTTGTAGGTTGTGCTGTTTTATTTCCAGGATGGTGTACTGGTGTGCAGTTCCCTGTGGCCTATAGGTGGCACTGCCATAATGGGTCAGGGTTGAACCACTGGTATTAGTGCTGTGCCTTGGGGTGTCCTCTCTCGGTAGTGGTACGGTGGGTGTGGTCGACCTGCTGTGCATGCAGGGAGAGGATACATAAGGGGCAGACGCCGCCTGGGAGGGGTCTTCGTTCCGGAGTCGGAGTCCTGGTGCATGGCGCATGGCCCTCCAGGCCATGGTGCCACGTGTGCATCAGTCCCAGGCACCTTTAGTCCTGGGGCTGCATCTTCAACACTGGGCCCAGCACCTTTAGCTGGAGCCCGCTTCGAGGAGGAGAAGTCCCAGGGTGTCTCTCGCGAGGGAGCCTGCTTCTAAGAAGAGGAGGCCGGGGGAGGACCTTTCTGACGGACCAGTGAAAGTTCACGGTGAAGGAAGGTGCCCGGTAACTCTCTGGAGGGATTCTTCTATCCACCAAGGGCCTAGTAATCTGCTGCTGCTGGCACCTGTCCTTAAGTACCCAAAAGCTAAGAGGTTCGGGGTCTGATAGATTCTGTGGCAGAGAGTCTCCCGATCGCATCTAGAAAAAGAACTTGATCAAACATCCGAGCATCACTTCGGCTGCTGGGATCCACTTTGTAGGAGACTATCCGGGTGAGCTAAACCTACTCTGGGATAGAGTGGTGATTGTGCTATCCATTGTGCCTGGACTAACCTCCCAAACCTTGCTGTCCTGTCTCTCTTCCACCCTTTCCTATCTACTGAACATTGAGAAAATAAACTCAACGTTGGAGTTTGAAGTGGTGTGGACATTGGAATCATTGGAGGGAATACAGAGACTTGTCCCTATATCCTAGGAGACGAGAACCAACTGATGGAAGAACCTAGCTGTGGGACCCAAATACATAACACCGCTTAACCTCCTCATCCAGGAGGGTACGGGCATATAGTACGGTGTGCCTTTTTCCTGCAATTGAGCCAAGGCAAGGGAAAAGGGTCCGTGTGCTATACGTGGGGGCTAGTCCGGGATTCTGCAGCTATACCCCCCCCCCTGAAGTTGGACTTTGTTTCCCCGTGTGGTTTCGAGGAGGTCAACCATTTTGGTGAATTTGAACTGCGCCACTGCATGTGAGTAATGGAGGTACAGGCCTAAACTGTATTTCTGGCGGCGTAGTTCGTGGGCGTGTCTCAACAGGAAAAGCCCGCAAGTTGAGTGCAACAGGAAGAAGAAAGGGGAGGAGCCCCGACATATTGTGAGTTGCACGTGGTGACCTTGGCGTTAAGTGGACAGTGTGTGCTGGAAAAGTGAGTGTACAACATGTCTGCTGTTCCATGGAGTTCGGTGTCTGCTTCCACCATGGACGTTGCCTCACTAGCTGCCCCCTTGACAGATACGGGAATTCGAATGAAGCCTCGGGGCCGCTTCGCACTGTATACATGCCGGAATACTGAGATCTTGGGGATGATCTGTCCTGCGTGCCAGGGACTAGTGGTGCACCTTCGACCTTTCGGGAGATGTACCAGATGTGGAGAGTTTCTCTTCGAGGTGGAGCAGCCAACGGAAAAGCTCCAGGCCTATCGGGTGAATTGCTTGACGGGTGCCACCACTCTAGAGGAGGAAACTTGCATTTCTACAACCACCCCCACGCGCACCACTGTGACCGAGAGGGAAGTCGAGCTTGAGGTTCCGGTTGCTGCAAGGCCGGAGACGGAGAAGCCGGCGGATGCCGCCTCTGTCGCTACCGAGACTTCCCTTCCACCTCCCTTCCACCTCCCAAGTGGAGATTGGTCTACGTAAAGGCCTCCCGCGGCTGCGGTCGAGGTACACCCCAGCGCCTACCTGAGCCGGAGCTCCAACCTGAAGGGACCTCCAGGAGATCCACGACAGGCCACGGTAAGGAGGCTGGGGCCATGTCAGTAAAGAGTTTGCCGGGGAAAGGGAAGAGGCTGAGTGTTCGCACCATATGGGATGCTTGGGTGCCTGACCCGCGGGAACATTTAAAAGAAAAGGAGTCAATGTTGACCAGAAACTATCTGCCGGCAGAGGAGTATGATACCTTCGATTTGGAGTCGTCTTCGGATGTGGGAGACGACTTTGAGGTAGATGAACTTTTCGCCAGGAAGGGATGGGACAAAACCCTTGTTGTCCGCATCCCAAAGCATAAAAGAAGGATCACCCATGGATTCTGGGGAGACTGCACCCCGGGTGGAAGCCCCTGCTTGTGAGGAAGGAGATGTTTTCGCACCTGTATTGTCTACACCTCTATTTCCAGCGCCTGCTGCTGTGGCTGAGCGTGCGCCACTGCGGGCCCCTTTACCAAACCTTGAGGCAGTGAAAGTGCCCAGGTCCCCGGATGCCATTGTTTTACCAGGTGCAGGAGACTGTGCCATCCTTCCTCCATTATCGAGACTGTAGCGGCTCTTTAACAGGAGAGTGGCTGTTGAGTACGGCTGGGAGTACCCCTATGTTCCCAGGGACTTGTTGTTTGAGGTTGAGGCCTATAGAGAGAGGTGGTATGCGGACTTTGTGTGGAACCACCTGAAAGTGCCAAACGGCCGTAGATACTTTGAGTGCTCCGCTAATATGACTGATCGGTTTAAGGGATGCAAACAAGAGTGGAGCTAGGGGCGGCACATCCATGCGGATCGGGTGGTCGTTTGTAACAAGGAGCGCGAAGATTCCGTGTACTCTATAGAAACTTTTGATGCAAAATGGAAGCTTCTTGTTTTGCCCGATCCTCACTTCTACCTATAAAAGACAAGACTTTGTTTTTTTGTCCTCTGGAAGTTGTTCCGTTTGGAGCTCAAGGACTTTGCCCTTCACTGTTGTGAGTTTATCCCAGACACTGGGGACAGTGTCTCTTTCAGAGGGGGGTGTATGTAGCGCCCACCCCATTTAGGGGTGCTATATACCCAAATTTAGGGGCTGATCTGAGATAGTAGTTAAGCTCAGACCGTTCTCAATTTGTAGGTTGTGCTGTTTTATTTCCAGGATGGTGTACTGGTGTGCAGTTCCCTGTGGCCTATAGGTGGCACTGCCATAATGGGTCAGGGTTGAACCACTGGTATTAGTGCTGTGCCTTGGGGTGTCCTCTCTTGGCAGTGGTACGGTGGGTGTGGTCGACCTGCTGTGCATGCCGGGAGAGGATACACAAGGGGCAGACGCCGCCAGGGAGGGGTCTTCGTTCCAGAGTCGGAGTCCCGGTGCGTGGCGCATGGCCCTCCAGGCCATGGGGCCACGTGTGCATCAGTCCCAGGCACCTTTAGTCCTGGGGCTGCATCTTCAACACTGGGCCCAGCACCTTTAGCTGGAGCCCGCTTCGAAGAGGAGAAGTCCAAGGGTGTCTCTCGTGAGGGAGACCGCTTCTAAGAAGAGGAGGCCGGGGGAGGACCTTTCTGACGGACCGGTGAAAGTTCACGGTGAAGGAAGGGACCCGGTAACTCTCTGGAGGGATTCCAAGGGCCTAGTAATGTGCTGCTGCTGGCACCTGTCCTTAAGTACCCAAAAGCGGTTTGGGGTCTGATAGATTCTGTGGCAGAGAGTCTCCCGATCGCATCTAGAAAAAGAACTTGATCAAACGTCCGAGCATCACTTCGGCTGCTAGGATCCACCTACTCTGTGATAGATTGGTGATTGTGCTATCCATTGTGCCTGGACTAACCTCCCAAACCTTGCTGTCCTGTCTCTCTTCCACCCTTTCCTATCTACTGAACATTGAGAAAATAAACTCAACGTTGGAGTTTGAAGTGGTGTGGACATTGGAATCACTGGGGGGAATACAGAGACTTGTCCCTATATCCTAGGAGACGAGAACCAACTGACGGAAGAACCTAGCTGTGGGACCCAAATACATAACACCGCTTAAAGTGGTTGTAAACCCTCCTAAAAATTTTTTTTTCTTTTAACTAGCTGTAAGAGAAAGCCATAATGAGCTAATATGACTAGCATAATAGCTCATTATGCATCACTTACCTTAGAAGCCGTCCTCGTCTCCCTCTTCAGCCGCATCCATCGCTGCGGCGATAGCCGGAAGGTTACTTCCGGCTATCGCCGCTCCAGCCAATCACAGCGCCGCTCCGGCGCTGTGATTGGCCGGAGCGGCGAAGACGTCAATCCGCGCATGCGCGCGTGAGCCGTCGAATTCAGCTACGTCAACGAATGTTGCGACCTAGCCGAATTTGTGAATGGGGTTAACCCCATGCGCATACGAGTGACGTCAGTGTCGCCGCATTTAAATGCAAATATCTCCTTAACCGTGTAGGTTAAGGATATATTTTATGCACCTACAGGTAAGCCTTAATCTAGGCTTACCTGTAGGTCTTTGTTTATAAAGTGGGTTTACAACCACTTTAACCTCCTCATCCAGGAGGGTACGGGCGTATAGTACGGTGTGCCCTTTTCCTGCAATCGAGCCAAAGCAAGGGAAAAGGGTCCGTGTGCTACATATGGTTTAGTCAAAAGGCGGATTTGATTCGCAGAGCGTAAAGATCTTGTAGGAGTATAGTGGGAAACTATACTAGCTAAGTAAATAGGATCTTGACTCCAGTATGCCTTAAAAACAAGGCAGAGGGCCTTGAATTCGGCCATTTTAGCAATGGGTAGCCAGTGAAGCTGTTGAAGAGAGCTTGTAACGTGTTCTTTGTAATTTAGTCCTTTAATCAGGCGAGCGGCCTGATTTTGAACTAGCTGCAGCTTAGCAATCCATTTCTTTGGGAGATTTAATAAGAAAACGTTCGAGTAATCCAGCCTGGAAAGTATAAATGCTTGTACTAGTTTTTTCACAGCATAAAATGGTAAAACCATCTATAATTGTTAAAATATATGTTTTGTGGATGTATGGGAAATAAGCTTGATGCGTTTCGTGGGATTATACCCACTCGTCAGGAGCACGATGCATCAAATTCTGAAAGAAAAAAGGGATAAAAAAGACCAATGATGCACTGCAATTACCCATGGGGAAAGTAAGAAAAAATAATAAAGATGATGACTGTCTGTGCTCACTTAGTACTCACGTATGATCCAAGAAGAAACCATGTGAAGCCATATGCCCAAATAGGACGGCTATGAAGGTCTCACCTGGGAACTGGGGAGGAGAACCCAGGAAGAGGCGGGAATTCATGGGCGTCCGCTCCATAGGGCAAGGGGGGTCAATTGCCCCCCCTGGAATCGTAAGAGTGTTGAAGTCAGAGTGAAGACACTTGCCCCCTGTGTTGCAATGGCCTCCGCGGCAGCTGTGGACTTTTTTTTTCTAAGTCTGCTGCTGGCCTGGGGGCTGGGGCTGCTCTCAGTCTTTTCCGACTACACATCCGTCCCTCCCTCCTCACCCCCGGCCCGAGTTTTGGATTGGCTCTGCCGCTCAGGCCTCTGCTTAACATCACCGTGACCCGGCTGTTCCGTGATTGGCTGCTGCCTCAGCCTGCCTCTGCCTGTGTAAAAAATGTATGTTGTGCCTATGCCGATCCGGCGCCGGATCCTCCTCCCACAGGTGCCTGGCGTGCAGTGGCCGAGACAAGAGAGAATACGCTGCCAGTGCCTGCCCTGGGCCTATCACTGAAGAACTACAGGTAACAGCAGTGCCTGTGCCACGACACCACTGTGTACATCTTTTTGTATTGCAATACATCTGTGTTGTGGGCGGCCATATTTTGATCTTGATGAAAACAACCTATACAGTATAGGCTGTTTTCATAAAGATCAAAATATGGCCACAAGCCCCTCCCCTTCATGACATTGCCAAAAAGGGACCGAGCATGGATGACCTAATGATGCCCCCCCCTGAAAAAAATTCAGCGGGCGCCCATGGGTGGGATCAAAAGCCCAGGCCCCCATAGTGACCTAGGTGGAGGGTCTTGGTGTTGCGGTTGGGAAGAGATTCTTTGAAGTAAAAATGGTTAAATGAGTGATGTGTAATCATCAAAGTGAAGAGATAAGAAGGGTGAGGTAGTGCCCATAACCGCAGTATAAGAATAATGTGAACCACCTGGTCAAGGTGACAAGAGATGAAGAAACAGCCAGCTCAAAAGAAAGCATGGAGATGTGATAAAAAGAGAAAGGGAAAGGGGAGAAAGAGAAAAAGGGGGTGAGGAGAATTTGGTGCAAAAAAGATTGTTGAGGTGAAAGAAAGAAAAATGATAATAATAATAGTGTGCACAAGAATGCTCACTGTGCTTTTACCTTAATATGACGTAGTGTAGCGATACCCCCAGCTAAGAGAGCCACTGGTATAATGTTTCGGCCCTGTAACACACCGCTGTCAACCCCCAGCAATTGGCTCTACCCTCCCTTGGCACAGTTAGTAGGGGATGATAGGATTGTGAGACCTGTAACTTTAGGTCACGCAATCTGACAATAAATGCACACAGTGATATGGTATAACTGACACTGACCGTCCCCTCAGCAAAGTAATCACACCAACAACTTGTCTGCTTAATCCTGGTACTTTTACTGAACGAAATGGTTAAGCAGATAAACTGTATACATTAGCATATGCAGAGCCCTGCAATAAAAGGTATTCAGCAAATAAACACATATACAATTCTATACACACACAACTAACAGACCCCGTTTGCAGCTCCCCTCCCTCGTGGGCAAGATGGCTCCCAGCAATGTCTAAACTTAGAAGTCAGGCCTGACTGTTCTATGTGTAAGTTCCGTGGAGATGGATCTTCGCTAGCAAATGGTGGTGCACTTTTGGAGACACATTGTAATCCACAGGAATAGGTACTTGTAAACTTGGTGAATGAAATAGAGTCACTAATGCTGCTCAATGAACTGTCCCGGCGTGCAGATAAAAACTCTAAATGGTGGGTCCCGAACAACAAACACTGGGCCTAGAGACCCTGTACTAATCTCTGAGCAGGTGCTCTCTCACCCAACTGGACCAGTCCACGTCCGTATCTTCCGTCGCTGTGTCTCGGTACACAGGTTCCACGACACCCGGGTCTTCGGTCCTCCTGGAAGTAGTAGATGGGTAGCAGGATGAGACGTCCTCAGTGGCTCCTCAGTGAAAACGGAAGGCTCTTTGGAAGCACAAGACCTAAACTTCAGGCCCTGTCAGGAACAACAGACTCAGCACAGAGTTCCACTTGCTGGGTGGGCGGTGTCCAAAGAGACCGTACCCCAGTCCGCCCCTCGGTTAAATAGCCCACCCCAGCAGTCCTTGCGCGGGGCAATGCACCCTGGGTATGGTAGTCTCTGGGTTCTTAAAGCAACACCCCGCTACACACTCCCCCCACTTAAAATCTTTGGTCCCCAAAGGTAATATTAGCATTATTTACAAACAATACAATTTATGGCTGCAAAGGAGCTGGGAAAGGGAACCTCCCACCAAACTTGGTAAGGGAGATTGTCTTGTCTACAGGTCATATTGGTGGAAGTGACCTGCCTAACTGTGCCAGAGAGTGAGCTGGAGTTGCCCTCCACCAAATGCACTGTGGAGGGGCCAGGTTTCTCCATTGTCCTTCTCGCAGTCACTACAGTATCTTCAGCGCATTCCCCCATCTGAGTGTAGGTTAGTTTTCGGGGAGGGCGAATAGCTCTTTTCACTCTTTGTTCCCTGGGGGCTGAGGTATCAGGCACAATGGGTTCTTCCATTCTTCCTTCCACTGGGACAGGTGTAGTGGATCCTACTGCTTCAGGGGCATCCAAATCTGGTGCAGAGAGGTACAAAGAGTCTCTTGGGTCTTCAGCTGGGACTGACTCTAGGGCATCTTCCCATTCCTCATTTAGAGTACACGATGGAATGAACTCAGCAGCTTCAGCATTTAGGGTGCCATCGATGGTAACCTCACAGGGTGAAGGATCCATGACCATGGGTTCAGGTGCTTGAGTTGGCCATAGCCAGTCCAGTTCCATTTCCTCATCTTCACTCTGGTCTGTGAAATCCATCTCTCCCGACAGAGTGGTTTGAGACCTGGTGTTGGGCCTAGGGGTATTGGAGGTTGAAGGTGACTCAGGAGAATCCGGAGTAGAAGGTATTCGGACTGCTTCAGGGAGAGGCAGTAAGTGGTTCCTGTGCCAGGTTTTCAAGGGTTCCACTTTTCCTTCAGGTTTCAGCTGGTACACTGGCAAGCCAGGCAATTTTTTACAAATTACATACGGCTGCAATTTCCATCTGTCAGCAAGCTTATGCTTTCCTGGAACACCAAGATTCCGCAACAGCACTCTGTCTCCTGGTTGCAAGTCATGGATCCGGACCCTGAGGTCAAAATTTTGTTTGTTCCGGGCTCCTCTCTGGTTGGAAGTGGCTTGTGCCTTCTCATAAGCCAGTCTTAAGCTTTTCCGCAGCTTGTCCACGTATCCCTTGTGTGAAGCAGCCGATGTGTGGTCTATCGAAGTGCCAAAGGCCAGGTCTACAGGTAGTCTCACTTCGCTACCGAACATTAGTCTATAAGGGGAGAATCCGGTGACATCACTAGTTGTGCTATTGTAAGCGTGCACTATGGCAGCTATATTCTTGCCCCAATGTTGTTTTTCCTCGCTGCTCAGGGTCCCCAGCATATTCAACAAAGTTCTGTTAAACCTTTCTGGTTGGGCATCTCCTTGTGGGTGATAAGGGGTTGTGCGAGTCTTCTTTATGCCTAAGGAATCCAATAAGTTCCGGATCAGTCGACTTTCAAAGTCCCTCCCTTGATCCGAGTGAAGGCATTGAGGTAGTCCATAATGTACGAAATACTTCTCTACGAGTATCTTGGCCACAGTGGAAGCCTTCTGGTCTTTAGTTGGAAAGGCCTGGGCGTATCGGGTGAAATGGTCGGTTATTACCAGAACATTTCCATGTCCACAAAAGTCAGGTTCCAGACAAAGAAAATCAATGCATACCAAGTCCAAGGCCCCTTGGCTTTGCAGGTGGCCCATTGGGGCAGCTTGATGGGGCAGTGTTTTTCTCTGTATACAGCGAGCACATGAGTGACAGTACTCCTCCACTTCAGCCCGCATACAGGGCCAATAGAATCTGCTCCTTATGAGCTGAAAGGTTCTCTCTGCCCCTAGGTGGCCATGGTTGTCATGTAGGGCAACCATAACAGTCTTTCGGTGTTTTTCCGGCAGGAATAGTTGCCACTTGTCTTCCAGTTCATCAGAGGGGCCCCTTCGGTAGACCACCCCTTGATGCACCTGCAACCTGTCCCATTCCTTGTGCAGTAAGCGGGCCTCCTTTGAGGGATCATGCTAGAGTCTGTCCGGATCCTGGTCTTCTAAGGCTTCCAAAGCCAATCTTCCCAATGGGTCTTCCAGCTTGTCCCGTCTTATATCCTTCTTTGATAGTTTAGGCAAGCCCTCTTCACCAACAGTAATATTTGGGCACTCCAACAACTGAGACTCCAATTTCTTCTGCTCTGGATCCTCCACTAGCCTGGAGCTCCGCTCCCTGACACAAAGCCTGTACCCCATCTGGGGTTAAAGAAAAAAAGAGGCCCTAAGGCTAACGCTGCACTATATGACAAATTATAACAATGTGTTTCAAAAAATTAGCTGCTAGCACTATAAGTTCAATACAAAAAACGTATAAATAATAAACAAGAGAAAGGGAGAGTGCAGCGCTGGAAATATGATTAATATAAATAATACATGAAGTAATCGTTGATATTAAATTAATTGTGTGTGATAAAGTAAAATTGATTGTGAAGTTATAATGGTGAAAGGAAGATAAAAAGGAAAAACTAATACAAGGTCTCCGAATATGAAAATGAATACACTCTTCAGACAATATAATGTGAAAATAGGGGAACAACCTATCACATAAATAACACCAAAAAAATGAAAATAAATAATATCTAAAAATTGTATATATACAAAAGAATAGTAGATAAAAGTGCTCAATTTAACGAGTGATGAATTAGTTAACAAAAAAAAATTTACAGAAAAAAAGAGGTCCCAAACGAAATTAATAATAAAGTCCCAATTGGTGGTATTCAGAGCGAAAATGAGAGTGATGAAACAATCTTCCCAAAAAAGATGTGTGTGGAGGCTTCAGGTATGTCACCCTAGTGATAGGTAATCTGCTTACCAGAATGCCGTGACTGTGTTATACAGTCTCTCCCAGCACAGGGAATACGTTTCCCCAGGACCTTTGTGTCTCCACGACAACTCAGCAGGTAATGGTGGTCCTCAGAAACTCATATGGAAAGAAAGAATATGCCCATAGATCGATGCGGCGTCTCGGTAAATCCTGTGTGTATACGTTCCTATGGCGTCCGCGGCACCTCCTCTCGGTAGGGTATTGCGTGATGACGTCAGCGCCCCCCTAAGCGTTTCGTTGCCAATCCCCAGTTGAAGTCCTGTTAGTGACGAAACGCGTAGGGGACCGCTGACGTCATCACGCAATACCCTACCGAGAGGAGGTGCCGCGGACGCCATAGGAACGTATACACACAGGATTTACCGAGACACCGCATCGATCAATCATTGTTACTGCCATTACCTATCTACCTCATTGTAAGTGCATTTCTTTACTCAATAAAGCACTTGGCTTTTGCATATTACACTATGGGCATATTCTTTCTTTCCATATGAGTTTCTGAGGACCACCATTACCTGCTGAGTTGTCGTGGAGACACAAAGGTCCTGGGGAAACGTATTCCCTGTGCTGGGAGAGACTGTATAACACAGTCACGGCATTCTGGTAAGCAGATTACCTATCACTAGGGTGACATACCTGAAGCCTCCACACACATCCTTTTTGGGAAGATTGTTTCATCACTCTCATTTTCGCTCTGAATACCACCAATTGGGACTTTATTATTAATTTCGTTTGGGACCTCTTTTTTTCTGTAAAATTTTTTTTGTTAACTAATTCATCACTCGTTAAATTGAGCACTTTTATCTGCTATTCTTTTGTATATATACAATTTTTAGATATTATTTCTTTTCATTTTTTTGGTGTTATTTATGTGATAGGTTGTTCCCCTATTTTCACATTCTATTGTCTGAAGAGTGTATTCATTTTCATATTCGGAGACCTTGTATTAGTTTTTCCTTTTTATCTTCCTTTCACCATTATAACTTCACAATCAATTTTACTTTATCACACACAATTAATTTAATACCCCATCTGGGGTTACCTGGGTCCAGTCTTCTGCCATGCAAGTGGGAGCATGAGATCTTCGGGACAAGGCATCAGCATCTCGGTTTCCAGTCCCAGGCCTGTACTTCAGGCTGAAATTTAACCCTGAGAGGGCTGCCAACCAACGGTGTCCGGTGGCATCCAGTTTGGCTGTGGTTAGAAGGTAAGTGAGTGGGTTATTGTCTGTTTTAACCACAAAGTCAGCTCCATATAAGTAGTCCTTCAGTTTGTCCACCACAGCCCACTTCAAGACCAAAAACTCCAACTTGTGGGTGGGGTAATTCCTTTCAGCTGGGGTTAAACTCCTACTCACATAAGCAACGGGTCTTAGCTGCTCTTCATACTCCTGATATAATACTCCTCCCAAACCATCATGACTGGCATCCACGTGTAATTCATAGGGCTTTTTGGTGTCTGCATAGACCAAGACAGGGGCAGTGGTCAAACTCTTCTTCAACTTAGTGAAAGCCTCTTCACACTTCTCAGTCCACTGGTCTTCCACCGACTGCCCCGGCTTCCTGGGGCCTGAGTCATCCTCCTCTCCTATCTTCAACAGCTCGTTCAGAGGCTTGGCAATTCTTGCAAACACCTCCACAAACCTGCGATAGTAGGAGCAGAACCCCAGAAATGACTTAAGCTCAGTCACTGTGGTGGGCCGGGGCCAGGAGGTGAGTGCCTCCAATTTGTCGGGATCTGTAGATACTCCTTCTTCAGACACTATGTGTCCCAGGTAATGGACTGAAGACTGGTAGAACTGGCACTTCTCCCGGGAGAGCTTGAGTCCCTCATCACTGAGTCTCTTCAAGACCTTCTCTAGCCTCTCCTCATGCTCCTCCGGAGTCTTCCCAAAGACGATGATGTCATCTAGGTATACTAGGACTTCAATGAGGTTCATGTCCCCCACCGTCTTCTCCATCAGCTGCTGGAAAGTGGCAGGAGCTCCCGACAGATCTTGAGGCATACGGTCGAATTCATAGAACCCCACCGGGGTAATGAAGGCCGTCTTCTCTCTGTCTTCTGGGTGCATTGGGATTTGGTAGTACCCGCTCTTCAGGTCCATTACACTGAACCATTTGGCTCCAGACAGACTCTGCAGAGCATCCTCTATTCTCGGGGTGGTGTATTGGTCAGTTATTGTCCTCCTGTTGAGGGTCCTGTAGTCTATACAGAGTCTCAATGACCCATTTTTCTTCCTGACTACCACAATTGGAGAGGCATAGGGGCTCCTGGATTCCCGGATAACACCAGTTCTCTTGAGCTCTGCAAGTTGCTCATGCAGATCTTCCAAATCAGCCAGGGAGACTCGCCGGACTCTCTCCCTAAAAGGTTTGTCTTCTTGTAGATGGATCTTGTGAGTGGCACTTTTTGCACATCCTACATCAAACTCATCCTTGGAGAAGATCTTCCGCCACTTCGCCAATTGGGCCCTGGCCCTCTCCTTCCATGCCGGGGGTAGGGCCAGGTTCTCCAAAGTGGGTTCCCCTCCTTCTTCCTTCTCTAAGTCGGGCAAGGCAACTGGGGTAGCGGGATTCACTTGGCCCAACAGCATCCGAGCTGGAATCTTCACAGGTGAGTCAGTGGTGTTTCTGATGCTCACTGGCACCCTGCCGTTTGCCTTCTTCAGGACTCTCAGCGGGACTACTTCAGGGATTACCTCCAGTCCTGGGTGGGTACACAGAGGGTCTGGTTCCAGGACTACAAAAGGGCCAGGTTGTTCCCAGGTGAGCTTCACAGTGGCTCTCAAGCAGGCTACTTTACCAGGCTGCAACACTCTCTCTTTCTTCTCCAATCGCCAAACTTTCCCCACCCCCTCTTCTGGGGCGTTTTCTTCTAAGACCAATCGCTGATAGGCCAACTGCAACATGGGGTGGATTCTGGCTGTTGAGGCACCCTGCTCTTGTGCTAGGGGGGCCAGTAGTCTCCTGACCAGGTCAGTGTTTGTTACTATTATCAGAGAACTTTTGTTGGCCCCTTGTGGGCGGGGACAGACTACTGCCAGGGTGTCAAAGACCTCTGCCTCTCCTGTTACTGAGGGGTCGAAAGCCAATCTAATCGGGAGGTAACCGTCATAAGGAAAGCTCTGGGTGCCAATTCCCCATATTTCCAAGTCTTCTAGCTTCTGCAAGGGCAAATGTCTCAGATGCTTATGGTAGAAATCCCGATACAGGAGGGTTACTTGAGCCCCTGTATCCAGAATGGCCTTGGTGTAGACTCCCTCCACTTGAATGGGGACCACTGGGGAGGGTCCCACTAACTTGGCTGGAAACTTCTTCGGGGAGGCCTCTTTCCCTGGGCCCATGGTTTTGGCCTTTGGTATTTTTTTATTTTTCCATCTTTTCCTGGATCTTAATCCCTGTTGGGCCTGGTATGCATTGATTTCTTGCGATTTTGGGGGTTTTGCCTCCAGGTGAGGGGTATTAAGTGCTTTTGATGGGGAATTGTTCCCCTCACTTCTTGGCTTCTCTTGCTTTCTGATTCCAATGGAGCTTGCTGGAAATGATGGGCACCCGGTTGACTCCTTCAACCGGGGCCCTCTGGAGTTTTCCGTCAGCTGGCGGTAGGTGCCTCGGGTCTGACTCGGACTGGGGCACACTCACCCAAAATGGCCAACTCCTCCACAGTTAAAGCAAACAGCTTCTCCTCTATCCCGCGGGGAGACTGGTGTTGAAACGCTCTGGTACAGCTCCTTCCTGACTTCTTCTTTTTCTCCAACTCCTGAGTTCTTAGCCATTAAAGAGGTCAGCATTTCTAATACTTGGGTCATCTGTGACTTTAAGATCGCCACCTCCGAGTCCCCTTCAGTGGTCATGGCGGATCTGACCCCAACTGAGGGGGGAAGAGTGGGTTTCTCGGTCGCCTGTTGGTCTTTCAGCAGAGCCTCTTCATCCCTTATTATTCGCACAAGGTCCGGGTAGTTCAGGGACGTGACCCCTCCAGAGGTTTTCAGATGGAGCCAGACCGGATCAGAACGTAATGCTCCCCTTAAAATCTGCTTCGTCCTAGCCTCATCTATGGCTTGTGGCAGCATCCCCTTCTTAAGGACAATTTGGCACAGCATCTTGTTTAATCTGCGAACATATTCAGACAGTCTTTCTCCTGGCTGTTGAAGGGTATGCTCAAACTGGTAGACTAAATCGACCACTTTTTCCATTTGGCTGAATTCTTCCTGCAACATAGTCAAATAGTCATAGGCAGTACAAGCAGCATTGCTGAACCTAAAGTTATTCACGGCTTCAGCAGCAGCACCCTTTAGACTTTCACTTATGCGCTGCTTCTTTTGGACTTCCGGTATTTCCCATCCTTCCTCAGCCTGCATCGCTTGTTCAATCCAGGTGTCGAAATCCTCTTCCCCGAGTGGTACAGGTTGTTTTCCTGAAAAGATCCTGAGCTTCCTGTACCCGGCCTCTACATGTACCGTACTACTCTTCTGGCATTTCGTGACAAGGTCCCCTAAAGCATTTAAAAGTTCAGGGCCTATAGTGGTTAGAGGTGTCCCCGGGGCTATCATCTCTTTGGAACTCTTTGGAATTTTGGATGATTGCGGAGGTTCCTTCTTTATAATCTTTGCGTGCGCCAAGCGGTACGTCTTATTGCCTATGGACTGCACACTCTGACCTCTAAATTCTTTTGGCATTTCATCCCTCCACTCTATCAGCGCAAAGGTGCGGGAATTCTCTTCCTCTGGCCTGAGGTCAATTAACCATCCTTTATGGTCCAGGGACAGGAGCTCTATGAGCCGTTCTATGTCATTCCCGACCAATCCTCTCTGGGGAGTTCAATCACTGCAGCCATGTCCAGGGAGACATCGGCGGATAAGCACCACTGGGTAACCATTAACGGATCCATGCCGGTACTTCTGGCGGGCTTAATTGCAGCGTACAGGTATCCCGGACTCTGAGCCCCTACGTGTAGCAATACCCCCAGCTAAGAGAGCCGCTGGTATGAGGTTTCGGGCCTGTAACACACCGCTGTCAACCCCCAGAAATTGGCTCTACCCTCCCTTGGCACAGTTAGTAGGGGATGTTAGGATTGTGAGACCTGTAACTTTAGGTCACGCAATCCGACAATAAATGCACACAGTGATATGGTATAACTGACACTGACCGTCCCCTCAGCAAAGTAATCACACCAACAACGTGTCTGCTTAATCCTGGTACTTTTACTGAACGAAATGCAGTTAAACTGTATACATTAGTATATGCAGAGCCCTGCAATAAAAGGTATTCAGCAAATAAACAGATATAAAATTCTATACACACACAACAGACCCCGTTTGCAGCTCCCCTCCCTCGTGGGCAAGATGGCGCCCAGCAATTTCTAAACTTAGAAGTCAGGCCTGACTGTTCTATGTGTAAGTTTCGTAGAGATGGATCTTCGCAAGCAAATGGTGGTGCACTTTTGGAGACAAATTGTAATCCACAGGAATAGGTACTTGTAAACTTGGTGAATGAAATAAAGTCACTAATGCTACTCAATGCACTGTCCCTCCGGCGTGCAGATGAAAACTCTAAATGGTGGGTCCCGAACAACAAACACTGGGCCTAGAGACCCTGTACTAATCTCTGAGCAGGTGCTCTCTCACCCAACCGGACCAGTCCACGTCCGTATCTTCCGTCGCTGTGTCTCGGTACACAGGTTCCACGACACCCGGGTCTTTGGTACTCCTTGAAGTAGTAGATGGGTAGCAGGATGAGACGTCCCTCAGGCTCCTCAGTGGAAACGGAAGGCTCTTTGGAAGCACAAGGCCTAAACTTCAGGCCCTGTCAGGAACAATAGACTCAGCACAGAGTTCCACTTGCTGGGCGGGCGGTGTCCAAAGAGACTGTACCCTGGTCTGCCCCTCGGTTAAATAGCCCACCCCAGCAGTCCTTGCGCGGGGCAATGCACCCTGGGTATGGCAGTCTCTGGGTTCTTAAAGCAACACCCTGCTACAGTAGCAAAAAGTAAATGAAAGAAGCCAGGCTGGCAAAGCACTGGTCTGAATGTGAATAGATATGCTGTCCTGACAGTGGGCTGGCAGAGGATGGGGACCGGAGCGTGAACCCGAAATGACCGTGGGTTGTCCTCCAACGTCACACTAGCATGGCACACTGACGGAGAACAGCCCGGCGAGCCACCGGAAAGGTACTCCTCGTGTCTGCTAAGCTGGAAATAAATGCGCATGTAATGAGGCGCTCTGTGATGAAGCCGCACACACAGCGCACTGGATGCGTGGCGTCGAGGAGTGGTGGAACGCCCGCCAAAACCACGCCTCCAATCAAGTTAGAGGGGAGGGGAAGAGGAGGGCGTCCAGCAGGCATTGCAGTTCCCGGGAAAGAGACGCAGGCCGACCCAAAAGGTCACAGAGCACACAGGCGCAGATTGGATCAATGAGCAGGAGGCAATAAATAGAATGCAGAGCTATATTGTATATGACATATCAAATTGTGGTGTGACCGCTAAGAGGTCAGCCATGAGTAATGGTAAAGACCACCTACATATCAAACCTCCATCCCTATTGTATGAGAAAAAAAGGGGACACATGTTGGGACTTTATATGGGACGTGAGGAAAAGTTCACGCCCCCATCCCTGTCTTTGGGTATAAGGGGGAAGGGTTGGGACTTTGAATGAGGTGTATGTGGTAGAACCAAAACATGATCATGTGGATGTAAATAAATGTAATTTATTGATACACCAAAAAATGTATGTTTCATAGCACAATGTGATTTGTATAAGAACTTTAACAATTCATTAACCAATAGGGGGTGGCAGCGGTGACCATAGATAGATTCATGCGATGCATCAATCTATCTATGGTGATAGAGCGGTGGCAGGAGAGAGGGGGCGGCACCCGTGCGCCCCTTATGGATGCACCGCCAATTGGCAGGGGTCTCTTTAGTCCCTTGGCCTGCTGGGAGAGCCTATTTATTTGGGCGAAATCAGGTGATCGCCGTTCTGTGCCACCTGGACGGCTGTCTGGGTGGACGTGTGTTGAAATGCCCCGGGTTGCTAGGCCAGAATACTGAGGCCTATTCTGGGAGTACCTGGTTGCTAGGCTGTCTGAGGCCTATCCAGGAGTAGAAGAAGCAGTGCGGGGTTGGGACTTCAAGCTTGGATAGGGTTGCCACCTGTCTGAGATTCACCCGGACAGTCCGGGTTTAGAATTATGTGTCCGAGTTTTAGTCTGCCTGAAACCCTCTGCACATAAGGCACTCCTAAACTCTGTACATAATGCGTTCCCGGATTCTGCACTCTGTACATAATGCACTCCCAAACTATGCACGCTATACATAATGCACTCCTGAACTCTGCACTCTATACATAACGCACTCCTGAACTCTGCACTCTATACATAACGCACTCCTGAACTCTGCACTCTATACATAACACACTCCTGAACTCTGCACTCTATACATAACACACTCCCGAACTCTGCACTCTATACATAACGCACTCCCGAACTCTGCACTCTATACATAACGCACTCCCGAACTCTGCACTCTATACATAACGCACTCCTGAACTCTGCACTCTGTACATAGCGCACTCTTGAACTCTGCACTCTGTACATAGCGCACTCTTGAACTCTGCACTTTGCACTCAACACTCCTAACCATACTGCTGATGCGGCCTGAGATAAGATTGAGTTTAACACCCCTGCTATAGAGGCATATGCTTTCTTCATATTTCATGGTTGAGGGTTACAACCACTTTAAAGTAGAACTATGGGCAAAACTTTTATTTTTATTTTTATATTGGATAGAGCAGGGGTAGGCAACCTTAAAGAGGTGGAGATCTACCTGAACAACATGGGAGAAGTCAAAGATCACTGGGCACAGTGTCGCCTCCTTACACCCAAACCTCTATTTGCTGTACTACCGTGTCGCAAGTGCGTACATCACGTGGCAATGATGGGTTTGAATCAGGTGGTGGAGGTGGCAACATATCCCCTCCTCAGCACCTGTCAAACACACTCAGCTCACTTTTCAGAGGAGCAGCAGTGCCTGCTGTACTTGTGAATGAGCAGCAGCAAAGCTGGGGGGGGGGGGGGGTAAAACCTTTTCAGAAAGTGCACCAAACCCACAAGATATAATAGAAGTCTATGGCTAAGTGCAGCAAACCCGCAGGAAATCTGCAGGTACACAACACTGCACCCATGGTGTGGGTAAACTGCAGCACATCAGTGTGAAAGCAGCCCTTTACTATTACGCCCAATGTATTTCTTCACACTGACCTGAAGATCTCCTCTTTCCTGCTGCTGGCACCACTCTGGAGACCACTAGCCGGGATAAGAGGTGGCGTGCAGTTGGTATCACTCCACATGGGACAGGAGCCGGCACTACAGAGGAGGCATCGTCTTATGCGGCTCTTGCTCCCTTCTACAGCTCCAACTTTACAAGTAATCCCTCTGCATTGCACTCTGTTTGATGCTCTGGAATGGCGGGTCAGCAAGTCCTGACCACGATCTACCAGTCACCTACTGGTAGACCGTGATCTACAGGTTGGTGACCCCTGGGATAGAGTAAGGGAAGGGTTATAACCCCTTGCATTTTTTTTTTGCCATCTGTGTTCCTTTGGGGAGATTTCTCTTCACTTCCTGTCCCATATGCAAAACAGGAAGTCAGAAGAAATGCCAATTACCAGATCCCAATTGGAAGATTTCCCTTCTATTACTTTTCTGGGGACGACCCAAATTGTTGGATTTCCTTTTACTTTTTATTTTCAATGATAATGGTAAAAAGGACATATAGAGAGGGTTAATCTCCCTAACGGGGACACAGACAGCAATGAAAACTGGAAGCTGTTCTAATCCATCTCCACTCTTTTCAAAACCCCCCCAAAAAAATAGTTATACTTTACCAATTCCTGTCCTTGTGACATCTGGACCAAAAGGAGGGGCAGGGGCTGTCACCGATACAGGAAGACCCAGGCAGCAATAAAAACAGATTTACTAATCCTTCTTAGATATAAGAGGCGACTCTGTTGCGGACTCCAATGTAGGGATAACTCTGATGTGAACTTTGATGTAAGGGGGACTCTCGTGGGGATTCTGAGGTAAGGAGGTGGAGGTACACTATACACAGGTGGAGGTACACTATACATAGGTGAAGGTAAACTATACACAGGTGGAGGTACACTATACACATGTGGAGGTACACTATACACAGGTGGAGGTACACTATACACAGGTGGAGGTACACTATACACAGGTGGAGGTACACTATACACAGGTGGAGGTACACTATACACAGGTGGAGGTACACTATACACAGGTGGAGGTACACTATACACAGGTGAAGGTACACTATACACAGGTGGAGGTACACTATACACAGGTGGAGGTACACTATACACAGGTGGAGGTACACTATATGTTCTGTCTCAAGGACATTCAGCTAAACCATTCTTATCCCATAAACATGATACCATATTTCTTCGATCGCAGTTTATTGGAACAAGCTAGGTGAAACTACAAATAACAAGAATAAACCTTGATAAGTACAATATCCCATACATTTAGCATACATTGCAGAGACAAAGATACACAGTACAATATGAGACAGTAAAAACTTACTTTTTAAGTTCTCTAAGAGTTGATGGTAAGATATTGGAATAAGACATATCTGTCTCCTGCAGTGTCTTGAAAAAGCATGGTGAATGTGTCTCTTCCTGTAGAGATTTACCCAGAATACTTTGCTTTCTAATCACTTCCTAGGTTACACATTAATGCATTTAATAATGATTCTACTGAAACAATACCAAAAAGGGACGCTAGATGGCGCCTACGCTCTGCAAATGATTTCTATAGAAATTACAACCTTAAATGTCATTTTAATAAACACAAATGCAGATAATCAGAATATAGACATCTGATGGACAGAACACTCCCCGCCTGACGTCAAGTGACGTCACTAACAGAGTCCTCCATAGAAAGTAACAGAATAAGTTCAGTCACTGGTCTTAAGAACAAAGATAAAAAGAAAGAACAAGTGCGCTAATGTGAATTGATTAAATAGTGAAAGTCAGTAAAAAACAGATCCACATATAATAATGAAAAAATATCATATGAAGTCCAATAGTGATACAAATCCACACCTTGCTTGCTTGCTTTGTACATGTTGATCTTGTTATATCGGTGACTTCAATTGTCAACTATTATATATTCTGACATGTTCAATTTACCATCTTAGGGACCCCCAATGGGCCCTTATACTTTGGAGTATTCCTCCCCCCCTCCCCTTCCCCTTGTCCGTTGCTGTTTCCAGTTGAGGTATTTTTTTGTCTTTTTTTGACCTCCACTGGTTAGAATACGCAACAATACATATGGAATCTTTTTATGTGTATATGCATTTCTATCTTTACAAATATTAATATGTATCGGCATTATACACTGTTGAAAGGATTTTCATATATTTTTCAAATAGCATACCACATTGCGGTGGACGGGTGGAGGCTGTCTATCAATTTGCACTCCCTTCCCGCCCATATACATGATAAAGTTTTTTGTGCATGAGGTTTATGACTTAAATGTTATTTTATATGTTCATTTTCCAATTTTTTATGCATTTGGGGTTAATTTTGTCCATTGGTATACTGCTGCCTGTGATCAAAGTGAGGCTTGGTTATGTTGGTTTAGGGCCGGGCCTTTCTGGTGGTACGGGTGCTTGGTTTAATTACCGTGACTCCATTGGCCGCTTAGAATAATGCCGCGTACACACGATCATTATTCACGGCGGTTAAAAAACCGCCGTGAATAATGTCATTTAAAACGGGGGAACAGCTTGTTCCCCACACACGGTCGTTTTTCACGTCGTTTTTTTCTCTTGTCGAGAAAACCGACCGTCTGTGGGCTCCGCGGCAGTGTTTCCCTATGGGAAACACTGCCACGGAAAAAATGTAGGAAAAAACAACGAGAAAAATTAGAACATGTTCTAATTTTTCTCGTCGTTTTTAATGCCGTTTTTCTCGTCGAGAAAAACGACAAAATGCCCACAGACGATCATTTTTCTTGTCAAATGGGAAAAATGTCGTTTTTCCCGACGAGAAAAACGGCCGTGTGTACGCGGCATAAGGCTTGACCCCTTTTTTTCTTCCATATTGCCGCCCGTGATCAAAGTGAGGCTTGGCTATGTGTTGGTTCATGGCCGGGTCTTTCTGGTGGTATGGAGGCTTGGTTTAATTGCCGTGACTCCATTGGCCGCTCAGAGTGAGGCTTGGCTTTTCTTTTTCTATATCTCGTGATGCGTCAGCACGTCACCTGATCCCCATGACGACGTGTAGGAACACAAAACGTACGTCGGGAAGGTGTGCGTGCTGACGCCATCATCACGGGACAGGTACGGCGGACCGGCCGGTTGTTATGCTTTTTTAATCGTATATTGTTGACGCTTGGATTTCTCTGGACTTTCCCCTGGGATTGCGGATGGGCTCAATTGTTTCTTACCTCTGGTGAGCAGGTTGCATTGTTGGTGGTGGACACGGGTGTGCATGCACCGAATTTCAATCTGATGCGGTTCACCTCTTCACGGCTTCCTTCCATTCTTCATTCATTTTTTTGACATTTGAATGGACTTTTTATTTTGATATGTTTCAGACCTAATTTATGGTATCACCATTGGACTTCATACTTTTTCATTATTAGGTGTGGATTTGTATCACTATTGGACTTCATATGATATTTTTTCATTATTATATGTGGATCTGTTTTTTACTGACTTTCACTATTTAATCAATTCACATTAGCGCACTTGTTCTTTCTTTTTATCTTTGTACACTTTATATGTTATCACATATCACAGGTGCCGCTGTTTATTTGTTTAAAAGCTAGCGCGGTTTACTGCTTTATTTTTTTCTACACCATTGTAATTGTGGTCTTAAGAACACTTTGGTCTCATTCTGTTGGAAAGTCTTGACCTCGACCTTACGGACAAGATTATCTTTGCTTGGCAGTACTTTGGTGACTAGACCTAAAGGCCACATATTCCTTAGTGTCTGGCAATCTTTCATGAGCACAACATCACCAAGTTTAAGATTGGGTTTCTCAGTGTGCCACTTCCTCCTTAGTTGTAGAGTAGATGTGTATTGGTCCTTCCACCGACTCCAGAAGGTATTGGCAAGGGTTTGAACTTGTCTCCATTGATGCTTGTAAAGGTCTTTCTCACAAAACTCTCCAGCTGGGGCACCTACAAGACCAGTCTTTTGCGTGAGCAACATGGCAGGTGTGAGAACCATTGGATCTTCAGAGTCACTTGAAATTGAAGTCAAGAGTCTGGCGTTAATGATAGCTGTAACTTCTGCCATAATTGTCACTAAACATTCGTGAGTAAGCCTTGCAGTTCCTACTTGTAGGAAGATAGAGTCAAGAATTCTGCGGGCTATGCCTATCATCCTCTCCCAAACACCTCCCATGTGAGAAGAGTGAGGTGGGTTGAAGATCCATGTGCAGTCTTGCTTACTCAAATATCTTTTTACACTGAGGATGTCCAAGTTGGAAGGAATTTGCAGTTCTTTTACTGCTCCTACAAAGTTAGACCCTCTGTCAGAGCGAATGAGTTTCACTGGGCCTCGGATTGCAATGAAGCGTCTAAGAGCATTAATGAAACTTGAAGTGTCCATTGACTCAATCACTTCAATGTGAACAGTTTGTATGGACATGCAGACAAATATGACTGCCCAGCATTTACTGTTTACTTTTTGTCCCTTTCCGGAGATGGTACGGCGAGGGCGGGGAACCTGCCGTGGTGTCGATGGGAGGAGATAAAAGGGGGAGACGCCCTAACCACGAGGTCTTCAGGAGGATCTTCTTCACGCGCCCAGGCACCTTAGGCCTGGGTGCGGGCGGTTCCGAATTCCGGCCCAGGCACCCTAGGCCTGACCGGAATGGAGTTGGAGTCCATCCCAGGCACCTTCAGCCTGGGGTGAGGTACTAAACTAGGAGGCCTGGGGTCCAGTGACTTCGACTGGATCCCGCGAGGGTGGAGACGTCCGAGGGTCCCTGAGGTGGATGGGGTCCATGTCTGAGGTGAGGAGGCCGGGGAGGTTACCCGTCCGGAGAGTCTGGAGCAGCATCAACCCAGTGACGGATGGGCCTCTGGTAACTCCCTTGGAGGGACATCTTCCCCTGATAGGGGCCGCAGCGCAGCAAAGGTACTCCTATCTACGTTCTCTTTAGTCGCTGGTAGAGACTCTCAAGTTCTAAGTCCTTTCTAGCTAATGCTATAGTAACCGCTGGCGAGATCGCAGTGGTTTAGCTAATAACCAGGATAGTGCCTCGACCTGCTCATTCCCCGTATCAAAATGGTATCAAGTCGCAACCAGTTGGCTACTGAAGCACTGTTTATTGTGAGATGTACAATAAAGCAAGAGTTGGACTGTGATCGGTGTGTGGAACTCTGGTTAATGGGAGCAGAGGGAAGTGTTGACACAGTGGGACTTGATTCTAGACAAAAGCACATAGGCCCGAGGAAATATCTGGTACTGGCCTTCACCTCACCCACAGCTATGGGGAGGACATGGGCCGTAGCGCATCTCACCCTGTCGTGTGACATACCCCTAGACAAAGGAGACGGGGTGAGGCCGCTACATTGACATAGACATAGAAACGCCTAGTTTCATTATGGATGTAACCCAGAACTACTTTACTGTCTGTGTAGAACTCAGCTTCCTGGATTTCTAAGTTTGTCTCTGTTGCTATTAGTTCAGCTAGCTCTGTAGCCAATACTGCAGCACAAAGTTCCAGCCTGGGTATGGTGTGTTCAGGCAGTGGTGCAAGTTTTGCTTTTCCCATTACAAACCCTATGTGGCATTGTCCTTTAATGTCTATGGTTTTCAGGTAAGCTACAGCAGCAATTGCTTTAACAGAAGCATCCGCAAACACACAAAGTCTTTGCATCTGAACGTCTGCAGATGACAGAGGAGCATATGGGCGTGGAATTTTAAGATTGGATAGCGCTGTTAGTGAGTCCTTCCACTCTAGCCATAGGTTCTTCCTATCGGTGGGGAGAGGGTGGTCCCAATCTAGCGACTCACAGGTTAAGTCTCTGAGAAGTGCCTTACCCTGGATGGTGACAGGTGCTGCAAAGCCTAAAGGATCATACAGGCTGTTTATGGTAGACAGGACACCTCTACGGGTAAAGGGTTTTTCTTCTTTGTTTACTTGGAAAGTAAAGGTGTCAGATCTTAAGTCCCAAAGCAAACCAAGGCTGCGTTGCATGGGAAGTGAGTCTGTGCCTAAATCTAATGCCGCGTACACACGATCATTATTCACGGCGGTTAAAAAACCGCCGTGAATAATGACAGGAAAAACGAGGGAACCGCTTGGTTCCCTACACACGGTCGTTTTTCCCGTCATTTTTTCTCTTGACGAGAAAAACGACCGTCTGTGGGCTCCGCGGCAGTGTTTCCCTATGGGAAAACTGCCGCGGAAAAAAATGCTGGAAAAAACGACGAGAAAATTTAGAACATGTTCTAATTTTTCTCGTCGTTTTTTATGCCAATTTTCTCGAGGAGAAAAACGACATAAAGCCCACAGACGATCGTTTTTCTCGGCGAAATGAAAAAATGCAGTTTTTCTCAACGAGAAAAACGGTCGTGTGTACGCGGCATAAGTCCTTTAACTCATTGGAATGATCTTGGGCAGGGAAGGCTTCTAAAACTTCTCTACTGTTGGAAGCAATCTTGTGGAGCCTTAAGTTGGAACACGCAAGCATTGCTTGAGTTCTTTTGAGGAGACTGATTGCGGCTTCATTTGTGGGTAGTGATTTCAAGCAATCGTCTACATAGAAATCCTTGTCCACAAATTGTCTGACATCTGACCCATACTCTGACTCTCCCACTCTAGCAGAGTGTCTGAGGCCATATATAGCAACTGCAGGGGAAGGGCTGTTGTCAAATATGTGCACCCTCATGCGGTATTCTGTGATGTCTCCAGAGGGGTTGTTGTCCCTGAACCAGAGAAACCTCAGAAAGTTTTGGTGTTCTTCTTTAACAAGAAAACACTAGAACATTTGTTGTATGTCTGCCATGAATGCGACTGAATCCTTGCGGAAGCGGAGAAGTACTCCTAATAGTCTGTTGTTGAGGTCAGGGCCAGAAAGAAGGACATCATTTAGAGAGACACCCTCATGCTTGGCGCTGGAATCAAACACCACTCTAATCTGCCCTGGCTTCTTAGGGTGATAGACCCCAAATATGGGTAAGTACCAACATTCTTCTGAGTTTTTGAGGTTTGGGGCTATCTCAGCATGACCATTCTGGAATATTTTGTCCATGAAGGAAAATAAATGTTCTCTCATCTCTGGTTTCCTTTGAATATTGTGTCTTAGGGAAGTGAGGCGTTTATATGCTAGTTCTCTGTTGTTAGGCAAACGTCGTCTTTGTGGCCTAAAGGGAAGAGGTGCTACCCAGCTATTAGTCAAGTCTTTCTCCATACTGCTTTTCATAACCTCTAGGAAGATCCTATCCTCAATGGACATTTCTACCTGGTTGTCCTCCTTAGTTCTCCTGAACACTGAGTGTCCTAAGTCGCTTTGGTCATCGTCATAGGTATTGCTGTCACAGAGGGGACTTAGGAAAGGAAGAGGTACAGGGTTGTTGTGAGATAGCTCCTTTATGAGGATGTGATTTGGACAGGGTTGGAAAAGAGAAGGACGACCATTCTCGAGGGTACTAGTGAGCAGATTATTAACAGATGCCGGTTTGTGTGCACCTCCCAGGCAAACATCACCTATAATGACCCACCCAAGATCCAGTTTTTAGGCATATGGAGCATTTTTAGGACCGTTGATCAGTTTCCTTACTTTGTGGACTTGCAAGATATCTCTCCCTAGGAGTAAAATTATCTGAGCCTGATCATCAAGTTCTGGTATGAGATGTGCTATGTGCTTCAAATGGGTCTGGTGGGCTGCTGCGTCTGGTGTGGGAATCTCTGATCTGTTGTCTGGCATCTGGTTGCACTCTATTATGGTCGGTAAGGGTAGGCATGTCTTACAATCCATAGATTAAATTTTTAGGCCGTCAGCTCTTCACCCCGCCGTTTCCACTGTAACTGCACAAGTCCTAAGGGAGTAAGGGCTGCTGGGGCCTTGAAGGTTTAGAATGTCAAAAACACAGGTCTAGCTAGTGACTTGTAGCGGGTATGTACTTTCCCGGGTGTAAATTTGAACTTGGCAGAGACATTAGTGATGTGTAATTCCCTGCAGCCCAGCAAGTGGCACTGTCGCTCTGGGTTGGGGTTGAATCATTGCTGTGTGTCGTGCCTCCTTTTTGTCCTCCCTCGGCAGCGGTATGGTGGGGCGGGGAACCCGCCGTGCTTGCTGGGAGAGGGTATAAAGGGGCCGGCCATCTTTGTCACAGGGTCGAGTCCCAGGCACCTTCAGCCTGTGGACGGTGGTTCGTGGCGGTTCTCTAGGCGGGCCTAGGCCTAGAGGACAGCCGGAGGTCGTGTTCCATCGCAGGCACCTTTGGCCTGGGGTGAGGTACTCGGATGGAGATCTGGAGCTCAGTGCCCAACACTGAGTTCCGCGAGAGAAGGAGATCCTAGGGAACCCCGGGAGTGGGTACCCGAATCCGGAAGGCGCAATGGACTGGGGGGAGCTCCTCACTCGAAGACCTGGTGCAGCATATTGCCAGTGACGGGTGAGTCTCTCATCGGAGACCGCCTGGAAGGAAATTCCCCCTTGTTCGGAGACCGCAGCCCACTTTCAGGGAGGAAAGTGGAGAACACATTGTGTCTGGGCCTACTCGCATCCACACCTCCTTTTCTGTTCTGTTTCTACCAAGGGAATTCAACTGATTGTGTTCATTTGAGAAGAATAAAGGAGTGTTGAACTTTAATGGTGTGGGGCTCATTTCCTGACAGACATTGTTCAAGGTAATTCTCGGTGGAGGCTCCAGGTACACAACATTGACCCGAAGGTAAAAGAACTTTGCTTGTATCACACTGACACCTGTGGTGAAGGCCAGGCGTGGTGTCCCTGCTCCCTTCCCCTCTGAAAGATACCCCTAGACAAGAGACAGACGAGCTGAAGAGAAAGAGGGGAGTGAGGAGGGCGCTACAGACTTATTACTCTGATCATCCAAGATGACGTAGAGCTTGACTGCTTTGTCTCTGCGTCCCTTTGGGTAAACTTTCACTAGACAGATTTTAGAGCAGGATCTGCCACCTGTACATCCTTTGCAGACTTCAGTGCACTGTGAAGTGATTGCTGTGGCATCTGTACTAGAGTCTTTGGTCTCCCTGCCTTGCTCCTTGTCACCATGGACAGGTGGGAAGGTTCTTTGAGTAGGCCTTGGGTGTAAAGCTGTGTTGTGTTCTGTGCTGTCACACTCTGTACATTTGACACTGACCTTACAGTCCTTGGCGAAGTGTGTGGATGAAGAGCAGCACTTGTAACAGATGTTGTTCTCTTTAAGGAAAGCTTTGCGATCCTGGATGGTCTTTGTCCTGAAGGCTCTGCATTTCAGAAGAGGATGTGGCATCTTATGTAGAGGACAGAACTTAGTAGGGTCGTTGTCTTGATCCTCTGGCTGAGACTCTGCAAATCTGTGAGAAGAAATATTAGTTTTGTACACTGCTACTGGAGCTTTGAGTTGCTTAGGGCTAGAAGAAGTGGTGTAAGACACTGGAAAAATGAAGCTGGGGTCATCTTTCGTTCCTGCTTGTCTCTACAAAGTCCACAAACTCACTAAAGGGTGGAAAGGGCACATTGTGTTTCCGTTTGTAGTTACAGCCACGAGCAATCCATCTTTCGTGTAACTCATAAGGAAGTTTTTGTGCTAAGGAGTTAATACCTCTAGCAGAGTCAAGATAAGATTAGTTATTAAATAATCCAGGGAATGCGGAGATCTTTGGAGCTTGTATCTTGGATCTTCCTTTTTCTTTTCTTTTTTTACATTATTTTTTCTCTGTCGGCCAATCCAGGCACACGCACCTAAATAGGTAGACGCTCAGATACCGATAATCGGTGAGCGTTTGTTTTTTAGCATATAGCTAAGTATAGTAGATAGGGGGGAGGGTCTCTCTCCCCCCCCCCTTCTTTTTTTTTTTTTCTTTCCCTTTTTTTTTTTTTTTGCCTTTTCTATTATAATTAAGTGTAAAGATGGACGGCGTTCAGGTGATGTCACTTAATGCGAGGGGCTTAAACACTCCTGAGAAGAGACGCATGCTCCTTAATGATATGAAAAGATACAATACTGACATCGCCTTTATTCAGGAAACACACTTCAAATACGATAAGCTCCCTTATTTGAGAAATAGATTTTACCCCACTGCTTACCACTCTACCAACCCGACAGGTAAATCAAGAGGGGTTTCGGTGCTACTTTCCAGTAAAATACCTTGGAAATGGCAGAGTTCTATTATAGATCAGACAGGGCGCTATGTTTTCCTCAAAGGGCTGATCTGGGATAAACAGGTGACATTAGCCACGATATATACTCCTAATGAATTACAAGCTACCTTCTTGAGAGACACACTAGAGAAATTGCAAGAATTTAGAGAGGGACAACTGATTCTCGGCGGAGACCTCAATGTTCCGCTAATTCCCTCGGTGGATACTTCGACCGGCAAATCGTCAATCCCACCGAGCCAACTTAAAAGGATAGCTAAGACGCTTCATAGAGCCCAATTAATAGATGCCTGGCGCCTGTAACATTCAGGGGAACGTGACTATTCGTATTATTCCCCGATGCACCGGGTATATACTCGGATAGACTATTTCCTAGTCCCACATACCCAGTTGCATGCGGTAAGTGAGACATCCATTGGAGATAGGACATGGTCGGACCATGCGCCGATATTTTTGACCTATAGACTCAATGACACCCTCACGCCTCGACACCGCTTCTGGCGCCTCATTGAGAGCCTTTTACAAGCTCCGGAGGTACTGACTGAAGTGAATGAAACGCTGAAGTTATATTTTCAGGAGAATGATCAACCAGACTGTGACCCGGGCATTTTATGGGAAGCCCACAAACCGGTGATCAGGGGAATTCTGATTAAGCACGGGGCACGAATTAAGCGTGAGCGGAATGAACAACTTCTTGGTTGGTTACAGAAACTGTCAGAGACTGAAGCTAGACATAAACCTACCCCTACCCAATTCTCAGAGGCCGAACTGACGTCAATTAGGACACAGATTACGGATTTGCTGCGGTATAAGGCCAAGGCGGCTTTACAGTTCTGTCGTAGAGTGAGCTATGAGTCGGGAGACAAGTGCGGAAAAATGTTAGCGAAAGCGGTTAGAGAACATAAACTGTCTACATATATTCACCATATTAACCACTTAAGCCCCGGACCATTTGGTAGCTAAAGGACCAGAGGTGAATTTAGAATTTTGCACTGCGCTGTTTTAACTGTAAATTGTGCGGACATGCAATGTTGTACCCAAACGAAATTTGCGTCCTTTTCTTCCCACAAATAGAGCTTTCTTTTAATGGTATTTGATTGCCTCTGCGATTTTTATTTTTTGCGATATAAACGGAAAAAGACCGAAAATTTTGAAAAAAAATGATATTTTCTACTTTTTGTTATAAGAAAAATCGAATAAACTCAATTGTAGTCATACATTTAGGCCAAAATGTATTCAGCCACATGTTTTTAGTAAAAAAAATGTCAATAAGCGTATATTTATTGGTTTGCGCAAAAGTTATAGAGTTTACAAACTAGGGTACATTTTCTGAAATTTACACAGCTTTAAATTTATGACTGCCTATCTCATTTCTTGAGGTGCTAAAATGACAGGGCAGTACAAAACCCCTCCAAATGACCCCATTTTGGAAAGTAGACACCCCAAGGAAATTGCTGAGAGGCATGTTGAGCCCATTGAATTTTTATTTTTTTGTCCCAAGTGATTGAATAATGACTAAAAAAAAAAAAATTACAAAAAGTTGTCACTAAATGATATATTGCTCACACATGCCATGGTTATATGTGGAATTACACCCCAAAATACATTTTTCTGCTTCTCCTGAGTACGGGGATACCACATGTGTGGGACTTTTTAGGAGCCTAGCCGCGTACGGGACCCCGAAAACCAAGCACCGCCTTCAGGATTTCTAGGCACAAAATTTTGATTTCACTCCTCACTACCTATCACAGTTTTGAAGGCCATAAAATGCCAAAATCGCACAAAACCCCCCCAAATGACCCCATTTTGGAATATAGACACCCCAAGCTATTTGCTGAGAGGAATGGCGAGTATTTTACAGCTCTCATTTGTTTTTGAAAATGAAGAAAGAAAATATATATATATATATTTTTTTTTTTCAATTTTCAAAACTTTGTGACAAAAAGCGAGATCTGCAAAATACTCACAATACCTCTCAGCAAATAGCTTGGGGTGTCTACTTTCCAAAATGGGGTCATTTGGGGGGGGGGGGGTTTGTGCTATCTGGGCATTCCATGGCCTCCAAAACTGTGATAGGCAGTGAGAAGTGAAATCAAAAATTTACACCCTTAGAAAGCCTGAAGGCGGTGCTTGGTTTTTGGGGTCCCGTACGTGGCTAGGCTCCCAAAAAGTCTCACACATGTGGTAACCCCGTACTCAGGAGAAGCAACAGAATGTATTTTGGGGTGTAATTCCACATATGCCCATGGCATGTTTGAGCAATATATCATTTAGTGACAACTTTGTGCAAAAATAAATAAATAAATAAATAAATTGTCGTTTTTCCGCAACTTGTGTCAACATATAAAATATTCCATGGACTCGACATGCCTCTCAGTATATAGCTTGGGGTGTCTACTTTCCAAAATGGGGTCATTAGGGGGGGTTTTGAACTGTTCTGGCATTTTATACACAACATTAGGAAGCTTACATCCACTCTTCTAACCACTTGAAGACAAAGCCCTTTTTGACACTTTTTGTTTACATGAAAAAAATTTTTTTTTTGCAAGAAAATTATGTTGAACCCCCAAACATTATATATATTTTTAAAGCAAAGGCCCTACAGATTAAAATGGTGGGTGTTGCATTTTTTTTTCTACACAGTATTTGCGCAGCGATTTTTCAAACGCATTTTTTGGGTTAAAAAATACACTTTTTTTTAATTTTAATGCACTAAAACACACTATATTGCCCAAATGTTTGATGAAATAAAAAAGATGATCTTAGGCCGAGTACATAGATACCAAACACGACATGCTTTAAAATTTCGCACAAACGCGCATTGGCGACAAACTACATACATTTTTAAAAGCCTTTAAAAGCCTTTACAGGTTACCCCAGTAGATTTACAGAGGAGGTCTACTGCTAAAATGATTGCCCTCGATCTGACCTTCGCGGTGATACCTCACATGCATGGTGCAATTGCTGTTTACATATGACGCCAGACCGACGCTTGCGTTCGCCATTGGGCAAGAGCAGGGCAGGACAGGGGTGCTTTTTTTTTTTTTTTTTATTATTAATTTTGCTTTTTTATTTTATTTTTAAATTGTTCCTTCCAAGTATTTTTTTTTTTTATCATTTTTATTGTTATCTCAGGGAATGTAAATATCCCCTATGATAGCAATAGGTAGTGACAGGTACTCTTTTTTTGAAAAAACTGGGGTCTTCTAGACCCTAGATTTTTCCTCTGCCCTCAAAGCATCTGACCACACCAAGATCGGTGTGATAAAATGCTTTCCCAATTTCCCAATGGCGCTTTTTATATCCGGGGGGGGGCATTCCCTCCCACTGCTTGTAAAAGCAGTCCAGAGGCTAATTAGCCGCTAGGATTGCTTTTACATGAAAGCCGGCCGCAGGCTGAAAAGAATGATACCAAGATGATACCTAAACCCGCAGGCATCATTCTGGTATAAACATTCAAAGTCCAGCAACATACCAGTACGTTGCTGGTCCTTGTTGGACATGTATTGTAATCTTTTTTTTTCATGCAGCCAGTTGGCTGAACGAAAAAAGAGATTGATCGGTGGGTATGCCCACCATTAGAATACCGCCCTTCATCCACCCACTTCCAATGATGGGCATACACGCACCATTTATATATGCCGAAGCATGGGGGCATCCTCCCGCAAAAAAGTTATGCCGCACACACATGGTCGGACTTTTCCACGGGCAAGCCTCCGTCGGAATTTCGACCGTATGTACGCGGCATTAGGAGCAAAATCGCTCCTCCGCCCCTGCTGCCCCAATGCTTCGGCATATTTGCTTTTTTTTTTTAACTGTGGTGGTGAAATCACCTCCTACAGCACTGGAGTCGCAGGGATCAGGCCTGTCTCTACGAACGCTGCAGTTATGTGTGTTTTTGTTTTGTAAGTGACAGTGATCGATCGATACTGCACTTGGGTGGCCTGGGCTGGACGGAGGGGCAAAACGCAGGTGCCAGCAGGTATCTGGGCTGATCCCGCTAACACTGCATTTTTGGGAACTCTAAACTGCTGGGGACGCTAGTATAGATCTGATCAGATCAGATATTGATCTGTTCAGATACTATACCACTAAGGGGGGTGTATGCTTCACGCGTGGGTGTTAGCGTTACTGGCACTAACCTGACGCTGCCTGGGGTGTGACTCAGACCCTCTCTGACGCTAAAACCTAATTGATATCACCCGCCGGGCGATCAGGGGGTTAAACCTTTATTGGGTTATATACACGGCGGGTGCCCTGACACTATAAAAAGAAAACTAACTAACCAGCGTCACCCTTAACACTTATATGGTGATCACTGGTGAAAGGGTTAACTAGGGGCAATCAGGGGGTTAAAACCTTTATTAGATAATATATGGGGGTACCTGACGCTATAAAAACCTGCGGCGAACCTAAAAAAAATTGCCAGCTACCGATCTGCATCACTGACACTAAGACAGCGTTTAGAAAAACGATCGCTTAGCGACAGTGGTGATGGGGGTGAAAGGGTTACCTGGGGGGCGATCAAGGGGGTTAAACCTTTATTAGATAATATATTGGGGTACCTGACGCTATAAAAACATGCGGCGAACCTAAAAAAAATTACTGGCTACCGATCTGCATCACCCAAGACAGCGTTTAGAAAAACGATCGCTTAGCGACAGTGGTGATAGGGGGTGAAAGGGCTACCTGGGGGGCGATCAAGGGGGTTAAACCTTTATTAGATAATATATTGGGGTACCTGACGCTATAAAAACCTGCGGCGAACCTAAAAAAAATTACCGGCTACCGATCTGCATCACAGACACTAAGACAGCGTTTAGAAAAACGATCGCTTAGTGACAGTGGTGATAGGGGGTGAAAGGGTTACCTGGGGGGCGATCAAGGGGGTTAAACCTTTATTAGATAATATATTGGGGTACCTGACGCTATAAAAACATGCGGCGAACCTAAAAAAAATTACTGGCTGCCGATCGGCATCACTGACGCTAAGACAGCGATCAGAAAAATGATCGCTTAGCGACAGTGGTGATAGGGGGTGAAAGGGTTATCTGGGGGGTGATCAGGGGGTTAAACCTTTATTAGGGGGGTTAGGGGGCTACACTGGACCTAAAACTAAACTTTGGTGACACTTTTACAGTCACAAATGTCACTGATTGCAGTGATCACTAAATAAATGGTCACTGCAATCAGTGACACTGTGACTGGGGGCTGGGGGGGTGATCTGGGGGGTGATCTGGGGTGTCTGGGGGGGCCTGGGGGGGCGATTTATGTCCCTATGTGTCCTGGTGTCAGTGTAGTGTTGTGTGCACTGACCTGATGTCTTCTCTTGTACGGCGCTCGGTATATGTGAGCGCCGCACCAGAGATAACATCACTTCCTCCTGCTCCCTCTGTCTGACACAGACAGAGGGGGCATTTCCATTCGCCGGGAGCGATCGCGAGGGGGTGGCCAAAAACAAATGGCTGCCCCCTCATCCCGGAACGCTCCCGGACACTTAGCCACCGCTCACTGTATAGGAGGGGGGTCCGATTGGACCCCCCAACTATACAAAGGCAATCACGTATGCTCTACGTGATTGTGCCTGTCGGTGCCATTCTGCCGATGTATATATACAGTGAGCGGTCGTTAAGTGGTTAATACGAGTAGTGGTCAAAAGGTAGTCTTACCGGCACAAGTCACTCAAGCATTTAAAGACTTTTACTCTCGCCTATACAATTTGCCGGGAGCGGAGCAGACCTAGAGGACTCTTTTACAGCCTCTCAGATGCCCTCTCTACCACAGGAGATACGAACAGATCTAGACTCCCCTATCACCTTAACGGAACTTGAGCTGGCAGTTGGACAGATGAAACCAGGGAAAGCCCCAGGCCCAGACGGCCTTACACTACAATATTACAGGACACTGTTACCAACATTGGGCACTCGTATGCTAACATTGTACAACACGGTAGGCACAGGGGGAACATTTGCTAGAGAGACTCTGGGAGCCCACATTTCAGTGATCCATAAGGAAGGAAAAGACCCGATGGCCTGTGGCAGCTATCGGCTCATATCGCTTTTGAATGTGGACCTCAAGCTGTACACGACTGTTCTGGCTACTCGGTTGGCACACCACCTTAAGCAACTCATCCACCTGGATCAAGTGGGCTTTATACCATCTAGAGAGGCGAGAGATAGTACCATTAAGGTACTAAATCTAATCCATGTCGTACGCTCTACAAACACCCCAAGTATATTCTTAAACACAGATGCCGAAAAGGCTTTTAATCGGGTGGAATGGTCATTTATGTTCGCGATGCTCAGACACATTGGACTGGGGGAGGTAATGCTCAACCGAATAGCCGGAATATACTCTAATCCGACAGCCCAGGTAAAGGTGAATGGGGTCCTATCGGACCCCTTCCCAATACAAAACGGTACAAGACAGGGATGCCCGCTGTCCCCTCTTTTGTTTGCCCTTTCCCTGGAACCTTTTTTAGCTACAATTAGACTGAATCCGGACATACAAGGGATAAGGGTAGGCCAGATGCAATGTAAGGTTTCAGCATATGCTGATGACTTACTGTTTTCCCTGACCAACCCGTAAGTTTCCCTGCCAAATCTTCTCAAGGAGTTTGAGAGATATGGGGCAGTGTCTAACTTTAAAATCAACTTCTCGAAGTCAGAAGCGATGGGAGTGACATTGACATCACAGGCTTCACTAAATATGGGCACAAACTTCCAGTTTAAATGGACAACATCCGCATTGAATTATTTGGGGACTAGTATTCCGTCTGATCTTTCTCGTATATACGAGAGTAATTTCCCCCCCTTACTTGCTAAAACTAGGGTGCAGTTAGAGACGTGGAACAAGGGACTACATTCATGGTTTGGGAGGTGTAATTTGCTAAAGATGATTGTTTTGCCTAAATTTTTATACCTCCTTCAGGCCCTCCCGATTAGGATACCCCCTGTATATTTCAAACAAGCCCAAGCTCTCTTTATTCGTTTTGTTTGGGCCCATAAAAAACCTTGAATCTCCCACACCCAGCTCTCGATGCCAAAACAATGTGGAGGTCTTGCATTACAAGACGTCAGAAGATACTACCAGGCGGTTCACTTGGGCAGGGTGATCGATTGGGGGCGACATTATGAGTCCAAACTGTGGGCACAAATAGAACAACACCAAACTGATATCCCTTTATGGACCGCGTTGTGGTGTGAAGATTCTTTACCCACTGAACTGAAATCACATCCACTAATAGGTAATACCCTGCGACAGAGCGCCCGTGCTATTTTAAAACCCTCTTCAACAACCATGACATCGCCCTTGACCCCGATCTTGGGTAATCCTAGATTTTCCCCGGGGCTCTCACCTACGCAATTTAAGCAATTAAGGACTTCTGGCCTTATGACCGCTTCCCAGTTTGTGACTAGCGATAGATGGCCGACCATTCAGGAACTGATGGATACTGCAGGCCCTTTTGGACTTGAGTTTTGGAATGCGGTACAGCTGCAGCACTTTCTCTTGACCATCCCAAACCCCCGGAGCTATACTAGACCCTTGAACAAATTTGAGGAATATTGCTCAGGCATAGATCCGCTACCACAGACTTTATCTAAAATGTACGCTCTCTTAAACACACCAGAAAAACAACTCGATTTGCCCTGTTTTGCGAGGTGGGAAACTGATCTAGACTGTACGTTTTCCTCGACCCAAAAACAGAATATGGTCAGTCTCTCCTATAAGTCCTCGATATGTACAAAAATACAGGAAACCAACTATAAAATTTTGACAAGGTGGTACCTGACACCGGCCCGTCTGCACATGATTTTCCCAGATATACTAGAACATTGCTGGCGCTGTGGCGGGGATAGGGGTACGATGTTACACATATTTTGGTCCTGTCCTAAATTGATCGACTTTTGGACGACGGTGCGCAATATATCGCAACGATTTACTGACTTCCCGATCCCAAATGATCCAACGTTTTTTCTATTACATGTGTCGACCCTGCCAATCCGGGTATATAAAAAATCTCTGTTGAGGCATTTGATCAATGCTGCTAAAGCTTGCATCCCTATGATGTGGAAGGCCCAGAATCCACCTTCAGTGGCGATGTGGCTGCTGAAGGTGGAAAACATAAATAAAATGGAGGATCTAATAATGACCGCACAGGATAGACAGGGAACTTATAAAGCGACATGGGCTGGCTGGAATTTGTTTTTACATTCGGATGAGGGAAAAGATCTCCTCAAGATTTAAAATATTTAACACATTGTTGGGGGCTGTGAGATTTATCTGATCCCGAAACAGATGTGCGTCTTCGATTTAACGCCGTCCTTCTTTCCTTTTTTCCCTTTGTTGCCCCCTTCCTTTTTGTTATGTTAAAAGTAGTTATGAGACTAGGAGTTGTTAATGGGAGCTTCAGGATATATATGGCTCACTGTGTAATGTATTGGCATTCCTGTGTTATGTAATTAGGAGGCTGCGTCCTCTACTGGCATGAGCTACCTTTATATCTTGGCGGGTTCAGCCCAGGTCTTTTTTTTTTTTTTCTTTCTTTTTTTTCTCTTTCTTTTTGGAAAACTCAATAAAAACTATATTTGAAAAAAAAAAAAGATAAGAAAGGCCAGGTAAGTCTCCTTCTGCTTTAGCAACTTGTAACTCCATACACAGGTCACTGAATTCTCTGAGTCTTTGGTAACCTCTGCTAGGTATTTTTGGGAAGTCCTCTATCCTTTTAAACAGTGTACTCTCTATATAGCCTCTGGTGAGCCATAACATCTATCCAGTCTGTTCCAGATGTTTGTAAGGCCTATCTCAGGGTGGTTTATATTAATGTCTCTGATCCTTTTGGTGTGTTCAGCAGAATCATTGCCAAGCCACTTTACGAGGAGTTCTATCTGTTGCCTGCAGGATAGATCTAGACCTTTAATGACACCCTGGAAATAGGATCTCCACGCCCTATAGTGTTGAGGGCGATCACTAAATTTAGCAAGTCCTTGGGTAACGAACTCACGCTTGGCCAGGAACTTGGCAAAGTCTACAGTAGCCTGATTGGCATTGGGGTGTGCTGCTGGTGTATTGTGGTGCGGTGTATAGGCGTACCTGGTAGAAGTCTCTTCTTTAGGCTCTCTGGGTTCAAACTTGCATAAGGTTGGCAGTTCGTACCGGCTCGTTGCATACACCTTTGGAGTGAAGACAGGTGTTTGATGTTTGTATGAAGGCTGGGTATCTTGTAGAGTAGAAGGTTTGGTTGGGACTGGAACGTCTGGAACCCTGTCAGATTTTTCTTGCTTGTAGCACTGGGGTCCAAGGTCAGCTTGTTGCTGCTTTATTTGATGTGACTCACTGATGTCATGTTTAATTTCTTGTTGTAGGATGCTGCTTGGGTGACAGTGTTGGTAGACATAATCTGACGTGCATTGCGAGGAATCTTGTTGGTCCTCTTCTAGGCCTGGTATGCTGCTACCTGCTCTTGGCTCATCGTAGACGGCTGCTTCTAAAGCTTCTGCTTCTGCAATGGCGGCGGCAGCGTCTCGGTCTACTTTCAGCTTCTCCATGTTAGCTTCTAAGATAGCTTGCTGCAATTTCAGAGATGCTTCCTGCTGGGCTAGCTCGTCCTCCAGGCGTACTCTTTGTTTCTCTCTCTCTTGTTCCAGGTGTACTCTTTCCATCTCTCTCTCTTGTTCCAGGCGTACTCTTTCCATCTCTCTCTCTTGTTCCTGTCTCACCCTTTCTGCTTCAAGGTGTACTTTTTCTTTCTCTCTCTCTTGTTCCAGGCGTATTCTTTCTTTCTCTCTCTTGTTCCTGTCGCACCCTTTCTGCATCAAGGTGGGCCTTTTCTTTTTTCATCTGCAGCTCTTGGTCTGCGAATGCGGCCCTGGCTCTTGCTGCTTCAGCTTTTGAACATGCGATAGCTGCTGCATTTGCGACAGATGACCTAGATGAGCTTGCTCATGACCGTGTTTTGTAAGAAGATGTTCCACTGTGAGACATGGCTGCGGGAAAGAAGCTGTCTTGCTGTATAGAGACCGTTAGTGTCGGTGCTGCTTGACAGAGCGCGTCTCTGTGTAGCGTGGCTGCTTGCTTTGCCTCTCACAGGCCTGTTTCTTTAAGGCTTCTGACTGTATGGTAACTGCGTAGCTCCGGGCTGTACAGATTTCCAAAGTCAGCTTATCTTCCCTTCAGAGGTCAGCTTGAAAATTTCACTGTTCTGTCTCAAGGATATTCAGCTAAACCATTCTTATCCCATAAACATGATACCATATTTCTTCGATCGCAGTTTATTGGAACAAGCTAGATGAAACTACAAATGACAAGAATAAACCTTGATAAGTACAATATCCCATACATTTAGCATACATTGCAGAGTACAATATGAGACAGTAAAAACATACTTTTTAAGTTCTCTAAGGGTTGATGGTAAGAGATTGAAATAAGACATATCTGCCTCCTGCAGTGTCTTGAAAAAGCATGGTGAATGTGTCTCTTCCTGTAGAAATTTACCCAGAATACTTTGCTTTCTAATCACTTCCTAGGTTACACATTAATGCATTTAATAATGATTCTACTGAAACAATACCAAAAAGGGACGCTAGATGGCGCCTACGCTCTGCAAATGATTTCTATAGAAATTACAACCTTAAATGTCACTTTAATCAACACAAATGCAGATAATCAGAATATAGACATCTGATGGACAGAACACTATACACAGGTGGAGGTACACTAGCACATAGTGCAGAAACCCAAAGCAATCACATCGCCGTTCTTCCACTGTTCTTCCATTACACTCAGAGACGTCTTCTATTAGATTGTCAGCCTCTGTGTCTACACTGCCCCTGACTAGTGATGAGCCGAACACCCCCGGGTTCGGTTCGCACCAGAACCCGCGAACGGACCGAAAGTTTGCACGAACTTTAGAACCCTATTAAATACAATGGATGCGAACGTTCGAAATCTAAAGTGCTAATTATAACGACTATTATGAATGTTATTGTCCTAAAAAGGGTTTGGGAACCCGGGTTCTGCACCAGGGGACATGTATCAATCCAAAAAAAAGTTTTAAAAACGGCCGTTTTTCGGGAGCAGTCATTTTAATGATGCATAAAGTGAAAAAAAAAAGTCAAATATTCCTTTAAATATCGTACCTGGGGGGTGTCTAAAGTATGCCTGTGAAATGCCACGTGTTTCCCATGTTTAGAATTGTCCCTGCACAAAATTACATTTCTAAAGGAAAAAAAGCCATTTAAAACTGCTTGCGGCTTTAATGTAATGTCTGGTCCCGGTAATATGGATGAAAATCTTTAAGAAAAATTGCATAGCTACCCCATCACAGCCCCCCCCCCCCCACCCCAGCCCATTACCAGCCCCTTTGGGTCTTGTATGGATATTAAGGGGAACCCCGCATACAAAATAAAAAAGGCCCTATATACTCTGAACAGCCGTATACAGGCGGTGCATACAAGACAGGGACTGTAGGTTTGTTCCTATGTAGAATCTGTTTGTAATTTTGAACAGGTACATTGTTTAAGTGTAGCTCCAGCCAAAAAATATATTTTTAAGCTTTTTGGAAAACATAGGGAAGGGAATCTGGAATATGCAGTTCAGTTTTGGGCCCCAGTTCTCAAAAAGGATATTGGGGAACTGGAGAAAGTGCAGAGAAGGGCAACCAAACTGATAAGAGGCATGGAGGAGCTCAGCTATGAGGAGAGATTAGAGGAACTGAATTTATTCTCTCTTGAGAAGAGGAGATTAAGGGGGGATATGATCAACATGTACAAATACATAAGGGGTCCATATAGTGAACTTGGTGTTCAGTTATTCACTTTACGGTCAACACAAAGGACAAGGGGGCACTCTTTGCGTCTAGAGGAAAAGAGATTTCACCTCCAAATACGGAAAGGTTTTTTCACAGTAAGAGCTGTGAAAATGTGGAATAGACTCCCTTGCAGAGGTGGTTCTGGCCAGCTCAGTAGATTGCTTTAAGAAGGGCCTGGATTCTTTCTTAAATGTACATAATATAACTGGGTACTGACATTTATAGGTAAAGTTGATCCAGGGAATATCCGATTGCCTCTCGGGGGATCAGGAAGGAATTTTTTCCCCTGCTGTAGCAAATTGGATCATGCTCTTCTGGTTTTTTTTTTGCCTTCCTCTGGATCAACTGTGGGTATAGAATTGGGTATATGGGATTGTACGATATATGTTTATTTTTATTTTTATTTTTTTTATTTTTTTACGGTTGAACTGGATGGACTTGTGTCTTTTTTCAACCTGACTAACTATGTAACTATATGTAACTATGTAACTATGTTATCACCCCTGTAACATTTGTTTTGTTGTCTGTGCAGTGTGCACCTGTTCAGAACAGTTCACCTCACTTTCCGTCCTAATGACAAATGTTTTTTGAAAATTTGGGGTTTTTATTGAAACAAGAATTGGTGATAAAGAATCAGTGGAGAGGAGACACTTTTTTTCCCATATTAACTCTTACAGGAGAGAATTTGCCTTCCTAGGGGTAGATTTCCTCTCACTTCCTGTTGTATCCTTCCGTTTGCAAGGAGGAGTCGTTTGTAAGTTGGATGTTTGAAAGTAGGGGCCTGCCGTATATACTCAGCTGAAATTTGCCCCTTACATGTTGGTGTTGCCACAACACTGTGAGCCCTCACAGTTACTCTTGGTGGGCGCATGAATGGGCCCTGCTGTGAATTATTAGATCAAGAATTGTAATTGCATGCCCCTGTTGAACAGGGGCTGAAAAATTGGGCCTTTGGTGGTGGTGGTGGTGGTGGTGTTGACACAACACTGTAAGGCCTCACAGTTAGTCTTGGTGGGCTCAGGAATGGGCCCTGCTGTGAATTATTAGATCAAGAATTGTAATTACATGCCCCTGTTAAACAGGGGCAGAAAAATTGAGCCTTAGGCACTGGTGTCACAACACTGCAACCCCTCACAGATACTGTACTTGGAGCACAGCAATGAGCCCTGTTGCAAAGTATTGCATCAAAAATTGTAATTACACGCCCCTGTTAAACAGGGGCTAAAAAATTGGGCCTTAGCCACTGGTGCTGGTGCCACGACACTGCAACCACACCCAGATACTCTAGTTGGAGTGCAGGAATGAGCCCTGCTGCAAAGCATTGCATAAAAAATTGTAATAACACCCCCCCGTTAAACAGGGGCTGAAAAATTGGGCCTTAGCCACTGGTGGCGGCACCCAGAAACAAAAATGTTCTTCCAAGCTATCATCGTCAATCGGATCATTGAGGAGGAGGAGGATAGTCAGTCAACATAACAGGACAGTCTCTCAGCATCAGCATCAGTCTTGAAGGGATGTGACATTTGAAAATAAATTAGTCTGTTATGTCAGCTTCAGGTGTTTGGTAGCTGGTGGTGATCCAAGACTGGTTCATCTTTATGAAGGTCAGTCGATCAACAGAGTCGGTGGACAGGCGCACCCTGTGATCCGTGACAAATCCTCCAGCAGCACTGAATGTGCGTTCTGAAAGAACGCTGGATGCAGGACAGGCCAGTAGCTCAATTGCATACTGTGCAAGCTCTGGCCAGTGATCCATCCTCAAGACCCAGTAAGCCAGAGGATTTTCGGTGGGGAAGGTGTCCAAGTCTGACCTTGCCCCTAGGTATTCCTGCACCATGTATATCAGACGCTGGCGATGGTTGCTGGAACCGATCATACCTTGGGGCTGCGGACTAAAGAATTGTCTGAATGCTTCGGTCAGACGGCCACCTTACCCACCACTCCTTCTTTGACTGACCGAAGCCTCAGCAACTCGTTGTCCAGGACCAGGAGTTTGTAACCTCCCAGTCTCTGGGAACGCGTTGCACAGACCTTTCTGCAAGGCCTCCCCGGAGTTGTCTCATCCTCTGCTCCCTCTGCGACGGTAAGATAAGGTCCGCAACCTTACCCTTGTACCGTGGATCAAGGAGAGTGGCCAGCCAGTAATGGTCCCTCTCCTTGATCCGAAGAATACGAGGATCCTTCCGCAGACTTTGCAGGATCAGGGAGGCCATGCAGCGTAGGTTAGCTGAGGCATTCAGTCCGGAGTCCTCTGGGTCACTAAGGACGAAATGATCCGCAGCCACCTCCTCCCAGCCACGTACAAGTCCACTGGTTTCTTGGGACTGTAAATCATCCCTAAAAGACTGCTGCTGATGATGCTGAGTGCCAGGCTCCACCTCCATGCTGACACAATCCTCCTCCTCCTCCTCTTCTTCCTGTGCGATGGGTGGGACAGAAGGAACACTGTCTGGGTAAAGGGGGCCTTGAGAGGTAAGGAAGTCCCCCTCTTCCTGCCTCTGTTCTGCCTCAAGTGCCCTGTCCATTATTCCACGCAGCGTATGTTCCAACAGGTGGACAAGAGGTACAGTGTCACTGATGCATGCACTGTCACTGCTCACCATCCTCGTGGCCTCCTCAAATGGTGCCAGGACAGTGCATGCATCCCTGATCATGCCCCACTGGCGTGGTGAAAAAAACCCGAGCTCCCCTGACCCTGTCCTGGTGCCGTAGTCGCACAGGTACTCATTGATGGCCCTCTGCTGCGTGTGCAGCCGCTGCAGCATGGCCAAAGTTGAGTCTCACCTGGTGGGCATGTCACATATAAGGCGGTTCTTGGGCAGGTTCAACTCCTTTTGCAGCTCAGCCAGGCGAGCACTGGCATTATAAGATCTGCGGAAATGCACACAGACTTTCCTGGCCTGCCTCAGGACATCTTGTAAGCCCGGGTACCTGCCCAAGAACCGCTGCACCACCAGGTTAAGGACGTGAGCCACACAGGGCACATGGGTCAGTTGTCCCTGTCGGAGAGCGGAGAGGAGGTTGGTGCCATTGTCGCAAGTTACCATTCCTGGCTTAAGCTGGCGTGGCGTCAACCACCTCTCGGCCTGCCCCTGCAGAGCAGACAGAACCTCTGCCCCAGTGTGGCTCCTGTCCCCCAAACACACCAGCGCAAGCACGGCATGGCATCTTTTTGCCTGCGTACTTGCGTAGCCCCTTGAACGCCTACGGAGCACTGCTGGTTCCGAGGACAAAGCACAGGAAGAGGCCACGGAGGAAGAAGAAGAGGAGGGGGTGGAGGACAGAGGTGTGTCACAACCAGTAGTAGCATTTTGGAGGCGTGGCGGTGGAACAACCTCCAACACTACTGCACCTTGTCCTGCATCCTTCCCAGCTGCCAAAAGAGTGACCCAATGGGCCGTGAAAGAAAGGTAACGTCCCTGTCCATGCCTGCTGGACCATGAGTCAGCGGTAATATGCACCTTACCGCTGACCGCCCTGTCCAGCGAGGCCAAGACATTGCCTTCCACATGCCGGTAGAGAGCCGGAATCGCCTTCCGTGAGAAAAAGTGGCGTTTGGGAACCTGCCACTGAGGAACCGCACATTGCACAAACTCACGGAAGGGGGCCGAGTCTACCAACTGAAAAGGCAGCAGTTGAAGCGCTAGCAATTTAGCCAAGCTAGCATTCAACCGCTGGGCATGTGGATGGCTGGGAGTGAACTTCTTTCGACGGTCCAGCAGCTGGGGCAGGGAAATTTGCCTGCTAGAATCGGACATTGGTGTACTGCTAGCAGAGTGCCCGCAAGTACTTGGCTGTGACACACCTAATTCTACACCTTCATTCCTCTCAGAGCAGGTTTCAGAGAAGACTGAAGGTATAGTGGGGTTGGAGATCCCAGCTGATGCGGTGCAAGAAGAGGTCAGCTTTGTTCTTTGGTGTGGGTCTTTAAGGTAGGCTTGCCAACGAGCTTCATGGCAGGTCAACATATGTCTGGTCAAGCATGTGGTGCCCAAGCGGGTGATGTTTTGGCCACGTGATATACGCTTGAGACATATGTTGCAAACAGCAGCTGTGCGATCTGATGCACTCGACTCAAAAAAGGCCCACACCAAAGAACTTTTTGAATAACGGGCAGAGGCAGCGCCCTGCACAGGCGGAGCTCTGCGGTGTGATTCCGTCGGTGTGCTGCCCTTACGCTGGCCCCCCGAGGGCATCCTGCCTCGTTGGAGGTGTGCCTCCTCCTCATCCTCCTCCTCCTCCTCCTCCTCTCTCCTATTAGGCACCCACGTGGAGTCAGTGACCTCATCATCCCCTCCCTCCTCATCACTGGAGCCAATCTGGCAGTATGCTGCAGCTGCTGGAACATGACTGCCAGATTGGTGTCCTTCTTGAGCATCCCCTCTCTCTGCTCTCACACTACTGCCTTCCTCTAGCTGGGTATCATCATCAGACCCTTCGAAACGCTGGGCATCCTCCTGGAGCATGTACCCAACACTGTGCTCAAACAGTTCGGGGGACTCCTCAGGAGGACATGGTTGGTCTAGGGAAGGAGTGACTGATGATGACATTGATACCAGGGAAGAGGACGCTTTGGCAGCTGCTTTGCCAGTACCCTGAGCCTGGGTGAGAGAGGATGAGGAGGATGAGGAGGGCTTGGTCATCCACTCTACCAAGTCTTCGGCATGATGCGGCTCAACACGTCCAGCTGCCAAAAAGAAGGACAAGCGTGTCCCATGGCCACGTGCTGATGGCGATGCACCGCGTCCACGACCAGCACTGTTGTCTCTAGACACAGAGCCTGCTTGCCCTCTTTTTTTGTCTCCTGACTGTCTGCCTCTCCTTGTTTGCCTTCCAGACATTATAATGGCCTGCAGGGAAATGGGAAAAGCAGCAATACAGGCTAAGTTAAGGTGTAATATGGTCAGGAGGCACACTCCGCCCGCTGTAAGTGCCGCAAAATCCTGTTGGTGTAACACACCAGGAAAAAGCAGCAATACAGGCTAAGTTCAGGTGTAATATGATCAGGAGGCACACTCCGCCCGCTGTAAGTGCCGCAAAATCCTGTTGGTGTAACACACCAGGAAAAAGCAGCAATACAGGCTAAGTTAAGGTGTAATATGGTCAGGAGGCACACTCCGCCCGCTGTAAGTGCCGCAAAATCCTGTTTGTGTAACACACCAGGAAAAAGCAGCAATACAGGCTAAGTTAAGGTGTAATATGGTCAGGAGGCACACTCCGCCCGCTGTAAGTGCCGCAAAGTCCTGTTTGTGTAACACACCAGGAAAAAGCAGCAATACAGGCTAAGTTAAGGTGTAATATGGTCAGGAGGCACACTCCGCCCGCTGTAAGTGCCGCAAAATCCTGTTTGTGTAACACACCAGGAAAAAGCAGCAATACAGGCTAAGTTAAGGTGTAATACGGTCAGGAGGCACACTCCGCCCGCTGTAAGTGCCGCAAAATCCTGTTTGTGTAACACACCAGGAAAAAGCAGCAATACAGGCTAAGTTAAGGTGTAATATGGTCAGGAGGTACACTCCGCACGCTGTAAGTGCCGCAAAATCCTGTTGGTGTAACACACCAGGAAAAAGCAGCAATACAGGCTAAGTTAAGGTGTAATATGGTCAGGAGGCACACTCCGCCCGCTGTAAGTGCCGCAAAATCCTGTTTGTGTAACACACCAGGAAAAAGCAGCAATACGGGCTAACTTCAGGTGTATAATGTGCAGGAGGCTTAGCAACAATGACACTGACACTGTCCCCTGCCTATCCTTCTCTCTCCCTGCACACAAGGTTTATCAAAGTATATGACACTGACACTCTCCCTGCCTATCCTTCTCTCTCCCTGCACACAAGGTTTAGCAAAGAATATGACACTGACACTGTCCCCTGCCTATCCTTCTCTCTCCCTGCACACAAGGTTTATCAAAGTATATGACACTGACACTCTCCCTGCCTATCCTTCTCTCTCCCTACACACAAGGTTTAGCAAAGAATATGACACTGACACTCTCCCTGCCTATCCTTCTCTGTCCCTACACACAAGGTTTAGCAAAGAATAGATTTGACAAGATTTGACACTGTCCCTGCCTATCCTTCACTTTCCCTGCTCCGGAAGACACTACACAAGGCCGCCGCGCTGGCGGCCTTTTATAGTGTGGGGCGTGTACTAAACCCCCTCAGCTATAATTGGCCACAGGCATCCTGCCTGTGGCCAATCATTGCTCTCCTCGCTGCCGGCGCTGTGATTGGCCAAGCATGCAGGGTCACAGTGCATGCTTGGCCAATCACAGCGCCGGGATTACACTGTGATGGCGCAGTGTATTGTGGGCCGTTCCGTCACTCGAATTTGGCGCGAACGGCCCAAAACGTTCGTTGTTCGCCGAACGCTCGAACAGCCGATGTTCGAGTCGAACCTATGTTCGACTCGAACACCGAGCTCATCCCTACCCCTGACTCAGCCAGTGCCGGTCGTCTGACCACGTCTGTGATGTATACATTTATATACAGCATGTTATACCTGTTAATACTTAAAGAAGCAGCAGTTTCCACATCACTACATTAAGGTCCACTCTGTCATGGCAGCCGCACCCCTATCTGCGTGAATAATTCATCTCCATTGATTTCATGTTTCGTCCACTTAGATGTGCTTTACAGAATAATGTAAGAGCTCCCAATAAGGGCTCATTAATACAACACTTTACTGTTTATTTATTTCCTGTGTTTGTATATTACCATCATAATATGAGTGCTTTACTAAGTACAGAGAACCAGCCCAGTCATGGTCCGACATCCCCCACACACACACTGCAAGGGCGATATAGCCAGATGCCATCCAATCTGGCCATACACTATACAATCTGATTGTACAACTTAATTTAGACTTGCCAAAGCTTTGTAGTACGAGGACAGGCCTAAACAATTCATTGCATTTGTATCAAATCAAGCTGGCCCCTGCATTACATAGCTGATAGTAGATCTAAAGCAGATCATACAATCAGATTATATAGTGTACCATCACCTTAAGAGCATATCCCAAGTGACATCTCAAGCCAGAACCTACCGTAAGTGCTGCAAGACAGAAATCCTCACTACATAGTCCCTATATTACCCCAGAATCTTCCACAGACTGCAGCCCAGAAAGCAAAAGACATTCTCTTTAATAAACTTTCATTAAACTCAGACAGAGTGTAGGCAAAGCGATCAGCTGTTTTTAGCAGAGATAGATCCTAATTTCTCAGTGTTCTCTGTACAACGTTACCGAATATGTCAGAGCTATATACAGTGGATATAAAAAGTCTACACACCCCTGTTAAAATGTCAGGCTTCTGTGATGTAAAAAAATGAGACAAAGATAAATAATTTCAGAACTTTTTCCACCTTTAATGTGACCTATAAACTGTACAACTCAGTTGAACAACAAACTGAAATATTTTAGGTGGAGGGAAGTAAAAAAAATAAAAAATAATAATGTGGTTGCAACAGTGTGCACACCCTTACACTAATACTTTGTTGAAGCATCTTTCGATTTTATTACAGCACTCAGTCTTTTGGGGTATGACTCTATCAGCATGGCACAATTTAACTTGCCAATATTTGCCCACTCTTTGCAAAAACACTCCAAATCTGTCAGATTGTGAGGGCATCTCCTGTGCACAGCCCTCTTCAGATCACCCCACAGATTCTCAATGGGATTCAGGTCTGGGCTCTGGCTGGGCCATTCCAAAACATTAATCTTCTTCTGGTGAAGCCATTCCTTTGTTGATCTGGATGTATGCTTTGTGTCGTTGTTATGCTGAAAGATAACGTTCCTCTTCATGTTCAGCTTTCCAGCAGAAGCCTGAAGGTTTTGTGCCAAAATTGACTGGTATTTGGAACTGTTCATAATTCCCTCTACCATGACTAAGGCCCCTGTTCCAGCTGAAGAAAAACAGCCCCGAAGCATGATGCTGCCACCACCATGCTTCACGGTGGGTATGATGTTCTTTTGGTGATGTGCAGTGTTGTTTTTGCACCAAACAGATCTTTTGGAATTATGGCCAAAAAGTTAAATCTTGGTTTCATCAGACCATAACATTTTTTCCCACATGCTTCTGGGAGACTTCAGATGTGTTTTTGCAAAATTAAGCAGGGCTTGGATGTTTTTCTTCGTAAGAAAATGCTTCCGTCTTGCCACTCTACCCCATAGCCCAGACATATGAAGAATACGGGAGATTGTTGTCACATGGACCACACAGCCAGTACTTGCCAGATATTCCTGCAGCTCCTTTAATGTTGCTGTATGGCCTCTTGGCAGCCTCCCTGACCAGTTTTCTTCTTGTATTTTCATCAATTTTGGAAGGAAAGTCCAGTTCTTGACATTAGGGTTATGTTCCATCTATTAGGAGAGGACTAGGCAGACATGTTAGATATTTAAAAACATGTAACTATAGCAAAGCTGAACAGCCCCGCACAGGGGGCGGTCCCTCTGGTCATAACCCCTCACCCTGCACTCAGCAGCTCAGTTTTTTTCCTGCCTAGTGTAGGAGAAGGACCTGGCTCCCTAGGGGCCCATTGGTCCTGGAGAACTTTTTTTTTTTCTATTTCTTTTTACTTTTTGATCCTGAGATCTACTATCAACTGCCGGCTGGGTGACAGGCTGGATAATATAGATCCTTGTAGTCTCCCCAGTCCGGCCATCGAGCGTAAGCAGGTCTTTAGCTACGCGCTGGGTCGGCCACGACATACCCCGTTTGCTCCAGGGGTGGCCGGTGAGCTATAGGCTCCGGGGCTCACATATGAACGGGCTACTGCTGTCCGAGTCACAGTGGGCCGTGGCCGACAGCCTACTGCTTGGTGATGGGTCTGTCAGTAACGCGTCCAGCACTCCTCGCAGGGACAGGTCAGTAAGGTTCCTCCTGCCTTGGCAGGATGGAACAGCTGGGCTTTCCTGGGGTGGTCGATTAGGGGGTCTCTCCCCCTCCCTTTCCTCTCTCCCCGTCCATTCCTCCTCCCTATGCATTGCTGGGCCTGTTGTGTACCTCACGGGGGGTCCCTGAGGGGGGGCTCCAGGTCCTGGCTGGGGGCTGCTGCGGTGTGTCCAGGTCCGCTCTAGTGTGGGTGGTCTGCCTTGTGGGGGGTCTCCGCACGGAGGCCCAGTGTTTTCACGGCCTTTTATCTTTACCTCAGAATGATCAGCGCCATTTTGGATGCGCCGGTGCCATTTTCCTGTAGCCGCGCTGTTCCTAATGCTAATACACCCGGCGGCAACTTTGTTGTAGCCGCGCTGTTTCTATGGCTCATACAGAGGGCGGCCATTTTCTTGTAGCTCGCGCTCTTTTTTTCTGAGGCAGCTGGCGGCCATCTATTTGTGGCTTTAACATTGGTTTTGGCCTCTAGCACTGGTTTTGTCATTCTGAACGGCGCGAACGGCACAGTTCATCTCAGAGACACCTCAGACACAGACTGTGCAGGAGTTATGGTGGACCACAGCGCTGAGCAGTGCCTGGGTCAGGGCGGTGAGTCCTCTGGGAATACCCCTCGGTCTGTAGCAGCTAGGAGGGTGGGCCTTTTTTGTACCTTGACTAAGTCCCTGAGTGGATGTCAGGTGAGCGGGTCAGCATGGCGTCAGAAGCTGGCGCTTCTTCCCCAGACATTCCAGTGGTAGCAACCGGTGCCCCTGCACCTGCGGTACCTATGGATGCTTTGTCGGTGGTCCTGGAATCATTTGTTGCCAGGGTGGTGGTGGTGTGCGGGCGAAAGGGGGGTAAAAAGCGCCCCCTCCCCCCACCATCTTCTGGAGAAAGCTCTGACTCAGACTCGGGCCTGGCTGTAAAACAGGACCCCTGTTCTGAAGGGTCAGAGTATGAAGACCAGGACCATTCGGACAGTGAGGAATACTTTGTGTCCGGGTCAGCGCAGGAGAAGGCGCTTGTTGGAGCACTTATCACCGCAGTGCGGGAAACCCTCAAGCTGAAGGATGCGGCTGGGGCATCTACTGAGGTGTCGGTCCCTTTTGGGTCCCACAAGCTGACCCGCACTACTAAGGTGTTTCCTTATGTAACTGAATGCACTGAAGGGGGTCTGTGTAACATGCAGGGGGTCCAGAGCTGTGGAGGGCTGTATAATGTAAAGGGGTCCAGAGGTGCAGGGTGCTGTGTAATGTAAAGGGGTGCAGTGATGCAGGGTGCTGTGTAATGTAAAAGGGTCCAGAGGTGCAGGGGGCTGTGTAATGTAAAGGGGTCCAGTGATGCAGGGTGCTGTGTAATGTAAAGGGGTCCAGAGGTGCAGGGGGCTGTGTAATGTAAAGGGGTCCAGTGATGCAGGGTGCTATGTAATGTAAAGGGGTCCAGAGGTGCAGGGGGCTGTGTAATGTAAAGGGGTCCAGTGATGATGGGTGTGGTGTAATGTAAAGGGGTCCAGTTATGCAGGGTGCTGTGTAATGTAAAGGGGTACAGAGATGCAGGGTGCTGTGTAATGTTAAGGGGTCCAGAGGTGCAGGGTGCTGTGTAATGTATAGGGGTCCAGAGGTGCGGGGTGCTGTGTAATGTAAAGGGGTGCAGAGGTGCAAGGGGCTGTGTAATGTAAAGGGGTGCAGAGGTGCAGGGGGCTGTGTGATGTAAAGGGGTCCAGAGGTGCAGGGGGCTGTGTGATGTAAAGGGGTCCAGAGGTGCAGGGGGCTGTGTAATGTAAAGGGGTCCAGTTATGCAGGGTGCTGTGTAATGTAAAGGGGTGCAGAGGTGCAGGGGCTGTGTAATGTAAAGAGGTTCAGGGGGCTGTGTAATGTAAAGGGGTCCAGAGGTGCAGGGGGCTGTGTAATGTAAAGGGGTCCAGTGATGCAGGGTGCTATGTAATGTAAAGGGGTCCAGAGGTGCAGGGGGCTGTGTAATGTAAAGGGGTCCAGTGATGATGGGTGTGGTGTAATGTAAAGGGGTCCAGTTATGCAGGGTGCTGTGTAATGTAAAGGGGTACAGAGATGCAGGGTGCTGTGTAATGTTAAGGGGTCCAGAGGTGCAGGGTGCTGTGTAATGTATAGGGGTCCAGAGGTGCGGGGTGCTGTGTAATGTAAAGGGGTGCAGAGGTGCAAGGGGCTGTGTAATGTAAAGGGGTGCAGAGGTGCAGGGGGCTGTGTGATGTAAAGGGGTCCAGAGGTGCAGGGGGCTGTGTGATGTAAAGGGGTCCAGAGGTGCAGGGGGCTGTGTAATGTAAAGGGGTCCAGTTATGCAGGGTGCTGTGTAATGTAAAGGGGTACAGAGATGCAGGGTGCTGTGTAATGTTAAGGGGTCCAGAGGTGCAGGGTGCTGTGTAATGTATAGGGGTCCAGAGGTGCGGGGTGCTGTGTAATGTAAAGGGGTGCAGAGGTGCAAGGGGCTGTGTAATGTAAAGGGGTGCAGAGGTGCAGGGGGCTGTGTGATGTAAAGGGGTCCAGAGGTGCAGGGGGCTGTGTGATGTAAAGGGGTCCAGAGGTGCAGGGGGCTGTGTAATGTAAAGGGGTCCAGTGATGCAGGGTGCTGTGTAATGTAAAGGGGTCCAGAGGTGCAGGGGGCTGTGTAATGTAAAGGGGTCCAGTGATGCAGGGTGCTATGTAATGTAAAGGGGTCCAGAGGTGCAGGGGGCTGTGTAATGTAAAGGGGTCCAGTGATGATGGGTGTGGTGTAATGTAAAGGGGTCCAGTTATGCAGGGTGCTGTGTAATGTAAAGGGGTACAGAGATGCAGGGTGCTGTGTAATGTTAAGGGGTCCAGAGGTGCAGGGTGCTGTGTAATGTATAGGGGTCCAGAGGTGCGGGGTGCTGTGTAATGTAAAGGGGTGCAGAGGTGCAAGGGGCTGTGTAATGTAAAGGGGTGCAGAGGTGCAGGGGGCTGTGTGATGTAAAGGGGTCCAGAGGTGCAGGGGGCTGTGTGATGTAAAGGGGTCCAGAGGTGCAGGGGGCTGTGTAATGTAAAGGGGTGCAGAGGTGCAGGGTGCTGTGTAATGTAAAGGGGTGCAGAGGTGCAGGGGCTGTGTAATGTAAAGAGGTTCAGGGGGCTGTGTAATGTAAAGGGGTCCAGAGGTGCAGGGGGCTGTGTAATGTAAAGGGGTCCAGTGATGCAGGGTGCTATGTAATGTAAAGGGGTCCAGAGGTGCAGGGGGCTGTGTAATGTAAAGGGGTCCAGTGATGATGGGTGTGGTGTAATGTAAAGGGGTCCAGTTATGCAGGGTGCTGTGTAATGTAAAGGGGTACAGAGATGCAGGGTGCTGTGTAATGTTAAGGGGTCCAGAGGTGCAGGGTGCTGTGTAATGTATAGGGGTCCAGAGGTGCGGGGTGCTGTGTAATGTAAAGGGGTGCAGAGGTGCAAGGGGCTGTGTAATGTAAAGGGGTGCAGAGGTGCAGGGGGCTGTGTGATGTAAAGGGGTCCAGAGGTGCAGGGGCTGTGTGATGTAAAGGGGTCCAGAGGTGCAGGGGGCTGTGTAATGTAAAGGGGTGCAGAGGTGCAGGGTGCTGTGTAATGTAAAGGGGTGCAGAGGTGCAGGGGCTGTGTAATGTAAAGAGGTTCAGGGGGCTGTGTAATGTAAAGGGGTCCAGAGGTGCAGGGTGTTGTGTAATGTAAAGGGGTCCAGAGGTGCAGGGGGCTGTGTAATGTAAAGGGGTGCAGGGGCTGTGTAATGCAAAGGGGTCCAGAGGTGCAGGGGGCTGTGTGATGTAAAGGGGTCCAGAGGTGCAGGGGGCTGTGTAATGTAAAGGGGTGCACAGTGCTGTGTAATGTAAAGGGGTGCAGAGGTGCAGGGTGCTGTGTAATGTAAAGGGGTGCAGGCGGCTGTGTAATGTAAAGGGGTCCAGAGGTGCAGTTGTGGAGAGGGGGTACACAGTAGTAACAAAGATATTGAAGGATGCAGAGGTATGCAGGGGGCACAGTGGGGTGTTTTTACATTTTAACGTGGGGGGGTGCCGGATGCCAAATGCTCTAGGTACGCCCCTGAGTGAGTGTACAACTTGTATAACAGTGTAAATTTGCTGTCCCCTCAAAAAAACTCAACACACAGCCATTAATGTCTAAACCGCTGAAAACAAAAGTGAGTACACCCCTAAGTGAAAATGTCGAAATTGGGCCCACTCTGAGTCAATATATTGTGTGGCCACTAGTGATGAGCCGAACACCCCCGGGTTCGGTTCGCACCAGAACCCGCGAACGGACCGAAAGTTCGAACGAACATTAGAACCCTATTAAATACAATGGATGCGAACGTTCGAATTCTAAAGTGCTAATTATAACAACTATTATGCATGTTATTGTCCTAAAAAGGGTTTGGGAACCCGGGTTCTGCACCAGGGGACATGTATCAATGCAAAAAGAAGTTTTAAAAACGGTCGTTTTTCGGGAGCAGTCATTTTAATGATGCATAAAGTGAAAAAAAAAAAGTCAAATATTCCTTTAAATATCGTACCTGGGGGGTGTCTAAAGTATGCCTGTGAAGTGCCACGTGTTTCCCGTGTTTAGAACTGTCCCTGCACAAAATGACACTTCTAAAGGAAAAAAAAGCCATTTAAAACTGCTTGCGGCTTTAATGTAATGTCTGGTCCCGGTAATATGGATGAAATTCTTTAAGAAAAATGGCATAGCTACCCCATGACCCCCCCCCCCCTACCCCAGCCCATTACCAGCCCCTTTGGGTCTTGTATGGATATTAAGGGGAACCCCGCACATAAAATAAAAAAGGCCCTATATACTCTGAACAGCCCTATACAGGCGGTGCATACAAGACAGGGACTGTAGGTTTGTTCTTATGTAGAATCTGTTTGTAATTTTGAACAGGTACATTGTTGAAGTGTAGCTCCAGACCAAAAATCTATTTTTAAACTTTTTGGAAAACATAGGTAAGGGTTATCACCCCTGTAACATTTGTTTTGCTGTCTGTGCCCCTGTTCAGAACATTTCACCTCACTTTCCGTCCCAATGACAACTGTTTTTGAAATGTGGTGTTTTTCTTGAAACAAGGATTGCTGATAAAGCATCAGTACAGAGGAGACACCTTTCTCCCATATTTATTCTTACAGGAGAGAATTTTCCTTCCTAGTGGTAGATTTCCTCTCACTTCCTGTTGTCTTCTTGCGTTTGCAAGTAGGAGTCGTTTGTAAGTTGGATGTTTGAAAGTAGGGACCTGCCGTATATACTCTGCAGAAATAGGCCCCTTAGTTGTTGGTGTTGGCACAACACTGTAAGCACTCACAGTTACTCTTGGTTGGTGCTGGAACGCCCTGCTGTCAACTATTATATCAGGAATTTTAATTACATATAATTGTTGAACAGTGGTAGTAAAAATTGGGCCTTTGATGGTGGTGCTGGTGCCACAACACTGTAAGCCCTGACAGTTACTCTTGGTGGGTGCAGCAATGGGCCCTGCTGTGAATTATTAGATCAAGAATTGTAATTACATGCCCCTGTTGAACAGGGGCTGAAAAATTGGGCCTTAGGCACTGGTGGCACAACACTGCAACCCCTCACAGCAACTGTACTTGGAGCACAGCAATGAGCCCTGTTGCAAAGTATTGCTTCAAAAATTGTAATGACACGCCCCTGTTAAACAGGGGCTGAAAAATTGGGCCTTAGGCACTGGTGGCACAACACTGCAACTCCTCACAGATACTGTACTTGGAGCACACCAATGAGCCCTGTTGCAAAGTATTGCTTCAAAAATTGTAATGACACGCCCCTGTTAAACAGGGGCTGAAAAATTGGGCCTTAGGCACTGGTGGCACAACACTGCAACTCCTCACAGATACTGTACTTGGAGCACAGCAATGAGCCCTGTTGCAAAGTATTGCTTCAAAAATTGTAATTACACGCCCCTGTTAAACAGGGGCTGAAAAATTGGGCGTTAGGCACTGGTGGCACAACACTGCAACTCCTCACAGATACTGTACTTGGAGCACAGCAATGAGCCCTGTTGCAAAGTATTGCTTCAAAAATTGTAATTACACGCCCCTGTTAAACAGGGGCTGAAAAATTGGGCGTTAGGCACTGGTGGCGGCACCCATAAACAAAAATGATCTTACAAGCTATCATCATCAATCGTATCATTGAGGACTCGGAGGAGGAGGATAGCCAGTCAACATAACAGCACAGGCACTCAGCATCAGCATCAGTCTTGAAGGGATGTGACATGTTAAAATCAATTAGTCTGTTATATCAGCATCAGGTGTGTGGTAGCTGGTGGTGATCCAAGACTGGTTCATCTTGATGAAAGTCAGTCGATCAACCGAGTCGGTGGACAGGCGCACCCTGTGATCCGTGACAAATCCTCCAGCAGCACTGAATGTGCGTTCCGAAAGAACGCTGGATGCAGGACAGGCCAGTAGCTCAATTGCATACTGTGCAAGCTCTGGCCAGTGATCCATCCTCAAGACCCAGTAAGCCAGAGGATTTTCGGTGGGGAAGGTGTCCAAGTCTGACCTTGCCCCTAGATATTCCTGCACCATGTTTATCAGACGCTGGCGATGGTTGCTGGAACCGATCATACTTTGGGGCTGCGGACTAAAGAATTGTCTGAACGCATCGGTCAGACGGCCACCTTCCCCACCGCTCCTTCTTTGACTGGCCGAAGCCTCAGCAACTCGTTGTCCAGGACCAGGAGTTTGCAACCTCCCAGTCTCTGGGAACGCGTTGCACAGACCTTTCTGCAAGGCCTCCCGGAGTTGTCTCATCCTCTGCTCCCTCTGCGACGGTAACATAAGGTCCGCAACCTTACCCTTGTACCGTGGATCAAGGAGAGTGGCCAGCCAGTAATGGTCCCTCTCCTTGATCCGAAGAATACGAGGATCCTTCCGCAGACTTTGCAGGATCAGGGAGGCCATGCAGCGTAGGTTTGCTGAGGCATTCGCTCCGGAGTCCTCTGGGTCACTAAGGACGACATGATCCGCAGCCACCTCCTCCCAGCCACGTACAAGTCCACTGGTTTCTTGGGACTGTAAATCATCCCTAAAAGACTGCTGCTGATGATGCTGAGTGCCAGCCTCCACCTCCATGCTGACACAATCCTCCTCCTCCTCCTCCTCCTCCTCCTCCTCCTCCTCTTCCTGTGCGATGGGTGGGACAGAAGGAACACTGTCTGGGTAAAGGGGGCCTTGAGAGGCAAGGAAGTCCTCCTCTTCCTGCCTCTGTTCTGCCTCAAGTGCCCTGTCCATTATTCCACGCAGCGTGTGCTCCAACAGGTGGACAAGAGGTACAGTGTCACTGATGCATGCACTGTCACTGCTCACCATCCTCGTGGCCTCCTCAAATGGTGCCAGGACAGTGCATGCATCCCTGATCATGCCCCACTGGCGTGGAGAAAAAAAACCAAGCTCCCCTGACCCTGTCCTGGTGCCGTAGTCGCACAGGTACTCATTGATGGCCCTCTGCTGCGTGTGCAGCCGCTGCAGCATGGCCAACGTTGAGTTCCACCTGGTGGGCATGTCACATATAAGGCGGTTCTTGGGCAGGTTCAACTCCTTTTGCAGCTCAGCCAGGCGAGCACTGGCATTATAAGATCTGCGGAAATGCACACAGACTTTCCTGGCCTGCCTCAGGACATCCTGTAAGCCCGGGTACCTGCCCAAGAAGCGCTGCACCACCAGGTTAAGGACGTGAGCCACACAGGGCACATGGGTCAGTTGTCCCTGTCGGAGGGCGGAGAGGAGGTTGGTGCCATTGTCGCAAACCACCATTCCTGGCTTAAGCTGGCGTGGCGTCAACCACCTCTCGGCCTGGCCCTGCAGAGCAGACAGGACCTCTGCCCCAGTGTGGCTTCTGTCCCCCAAACACACCAGCGCAAGCACGGCATGGCATCTTTTTGCCTGCGTACTTGCGTAGCCCCGTGAACGGCTACGGAGCACCGCTGGTTCATAGGACAAACCACAGGAAGAGGCCATGGAGGAAGAAGAAGAGGAGGGGGTGGAGGAGAGAGGTGTGTCACAACCAGTAGTAGCATTTTGGAGGCGTGGCGGTGGGACAACCTCCAACACTACTGCACCTTGTCCTGAATCCTTCCCAGCTGCCAAAAGAGTGACCCAATGGGCCGTGAAAGAAAGGTAACGTCCCTGTCCATGCCTGCTGGACCATGAGTCAGCGGTAATATGCACCTTACCGCTGACCGCCCTGTCCAGCGAGGCCAAGACATTGCCTTCCACATGCCGGTAGAGAGCCGGAATAGCCTTCCGTGAGAAAAAGTGGCGTTTGGGAACCTGCCACTGAGGAACTGCACATTGCACAAACTCACGGAAGGGGGCCGAGTCTACCAACTGAAAAGGCAGCAGTTGAAGCGCTAGCAATTTAGCCAAGCTAGCATTCAACCGCTGGGCATGTGGATGGCTGGGAGTGAACTTCTTTCGACGGTCCAGCAGCTGGGGCAGGGAAATTTGCCTGCTAGAATCGGACGTCGGTGTACTGCTAGCAGAGTGGGCGCAAGTACTTGGCTGTGACACACCTAATTCTACACCTTCATTCCTCTCAGTGCATGTTTCAGAGAGGACTGAAGTTATAGTGGGGTTGGAGATCCCAGCTGATGCGGTGCAAGGAGAGGTCCGCTTTGTTCTTTGGTGTGGGTCTTTGAGGTAGGCTTGCCAACGAGCTGCATGGCAGGTCAACATATGTCTGGTCAGGCATGTGGTACCCAAGCGGCTGATGTTTTGGCCACGCGATATACGCTTGAGACATATGTTGCAAACAGCAGCTGTGCGATCTGATGCACTAGCCTCAAAAAAGGCCCACACCAAAGAACTTTTTGAATGACGGGCAGAGGCAGCGCCCTGCACAGGCGGAGCTCTGCGGTGTGATTCCGTCGGTGTACTGCCCTTACGCTGGCCACCAAAGGGCATCCTGCCTCGTTGGAGATGTGCCTCCTCCTCATCCTCCTCCTCCTCCTCTCTCCTATTAGGCACCCACGTGGAGTCAGTGACCTCATCATCCCCTCCCTCCTCATCACTGGAGCCAATCTGGCAGTATGCTGCAGCTGCTGGAACATGACTGCCAGATTGGTGTCCTTCTTGAGCATCCCCTCTGTCTGCTCTCACGCTACTGCCTTCCTCTAGCTGGGTTTCATCATCAGACCCTTCGAAACGCTGGGCATCCTCCTGGAGCATGTACCCAACACTGTGCTGAAACAGTTCGGGGGACTCCTCAGGAGGAGGACATGGTGGGTCTAGGGAAGGAGTGACTGATGATTTGTCTGACATTGATACCAGGGAAGACGACGCTTTGGCAGCTGCTTTTCCAGTACCCTGAGCCTGGGTGAGAGAGGATGAGGAGGAGGAGGAGGGCTTGGTCATCCACTCTACCAAGTCTTCGGCATGATGTGGCTCAACATGTCCAGCTGCCGAAAAGAAGGACAAGCGTGTCCCATGGCCATGTGCTGATGACAATGCACCGCGTCCACGACCAGCACTGTTGCCCCCAGACACAGAGCCTGCTTGCCCTCTTTTATTGCCTCCTGACTGTCTGCCTCTCCTTGTTTGCCTTCCAGACATTCTAATAGATGGCCTGCAGGGAGATGGGAAAAAAGCAATAAGGGCTACCTTCAGGTGTCCTTCTCTGTCCCTTGAAACAAGGACTTGCAGAGTGAAATAAACTGACACTCTCCCTACCTACAGTTTTCTGTCCCTAGAATAAATGTTTTTTTAAGCACAATATAGCACAAGGACAATTCACTCACTGTCCTTCCAGGTCCCTGGAAACAAGGACTTGCAGAGTGAAATAAACTGACACTCTCCCTACCTACAGTTTTCTGTCCCTAGAATAAATGTTTTTTTTAAGCACAATATAGCACAAGGACAATTCACTCACTGTCCTTACAGGTCCCTGGAAACAAGGACTTGCAGAGTGAAAGAAACTGACACTCTCCCTACCTACAGTTTTCTGTCCCTAGAATAAATGTTTTTTTAAGCACAATATAGCACAAGGAGAATTCACTCACTGTACTTCCAGGTCCCTGGAAACAAGGACTTGCAGAGTGAAAGAAACTGACACTGTCCCTACCTACAGTTTTCTGTCCCTAGAATAAATGTTTTTTTTAAGCACACTATAGCACAAGCACAAAACACACTGACACTCTCCCTACCTATCCTTCTCTTTCCCTAAACTAAAGGAATCCAGGTTAAGCAAGAAAGAAATAACAGTCACTGTCCCTGCCTATGCTGCTCTATCCCTGCTCCGGAACACACTACACTAGGCCGCCGTGCTGGCGGCCTTTTATAGTGTGGGGCGTGTACTAAACACCCTCAGCAATAATTGGCCACAGGCATCCTGCCTGTGGCCAATCATTGCTCTCCTCGCTGCCGGCGCTGTGATTGGCCAAGCATGCGGGGTCACAGTGCATGCTTGGCCAATCACAGCGCCTGGATGACACTGCGATGGCGTAGTGCATTGTGGGCCGTTCGCGTCACTCGAATTTGGCGCGAACGGCCCAAATCGTTCGATCTTCGTCGAACGATCGAACAGCCGATGTTCGAGTCGAACGTATGTTCGACTCGAACACGAAGCTCATCCCTAGTGGCCACCATTATTTTTTAGCGCTGCCTTAACCCTCTTGGACATGGAATATAGAAAGGGAGCCCTTTGGAGGCAAAATGTGTGGGACTTTGAAGGTGCTCATTGAAAGTATTGCCAGAATCAATCATACAAAAAGAAAAATATCAAACAAAGTTTATAAAAAGCATCTGTATTTAATAGAAAATTATCATGGTATAAAATGCAGTGAGGAAAGAAGATACAACGCAGTGTATTCGTTCCTTATACGTCACATATTTATCGTCCTACATGTTTTGCATATTTAATGCTTCTTCAGGGACGCATATGGACTGTGGTTTGTCTAAAATAAAAATAAATATTTAAGACAAAATATAATACAATGAAGTTAATTCCATCATCGATTTGACATGTTTACAAAAAATCCAAATTAATTGTGAACAAATAACAATCATAAGTACAAAGGTGTATTAATAAGGAATAATTGAAGACAAATGTTGCAATACCTCCGTACTCTTGTGGATCCTCGTACTGACGAACGGGTGTCACCTGTGTGGGGGTGCACCCGAGAGTGAAGCTGGCAGGTTATTCTCCACCCACAACATGCAAATGCATAAGCATATCACAGGGAATCCTGTGGAGGGGATTGTTGGGGCAGATGGTGATAACAGGGAACCTAAATATAAAAACAGTGTTTGTAGGGTTTGTTTCATGCAAAAAGCGTCTTATTGGATATCAAACTAAGCATGGTCTTATTTAGACCATGTGTAAACGTACAAAAATAGAAATGGAAATATATAAATGCTTACTGTTAAATTAAGTTTGGAAAGCCTGGGAGCTTATTGGGCCGCAGGACAGCAGGTAAGTATATTTCATTAGATTACAGAGAGGTATGCTGATTATATCTGTAAGGCCTCTTTCACACGGGGCGGATCCGTTGATCCCCGCTGAGCCGACAGATGACTGGGCGGTCCCCGCACACTGTGCAGGGACCGCCCTGTCAGAGCGCCGCTCTCCCCTATGGGGAATCGGATGACGACGGACCGTAGAGTCCATTGTCATCCGATCCGCTCCGCAGACGGAAGGAAAAATAGGATTTTCCTCCGTCACACTTTTTCGGAGCGGAGCGGATGTCAGCGGACATGTCACCGCTGACATCCGTGCTTCCATAGGGGTGCATGGAGGATCCATTTCAGATCCGCCTAAAAAACTGACAGGCGGACCTGAACGGACCTCCGTGTGAAAGAGCCCTTAAGAAGGAAGAAAATAAATGTGCAACTGTACCCTCCCATAGGCCTAGACTAAGGGTCCTTTCACACGGGGCGGATCCGTGCAGATCCGCCCCGTGAAGCTCCGCTTGCTCAGCGGGGATCGCTCCGTTGATCCCCGCTGAGCCGACGGATGACTGGGCGGTCCCCGCACACTGTGCAGGGACCGCCCTGTCAGAGCGCCGTTCTCCCCTATGGGGAATCGGATGACGACGGACCGTAGAGTCCGTTGTCATCCGATCCGCTCCGCCGACGGAAGGAAAAATAGAGTTTTCCTCCGTCACACTTTGGCGGAGCGGATGTCAGCGGACATGTCTCCGCTGACATCCGTGCCTCCATAGGGGTACATGGAGGATCCGTTTCAGGTCCGCCTAAAAAACTGACAGGCGGACCTGAACGGAGCTCCGTGTGAAAGGGGCCTTAGGCATATACAGAGTAGCTGATGCATAAAGACTAACATTAACAAGTCTGGTAAGTACCTGTAATTAGCTGCACCTGAGTTTAGTGTGCAGCAAACATGGTGTATTGAAGAAAGGAAAGCTCTGACTAAATCAGTGAATGCTTCCACATTGTGATCTACATGAAAAAGTATATACCAGGTATCATGACAAATGAACAGACATTAGCTATCCATGTCCATGAGTATGTTATTGGCGGAACGTCTAGATAATGCTAAATTTTACCTGCAGCTGTCAGTGCGGTGATTATGCTCCCTCGGCGAGCCCTGTGACGGCCATAATGGCTGCGTCTAGCCTTATATACCCCCCGAGGCGATGGTGTGGCGACGCCGCATGTTGATGTAAGAACGTCAGCGGCGTGAATGCGGGCGCGCGGCGATGACGTTTCGATGGGGATGCCATCGAATATACAGCCAGACCCCGTACATGCGCATTGACGACAGTACGGCGGTTGACGCATGCGCCCTGGTGAGGGCGACGGTGGCAGTGCTGCCGCAGAGTGTCAAACAGAGCGTGCGTCGGGGATGGACAGAGTGACGTCACCGTGAGAGGTAAGACAGTCATAGCATCCATGCCTTCGCACGGGTTCAGTAAAGTACACTGATGACTGCCCCTGGGCACCCGCATATGGTCATGTGATTCCTCTGTTGCTGGGTGGGTGGGACGGATGGGAACGTACATGCCGTGGAAACTGATGTGCGCGCACAACACATCACAGGGACGCAGACCACCATAATTGGTCCGCATGGATGCGTGCATATGCTTGCACCCAGATAGATGGTGAGGCTATTTTATTGGTTCAAAGTTCTACATACCATACCATGATTGGGAGGCATGTCAATGTTGAGGAGTCCATAAAGTCGGAGGCATTGGTCACTCACCCCAAATTTAACAATGAAAGAGCAGAAAAGAAGAAAAAGAGTAAACACAAATAAGTACATAAATTCACAGTATTCATACAAAAAAATCACTAAATATACATCTCAATTTAAATTTAAACAAATTATAAACCAGCACATACTGTGGCAGTGACATATGTATTCACATCGCTTGGGTAGGGGGCCCAGGCAGTGAATATCTGAGCATGTATTCTGCATTGGCCCGTGTTGGTGGGTACGGGTATGCAGATGTGGAGGTACTGCTGTGGAATGGGGTACATGGTAAGGGGATATGAGAAAAATAAATAAATAAATAAATAAAAAAAAAAAAATTTAAAAAAAAAAATTAAAATGGGGAGTGGGATCTGAAGCACGACGTTAACCACCTCCTTACCGGGCCTATTCTGGCACTCCTCTCCTACATGCAAAAATCATAATTTTTTTGCTAGAAAATTACTCAGAACCCCCAAACACTATATATGTTTTTTTAGCAGACACCCTAGGGAATAAAATGGCGGTCATTGCAACTTTTTATCTCGCACGGTATTTGCGCAATACTTTTTAAAACGCCTTTTTTTGGGGAAAAAAAACGGTTTAATGAATTAAAAAATAACAAAACAGTAAAGTTAGCCAAATTTTTTTGTATAATGTGAAAGATTATGTTACGCCGAGTAAATAGATACCTAACATGTCACGCTTTAAAATTGCGCACACTCATGGAATGGCGCCAAACTTCAGTACTTAAAAATCTCCATAGGCGTCGCTTGTTTTTTTTTTACAGGCTACCAGTTTAGAGTTACAGAGGAGGTCTAGTGCTAGAATTGTTGCTGGCGCTTTAACGCACGCGGCGATACCTCACATGTGTGGTTTGAACGGCGTTTACATATGTGGGTGGGACTTGCGTCTGTGTTCGCTTCTGAGCGTGAGCTACCGGGGACAGGGGCGTTTTAGAAAAAAATATTTATTTTATTTTTTATTTTACTTAATTTTTTTTTATTTTTACACTTTTTTTTTTAATTATTTTTTTTGATCACTTTTATTCCTATTACAAGGAATGTAAACATCCCTTGTAATAGGAATGTGTGTGACAGGTCCTCTTTATTGAGAGATGCGGGGTCAATAAGACCCCACATCTCTTCTCCAGGCTGGAAAGCATGAGATCGGTGAAAAAAATTTCACTGATCTCATACTTACAGCCGCAATGGCGGCTTTGTTTACATTTGAGGACCCGGGCGTGACGTCATCACATCGCGCCCGGGCCTCCGACGGTCATAGAGATGACTGGTGACCATCTGGTCACCAGTCATCTCTATGCCTTCCATCCGGCGCCGGCAGATCGTTTCTCCGGGTCCCCGATCGCACCGGGGAGAGCCCGGAGAAGCACCGGGTGGCGGCGGGAGGGGGGGGGCATCCCCTCCCGCCGCCTATAAGAACGATCAAGCGGCGAAACCGCCGCTATGATCGTTCTTATGGTGCACAGAATCCATACCTCCCAACTGGCACGGATTGTGCGGGTTTTACCCGCAGAGGCTCCTCCTTCCCGCACTCCCGCGAGACTATCATGTTTCCCGCACAGCAGGAAACATGAAGAGAAGAAGAGGAGCAGCAGCAGCAGGTAAGAGCTCCCCCCCCCGCGATCGGCGCACTAGTATGCCCCCCCCGATCGGCGGCCCCCGTCCTTTTTTTTTTTTAAATGTTCCAGCGGCAACCATCACCCCCCCCTCCCGCTCAACAACTTCTGTGGCAAGTCTCGTTTTTTTTTTGCCAATGTCCCACACCCCCCCCCCCCCCCGCTCAACAACTCTGGTTGGTTGGCAGGGGAGAGGGGACATCAGAATGTCCCGCAAAGGGACTTTACAAAGTTGGGAGGTATGCAGAATCGCCGGCTGAAAAGATGGATATCTGAATGATGCCCCTAGCTGCAGGCATCATTCAGATATCCCCACTGAAAGTCCAGGACCGTCCTTGGGCGGGAAGTGGTTAAAGATGGAATATGTCCAGACCTCATACATTGCATAATGCAGTTTGATACAAAGTCTCATAAAAAGGGTTTATAGCTAATATTTTCATTTAAACCTGGGTGTTTAGTAGCCTGAAGACGGTAAATCCATTTAGCTTCGACTTGGAGCAGGCGTCGATTCGCATCCCCGCCTCTCTCGTTGAGAGAGATGTGCTCCAAGGCGAAGAAACAGAGCATTTTTAGGTTATGATTGTGGAACAGACCCATGTGTCGGCTGATGGGCGTCTCCATTAATTTCTTGAAGATAGCCGAAACATGGTCCCGCAAATTTGCTCTTGGACATGGAGTTCACCAGAGCTTCACAGGTTGCCACTGGAGTCCTCTTTCACTCCTCCATGACGACATCACAGAGCTGGTGGATGTTAGAGACCTTGCACTCTTATATCTTCCATTTGAGGATGTCCCACAGATGCTCAATAGGGTTTAGGTCTGGAGACATGCCTGGCCAGTCCATCACCTTTACCCTCAGCTTCTTTAGCAAGGCAGTGGTCGTCTTGGAGGTGTGTTGAGGGTTGTTATCATGTTGGAATACTGCCCTGCGGCCCAGTCTCCGAAGGGAGGGGATCATGCTCTGCTTCAGAATGTCACAGTACATGTTGGCATTCAAGGTTCCCTCAAGGAACTGTAGCTCCCCAGTGCCGGCAGCACTCATGCAGCCCCAGACCATGACACTCCCACCACCATGCTTGACTGTAGGCAAGACACACTTGTCTTTGTACTTCTCACCTGGTTCCCACCACACACACGCCTGACACCATCTGAACCAAATAAGTTTATCTTGGTCTCATCAGACCACAGGATATGGTTCCAGTAATCCATGTCTTTAGTCTGCTTGTCTTCAGCAAACTGTTTGCGGGCTTTATTGTCCATCATCTTTAGAAGAGGCTTCCTTCTGGGACGACAGCCATGCAGACCAATTTGATGCAGTGTGCGGCGTATGGTCTGAGCACTGACAGGATGACTCCCCACCCCTTCAACCTCTGCAGCAATGCTGGCAGCACTCATACGTCTATTTCCCAAAGACAACTTCTGGATATGACGCTGAGCATGTGCACTCAACTTCTTTGGTCGACCATGGCGAGGCCTGTTCTGAGTGGAACCTGTCCTGTTAAACCGCTGTATGGTCTTGGCCACCATGCTGCAGCTCAGTTTCAGGGTCTTGGCAATCTTCTTATAGTAGGGTGACTAGACATCCCCGGTTTCAGGGGACAGTCCCCAGATTGAAGACACTGTCCCCAGACCAAGTCTGTCCCCGGATTGGATTTGAACAGGGGCTGGGGCAAATTCAAAGACAGTCGGTGCAGAATAAAAAAATAAAAATATCAGAATTACACACCGCCGCTCTTACTAGCTTAGGGGGGTGCATTTTTTTCCATTATCTGTGCCCCTTTCTGATGATCATGTGTTGGTCAGAGCGGAGGGAATATTTCTTCAGTTTCGGGTGCATGCCCATTCAGCTCCGCTTGCATGTTCTTCTGCCTTGGCTCAAGTCCCGGCCAGCCGCCTGCCTGTTTATCTCCTTGCCTTCCCTGGCGGAGTGATCTTCCTCCACTCCCCACCCAGTAGTAGCCGGGGCCCGGAGAGTAAGACTTGACAGGCTGTGAGGCGGGCGGCGGTGGTGACGGGCAGAGAGTCGCTGATTGCCACCATCACTAGTAAAAAAGAATATGTCCCCGGATTTCATTTAAAAAATCTGGTCACCTTATCTTATAGGCCATCTTTATGTAGAGCAACAATTCTTTTCTTCAGATCCTCAGAGAATTCTTTGCCATGAGGTGCCATGTTGAACATTCAGTCACCAGTTTGAGAGAGTGAAAGTGATAACACCAAATTTAACCCACCTGCTCCCCATACACACCTGAGACCTTGTAACACTAACGAGTCACATGACACCTGGAGGCAAAAGGGTGGTAAAAACAAATGGTTGAGTTGTGCCCACATAAACATTGCAAAGCAAAGGAAATAATTAAACTGCTTGTCACATTCAATGAGTGGACCTGCTCCCAAACATGACCCATTTCAATACAAAGGTCTATCCCGAAACTGCCCTGCAATTGAATGCACCGCACGAGGTTGCGGCACAGCGGGTTGGCATTTTCAAGATTAAAATAGCTGGTGAGGAGATGACATATCGACTCATCATTACACAACAAGGCCAGCTAAATAAGACACTACTAGATATACCATGGCCTGGATCAGGGATGAGCCAAACACCCCCCTGTTCGGTTCGCACCAGAACCTGCGAACAGTCAAAATGTTAGTGTAAACTTTAGAACCCTATTAAATACAATGGACTCGAACGTTCGAAATCTAAAGTGCTAATTATAAAGGCTGATATGCAAGTTATTGTCCTAAAAAGTGTTTGGGGACCCGGGTTCTGTCCCAGGGGACATGTATCAATGCAAAAAAAAGTTTTAAAAACGGCCGTTTTTTCGGGAGCAGTGATTTTAATAATGCTTAAAATGAAAAAATAAAAGTGAAATATTCCTTTAAATTTCGTACCTGGGGGGTGTGTATGATATGCATGTGAAGTAGCGCATGTTTCCCGTGCTTAGAACTGTCCCTGCAAAAAATGTCATTTTTGAAGGAAAAAAAGTAATTTAAAACTGACTCGCGGCTAATAATGAATTGTCGGCTCCCGGCAATACATTCAAAAGTCATTGATAAAAAAAAAAAAAAAAAGCGTGGGGGTTCCCCCAAATTCATTTACCAGGCCCTTCAGGTCTGGAATGGATATTAAGGGGAACCCCGCCGCAAATTTTAAAAAAAATGGCGTGGGGTTCCCCCAAAAATCCATACCAGACCCTTATCCGAGCACGTAACCTGGCCGGCCGCAGGGGAAGAGGGGGGGACGAGAGAGCGGCCCCCCCTCCCTCCTGAACCGTACCAGGCCACATGCCCTCAACATGGGGAGGATGTCCCCATGTTGATGGGGACAAGGGCCTCATCCCCACAACCCTTGCCCGGTGGTTGTGGGGGTCTGCGGGCGGGGGGCTTATCAGAATCTGGAAGACCCCTTTAACAAAGGGGACCCCCAGATCCCGGCCCCCCCTATGTGAATTAGTAAGGGGTACATTGTACCCCTACCATTTCACAAAGAAAGCGTAAAGAAATGTAAAAAAAAACACAGAAACACCTTGAAAAAGTCCTTTATTAAAAAAAAAAAAAAAACATCCAGCGATGAAATCCAGTGTCCCGCGGCGATCCCGATGTCCAGCGCCGTCCGTCATTGGTTTTGCCTGAGCGGACCTGATGGGGAACTTCCTCCTCAGTGTTTTAAATGTATAGACCCGCCCCTTCTAAAGTTCCCCATCAGGTCCGCTCAGCGGACCAGATGCGGAACATGAGAAGGGGCGGGTCTATACATGTATTACCAAAGTGAGAGCAGTTCCCCATCAGGTCCGCCCCCTCGGTATGTCGGACCCGCCTACGTCATTGGCTTAAGCGGGGAACTTCCTTCACTGTGTAATTTTAATTTACACAGTGAAGGAAGTTCCCTGCTCAGGCCAATGAGGTAGGCGGGTCCGACATACCGAGGGGGTGGACCTGATGGGGAACTTCTCTCACTGTGGTAATACATGTATAGAGTCTATAGCAGTGAAGGGGTCTATAGACTCTATACATGTATTACGCAGTGAAGGAAGTTCCCCATCAGGTCCGCCCCCTCGGTATGTCGGACCCGCCTATGTCATTGGCCTGAACGGGAAACTTCCTTCACTGTGTAAATTGTAATTACATAGTGAAAGAAGTTCCCCGCTCAAGCCAATGACGTAGGCGGGTCCGACATACCGAGGGGGCGGACCTGATGGGGAACTGCTCTCACTTTGGTAATACATGTATAGACCCGCCCCTTCTCATGTTCCGCATCTGGTCCGCTGAGCGGACCTGATGGGGAACATTAGAAGGGGCGGGTCTATACATTTAAAACACTGAGGAGGAAGTTCCCCATCATCAGGTCCGCTCAGGCACAACCAATGACGGACAGCGCTGGACATCGGGATCGCCGCGGGACACTGGATTTCATCGCTGGAATGTTTTTTTTAATTTTTTTATAAAGGACTTTTTCAAGGTGTTTGTGTGTTTTTTTTTACATTTTTTTACGCTTTCTTCGTGAAATGGTAGGGGTACAATGTACCCCTTACCAATTCACATAGGGGGGCAGGATCTGGGGGTCCCCTTTGTTAAAGGGGTCTTCCAGATTCCGATAAGCCCCCCGCCCGCAGACCCCCACAACCACCGGGCAAGGGTTGTGGGGATGAGGCTCTTGTCCCCATCAACATGGGGACATCCTCCCCATGTTGAGGGCATGTGGCCTGGTACAGTTCAGGAGGGAGGGGGGGCCACTCTCTCATCCCCCCCTCTTCCCCTGCGGCCGGCCAGGTTGCGTGCTCGGATAAGGGGGTCTAGTATGGATTTTTAGGGTAACTCCACGCCATTTTTTTTTTAAATTTGGGGTGGAGTTCCCCTTAAAATCCATGCCAGATCTCAAGGGCCTGGTATGGATATTTAGGGGGAACCCCGCGCCATTTTTTTTTAAATTTGCGGCGGGGTTCCCCTTAATATCCATTCCAGACCTGAAGGGCCTGGTAATTGAATTTGGGGGAACCCCCACGCTTTTTTTTTTATTTTTTTATCAATGACTTTTGTATGTATTGCCGGGAGCCGACAATTCATTAATAGCCGCGAGTCAGTTTTAAATGACTTTTTTTCCTTCAAAAATGACACTTTGTGCAGGGACAGTTCTAAGCACGGGAAACATGCGCCACTTTACATGCATATCATACACACCCCCCAGGTACGAAATTTAAAGGAATATTTCACTTTTATTGTTTCATTTTAAGCATTATTAAAATCACTGCTCCCGAAAAAACGGCCGTTTTAAAAAAAAAAAATTGCATTGATACATGTCCCCTGGGGCAGGACCCCGGTCCCCAAACACTTTTTAGGACAATAACTTGCATATTAGGCTTTATAATTAGCACTTTAGATTTCTCCCATAGACTTTTCGAATTTGCCGCGAACACCCCAATTTGTTCGCTGTTCGGCGAACAGGCGAACAGGCAATGTTCGAGTCGAACATGAGTTCGATTTGAACTCGAAGCTCATCCCTAGCCTGGATACATTCACAGACATCATCTAGAGGTGAGCTCCTTCTCTCCACATGTCAGATCCACCATACACCACTAGAGGGCAACCAAGTCTTACATATGGGCTCCCAATTCAATGGGAATTGTAATGCCACTTCTTGACATACGCTGAATGCTCACAGCACAGTATGAAAACCCAGAACACCGGAGCTGCCAACAAGCCAAGGGAGTCAAAACCCTTCTCTTAGGCGAGATTTACACTAGCGGCACTGCTTGATTCCCATCTGAAGAGTGATACACAGTGGATCGCTTTTCAAAGGCATTTCACAGATGGATGAGAAAGCTATGGGGTTGATTTACTAACACTGAAGAGAGAAAAATCTGCTGCAGCTCTGCGTGGAAACCAATCAGCTTCTAACTTCAGCTTGTTCAATTAAGCTTTGACAAAAAAAAGAAAACGCAGATTGGTTTCTATTAGAGCTGCACGATTCTGGCCAAAATGAGAATCACAATTTTTTTGCTTAGAATAAAGATCACGATTTCCTCACGATTCTTTTGCGACGTAATATCATTTTTCACATTATACAAAAAAATAGGGCTAACTTTACTGTTTAGTTTTTTTTATTATTATTATTATTCATTAAAATTTATTTTTTATAAAAAAAAATGTATTTGAAAGACCGCTGCGCAAATTCAGTGCGACATAAAATATTGCAACAACCACCATTTTATTCTCTAGGGTCTCTGCTAAAACAAAATATATCATGTTTGGGGGTTCTAAGTAATTTTCTAGCAAAAAATAATGAAACCAACAAGTGTCAGAAAAAGGTCTTTTGTGGCTAAACTTCCCTGATTTACAGACCGAAGTTCATTCCTTTGATCTAAAAAACAAAACGTTACAATGTTTATAGTTAGTTTAGGGCTGAGGAATGTTGTGATACTTGGCAGACTGCCTGTTTTTTTTTTTTGACAGCTGTTGGTCTGAGCAGAGAACTCTCTGCATAGAAATAATCAGGAAAATGCTTTGTTAAGATCATGAGGGGAAAAAAATTGCGATCTCAATTCTTAACGATTAATCATGCAGCTCTGGTTTCTATGCAGAGCTGCACCAGATTTTGCACTCTCCAGTTTTAGTAAATCAATCCCAAAGTATCACTTCCTAACTGCCTGTTTTAACCCTGTAAATGCTGCACCACCTTACTGCAACATTATGTTTGTATTCCAGGACTCCTCTGTATAGACTGGACCTCCATTATAATGAACACAGGTGATAACACTAAGGCTTGTATCACTATGACCACACACTGAACATGTCGGAATGGCACAGTGGTGGGTGGAACCAGGAACTCCAAATTAAGTGATCTCATTGGCTCAGCTAACAGATGGTGTATGATGCTGGGAGGGATTCAAGAGACATCACATGCTCAAAACTGAAATGATCAATGGAAGGACTGTCCCTTTAAAAGGAGGAGATTTAAAAAAAAAAGGAGATAATCATTATTTCTTTCCATCTTATTCTTGTAGTTTATTGTCAGTCAATTTTTGGTAATGATGATACAGAAAGAATGAAGGATGAGGATGATGAGAATTGGAATTATATTACAGTAAAAGATAAAATGTACGGTGATCCTTTTTTTTTTTTAAAACCAATATTAACCCCCAAACCAAAAATGTAATATATTGCAGCTTATCAATCATTAGATGTGGCGGCTGCATTCGTTTTCTTTTTTTAGGCTTTTCGCCTGGTGATCTGACCAGTAACACACCTCCTGTATTAGAGAGCCCCCCACTCCGGATGAAGGAGCACAGGGACAGGGGGCATATTTGGACAGCACCATTGTCAGTCTTGGAGGGGGGGGGGGTGTTAGAGTAGTAGATTTAGATATACTAATTGAAGCCAAACTCCAGCTTATACATTATAGGCAGTTACAGCAAACATTGTTTTTCCTTTTGCAATAAAGGATTTACAGAAATAAAAGCTGGTCATTGTAAGCACCCGTCATTGCTAAATGGTTTACTGATACATAAAACTTGTTCTTTTGAAAAACAACAGACTTACTGGCTGGATCACAGGATGAAATCAGAGAAGAAAGTTAAAGAGGAACTGCAGTCTGCGCACATAATTTGTAATAAAAACATATTTGCCATTCTGCAGCTTCCCTCTAACCACTTTGCATATTATTTTATATATACTGTGATTCTGTACTTGCCAAATATGCTGCAGAAATCTCCCTCCACTGAGTCTGGCTGCAGCCATTTTAACTGTGGGCAGCTGACAGCTGCTGCCTGTTCACTTCCTGGATTTACACAGACACACCTTCAGCTCTGCAGCTCTCATTGGCCCTCTTATGACTCATCCGCCTTAACTTCCTGGCAAACTCTCACGAGACCTAGAGAGAGAGAGAGCTGTGCATGATGTCATAAGCCTAGGCTAATGACCAGACAAGAAACAGGAAGTGGACTGTATAAGGTATTTACTGGCAGAAAAAAAAAAACGTACTATCCGAAGTGTAGCGCCCCTTTACTTTTCAGGGGTGCTATGTACTTAAATTTAGGGGGTTAGTCTGAGCCTATAGCCGGGCTCAGACCACTTTGATTGTTAGTACTCGTTTCTGCCTATGTAATGCAACCTGATGTACTGTTCCCTGTAGGTGGCGCTGCCATATCAGGTCAGCGTTGAACCGTGGGTGACATTGCTATGCCTTAGGGTGTCCTCTCTCGGCAGTGGTGCGGTGGGCGTGGTTGGCCTGCTGTGCATGCTGGGAGAGGATACATAAGTGGCAGACGCCATCTTTTGGGGCTCTTCTTTTGTACCACCCGGCCCTCCAGGCCAGGAGTGTGCATTAGTCTCAGGCACCTTTAGCCTGGGGCTGCAACTCTACTATAGGCCCAGCACCTTTAGCTGGGGCCTACCCCCAAAAGAGGAATCCTAGTGTGCCCTGGAAGGGTGGTCCCACTCTAAGAAGAGGAGACCGGGGGAGGACCTTATCTGATGGACCGGTGAGAGTCTCACAGGGAAAGAGGGGTTACCTTCTGGAGGGATTCAAAGATCCGCCAAAGGCCTTGCAACGTGCTATCGCTGGCACCTGTCTTTGTGTTGCAAGGGTTGTGTTGAGAAGTTTGGGACTTAAAGATTCTGTGGCAGAGGATCTCCCGATCGTATCTCTAGGAAAACTAAGGAAAGTTTGAGCATCACTCCGGCTGCTAGGATCCGCTCTTACAGGGGACTATCCGGGTGAGCAAAACTCACTCGGGATCAAGTGGCGACTATTGTACCAGTTTGTGCCTGGACCTATCTCCCAAACCTCACTGTCCTTTTCTCTCATCTACCTTTCCTGTCTGCTGAACTTGAACTTTGCTTATAAAATAAACTCAGCGTTGGAGTTAAAGTGGTGTGGGCATTGGCCTTCCTGGGGAGAAATAAAGACTGGTCCCTACACTCTAGGAGACGAGAACCAGAGGAAGGGGAAAACTTGCTGCAGGACCCAAAAACTGTTAACACCGCTCAACCTCTTCAAACAAGAGGGTACGGGCATATAGTGCGGTGTGCCTTGACCTGCAAGTGAGCCAAAGGCAGGAAAAAGGTCCGTGTGCTACAGAAGTTAAAACAAAAAGGGCAGAAGATTTAATAGATGGAAAGATAAAAAAATTACTGAAGCTCCGCTTTAAAGAATAAGGCCCCTTTCACACGGGGCGGATCCGTGATGATCCCCCCGTAAACCTCCACTTGATCGCTCCGTTGATCCCCGCTGAGCTGGCGGATGACAGGGCGGTCCCTGCACACTGTGCAGGGACCGCCCTGTCAGATCTCCGCTCTCCACTATGGGGGGGATCGGATGAACAAGGACCGTCTGTCCGTGTTCATCCGAGCCGCTCTGCAGACGGATTGAAAAATAGGATTTTCCTCCGTCTGCAGATCCGGAGGATTGTGGAGACGGAGGAGATCGGGTGTCAGCGGATGTTCATCCACTGACACCCGCTATCTCATAGGGACCAATGTATGTCCCTTTTTCATCCGTAAACGAAAGGATTAAAAAGCGGACATACGGTCCGCATGTGTGAAAGGGGCCTAAGTAAAGTCTTCCTGTTTAATTATACCTACAGGTAAGCCTATAATAGTGCTTACTTGTAGGTACTGTAAATATCTCCTAAACATGCATCGTTTAGGAGATATTCACTATATACGCCGCCGCCGATGTCATTGGCACATGTGCACTGAAGGAATGGCGGCCGGTAAGTATTTAATAATGAGCTAGTATGCATACTAGCTCATTATGCCTTTGTCTTACAGGTTTTTTTGCTTTCGTTTTTGTTTTTTTAGGGTTTACAACCTCTTTAAAGCAGAAAAAAAATATTAAAAGCCAGCAGCTGCAAATATAGCAGCTGCTGACTTTTAATATATGGACACTTACCTGTCCTGGAGTCCAGCGACGTCCGCAGCAGAGGACGAGCAATCGCTTGTCACTCTGCTGCCCCCACCGCCATCCTCGGTGAGGGAACCAGGAAATGAAGCCTTGCGGCTTCATGCCCGGTTCCCTACGGTGCATGTGCGAGTCGCGCTGCGCCGTTCTGAATGGTCCCCTGTGTTCTGGGAGCCGAGTGTCTCCCAGAACACAGCGGGGAATCTGCAGGAAGTGACGTGCTTCCCGCAGATTTCCCGCAGAGAGGACTCCCGGAAGTGGGTGCAAATACCTGTCTTAGACAGGTATCTGCACCCCCCTCCCCCCTGAAAGGTGTCAATTGTGACACTGGAGGGGGGGAGGGTTCCGATCAGCGGAAGTTCCAGTTTAGGGTGGAGCTCCTCTTTAACAACTTTTCCTCTGGAAGGTTTACCCCCCTTCATAACGGGCGTTTTTTTGTGATACGGAACCGCGTTAATTTGACTGACAATTGCACGGTCGTGCGACGCTGTATCCAAATAAATTTTATGTCCTTTTTTTCCCCACAAATAGAACTTTCTTTTGGTGGGATTTAATCACCTCTGCAGTTTTTATTTTTTGTGCTACAAAAAAATACCAACAATTTTGAAAAGAATATATATATTTTATACTTTCTGCTAAAAAAACACACACAATAAAAAAATGTAAAAAATCTAATTTCTTCATCAATTTAGGCCACTATATATTCTGCTACATATATATATATATATATATTGCTAAAAAAAATCCCAATAAGCATATATTAATTGGTTTGGTCAAAAGTTTTATCGTCTGCAAACTATGGATATTTTTATTTATCTCTTACATTTTTTTACTAGTAATGGCAGCATCAGCGACTTATAGTAGGACTGCGATATTGCGGCGGATAGTCGGACACTAAAGCCTCATGTACACTGCTGCTGGTAAACGGACATTTAGGAGCAGTTTGGCATTTTTTTCAACTGCTCCTGATGTTATCTTATGACACAGGGTCATTTACAGTCATTTCTAGGCAGTTGAGTTTAGAGGCTTTTTCTAGAACCCCAAAAAATGCATTCAGAAGCTGTGTTTAGAGGCATTTCAAGCACCAAACGTGGCTAAACGCAGTAACTCGCGTTTAACTGCATTTCGTTTACAGACATTTTTTCATTCTAACCCAAAAAAAACGCTTTTAGACGCAAATACAGCTAAACGCGGCTAAACTAGGGTGCCCACGTGTCCCGGATTGCCCGGGACTGTCCTGCAATTGACATGTCTGTCCTGGGTCCCGGGGACCTTCATTCCGGGACAATACAATGTCCCGGAATGAAATAGAGGACACAGCCAACCCCTACTAACTAATAACTACATTTCCGGAACTGGTTGCTAGGGCCAGCGCTGCCTGGCATCTTGCAACCAGTGACAATTTACTCTCAGACAGTGAGACCGGGAGCGAGGCCTGCGCCTAGTGCAGCACTGCTGTCCCCACCCACCTCGGCAGCTCCTCCTTCTCTGGCACCCAGCGGCCAATCAGCAGGGACTGGTGTGATCTTCACTCTCCTTTCCTTTTATGCGCGTGGCTCATGCAGAGGGAGTGGCAGGCTATGGGTGGCAAGCGGCACTGCATCTGGTGGCAGGCTATGGGTGGCAAGCGGCACTGCATCTGGTGGCAAGTGGCACATTCACCTGACAAATAACCCGCCGCCAAATTCCCCATCAACCCCGAGACTACATTTCCCCCGCCCCCCCCCCTCATATCTTTTTTGGGGGAAGGTGAGAGAGGGGGTGTGTCCCTGAATGGCAGTTTGGAAATGTGGTCACCCTAGGTTAAACGCAGCATGTAAACGTGGCTAAACGGCCGTTTTTAGACACCGGTTTCTAGCTGTCAAGTTAAAGGGGTTGTAAAGGTTTGTTTTTTTATTTTCTAAATGGGTTCCTATAAGCTAGTGCATTGTTGGTTCACTTACCTTTTCCTTCGATTTCCCTTCTAAACTTTTTTTTTCTTTGTTTTCTTTGTCTGAATTTCTCGCTTCCTGTTTCTCCTCAGTAAACTGTTCAGAAAGCTGTTCAGGCTGACTCCACACCACTCGGATGATGGTGTGAAGTTTAGTGAGGAGAAACAGGAAGTGAGAAATTCAGACAAAGAAAAAAAACATTTAGAAGGTAAATCAAAGGAAAAGGTAAGTGAACCAACAATACACTAGCTTAAAGGAACCTATTTAGAAAATAAAAAATGAACCTTTACAACCCCTTTAAATCGTTCAGGAGAGGTTGAACAACGTCCCGTGTACATGAAGCCTAACTGACACCTTTGGTTCTTTTTGGGGACCAGTGACACTAATACAGTGATCAGTGCTAAAAACGGAAAATTTCCTATCAAATACTTACCATAATTTTCTTTTCCTGATGGACTCCATGGCAGCATACTCCTCTCCACTCCTGTAGGACCCCACTCCAATAAATTTGTCCTCAGAGGCCGTGTTCCGTAACTAGCCTACTCATGACCCTGGGGAGTTACTCCTGCTGCCATGGAGTCCATTAGGAAAGGAAAATTACGGTAAGAATTTGATAGGAAATTTTCAGTTTTCCTGACAGACTCCATGGCAGCATACGTATGGGAAATAACTGGCCATATACCTCATGGGTGGGCAATGCTGACCAGAAACACTCGCTCTGGAAAAAACATTAAGAAAGGTTCTCCATGACCGATGCTTCAGATTCTGAGGCTTTATTCGCCAACGTGATAGCCACGAGAAAGGCGAGTTTGACAGAGGTCTTTAATGGAGACAGCCCTAGAACATTCTGCTCCACTTCCCGAAAGAGAGTCGAGAACAAGAGGGAGGTTCCATTTGGGAAGCCTTTGCTTACTCCGAAGTCTGAGCCTAGTTGCTCCCTTATAGTATTGTCAGACAGGAAAAAAAGCCTAGATCTGGACACACCTGTGCCGGCGGACAACGCAGACAACTGTACTCCGAGGGAGCTGACCATTAGGGTCAGATCTAAATCCGACTGGAGGAAGCCCAGAATATTATGAACTCGTCAGCAGCAGACATGTATTGCACAAACTTTGCCTTGATTCTCCTTTGTTTGTGTTCGTTCTCCAAGTATTCATGAGAGCGAAGATGACTCTGAAGGAGCAGCCGAGGACCTCCAATTTAAGAACCAGACCATCAGACGCCACTGTTCTGGGCATTGATGTAGAATTGCACACTGTGACAGAAGGTCTGGCCTGAGGGGAATGGGCTCTGGCTTCCAGTATCTGAGCTGTGCTAGTACAGGGAACCATGGCCTATTTGGCCAATAAGAGATCCATGCCTCTACCTCTACAACATCTGTTCTGAGTCTTCATAGAAACCCGAGGATGACCGGAACTGGAGGAACCGCACAGGTCCTGCTGCATTTCCAATGATCCGTCAGGGCATTTGTCCTGAAACCTTGGAGACACTGGCCTGAGCGGGCTCACGTATAATACTTCTCCAACTTCTTGTTGAACAGGGAGGCAAACAGATTGACTTCTGAACTGACCCCCAGGGACAAAATCCACCTGAAAAACCTCCACATGGAGAGACCATTTGTTGTTCAGTTGGACTCTGGAAGGAAAGTCTGTTAAAATACTCTGGACTCCGGGGACATAAGTCGCTGAGATGTCAGCTAGATTCTTCTGGGCCCAAGGCTTGTAGGGTGCAGAAGGCTGTAGTTTCAGAATGTTCATCACAATCTTGTGAAACTGAGAGCCCCACCTGTCCTGCGCTATCTCCGATAGGCAGCAACCCCCATCTCGTACTGGCATCGTACATAATTGTGAACCAGGAAATGTGGCAACGGAATGGCAAATTAGTATGTTTCTCCGTTGCAGCCACCAAGGGCTTTCTCTCATGACCGAGGCTATTTAGAGGACCTGAATTCTGCTTCTTGGCTCCCACTGCTGGAGAAACTTCTTCTAGAAGGGCTGAATTCTCCAGATTGTCCAATTGACCATCGGATACATAGACACCATAGTGTCGATAATATTAGACAGTGAAAGGTGCACAGGTGGGAAGAAGACAGGACCAGAAGTATTCTGTTCCAGATAATCAGGGTCCAGAGGCAAAGCAATAGTCCTCTTGATTATATCGACTTGAGCCCCGAGGTGCACTAGAGCCTGAGTGGGCTCCTGGTGGCTCTTTCCCAGATTCAGCGGCCAGCCGAACTTGAGAAGCATTGAAAAGACCCAAGCTCTGGGCTCCAGCAGCTGCCCTATGTCTTATGCCCCGTACACACGATCGTTTTTAATGTAATTTTTTAAACCGACGTTTTTCTCCTCGTTTTTTTTCATGTTTCCTCTCAAGCCTGCCTTGCGTACACACCATCATTAAAAAAAACGATCAAGCAAAGCGCAGTGACGTTCAACACGTACGACGGCACTATAAAGGGGAAGTTCCGTTCGAATGACGCCACCCTTTGGGACGCTTTTGCTAATTCCGTGTTACCGCGTGTTAGTAAAAGTTTGGTGAGAGACAATTCGCGCTTTTCAGTCTTTGTGCTTTGAAGATCGTTTTCGGGAGTTCAGTTTGCGCCTATGGGTTCGTATCTGTTTAGCACTGCTTGTAGTCAGTTCGTATCTGTTTATTCAGTGCGGCCTGCTCTGCACGTTCGTGTTTTTCAGCTTGTTCTTCATAGGCCTTGCTGTTCTTCCGTGCGTTCTTCTAGTTCGTTCTGTTCAGCCGACCGTTATCTAGCCATGTTGCGGCTACGTACTCGTCGTAGAGTTCGTGCTGTAGTTGGTGCAGGGGTTCATGCTGTATCCCGACTCCATGCCATGAGCAGGGTCAGGAGGAGTTCATGGACCAAGAATTGGTTGCTCCAGTGGCACCAATTCTGTCACATGCCTTTGTTGCGGGAGATCAGGGAGAATAATCCTGATGATTTCAGGAATTTCCTCAGGATGTCTGACCCCGTATTTCAGCATCTGTTGGCTTTGGTGTCCCCCTATATTACCAGGCAGGACACCGTTATGCGGAAAGCCATCAGTGCTGAGCAGAGGCTCATCGCCACGTTGCGATACCTGGCTACTGGGAGAAGCCTGCAGGACCTTAAGTTCTCCACAGGCATATCCCCCCAGGCTCTGGGGATCATTATACCAGAGACTTGTTCTGCCATCCTTCAAGTTTTGCAGGAGGACTATATTAAGGTAAGTGTTCTTCTTCAAAAATTCACATTGTATGGTTTTTATTTTTGGATATTTTTAATTTGCTTTATTTGCAGTCCCTAATTCACATGATTCTTAGCTGCAGGGAATGTCCCCTTTCTCCCCATGTTTTATTATTTAAAGTTTTGGGTTTGAGGCCTACCTGTAAATTTGGCTTACCTAACCTCTCCAGCATGCTATCCTGGGGCCATGTAAGAATGAAAAGTAGGGGGGGGGGGGCCATACCTACCTTGCCTAGTCATTTCCATGTTTTTTATTCTATGTTCCATCGTAGTGCTTTACCCAAAACGCACCCTAAATTTTGCCTAGGAATGTTTCATTTTTGTTAACTTCAATACAGAGTGCTACAGCCTTCATGTGTGATATTCCCAACTCATCTTCAACCCCCCCCCCCCCCCCCCATAATTATTTTTTTTTTTGCTTCCAATTTTTTATGTTTTGAACAGTTTCTACCAATGTTGGCCATGAATGTGTGTATGAAATCAGCTTTCAATGTTTCTGGCTCCAAGTATTAATTTGTTATTTCTTTAATTCCACAGTTCCCTTCTTCGCCACATGAATGGCAGAATGTGGCTTCCGAGTTTGCCCAGCGATGGAACTTTCCGAACTGTGGAGGAGCCATCGACGGCAAACATGTTCGGGTCGTCCCACCACCCCATTCGGGATCCTTTTATTATAATTATAAGGGGTTCCACAGCGTCGTGATGATGGCAGTGGTGTCGGCCACCTACAAGTTCCTCTATGTGGACGTTGGCAAGAATGGCAGGATGTCTGATGGAGGAGTTTTTGCCCAGACGGAGTTTGGAGAACGGCTCCTTTTTGGATCTGCTGGCCTTGCCACCAGCGGAGCAGAATGTGGAGGGACTACCTTTTGTGTTTGTGGCGGATGAGGCGTTTGGCCTGGGACCCCATTTGATGAGGCCATTCCCGCAACGCACCCTCACCCCTGAGAGGAGGGTGTTCAATTATCGGCTGGCCAGAGCCAGAAGGGTGGTGGAAAATGCGTTTGGGATCATGGCCAGCCGATTTCGCCTCTTCCTTACCTCCATCCACCTTGCCCCATACAAATGGAACCATGTGGTTATGACGTGCTGTGTGCTGCATAATTTCCTAAGGGTGCATTCAACGAGTTATATATCTTTGAGTGGGCCTGAGGCCTCTTTAATCAATGCAGAAACTTTGGTGGCCCTGGAACCTGGCCGTCCTGGCTTGGCCCCCCCAACCGGACGTGAGGTCCGTAACCAATATGTGGACTATTTTATGGGTAGGGGGGCCATTGAAATGCCAGACAATCTATAATAATTTTATACCAAAAAAATAAAACTTTTTCTTGAGTAAAGATTGGTTTGGATTTTTTATTGTATAATGTTTGATGTTTCTGGTAGGTTTACCTAGTGCACTTGTTTTGCCATGTGGATTAAACAATCTTTTAATTAGCCTTCATTGTCAGTGTAAACACCAAACATTGATTAGTTCACTCAGCACTACATTTACATAATGAAGCCACAATGATTTGTTATGTAAAAATACCTTTATTTCTTTTTTTAGGTGGGAAACTTCCTTAGAAATGTGGATGTTCCCTTAATTTCGGGTGTATTAAAACGCATGACCAGCCATGCATAAACAAACTATATTTGTCAAAATTTTGAAAAAGCTAAACATGTGCTAGTCATTAAAGGGTAAAATAACAAAAAATCTTATAAAACTCTGCAAGTAAAACGTTATTTGGTGTAAAAACATTAGACACGCCCAAGCACAGCCATGATATTTTGGAGCCTTTCCTCCACCCGCTTTGTATTTGCCCTGATCTCTAGCAAATCTCCCTTAATTTTTTCGAGGTCACGACAGCAGACCATCAGGTATTGGATCAGGATCTGGGCACTGTGATGTGACAACTTATTGGGGTCTTCGGCCAGAACTGCACCTAAATGTAAAAAGAAATATGTAGGATAGAATATGTAGGCCTACATCTATTTAACATGCATGTGTCTGGTTTCTCTCTGACCTGTGGTGGTGCCACTTTCAACTTCCACAACATCACATTCCTCTCCATCCTGGGGTTCTGGGGGTATTGTTGTAGGTGTTGCAATTCTCGTCTCATCTGAGGTAGCTTTTCGAATCCCTAGGGAGATTGAAATAAAAGGAATAGTTTCATTAGTAGCGACTCAATTTTGCTAAAATAAGAAACATGAAAAAAAACTTTGTAATCATTCTTTTGAAGCATGCTCCATTTTAAATTTTACCCCCTGTGCCAACCGGGACAAATGATTGGATACATAGCCCAAACCAGAGCATATACATTTTGAACACAAATTTGAAACATTGTAACACCCCAAAGTATCTACACTGGATCACCTGTGTGTGACACCCTCAAGCTTTTTGGCTTTAGGCCCACACTTGTACTACTGCGTTCAGATGTTTCATCAGCTGCTGAGCATTCACTCCCTTAACATTACCATGTATATCGTTTTTTCTAACGAACAAATGTCCTTTGGATTAGCACCCAAAAAATAAGTGAGGCCCAAATTTACTCCCCCAAATAGACCAAAATACATGGGTGTTCACACTGGATGATCCTAAAACATCGTTTGAGGAACTGTACGGAGAAAGAGGTTTAATACGTCCATTTACTGTGCGGACGAACCTGAAAGATGGTATCTCAGTGTACTATATGAAAGTTAAAAATACACGACAGAATACAAGAAAATAATATGGACCATGGAAACTAAAAAAAAATTACTTACTTTTTAATATAACTTTCTTGATTCTTTTATATTGGTCCGCCTCCCGCAACTTCAGATCTGACCAACGTTTTCTGAGCTGTTCCTTGGTTCTGCACACCCCGAATTTTTGGTGGAGACTTTTGACCACTTTGCCCATAATTCTGGACTTGACCAGATTAGGCCTTTTATACGGACCATGCTTGGCATCATAATCCTCCTTCTTTAAAATGGCGACCATCTCCACCATTTCCTCGAATGACATGTTGGATGCCTTATATCTCCTGGGTCTTGATTTGGGCTCCTCTGTAATTTCATCCTCTGTAGAGGTAATCTCAGCCACCTGTGTCTCCGCCATGTTTTGTTCAGCACTACGAGCGAGAAGGGGCGGGGAAAGTACAATATCGAACGTCAGGGGCGGGGAAAGCGTGCAGAGTTTCACGCATGCGCTGTGTATATCAAGTGAAGATCCATGTCTGGGAAATACGTTCATTTTTCGGGAGAGAGAGTTAGCAACGAACGTCGTGACCAAGGTACCTAACAATTTTACTTTTTGAGGTTCATCAGACGAGGAGATTTGTGTGCTCAAAATATGTAGACAATGCACAGTTGAGGAATGTTGCCTGAAATATATATTTTTTTGTGTTTCTCGCTTTTACAGATATCATGAATACTTTTAAAAACCCAGACTTCATGGGGGAGTTCATCGACAAATGGCAAGAGCTCCCTATATTATGGCAAACAAAAAGTGGCGGTAATAAAAATAAAGACGCCAGGAAAGCAGCACTGGAGAGCCTGCTTGCATTTGTGCAAACAAAGATACCCACAACAACTCTCCAAGATGTCAAAAACAAAATTGCGACCATCAGAGGGACATACAGGACCCAGAGGACTATGGTCCTGCTGAGGTCCCAGAGGTCAGGTGCACCAGCAGATAAGGTTTATAAACCCAGTCTGTGGTACTACAGTAAGCTTGCTTTTCTGGATGACCAGCTGGAAGTGTGGGAATCTCTCTCCACCCTTCCCCCCAGAGGTCAATCCAGCCTTCCTTGTAGCCAGTCCTCCAGCCTTCCTGTCAACCCTGCTCTGGCTTCCTCTGAGGATCAAGATGAGGTCCTTGAGGAGGCAGATTTGGAGATATGGAGCCAGGTAAAGTATTGATATCTATATTTATAGCTTACAAAATTGTAGAATTTAAATAGATGTTAGTATTGTTAAAGGTATGTACACTTCTACCAATAAAGTTTGTGAAGAGCAAGATACAGTAGTGGGCTAATTTTATGTGTCCAAGACAACAAAACCAGGATGCGGAATCAATGAAAATGACATAACTTTTGGCATTGATTTCAACAATGTCTAGAGGTGAACAATGTCTGTGAATGATGATGTGGCAAAATAAATAATGTCCCTTTCTTTTTTTACAGCCAGAGCAGAGCCAGGAAGAGGGTGATGTTGGGGATCAGGAGGAGGCAGGGCCCAGTGGCACCCAGGAGGAGGCTGGGCCCAGTGGCACCCAGGAGGAGGCTTGGCCCAGTGGCACCCAGGAGGAGGCTTGGCCCAGCACAAGAGCCCAGATGCCTCCCCTGGTAGTTAAACCACGAGGGCCAAGGAGAGGTAGGCAGGTGGAGGAGGAAACCAGGGCCTTCCTCAGAGAGGCAACAGCGGCCCTCAGAGAGGCACCCTCTGTTGATGAGGGATTTGCCGCAGTCCTCGCCCACAAACTAGGGCAAATGGAGTTGCAGCAAAAAAATTCAGTGAGACCCTGCTATTGAAAGTCATCAATAAGGGCGTGCTGGGTGAACTCACTAGGTACACGGACATAACGGAGGTTGTCCCTACTCCTCCACCTCCTCCTCCTCCTCCTACTACTCCTCCTGCCACAACCTCTCCTCCTGATCCCCAGCCTCCAAGGAAGAAACCAACCAAGGCTGCAGAGAAGGCTGGAGAGAAGGCTACAAGGAAGAGGAGAAAATAATGCCTGCTGTAGTACCACAGACTGGGGACATATAGGACTTATCTGCTGTGGCTCCTGACCTCTGGGAGCTCAAGACAAGATTGGGCTCATTTTTTTGGGGGATCTAATCTCTATTTTGGTTTTCACATCTTGGATGGTTGTTGTGGGGTCAAAGGGATGCACAAATGCAAGCAGGCTCTCCAGTGCTGCCTTCCACTTTAATTTGTTAATGTTCTGAAATAAAAAAAAATTTAGTGCCCTTAAAATACTTGACTATGTGATGTGTATTTCAAAAGAGAGCTTGCTAGGGAGCAGGCAGGGACATCTCAAATTATATTATTGTTATTATCAGGGGACACAAACCTCCCTGAGGCCAAATGAGACACATTTGGAAGGTTGTTGTGGTAACTTTACACAAGAATAATTTAAGCCAAAATAATAAAAAAAGGCCACAAAAAAAAAACACAATAGTAAAATAAAATTTAAAGAAAAAAGGAGAATTACATTATTTTATTATTATTAGTATTATTTAGGAGGGAGGTGCGGCTTATAAATAATATTTTATAATCATTAGAGCAATTTGGAATTACTTTAGAAACAAGTTTGGCATAACTCTCAATGTCATTATCAAAAGAGGGTAATTTTAAAGCATTATCAAAAGAAGAACGGAATGCGCAGCATTAAAACGATGCTATTAATTCCACCGTGACGAATGTGCCATCTCCATTTCCAACATTAGCTTTACCAAAACGAGCGCTCCCGTCTCATAGTTGCTTCTGAGCATGCGCGTTTTTTTTCACGTCGTGAAAGCATACACACTATCGTTTTTCACGTCGTTAAAAAAAACGACATGAAAAACGACGTGAAAAAAGAGAGCATGTCCGGAATTTTTAATGGCCGTTTTTCACGTCGTTAAAAATGCTCTGGAGCATACACACGATCATTTTTCAGGGCCATTTTTTAAAATGGCAGTTTTAACGGCATGAAAAACGATCGTGTGTACGGGGCAATAGGATAGTAGGAGAAGGTAATTGAAGTAACGATGCAAGTAAGCATCTTAGGTCTATGAAAATGAGCCAGTCACCTGGCTGGACCCCCATAGATCAGGGACAATGTCCCCATCATAAACGTCTCCTTTTTTAATGACAATTGTTTTAGGTGCGTGAGGTCTATATCACCCCCGCCAATGGCTGGGGACTGCTGGGGATTTACATGGGACCGCATCCGTCGCCCTTCTCCCCCCCACCAATGGCTGGGGACTGCTGGAGGTTTTACATGGCTCCGCATCCATGGCCCTTCTCCACCCCGCTAATAGCTGGGGACTGCTGGAGATTTTACATGGCTCCGCATCCATGGCCCTTCTCCAGCCCGCTAATAGCTGGGGACTGCTGGAGATTTTACATGGCTCCGCATCCATGGCCCTTCTCCAGCCCGCTAATAGCTGGGGACTGCTGGAGATTTTACATGGCTCCGCATCCATGGCCCTTCTCCAGCCCGCTAATAGCTGGGGACTGCTGGAGCTTTTACATGGCTCCGCATCCATGGCCCTTCTCCAGCCCGCTAATAGCTGGGGACTGCTGGAGATTTTACATGGCTCCGCATCCATGGCCCTTCTCCAGCCCGCTAATAGCTGGGGACTGCTGGAGATTTTACATGGCACCACATCCATGGCCCTTCTCCACCCCGCTAATAGCTGGGGACTGCTGGAGATTTTACATGGCTCCGCATCCATGGCCCTTCTCCAGCCCGCTAATAGCTGGGGACTGCTGGAGGTTTTACATGGCTCCGCATCCACGGCCCTTCTCCAGCCCGCTAATAGCTGGGGACTGCTGGAGGTTTTACATGGCTCCGCATCCATGGCCCTTCTCCACCCCGCTAATAGCTGGGGACTGCTGGAGATTTTACATGGCTCCACATCCATGGCCCTTCTCCAGCCCGCTAATAGCTGGGGACTGCTGGAGATTTTACAGGGCACCACATCCATTGCCCTTCTCCACCCTGCTAATAGCTGAGGACTGCTGGGGATTTTACATGGCTCTGCATCCATGGCCCTTCTCCAGCCTGCTAATAGCTGGGGACTGCTGGAGATTTTACATGGCACCGCATCCATGGCCCTTCTCCAGCCTGCGAGTAGCTGAGGGCTGCTGGTAATTCCACATGATGCCACATCCATCACCCCTCTTCACCCCGCTCACAGCTGGGGACTGCTGGGAATTTACATGGGACAGCATCCATTGCCCTTCTTCACCCCGCTAATAGCTGGGGACTGCTGGAGATTTTACATGGCACCGCATCTATGACCCTTCTCCACCCCGCTAATAGCTGAGGGCTGCTGGTAATTCCACATGGTGCCACATCCATCAGCCCTCTTCACCCTGCTCACAGATGGGGACTGCTGGGGATTTACATGGGACCGCATCTATTGCCCTTCTCCACCCCGCTTATAGCTGGGGACTGCTGGAGATTTTACATGGCACCGCATCCATTGCCCTTCTCCACCTCGCTAATAGCTGGGGACTGCTGGAGATTTTACATGGCACCGCATCCATTGCCCTTCTCCACCTCGCTAATAGCTGGGGACTGCTGGAGATTTTACATGGCTCCGCATCCATGGCCCTTCTCCAGCCCGCTAATAGCTGGGGACTGCTGCAGATTTTACATGGCACCGCATCTATGACGCTTCTCCACCCCACTAATAGCTGAGGGCTGCTGGTAATTCCACATGGTGCCACATCCATCAGCCCTCTTCACCCTGCTCACAGATGGGGACTGCTGGGGATTTACATGGGACCGCATCCATTGCCCTTCTCCACCCCGCTAATAGCTGAGGGCTGCTGGGGATTTACATGTGATCACATCTATCCCCCTTCTCCCCCTGCCAACGGCTGGGGATTGCTGGAGATTTTACATGGCACCACATTCATGGCCCTTCTCCACCTCGCTAATAGCTGGCGACTGCTGGAGATTTTACATGGCACCGCATCCATCCCTCCTCTTCACTGTGCTCACAGCTGGGGACTGCTGGGGATTTTACATGGCAGCACATCCATCGTCCTTCTACACCCCGCTAATGGCTGGGGATTGCTGTAGATGTGACATGACTTCTGAGGCACAGCTAGCCGAACAACCAGGCCTCGATCGTGGACACGTTATCCAAGGTAAGACTTCAACCATTCTGGTCATTAGGAGGAGGATAAAAAAAGGAACGCGGCCTCTGGCTCTGAGCATTAATTTATGGGAGTTATGGGGTCCTATTGGAGTGGAGTGGAGGCGGGGTTAACCCATACGTATGCTGCCATGGAGTCTGTCAGGAAAATATGCACTGTCACTATACTATTGACACTGGCTGGAAAGTGTTAACATTAGGGGCGATCAAAGGATTAAATGTGTGCCTAGTCAGTGTTTTAGTGTACTGTGTGGGAGGTGCTTTCACTAGGGGAGACATGGATCCTTGTCCCTGCTTTGCAGAGACACAGGATCCATGCCTTCCCTACTGACAGAACGGCGATCTGCCTTGTTTACTTAGGCAGACCGTCATTCTCCTTCAGTATCAAAGGATCGATGAGTGCCGGCAGACATTGAGTCCATGGTACCTGCCGATCAGCTCCCGCTGTGTATAATCACAGCAGGAGCAGGCTGCTGACGGTGCGCATGTGCGCCCCAGACCCAGAAGTGCAGGATTACGGAACAAATGTTCATACATAAGAACCATCAATCATAAACAAAATGTTAACTAGGAAAAAAGTAGCTAACGGCTACAAGATACATAAGCATTATACTATATGACCTACACCAGGGTTATCCAGCCTTTTGACCTTCCTGGGCCAACTGGGAAGAAGAGGAATTGTCTCGGGCAACACTAACAATAAGGAGAACTGATGAGCAGAAAAAGCCAGGCAGATCACAAGTTAATGATCACTAATATAGATATTGTACCTATCTGACTAATAGAACTTTGCAATATTTCTATGTGCTTAATTTTTTTAATCAGCTGCTCACAAATCTAGGTGCTGCCGAAAACCGATGACATGAATAAAGAGTAATTGTAATGAGTGGGAGATTTTTCTTTGAGAAAATAAAACGTATAAAAAGCCAAGTAAAGAGGCGCTGTACATTTTTCTTCTGCCGCATGTGTTCATTATGTGTAAACGCATTTTTACAAAAAATTCCCCCCAAAGTATGCTTACAATTATATGTTGGGCCGCAGGTTGGACACCCCTACCCTACACAATAGCTAGCAAGCTTTCCTGACACCAAGAGAAAAATGGTGACAGGGGAGGAGCTCCAGCTGATTTACAGCCTCAGCTCTGCTGCTGTGTGAAGGGGAAGGGGTGTGTCCCTTCCCTCCAATCAGCTCTTAGAGCTCTCCTTAATGAGCTCTACAGAGTGTAACTTCAGCTCCTGCTCCCTTTTTTCTAACAGTTCAGACAAGCTTTATAAATTGTGGGCTTTGAAGGGATGTAGAGAAGGAAACAGTGGCGGATCCAGGGGGGGGCAACAGGGCAATTGCCCCCCCCCCCGAGACCATCTGTCACACTCACTTGCTTGCTCTGTTTTTTTTTTTTGCGCCTGATCTCACGAACTTTGGGGACCCGGTACCGGCCGACCGTAGGACCCCTGGACCCCAAACTTGGCACACATGTAGCCCAATGTCTCTTCTACACGTGTGCAAAGTTTGGTGTCTCGGGGACCTACGGCCGGGGAGCACTGATTTTTTAAATCCAGGCACCCCTTCCATAGACTCCAATGTTAAACGGTCATTTCTCCAGAGATTTTGCGGACCCGGTACCGGCCGGTCGTAGGTCCTCTGGACCCCAAACTTGGCACACATGTAGCCCCATGTCTCCTCTATAAGTTTGAAAAGTTTGGTGTCTGGGAGAACCGATTTTTCAAAGCCGGGCACTCCTTCCATAGACTTCCAAGTTAAACATCAGTCTAGTCATGGGCACAGTGAGGCATGGGCACAGTGAGGGAAAGTGAGGCAAGTATAAGCCTAGGACACCCTAGGCTTATACTTGAGTCAATAAGTTTTCCCAGTTTTTTGTGGTAAAATTAGGTGCCTCGGCTTATATTCGGGTCGGCTTATACTCGAGTATATACAGTACTTGTTCTGCGGCTGCCGCTGCCTCTCTGAGTCTCTCTCTCAGTTTCTCACATCAGCCGATCAGCGTCGCTGAGAGAGAGACTTGTCTAATGTAGTTACGTGGCGCACTGACACGATACCAGGAGCGGAGGTGGGTGGAGCCTCTTCCCTGCACTCGCTGCTAACGCCTGGGCCGCTTGGCGTCTAGCAACGAGTGACGTCAGTGAGTCACGTCAGGCCGCTCTGTGGGCAGGTGCAATAGCGTGCGGCTCCACAGACGGGTAAGAAAGCGGGCGGCTCCGCTTGCGGCGCGGTTTGTTGTCGTGGGGCGGTGCGGTTCGTGGGCAGACCGTGCTGCTCAGTGTGTTGGCAGCGCAGGTGAGAGTGAGAGAGCAGGCTCAGTGTGGCAGCTGGCCAATCAGCTAGCCGGGAGCGGGGGAGCAGAGAGATGAGATCATCTGTCACCGCCCGTGCCTGCCCTGCATTCCTGCAGTGACTTCCGCCCTCACTGTGCAGGCAGCAGAGAGATTACATTATCTCTCTGCTGCCTGAGTCTGGGAGTCTGGGCACAGCAAGAGACAACCAAAACTACACCTTAGCAGGCAAGTTAGTGACAATCCGCAAGGTGTGGCAGGCGACGTGGCAAGTGACAATCCGCAAATTGTGTCAGGTGACGTGGCAAATGACAATCTGCATCTGGTGGCAGGCAAGTGACAATCAGCAAGGTGTGGCAGGTGACGTGGCAAGTGACAATCCGCAAGGTGTGGCAGGTGATGTGGCAAGTGACAATCCACAAGGTGTGGCAAGTGACAATCCACAAGATGTGGCAGGTGACGTGGCAAGTGACAATCCACAACGTGTGGCAAGTGACACGCTCAGGGCTCCCACTGATTCTGCATTGAACTATTTAATTTCATATTACAATGTAATAATAGAAATAATGCGCTTCAATCATCCTGACACCATAACAACCATGGTGCCGGAATGATTGAAGCGCCGACACCAACCATTTCCCCGATAAATTTCCCACAAAAAAATCATTTTTTGGCAGTGTCCCTCCCGAGAAAAGACACTGGATCCGCCCCTGGAAGGAAAGACTGCAGATAAACAGGTACAACTTATGTAGGAAGATATATTTTTTTTCATCTCTGTGTATCACCTGAAGCCAGTCACCTCACTGGGTATATGTAAGGTTTTACAACCACTTTAATTCAGTGTTCTTTGTATTTTGTTTCCTTTTATTTTTATTTTTTTAAACAATTAGACTAATTAGGGGCTGTTTTTGGCACAATAATAAGTCTGAAAAGAGCTTCTGTAACCGTAGTAGACATTTAAATCCTAGTGTACCTTCATTGTAACTTGCTCATTGACTCCAATGCATTTTCCCCAAATGGAGAAATCTCACCAAAACCTCTTGATTTTGGTGATATGAAAACTCTCAATTTGTATATATATATATTAACTGTAGAGAAATTCAATATTGAACCCAGCTGGCTGCTGGGAAATCTGTTATTGCTGCCGAGGCCTATTGTTGGGGTCCATTGTTGCTGGGGAAATGACTGAGCACCACAAATTGTACTTCGTTATGTATTCTGTTAAAGGGGCTGTACTGGGAGGTGGGTAGGGGGTGCAACAAAGGGATGGTGCTCAGAGGTGGGTAGGGGGTGGAACCAAGGGATGGTGCTCAGAGGTGGGTAGGGGGTGGAACCAAGGGATGGTGCTTAGAGGTGGGTAGGGGGTGGAACCAAGGGATGGTACTCAGAGGTGGGTAGAGGGTGGAACCAAGGGGTGGCTCTCAGAGGTGGGTAGGGGGTGGAACCAAGGGATGGTACTCAGAGATGGGTAGGGGGTGGAACCAAGGGATAAAGCTCAGAGGTGGGTAGGGGGTGGAACCAAGGGATGGTGCTCAGAGGTGGGTAGGGGGTGGAACCAAGGGATGGTACTCAGAGATGGGTAGGGGGTGGAACCAAGGGATGGAGCTCAGAGGTGGGTAGGGGGTGGAACCAAGGGATGGTGCTCAGAGGTGGGTAGGGGGTAGAACCAAGGGATGGTGCTCAGAGGTGGGTAGGGGGAAGAACCAAGGGATGGTGCTCAGAGGTGGGTAGGGGGTAGAACCAAGGGATGGTGCTCAGAGGTGGGTAGGGGGTGGAACCAAGGGGTGGTTCTCAGAGGTGGGTAGCGGGTGGAACCAAGGGATGATACTCAGAGATGGGTAGGGGGTGGAACCAAGGGATGGAGCTCAGAGGTGGGTAGGGGGTGGAACCAAGGGATGGTGCTCAGAGGTGGGTAGGGGGTGGAACCAAGGAATGGTGCTCAGAGGTGGGTAGGGGGTAGAACCAAGGGATGGTGCTCAGAGGTGGGTAGGGGGTGGAACCAAGGGATGGTGCTTAGAGGTGGGTAGGGGGTGGAACCAAGGGGTGGTTCTCAGAGGTGGGTAGGGGGCGGAGACAGGAAGTGACCCAAAAGGGAGGAGTTCCAGCACCTGTTCTCTGAGAGAAAAAAATAACTAATTATACCTTGTTTTTTTTTTTTTTAGGACAAATTGGGCTTTCTTTTGGTGGTAAATGGTAATAGATATCTCCTGTTTTTTTTTTTTTTTTATAATAAAAACAAAACTGGCCCAAAAAAGTATATATTTTTTTAGTTTAGCTGTATATTTCTTGCTATTACTTTAATTTATCACCATAAAACAACCCAAGTTAAGTTCTCCTGCTCCTGACGATCGCAGATATACCACATATGTGTATGTTAGTTGTTGTTTGTACCCTTAGTACAGCCCAGAAACAATGGCGCGCATTTTGCTTTTTTTTTTTATCCTGCTTAAAACACACAGACACTAACTGACTAATACTAATTTAAATTTTATTAAAAAAAAAATTATTCTACCCAAAATATGCTGCCCGTGACCTCTGATCCAGACCTTGACCTTTCACCCCAACCATGACCCTAATACTAACCCTGGCAAACCTTGATCTTGTTAATTTTTTTCTTTATTTTTTATTCTTTATTTTTCATTTCTGATTTATTTATTCTTATACACTTTTTTTTATTTACAGCTTCATTTCCGGCAAGGAGTGGAAGAGTTAACTGAATATTGAGCACACTCGCCGAATGAGAGGTAGATATGGGGGCGGGGTCACCCAGTTACGTCACCGGCTAACCCCTGCCCTCATGTTTACCTGTCATTTGCCTGTGTCCCTGGACGGGAACAGTATTTTTTCCTTTTTTTTTTAGAGTTCAGATCGGCGTTTTTATGTTTGTTTTTTTTTTAATAAAGGACTTGTCAAAAACCGTTGTGTTTTTATTAAAGTTGTTGTAAACCACTGATTGTGATTTTTACCTATAGGTAAGCCTAGAATAAAGCTTACCTATAGATAGTGAAAATATCTCCTAAACGTGCGCCGTTTCTTCACTCGCAAGTGCCGTGACCGACGGCTCCCACGCGCATGCGCGGGAGTGACAGCACGCGACATCCGGACAGTCACAGAGCCGGAGTCCGCGGCCCCCAGGAGGAAGAGGGGCGAAGATGGATGCGGCCTCCAGTGGGGACAGGGCGGGCTTCGTTTGCAGGTAAGTGGCACATTATGCGATGCATAGTAGCCCATTATGCTTTTACTTTGCAGGGGAAGAAAGAGGAAGTAACTTACGTCCTCTTTAACGCTGAGGTTTTTTTGGTGAATGAGTAGGGGTACTATGGGCTTTCAGATTCCGAGAAGTCACCTTCCGCACCCCCACAACTACCGGGCCTGGGTTGTGGGGAAGAGGCCTTTGTCCCCATGAACAGGGGGACAAGGTGCTTTAAAGTGGGGGGAATTCCAAAGCAGCCCCCCCCCCATGTTGGGGGCATATGGGCATATGGCCTGGCATGGTTTGGGTGGAGCGGGAACCTTTGCTTGCTCCCCCCCCCTTTTCATGACCTGCTGGGCTGCATTCTTGTCTAAGGGTCTTGTATTGATTTTTTTGGGGGGGGGGGCAGGGGGACAGGGACACATGGATTTTTTTTTTATTTTGGCGTGGGGTTCCCCTTAAAACCCATACCAGACCTAAAGGGCCTTATATGGATTGGGGAGGGACCCCCCACACTGCTTTTTCAGAATTTGTAATTAGCGGCAATTCTTTTGATTACATTCAGCTGTCAGCAGGGAAACCCACTGACAGCTGATGAGTCATCGGTTGTTAAGGACGCGGCAACTTGCTTCCCGGCCCGCTCCTTAACAACCAGCTATTCTTCACATAGAAGGCGGATCATTTTTCAATCAATCAAAATTCGAATTGTTCAGAAAACGTTGAATTCCTTAGAAAATTTATAAACGAAAAAAAAATCTAAACAACTCAACAAAACAGGATTTGTAACATAACGGATCTATCTGAAATAAAACTAAACAATTATTTCTGTCGGTTCTGCACATTTCTAACTGCCATACAGTTGCACCAGTAAAAGGATTAACGTGTATCTACAACTAAAAATTGCTGAGGTAAAGAAAATCGCTCAATTTCCCCATCAACATAGTCAGTGTTGATGGGGGGAATCCCTCCTGCAGCCCGATTGTATTCTGACAGCGGGAGGTTTCTCAGCCATCAGAATACAATGATCACCGCTGGCAGTGATGACATGAAAAAAATCCGACAGGCTGGTTGTACTGAAGTCGACTGATGGATTGACTGCAGTACAACCAGCCTGCTTATAGATGGATCAGAATTCATCTGGTTCCTGCTGAAACTAACAAATTTTGATCCATCTACGGCTGGTCTATGGGCTCGTTCACCCTAGCTGCAGAAGCAGTGGCCAGGGGTGTACACATGCCACGACACTTGGCTTTATTACAAGAATTATACCCCCTGTTGCCGAATGAGACCCATTTATCTCTCACATCAAGCTCTCTGAAGAGTGATCCGAATGGAGATCTCTCTTCAGAAAGTATCTATGAGACCCATTCATCTGTCACACGCTCTCTGAAGAGTGATCCGAATGGAGATCTCTCTTCAGAGAGCATCGCTAGTGTGAATGAGCCCTAATTGGGTTCGAATTCTTCTCTACTTCATCCAAAATGAAAAAAAAAAAAAAGTTTTGGGTACAGACTACAGTTTATAAGATATAATGTCTATAATTCCATAGGACTGCCATTACATGGACATGTTCAACTGTTGCCACCTTTAGGAAACTCGCCCTCAGAAATGCCACACAGCCATCACTGGAGTGTGTGTAGACAGAAAGTGGCAGCAAAAAGGCTGCAGGAAATCAGCAGCACTGTAAAAGAAGAAATGACAGTTTATGATACACAGTGCACATAGCATTCTAAATATCATTCACTTTTTTTACTTTAAGGAGCAGACACCATTTTTAATACAGTTTTATTTGTTATTTTTGGTGCTATGATCTCGGCGGACCCCTAGTGTTGTCAGTGTCTGCACTGTGTGATGTGATGCACATTATCCCGTGTTGTCAGTGTCTACATTGTGTGATGTGATGCACATTATCCCGTGTTGTCAGTGTCTGCACTGTGTGATGTGATGCACATTATGCCGTGTTGTCAGTGTCTGCACTGTGTGATGTGATGCACATTATCCCGTGTTGTCAGTGTCTGCACTGTGTGATGTGATGCACATTATCCCGTGTTGTCAGTGTCTGCACTGTGTGATGTGATGCACATTGTGTTGTCAGTGTCTGCACTGTGTGATGTGATGCACATTATCCCGTGTTGTCAGTGTCTGCACTGTGTGATGTGATGCACATTATTCTGTGTTGTCAGTGTCTGCACTGTGTGATGTGATGCACATTATCCCGTGTTGTCAGTGTCTGCACTGTGTGATGTGATGCACATTGTGTTGTCAGTGTCTGCACTGTGTGATGTGATGCACATTATCCCGTGTTGTCAGTGTCTGCACTGTGTGATGTGATGCACATTATTCTGTGTTGTCAGTGTCTGCACTGTGTGATGTGATGCACATTATCCCGTGTTGTCAGTGTCTGCACTGTGTGATGTGATGCACATTATTCCATGTTGTCAGTGTCTGCACTGTGTGATGTGATGCACATTATCCCGTGTTGTCGGTGTCTGCACTGTGTGATGTGATGCACATTATCCCGTGTTGTCAGTGTCTGCCCTGTGTGATGTGATGCACATTATGCCGTGTTGTCAGTGTCTGCACTGTGTGATGTGATGCACATTATACCGTGTTGTCAGTGTCTGCACTGTGTGATGTGATACACATTATGCCGTGTTGTCAGTGTCTGCACTGTGTGATGTGATGCACATTATCCCGTGTTGTCAGTGTCTGCACTGTGTGATGTGATGCACATTATCCCGTGTTGTCAGTGTCTGCACTGTGTGATGTGATGCACATTGTGTTGTCAGTGTCTGCACTGTGTGATGTGATGCACATTATTCTGTGTTGTCAGTGTCTGCACTGTGTGATGTGATGCACATTATCCCGTGTTGTCAGTGTCTGCACTGTGTGATGTGATGCACATTATTCCATGTTGTCAGTGTCTGCACTGTGTGATGTGATGCACATTATCCCGTGTTGTCGGTGTCTGCACTGTGTGATGTGATGCACATTATCCCGTGTTGTCAGTGTCTGCCCTGTGTGATGTGATGCACATTATGCCGTGTTGTCAGTGTCTGCACTGTGTGATGTGATGCACATTATACCGTGTTGTCAGTGTCTGCACTGTGTGATGTGATGCACATTATCCCGTGTTGTCAGTGTCTGCACTGTGTGATGTGATGCACATTATTCCGTGTTGTCAGTGTCTGCACTGTGTGATGTGATGCACATTATTCCGTGTTGTCAGTGTCTGCACTGTGTGATGTGATGCACATTATGCCGTGTTGTCGGTGTCTGCACTGTGTGATGTGATGCACATTATCCCGTGTTGTCAGTGTCTGCCCTGTGTGATGTGATGCACATTATGCCGTGTTGTCAGTGTCTGCACTGTGTGATGTGATGCACATTATACCGTGTTGTCAGTGTCTGCACTGTGTGATGTGATGCACATTATCCCGTGTTGTCAGTGTCTGCACTGTGTGATGTGATGCACATTATGCCGTGTTGTCAGTGTCTGCACTGTGTGATGTGATGCACATTATTCCGTGTTGTCAGTGTCTGCACTGTGTGATGTGATGCACATTATCCCGTGTTGTCAGTGTCTGCACTGTGTGATGTGATGCACATTATTCCGTGTTGTCAGTGTCTGCACTGTGTGATGTGATGCACATTATCCCGTGTTGTCAGTGTCTGCCCTGTGTGATGTGATGCACATTATGCCGTGTTGTCAGTGTCTGCACTGTGTGATGTGATGCACATTATACCGTGTTGTCAGTGTCTGCACTGTGTGATGTGATGCACATTATCCCGTGTTGTCAGTGTCTGCACTGTGTGATGTGATGCACATTATGCCGTGTTGTCAGTGTCTGCACTGTGTGATGTGATGCACATTATTCCGTGTTGTCAGTGTCTGCACTGTGTGATGTGATGCACATTATCCCGTGTTGTCAGTGTCTGCACTGTGTGATGTGATGCACATTATTCCATGTTGTCAGTGTCTGCACTGTGTGATGTGATGCACATTATGCTGTGTTGTCTGTGTCTGCACTGTGTGATGTGATGCACATTATCCCGTGTTGTCAGTGTCTGCACTGTGTGATGTGATGCACATTATTCCGTGTTGTCAGTGTCTGCACTGTGTGATGTGATGCACATTATGCCGTGTTGTCAGTGTCTGCACTGTGTGATGTGATGCACATTACCCCGTGTTGTCAGTGTCTGCACTGTGTGATGTGATGCACATTATGCCGTGTTGTCAGTGTCTGCACTGTGTGATGTGATGCACATTATCCCGTGTTGTCAGTGTCTGCACTGTGTGATGTGATGCACATTATTCCATGTTGTCAGTGTCTGCACTGTGTGATGTGATGCACATTATGCCGTGTTGTCAGTGTCTGCACTGTGTGATGTGATGCACATTATCCCGTGTTGTCAGTGTCTGCACTATGTGATGTGATGCACATTGTGTTGTCAGTGTCTGCACTGTGTGATGTGATGCACATTATGCCGTGTTGTCAGTGTCTGCACTGTGTGATGTGATGCACATTATTCCATGTTGTCAGTGTCTGCACTGTGTGATGTGATGCACATTATCCCGTGTTGTCAGTGTCTGCACTGTGTGATGTGATGCACATTATCCCGTGTTGTCAGTGTCTGCACTGTGTGATGTGATGCACATTATACCGTGTTGTCAGTGTCTGCACTGTGTGATGTGATGCACATTGTGTTGTCAGTGTCTGCACTGTGTGATGTGATGCACATTATGCCGTGTTGTCAGTGTCTGCACTGTGTGATGTGATGCACATTATGCCGTGTTGTCAGTGTCTGCACTGTGTGATGTGATGCACATTATTCTGTGTTGTCAGTGTCTGCACTGTGTGATGTGATGCACATTATCCCGTGTTGTCAGTGTCTGCACTGTGTGATGTGATGCACATTATCCCGTGTTGTCAGTGTCTGCACTGTGTGATGTGATGCACATTATACCGTGTTGTCAGTGTCTGCACTGTGTGATGTGATGCACATTGTGTTGTCAGTGTCTGCACTGTGTGATGTGATGCACATTATACCGTGTTGTCAGTGTCTGCACTGTGTGATGTGATGCACATTATGCCGTGTTGTTAGTGTCTGCACTGTGTGATGTGATGCACATTATTCCATGTTGTCAGTGTCTGCACTGTGTGATGTGATGCACATTATCCCGTGTTGTCGGTGTCTGCACTGTGTGATGTGATGCACATTATGCCGTGTTGTCAGTGTCTGCACTGTGTGATGTGATGCACATTATGCCGTGTTGTCAGTGTCTGCACTGTGTGATGTGATGCACATTATCCCGTGTTGTCAGTGTCTGCACTGTGTGATGTGATGCACATTATTCCGTGTTGTCAGTGTCTGCACTGTGTGATGTGATGCACATTATGCCGTGTTGTCAGTGTCTGCACTGTGTGATGTGATGCACATTATTCTGTGTTGTCAGTGTCTGCACTGTGTGATGTGATGCACATTATTCCATGTTGTCAGTGTCTGCACTGTGTGATGTGATGCACATTATCCCGTGTTGTCGGTGTCTGCACTGTGTGATGTGATGCACATTATGCCGTGTTGTCAGTGTCTGCACTGTGTGATGTGATGCACATTATGCCGTGTTGTCAGTGTCTGCCCTGTGTGATGTGATGCACATTATCCCGTGTTGTCAGTGTCTGCACTGTGTGATGTGATGCACATTATTCCATGTTGTCAGTGTCTGCACTGTGTGATGTGATGCACATTATACCGTGTTGTCAGTGTCTGCACTGTGTGATGTGATGCACATTATCCCGTGTTGTCAGTGTCTGCACTGTGTGATGTGATGCACATTATTCCATGTTGTCAGTGTCTGCACTGTGTGATGTGATGCACATTATCCCGTGTTGTCGGTGTCTGCACTGTGTGATGTGATGCACATTATCCCGTGTTGTCAGTGTCTGCCCTGTGTGATGTGATGCACATTATGCCGTGTTGTCAGTGTCTGCACTGTGTGATGTGATGCACATTATACCGTGTTGTCAGTGTCTGCACTGTGTGATGTGATACACATTATGCCGTGTTGTCAGTGTCTGCACTGTGTGATGTGATGCACATTATCCCGTGTTGTCAGTGTCTGCACTGTGTGATGTGATGCACATTATCCCGTGTTGTCAGTGTCTGCACTGTGTGATGTGATGCACATTGTGTTGTCAGTGTCTGCACTGTGTGATGTGATGCACATTATTCTGTGTTGTCAGTGTCTGCACTGTGTGATGTGATGCACATTATCCCGTGTTGTCAGTGTCTGCACTGTGTGATGTGATGCACATTATTCCATGTTGTCAGTGTCTGCACTGTGTGATGTGATGCACATTATCCCGTGTTGTCGGTGTCTGCACTGTGTGATGTGATGCACATTATCCCGTGTTGTCAGTGTCTGCCCTGTGTGATGTGATGCACATTATTCCGTGTTGTCAGTGTCTGCACTGTGTGATGTGATGCACATTATGCCGTGTTGTCAGTGTCTGCACTGTGTGATGTGATGCACATTATCCCGTGTTGTCAGTGTCTGCCCTGTGTGATGTGATGCACATTATGCCGTGTTGTCAGTGTCTGCACTGTGTGATGTGATGCACATTATGCCGTGTTGTCAGTGTCTGCACTGTGTGATGTGATGCACATTATACCGTGTTGTCAGTGTCTGCACTGTGTGATGTGATGCACATTATCCCGTGTTGTCAGTGTCTGCACTGTGTGATGTGATGCACATTATGCCGTGTTGTCAGTGTCTGCACTGTGTGATGTGATGCACATTATTCCGTGTTGTCAGTGTCTGCACTGTGTGATGTGATGCACATTATCCCGTGTTGTCAGTGTCTGCACTGTGTGATGTGATGCACATTATTCCGTGTTGTCAGTGTCTGCACTGTGTGATGTGATGCACATTATCCCGTGTTGTCAGTGTCTGCCCTGTGTGATGTGATGCACATTATGCCGTGTTGTCAGTGTCTGCACTGTGTGATGTGATGCACATTATACCGTGTTGTCAGTGTCTGCACTGTGTGATGTGATGCACATTATCCCGTGTTGTCAGTGTCTGCACTGTGTGATGTGATGCACATTATGCCGTGTTGTCAGTGTCTGCACTGTGTGATGTGATGCACATTATTCCGTGTTGTCAGTGTCTGCACTGTGTGATGTGATGCACATTATCCCGTGTTGTCAGTGTCTGCACTGTGTGATGTGATGCACATTATTCCATGTTGTCAGTGTCTGCACTGTGTGATGTGATGCACATTATGCTGTGTTGTCAGTGTCTGCACTGTGTGATGTGATGCACATTATTCCGTGTTGTCAGTGTCTGCACTGTGTGATGTGATGCACATTATCCCGTGTTGTCAGTGTCTGCACTGTGTGATGTGATGCACATTATTCCATGTTGTCAGTGTCTGCACTGTGTGATGTGATGCACATTATGCCGTGTTGTCAGTGTCTGCACTGTGTGATGTGATGCACATTACCCCGTGTTGTCAGTGTCTGCACTGTGTGATGTGATGCACATTATGCCGTGTTGTCAGTGTCTGCACTGTGTGATGTGATGCACATTATCCCGTGTTGTCAGTGTCTGCACTGTGTGATGTGATGCACATTATTCCATGTTGTCAGTGTCTGCACTGTGTGATGTGATGCACATTATGCCGTGTTGTCAGTGTCTGCACTGTGTGATGTGATGCACATTATCCCGTGTTGTCAGTGTCTGCACTATGTGATGTGATGCACATTGTGTTGTCAGTGTCTGCACTGTGTGATGTGATGCACATTATGCCGTGTTGTCAGTGTCTGCACTGTGTGATGTGATGCACATTATTCCATGTTGTCAGTGTCTGCACTGTGTGATGTGATGCACATTATCCCGTGTTGTCAGTGTCTGCACTGTGTGATGTGATGCACATTATCCCGTGTTGTCAGTGTCTGCACTGTGTGATGTGATGCACATTATACCGTGTTGTCAGTGTCTGCACTGTGTGATGTGATGCACATTGTGTTGTCAGTGTCTGCACTGTGTGATGTGATGCACATTATGCCGTGTTGTCAGTGTCTGCACTGTGTGATGTGATGCACATTATGCCGTGTTGTCAGTGTCTGCACTGTGTGATGTGATGCACATTATTCTGTGTTGTCAGTGTCTGCACTGTGTGATGTGATGCACATTATGCCGTGTTGTCAGTGTCTGCCCTGTGTGATGTGATGCACATTATGCCGTGTTGTCAGTGTCTGCACTGTGTGATGTGATGCACATTATTCCGTGTTGTCAGTGTCTGCACTGTGTGATGTAATGCACATTATTCCGTGTTGTCTGTGTCTGCACTGTGTGATGTGATGCACATTATCCCGTGTTGTCAGTGTCTGCACTGTGTGATGTGATGCACATTATTCCGTGTTGTCAGTGTCTGCACTGTGTGATGTGATGCACATTATGCCGTGTTGTCAGTGTCTGCACTGTGTGATGTGATGCACATTATCCCGTGTTGTCAGTGTCGGCACTGTGTGATGTGATGCACATTATCCCGTGTTGTCAGTGTCTGCACTGTGTGATGTGATGCACATTATTCTGTATTGTCAGTGTCTGCACTGTGTGATGTGATGCACATTATCCCGTGTTGTCAGTGTCTGCACTGTGTGATGTGATGCACATTATGCCGTGTTGTCAGTGTCTGCACTGTGTGATGTGATGCACATTATCCCGTGTTGTCAGTGTCTGCACTGTGTGATGTGATGCACATTATACCATGTTGTCAGTGTCTGCACTGTGTGATGTGATGCACATTATGCCGTGTTGTCAGTGTCTGCACTGTGTGATGTGATGCACATTATCCCGTGTTGTCAGTGTCTGCACTGTGTGATGTGATGCACATTATTCCGTGTTGTCAGTGTCTGCACTGTGTGATGTGATGCACATTATGCCGTGTTGTCAGTGTCTGCACTGTGTGATGTGATGCACATTATGCCGTGTTGTCAGTGTCTGCACTGTGTGATGTGATACACATTATTCCATGTTGTCAGTGTCTGCACTGTGTGATGTGATACACATTATTCCATGTTGTCAGTGTCTGCACTGTGTGATGTGATGCACATTATCCCGTGTTGTCAGTGTCTGCACTGTGTGATGTGATGCACATTATGCCGTGTTGTCAGTGTCTGCACTGTGTGATGTGATGCACATTATGCCGTGTTGTCAGTGTCTGCACTGTGTGATGTGATGCACATTATGCCGTGTTGTCAGTGTCTGCACTGTGTGATGTGATGCACATTATTCCGTGTTGTCAGTGTCTGCACTGTGTGATGTGATGCACATTATGCCCTGTTGTCAGTGTCTGCACTGTGTGATGTGATGCACATTATGCCGTGTTGTCAGTGTCTGCACTGTGTGATGTGATGCACATTATGCTGTGTTGTCAGTGTCTGCACTGTGTGATGTGATGCACATTATGCCGTGTTGTCAGTGTCTGCACTGTGTGATGTGATGCACATTATGCCGTGTTGTCAGTGTCTGCACTGTGTGATGTGATGCACATTATGCCGTGTTGTCAGTGTCTGCACTGTGTGATGTGATACACATTATTCCATGTTGTCAGTGTCTGCACTGTGTGATGTGATACACATTATTCCATGTTGTCAGTGTCTGCACTGTGTGATGTGATGCACATTATCCCGTGTTGTCAGTGTCTGCACTGTGTGATGTGATGCACATTATGCCGTGTTGTCAGTGTCTGCACTGTGTGATGTGATGCACATTATGCCGTGTTGTCAGTGTCTGCACTGTGTGATGTGATGCACATTATGCCGTGTTGTCAGTGTCTGCACTGTGTGATGTGATGCACATTATTCCGTGTTGTCAGTGTCTGCACTGTGTGATGTGATGCACATTATGCCCTGTTGTCAGTGTCTGCACTGTGTGATGTGATGCACATTATGCCGTGTTGTCAGTGTCTGCACTGTGTGATGTGATGCACATTATTCTGTGTTGTCAGTGTCTGCACTGTGTGATGTGATGCACATTATTCCATGTTGTCAGTGTCTGCACTGTGTGATGTGATGCACATTATACCGTGTTGTCAGTGTCTGCACTGTGTGATGTGATGCACATTATGCCGTGTTGTCAGTGTCTGCACTGTGTGATGTGATGCACATTATGCCGTGTTGTCAGTGTCTGCACTGTGTGATGTGATGCACATTATGCTGTGTTGTCAGTGTCTGCACGGTGTGATGTGATGCACATTATTCCGTGTTGTCAGTGTCTGCACTGTGTGATGTGATGCACATTATTCCGTGTTGTCAGTGTCTGCACTGTGTGATGTGATGCACATTATTCAGTGTTGTCCGTGTCTGCACTGTGTGATGTGATGCACATTATGCCGTGTTGTCAGTGTCTGCACTGTGTGATGTGATGCACATTATGCCGTGTTGTCAGTGTCTGCACTGTGTGATGTGATGCACATTATGCCGTGTTGTCAGTGTCTGCACTGTGTGATGTGATGCACATTATGCCGTGTTGTCAGTGTCTGCACTGTGTGATGTGATGCACATTATGCCGTGTTGTCAGTGTCTGCACTGTGTGATGTGATGCACATTATGCCGTGTTGTTAGTGTCTGCACTGTGTGATGTGATGCACATTATGCCATGTTGTCAGTGTCTGCACTGTGTGATGTGATGCACATTATGCCCTGTTGTCAGTGTCTGCACTGTGTGATGTGATGCACATTATCCCGTGTTGTCAGTGTCTGCACTGTGTGATGTGATGCACATTATTCCGTGTTGTCAGTGTCTGCACTGTGTGATGTGATGCACATTATGCCGTGTTGTCAGTGTCTGCACTGTGTGATGTGATGCACATTATGCTGTGTTGTCAGTGTCTGCACTGTGTGATGTGATGCACATTATGCCGTGTTGTCAGTGTCTGCACTGTGTGATGTGATGCACATTATCCCGTGTTGTCAGTGTCTGCACTGTGTGATGTGATGCACATTATGCCGTGTTGTCAGTGTCTGCACTGTGTGATGTGATGCACATTATCCCGTGTTGTCGGTGTCTGCACTGTGTGATGTGATGCACATTATGCCGTGTTGTCAGTGTCTGCACTGTGTGATGTAATGCACATTATTCCATGTTGTCAGTGTCTGCACTGTGTGATGTGATGCACATTATTCCATGTTGTCAGTGTCTGCACTGTGTGATGTAATGCACATTATTCCATGTTGTCAGTGTCTGCACTGTGTGATGTGATGCACATTATGCCGTGTTGTCAGTGTCTGCACTGTGTGATGTGATGCACATTATGCCGTGTTGTCAGTGTCTGCACTGTGTGATGTGATGCACATTATTCCATGTTGTCAGTGTCTGCACTGTGTGATGTGATGCACATTATTCCGTGTTGTCAGTGTCTGCACTGTGTGATGTGATGCACATTATGCCGTGTTGTCAGTGTCTGCACTGTGTGATGTGATGCACATTATGCCGTGTTGTCAGTGTCTGCACTATGTGATGTGATGCACATTATTCCGTGTTGTCAGTGTCTGCACTGTGTGATGTGATGCACATTGTGTTGTCAGTGTCTGCACTGTGTGATGTGATGCACATTATGCCGTGTTGTCAGTGTCTGCACTGTGTGATGTGATGCACATTATGCCGTGTTGTCAGTGTCTGCACTGTGTGATGTGATGCACATTATCCCGTGTTGTCAGTGTCTGCACTGTGTGATGTGATGCACATTATGCCGTGTTGTCAGTGTCTGCACTGTGTGATGTGATGCACATTATGCCGTGTTGTCAGTGTCTGCACTGTGTGATGTGATGCACATTATGCCGTGTTGTCAGTGTCTGCACTGTGTGATGTGATGCACATGATGCCGTGTTGTCAGTGTCTGCACTGTGTGATGTGATGCACATTATACCGTGTTGTCAGTGTCTGCACTGTGTGATGTGATGCACATTATTCCGTGTTGTCAGTGTCTGCACTGTGTGATGTGATGCACATTATTCCGTGTTGTCAGTGTCTGCACTGTGTGATGTGATGCACATGATGCCGTGTTGTCAGTGTCTGCACTGTGTGATGTGATGCACATTATGCCGTGTTGTCAGTGTCTGCACTGTGTGATGCGATGCACATTATGCCGTGTTGTCAGTGTCTGCACTGTGTGATGTGATGCACATTATGCCGTGTTGTCAGTGTCTGCACTGTGTGATGTGATGCACATGATCCCGTGTTGTCAGTGTCTGCACTGTGTGATGTGATGCACATTATGCCGTGTTGTCAGTGTCTGCACTGTGTGATGTGATACACATTATGCCGTGTTGTCAGTGTCTGCACTGTGTGATGTGATGCACATTATGCCGTGTTGTCAGTGTCTGCACTGTGTGATGTGATGCACATTATGCCGTGTTGTCTGTGTCTGCACTGTGTGATGTGATGCACATTATTCCATGTTGTCAGTGTCTGCACTGTGTGATGTGATGCACATTATCCCGTGTTGTCAGTGTCTGCACTGTGTGATGTGATGCACATTATGCCGTGTTGTCAGTGTCTGCACTGTGTGATGTGATGCACATTATGCCATGTTGTCAGTGTCTGCACTGTGTGATGTGATGCACATTATTCCGTGTTGTCAGTGTCTGCACTGTGTGATGTGATACACATTATGCCGTGTTGTCAGTGTCTGCACTGTGTGATGTGATGCACATTATGCCATGTTGTCAGTGTCTGCACTGTGTGATGTGATGCACATTATGCCGTGTTGTCAGTGTCTGCACTGTGTGATGTGATACACATTATGCCGTGTTGTCAGTGTCTGCACTGTGTGATGTGATGCACATTATGCCGTGTTGTCAGTGTCTGCACTGTGTGATGTGATGCACATTATGCCGTGTTGTCTGTGTCTGCACTGTGTGATGTGATGCACATTATTCCATGTTGTCAGTGTCTGCACTGTGTGATGTGATGCACATTATTCCATGTTGTCAGTGTCTGCACTGTGTGATGTGATGCACATTATGCTGTGTTGTCAGTGTCTGCACTGTGTGATGTGATGCACATTATTCCGTGTTGTCAGTGTCTGCACTGTGTGATGTGATGCACATTGTGTTGTCAGTGTCTGCACTGTGTGATGTGATGCACATTATGCTGTGTTGTCAGTGTCTGCACTGTGTGATGTGATGCACATTATGCCGTGTTGTCAGTGTCTGCACTATGTGATGTGATGCACATTGTGTTGTCAGTGTCTGCACTGTGTGATGTGATGCACATTATGCCGTGTTGTCAGTGTCTGCACTGTGTGATGTGATGCACATTATCCCGTGTTGTCGGTGTCTGCACTGTGTGATGTGATGCACATTATGCCGTGTTGTCAGTGTCTGCACTGTGTGATGTGATGCACATTATGCCGTGTTGTCAGTGTCTGCACTGTGTGATGTGATGCACATTATTCCATGTTGTCAGTGTCTGCACTGTGTGATGTGATGCACATTATGCCGTGTTGTCAGTGTCTGCACTGTGTGATGTGATGCACATTATCCCGTGTTGTCAGTGTCTGCACTGTGTGATGTGATGCACATTATGCCGTGTTGTCAGTGTCTGCACTGTGTGATGTGATGCACATTATGCCGTGTTGTCAGTGTCTGCACTGTGTGATGTGATGCACATTATGCCGTGTTGTCAGTGTCTGCACTGTGTGATGTGATGCACATTATGCCGTGTTGTCAGTGTCTGCACTATGTGATGTGATGCACATTATGCCGTGTTGTCAGTGTCTGCACTGTGTGATGTGATGCACATTATTCCATGTTGTCAGTGTCTGTACTGTGTGATGTGATGCACATTATGCCGTGTTGTCAGTGTCTGCACTGTGTGATGTGATGCACATTATGCCGTGTTGTCAGTGTCTGCACTGTGTGATGTGATGCACATTATTCCATGTTGTCAGTGTCTGTACTGTGTGATGTGATGCACATTATGCCGTGTTGTCAGTGTCTGCACTGTGTGATGTGATGCACATTATGCCGTGTTGTCAGTGTCTGCACTGTGTGATGTGATGCACATTATGCTGTGTTGTCAGTGTCTGCACTGTGTGATGTGATGCACATTATACCGTGTTGTCAGTGTCTGCACTGTGTGATGTGATGCGCATTATTCCATGTTGTCAGTGTCTGCACTGTGTGATGTGATGCACATTGTGTTGTCAGTGTCTGCACTGTGTGATGTGATGCACATTATGCCGTGTTGTCAGTGTCTGCACTGTGTGATGTGATGCACATTATGCCGTGTTGTCAGTGTCTGCACTGTGTGATGTGATGCACATTATGCCGTGTTGTCAGTGTCTGCACTGTGTGATGTGATGCACATTATGCCGTGTTGTCAGTGTCTGCACTATGTGATGTGATGCACATTATGCCGTGTTGTCAGTGTCTGCACTGTGTGATGTGATGCACATTATTCCATGTTGTCAGTGTCTGCACTGTGTGATGTGATGCACATTATGCCGTGTTGTCAGTGTCTGCACTGTGTGATGTGATGCACATTATACCGTGTTGTCAGTGTCTGCACTGTGTGATGTGATGCACATTATTCCGTGTTGTCAGTGTCTGCACTGTGTGATGTGATGCACATTATGCCGTGTTGTCAGTGTCTGCACTGTGTGATGTGATGCACATTATACTGTGTTGTCAGTGTCTGCACTGTGTGATGTGATGCACATTATACCGTGTTGTCAGTGTCTGCCCTGTGTGATGTGATGCACATTATGCCGTGTTGTCAGTGTCTGCACTGTGTGATGTAATGCACATTATACTGTGTTGTCAGTGTCTGCACTGTGTGATGTGATGCACATTATGCCGTGTTGTCAGTGTCTGCACTGTGTGATGTGATGCACATTATGCCGTGTTGTCAGTGTCTGCCCTGTGTGATGTGATGCACATTATTCCGTGTTGTCAGTGTCTGCCCTGTGTGATGTGATGCACATTATTCCATGTTGTCAGTGTCTGCACTGTGTGATGTGATACACATTATTCCGTGTTGTCAGTGTCTGCACTGTGTGATGTAATGCACATTATTCCGTGTTGTCAGTGTCTGCACTGTGTGATGTGATGCACATTATCCCGTGTTGTCAGTGTCTGCACTGTGTGATGTGATGCACATTATTCTGTATTGTCAGTGTCTGCACTGTGTGATGTGATGCACATTATGCCGTGTTGTCAGTGTCTGCACTGTGTGATGTGATGCACATTATGCCGTGTTGTCAGTGTCTGCACTGTGTGATGTGATGCACATTATGCCGTGTTGTCAGTGTCTGCACTGTGTGATGTGATGCACATTATACCGTGTTGTCAGTGTCTACACTGTGTGATGTGATGCGCATTATTCCATGTTGTCAGTGTCTGCACTGTGTGATGTGATGCACATTGTGTTGTCAGTGTCTGCACTGTGTGATGTGATGCACATTATGCCGTGTTGTCAGTGTCTGCACTGTGTGATGTGATGCACATTATGCCGTGTTGTCAGTGTCTGCACTATGTGATGTGATGCACATTATGCCGTGTTGTCAGTGTCTGCACTGTGTGATGTGATGCACATTATTCCATGTTGTCAGTGTCTGCACTGTGTGATGTAATGCACATTATTCCATGTCGTCAGTGTCTGCACTGTGTGATGTGATGCACATTATGCCGTGTTGTCAGTGTCTGCACTGTGTGATGTGATGCACATTATACCGTGTTGTCAGTGTCTGCACTGTGTGATGTGATGCACATTATTCCGTGTTGTCAGTGTCTGCACTGTGTGATGTGATGCACATTATTCCGTGTTGTCAGTGTCTGCACTGTGTGATGTGATGCACATTATGCCGTGTTGTCAGTGTCTGCACTGTGTGATGTGATGCACATTATGCCGTGTTGTCAGTGTCTGCTTTGTGTGATGTGATGCACATTATCCCGTGTTGTCAGTGTCTGCACTGTGTGATGTGATGCACATTATCCCGTGTTGTCAGTGTCTGCACTGTGTGATGTGATGCACATTATCCCGTGTTGTCAGTGTCTGCACTGTGTGATGTGATGCACATTATGCCATGTTGTCAGTGTCTGCACTGTGTGATGTGATGCACATTATGCCGTATTGTCAGTGTCTGCACTGTGTGATGTGATGCACATTATGCCGTGTTGTCAGTGTCTGCACTGTGTGATGTGATGCACATTATGCCGTGTTGTCAGTGTCTGCACTGTGTTATGTGATACACATTATCCCGTGTTGTCAGTGTCTGCACTGTGTGATGTGATGCACATTATGCCGTGTTGTCAGTGTCTCCACTGTGTGATGTGATGCACATTATGCCGTGTTGTCAGTGTCTGCACTGTGTGATGTGATGCACATTATGCCGTGTTGTCAGTGTCTGCACTGTGTGATGTGATGCACATTATCCCGTGTTGTCAGTGTCTGCACTGTGTGATGTGATGCACATTATCCCGTTTTGTCTGTGTCTGCACTGTGTGATGTGATGCACATTATCCCGTGTTGTCAGTGTCTGCACTGTGTGATGTGATGCACATTATGCCGTGTTGTCAGTGTCTGCACTGTGTGATGTGATGCACATTATGCCGTGTTGTCAGTGTCTGCACTGTGTGATGCGATGCACATTATGCCGTGTTGTCAGTGTCTGCACTGTGTGATGTGATGCACATTATGCCGTGTTGTCAGTGTCTGCACTGTGTGATGTGATGCACATGATCCCGTGTTGTCAGTGTCTGCACTGTGTGATGTGATGCACATTATGCCGTGTTGTCAGTGTCTGCACTGTGTGATGTGATACACATTATGCCGTGTTGTCAGTGTCTGCACTGTGTGATGTGATGCACATTATGCCGTGTTGTCAGTGTCTGCACTGTGTGATGTGATGCACATTATGCCGTGTTGTCTGTGTCTGCACTGTGTGATGTGATGCACATTATTCCATGTTGTCAGTGTCTGCACTGTGTGATGTGATGCACATTATCCCGTGTTGTCAGTGTCTGCACTGTGTGATGTGATGCACATTATGCCGTGTTGTCAGTGTCTGCACTGTGTGATGTGATGCACATTATGCCATGTTGTCAGTGTCTGCACTGTGTGATGTGATGCACATTATTCCGTGTTGTCAGTGTCTGCACTGTGTGATGTGATACACATTATGCCGTGTTGTCAGTGTCTGCACTGTGTGATGTGATGCACATTATGCCATGTTGTCAGTGTCTGCACTGTGTGATGTGATGCACATTATGCCGTGTTGTCAGTGTCTGCACTGTGTGATGTGATACACATTATGCCGTGTTGTCAGTGTCTGCACTGTGTGATGTGATGCACATTATGCCGTGTTGTCAGTGTCTGCACTGTGTGATGTGATGCACATTATGCCGTGTTGTCTGTGTCTGCACTGTGTGATGTGATGCACATTATTCCATGTTGTCAGTGTCTGCACTGTGTGATGTGATGCACATTATTCCATGTTGTCAGTGTCTGCACTGTGTGATGTGATGCACATTATGCTGTGTTGTCAGTGTCTGCACTGTGTGATGTGATGCACATTATTCCGTGTTGTCAGTGTCTGCACTGTGTGATGTGATGCACATTGTGTTGTCAGTGTCTGCACTGTGTGATGTGATGCACATTATGCTGTGTTGTCAGTGTCTGCACTGTGTGATGTGATGCACATTATGCCGTGTTGTCAGTGTCTGCACTATGTGATGTGATGCACATTGTGTTGTCAGTGTCTGCACTGTGTGATGTGATGCACATTATGCCGTGTTGTCAGTGTCTGCACTGTGTGATGTGATGCACATTATCCCGTGTTGTCGGTGTCTGCACTGTGTGATGTGATGCACATTATGCCGTGTTGTCAGTGTCTGCACTGTGTGATGTGATGCACATTATGCCGTGTTGTCAGTGTCTGCACTGTGTGATGTGATGCACATTATTCCATGTTGTCAGTGTCTGCACTGTGTGATGTGATGCACATTATGCCGTGTTGTCAGTGTCTGCACTGTGTGATGTGATGCACATTATCCCGTGTTGTCAGTGTCTGCACTGTGTGATGTGATGCACATTATGCCGTGTTGTCAGTGTCTGCACTGTGTGATGTGATGCACATTATGCCGTGTTGTCAGTGTCTGCACTATGTGATGTGATGCACATTATGCCGTGTTGTCAGTGTCTGCACTGTGTGATGTGATGCACATTATTCCATGTTGTCAGTGTCTGCACTGTGTGATGTGATGCACATTATGCCGTGTTGTCAGTGTCTGCACTGTGTGATGTGATGCACATTATGCCGTGTTGTCAGTGTCTGCACTGTGTGATGTGATGCACATTATTCCATGTTGTCAGTGTCTGCACTGTGTGATGTGATGCACATTATGCCGTGTTGTCAGTGTCTGCACTGTGTGATGTGATGCACATTATGCCGTGTTGTCAGTGTCTGCACTGTGTGATGTGATGCACATTATGCTGTGTTGTCAGTGTCTGCACTGTGTGATGTGATGCACATTATACCGTGTTGTCAGTGTCTGCACTGTGTGATGTGATGCGCATTATTCCATGTTGTCAGTGTCTGCACTGTGTGATGTGATGCACATTGTGTTGTCAGTGTCTGCACTGTGTGATGTGATGCACATTATGCCGTGTTGTCAGTGTCTGCACTGTGTGATGTGATGCACATTATGCCGTGTTGTCAGTGTCTGCACTGTGTGATGTGATGCACATTATGCCGTGTTGTCAGTGTCTGCACTGTGTGATGTGATGCACATTATGCCGTGTTGTCAGTGTCTGCACTATGTGATGTGATGCACATTATGCCGTGTTGTCAGTGTCTGCACTGTGTGATGTGATGCACATTATTCCATGTTGTCAGTGTCTGCACTGTGTGATGTGATGCACATTATGCCGTGTTGTCAGTGTCTGCACTGTGTGATGTGATGCACATTATACCGTGTTGTCAGTGTCTGCACTGTGTGATGTGATGCACATTATTCCGTGTTGTCAGTGTCTGCACTGTGTGATGTGATGCACATTATGCCGTGTTGTCAGTGTCTGCACTGTGTGATGTGATGCACATTATACTGTGTTGTCAGTGTCTGCACTGTGTGATGTGATGCACATTATACCGTGTTGTCAGTGTCTGCCCTGTGTGATGTGATGCACATTATGCCGTGTTGTCAGTGTCTGCACTGTGTGATGTAATGCACATTATACTGTGTTGTCAGTGTCTGCACTGTGTGATGTGATGCACATTATGCCGTGTTGTCAGTGTCTGCACTGTGTGATGTGATGCACATTATGCCGTGTTGTCAGTGTCTGCCCTGTGTGATGTGATGCACATTATTCCGTGTTGTCAGTGTCTGCCCTGTGTGATGTGATGCACATTATTCCATGTTGTCAGTGTCTGCACTGTGTGATGTGATACACATTATTCCGTGTTGTCAGTGTCTGCACTGTGTGATGTAATGCACATTATTCCGTGTTGTCAGTGTCTGCACTGTGTGATGTGATGCACATTATCCCGTGTTGTCAGTGTCTGCACTGTGTGATGTGATGCACATTATTCTGTATTGTCAGTGTCTGCACTGTGTGATGTGATGCACATTATGCCGTGTTGTCAGTGTCTGCACTGTGTGATGTGATGCACATTATGCCGTGTTGTCAGTGTCTGCACTGTGTGATGTGATGCACATTATGCCGTGTTGTCAGTGTCTGCACTGTGTGATGTGATGCACATTATACCGTGTTGTCAGTGTCTGCACTGTGTGATGTGATGCGCATTATTCCATGTTGTCAGTGTCTGCACTGTGTGATGTGATGCACATTGTGTTGTCAGTGTCTGCACTGTGTGATGTGATGCACATTATGCCGTGTTGTCAGTGTCTGCACTGTGTGATGTGATGCACATTATGCCGTGTTGTCAGTGTCTGCACTATGTGATGTGATGCACATTATGCCGTGTTGTCAGTGTCTGCACTGTGTGATGTGATGCACATTATTCCATGTTGTCAGTGTCTGCACTGTGTGATGTAATGCACATTATTCCATGTCGTCAGTGTCTGCACTGTGTGATGTGATGCACATTATGCCGTGTTGTCAGTGTCTGCACTGTGTGATGTGATGCACATTATACCGTGTTGTCAGTGTCTGCACTGTGTGATGTGATGCACATTATTCCGTGTTGTCAGTGTCTGCACTGTGTGATGTGATGCACATTATTCCGTGTTGTCAGTGTCTGCACTGTGTGATGTGATGCACATTATGCCGTGTTGTCAGTGTCTGCTTTGTGTGATGTGATGCACATTATCCCGTGTTGTCAGTGTCTGCACTGTGTGATGTGATGCACATTATCCCGTGTTGTCAGTGTCTGCACTGTGTGATGTGATGCACATTATGCCGTATTGTCAGTGTCTGCACTGTGTGATGTGATGCACATTATCCCGTGTTGTCAGTGTCTGCACTGTGTGATGCGATGCACATTATCCCGTGTTGTCAGTGTCTGCACTGTGTGATGTGATGCACATTATGCCGTATTGTCAGTGTCTGCACTGTGTGATGTGATGCACATTATGCCGTGTTGTCAGTGTCTGCACTGTGTGATGTGATGCACATTATGCCGTGTTGTCAGTGTCTGCACTGTGTGATGTGATACACATTATCCCGTGTTGTCAGTGTCTGCACTGTGTGATGTGATGCACATTATGCCGTGTTGTCAGTGTCTGCACTGTGTGATGTGATGCACATTATGCCGTGTCGTCAGTGTCTGCACTGTGTGATGTGATGCACATTATCCCGTGTTGTCAGTGTCTGCACTGTGTGATGTGATGCACATTATCCCGTTTTGTCTGTGTCTGCACTGTGTGATGTGATGCACATTATCCCGTGTTGTCAGTGTCTGCACTGTGTGATGTGATGCACATTATGCCGTGTTGTCAGTGTCTGCACTGTGTGATGTGATGCACATTATGCCGTGTTGTCAGTGTCTGCACTGTGTGATGTGATGCACATTATGCCGTGTTGTCAGTGTCTGCACTGTGTAATAGACATGTGCACACTGAAATATTTCGTTTCGGAATTTCGTTTTCGTCCGAAAAATAAATTTATTAAGTTACTCCCGAAATTCGTTTTTATTTATTTTGTTTTTCGTAAAAAATTGCATTCGTCCGAAAATCTGAATTAATTAAGGTCGAATCTGTCATTGAAGGCTTATGGTGTCTGTCGAATGTTCAAAGAAGATTCGACGGAGCAGCGAAACTGTACGACTCTGCAATCATACATTTCCGGTCGAATGTTCCGCCCACAAGCAGTGATCTTTTCTCTCTATGTCGAATCTTTTCTCTCTATAATGTCGAATCTTTTCTCTCTATAATGTCGAATCTTTTCTCTCTATAATGTTGAATCTTTTCTCTCTATAATGTGAATCTTTTCTCTCTATAATGTCGAATCTTTTCTCTCTATAATGTCAAATCTTTTCTCTCCTATGTCGAATCTTTTCTCTCTATAATGTTGAATCTTTTCTCTCCTATGTCGAATCTTTTCTCTCTATAATGTCGAATCTTTTCTCTCTATAATGTCAAATCTTTTCTCTCCTATGTCGAATCTTTTCTCTCCTATGTCGAATCTTTTCTCTCTATAATGTCGAATCTTTTCTCTCCTATGTCGAATCTTTTCTCTCTATAATGTCAAATCTTTTCTCTCCTATGTCGAATCTTTTCTCTCTATAATGTCGAATCTTTTCTCTCTATAATGTCAAATCTTTTCTCTCTATAATGTCAAATCTTTTCTCTCTATAATGTCGAATCTTTTCTCTCTATAATGTCAAATCTTTTCTCTCCTATGTCGAATCTTTTCTCCCCTATGAAGAATCTTTCCTCTCCTATGTCGAATCTTTTCTCTCTATAATGTCAAATCTTTTCTCTCTATAATGTCGAATCTTTTCTCTCTATAATGTTGAATCTTTTCTCTCCTATGTCGAATCTTTTCTCTCTATAATGTCGAATCTTTTCTCTCTATAATGTTGAATCTTTTCTCTCTATAATGTCGAATCTTTTCTCTCCTATGTCGAATCTTTTCTCTCTATAATGTCGAATCTTTTCTCTCTATAATGTTGAATCTTTTCTCTCTATAATGTCGAATCTTTTCTCTCTATAATGTCAAATCTTTTCTCTCCTATGTCGAATCTTTTCTCTCTATAATGTCAAATCTTTTCTCTCCTATGTCGAATCTTTTCTCTCTATAATGTCGAATCTTTTCTCTCTATAATGTTGAATCTTTTCTCTCTATAATGTCGAATCTTTTCTCTCTATAATGTCAAATCTTTTCTCTCCTATGTCGAATCTTTTCTCTCTATAATGTTGAATCTTTTCTCTCCTATGTCGAATCTTTTCTCTCTATAATGTCGAATCTTTTCTCTCTATAATGTCAAATCTTTTCTCTCCTATGTCGAATCTTTTCTCTCTATAATGTCGAATCTTTTCTCTCTATAATGTCAAATCTTTTCTCTCTATAATGTCAAATCTTTTCTCTCTATAATGTCAAATCTTTTCTCTCTATAATGTCAAATCTTTTCTCTCCTATGTCGAATCTTTTCTCTCTATAATGTCAAATCTTTTCTCTCCTATGTCGAATCTTTTCTCCCCTATGAAGAATCTTTCCTCTCCTATGTCGAATCTTTTCTCTCTATAATGTCAAATCTTTTCTCTCCTATGTCGAATCTTTCCTCTCCTATGAAGAATCTTTCCTCTCCTGTGTCGAATCTTTTCTCTCTTTTGTCAAATCTTTTCTCTCCTATGTCGAATCTTTCCTCTCCTATGTCGAATCTTTTCTCTCCTATGTCAAATCTTTTCTCTCCTATGTCGAATCTTTTCTCTCTCTAATGTCGAATCTTTTCTCTCCTATGTAGAATAATCTTGGACTAATAGAGTTAAGGTTAGGCACATTCGACCACAGGTTCGATAGACACAGATTGTTATTGTCAGCGTCACGTCGAATCTCCTATCTATATCGAACTGTTGTAGCAACGAAAACGAAAATAAAGCATTTGTTTATGTCGGATCTTTCGGTTTTCGGATTCTGTGCTTTCGTTTTCGTTTGTTAAAACGATAACGAAAATAGCTGAAATTCGGACGAAAATGCATTCGGACGAAAACGAATGCACATGTCTACTGTGTAATGTGATGCACATTATGCCATGTTGTCAGTGTCTGCACTGTGTGATGTGATGCACATTATGCCGTGTTGTCAGTGTCTGCACTGTGTAATGTGATGCACATTATCCCGTGTTGTCTGTGTCTGCACTGTGTAATGTGATGCACATTATGCCGTGTTGTCGGTGTCTGCACTGTGTGATGTGATGCACATTATGCCGTGTTGTCAGTGTCTGCACTGTGTGATGTGATGCATATTATGCCGTGTTGTCAGTGTCTGCACTGTGTGATGTGATGCACATTATGCCGTGTTGTCAGTGTCTGCACTGTGTGATGTGATGCATATTATGCCGTGTTGTCAGTGTCTGCACTGTGTGATGTGATGCACATTATGCCGTGTTGTCAGTGTCTGCACTGTGTGATGTGATGCACATTATGCCGTGTTGTCAGTGTCTGCACTGTGTGATGTGATACACATTATTCCGTGTTGTCAGTGTCTGCACTGTGTGATGTGATGCACATTATCCCGTGTTGTCAGTGTCTGCACTGTGTGATGTGATGCACATTATCCCGTGTTGTCAGTGTCTGCACTGTGTGATGTGATGCACATTATTCCGTGTTGTCAGTGTCTGCACTGTGTGATGTGATGCACATTATGCCGTGTTGTCAGTGTCTGCACTGTGTGATGTGATGCACATTATGCCGTGTTGTCTGTGTCTGCACTGTGTGATGTGATGCACATTATGCCATGTTGTCAGTGTCTGCACTGTGTGATGTGATGCACATTATGCCGTGTTGTCAGTGTCTGCACTGTGTAATGTGATGCACATTATGCCGTGTTGTCGGTGTCTGCACTGTGTGATGTGATGCACATTATGCCGTGTTGTCAGTGTCTGCACTGTGTGATGTGATGCATATTATGCCGTGTTGTCAGTGTCTGCACTGTGTGATGTGATGCATATTATGCCGTGTTGTCAGTGTCTGCACTGTGTGATGTGATGCACATTATGCCGTGTTGTCAGTGTCTGCACTGTGTGATGTGATGCACATTATGCCGTGTTGTCAGTGTCTGCACTGTGTGATGTGATACACATTATTCCGTGTTGTCAGTGTCTGCACTGTGTGATGTGATGCACATTATCCCGTGTTGTCAGTGTCTGCACTGTGTGATGTGATGCACATTATCCCGTGTTGTCAGTGTCTGCACTGTGTGATGTGATGCACATTATTCCGTGTTGTCAGTGTCTGCACTGTGTGATGTGATGCACATTATGCCGTGTTGTCAGTGTCTGCACTGTGTGATGTGATGCACATTATGCCGTGTTGTCTGTGTCTGCACTGTGTGATGTGATGCACATTATGCCGTGTTGTCAGTGTCTGCACTGTGTGATGTGATGCACATTATTCCGTGTTGTCAGTGTCTGCACTGTGTGATGTGATGCACATTATTCCATGTTGTCAGTGTCTGCACTGTGTGATGTGATGCACATTATTCCGTGTTGTCAGTGTCTGCACTGTGTGATGTGATGCACATTATTCCATGTTGTCAGTGTCTGCACTGTGTGATGTGATGCACATTATGCCGTGTTGTTAGTGTCTGCACTGTGTGATGTGATGCACATTATCCCGTGTTGTCAGTGTCTGCACTGTGTGATGTGATGCACATTATGCCGTGTTGTCAGTGTCTGCACTGTGTGATGTGATGCACATTATGCCGTGTTGTCTGTGTCTGCACTGTGTGATGTGATGCACATTATTCCATGTTGTCAGTGTCTGCACTGTGTGATGTGATGCACATTATCCCGTGTTGTCAGTGTCTGCACTGTGTGATGTGATGCACATTATGCCGTGTTGTCAGTGTCTGCACTGTGTGATGTGATGCACATTATTCCATGTTGTCAGTGTCTGCACTGTGTGATGTGATGCACATTATCCCGTGTTGTCAGTGTCTGCACTGTGTGATGTGATGCACATTATGCCGTGTTGTCAGTGTCTGCACTGTGTGATGTGATGCACATTATGCCGTGTTGTCAGTGTCTGCACTGTGTGATGTGATGCACATTATGCCGTGTTGTCAGTGTCTGCACTGTGTGATGTGATGCACATTATGCCGTGTTGTCAGTGTCTGCACTGTGTGATGTGATGCACATTATGCCGTGTTGTCAGTGTCTGCACTGTGTGATGTGATGCACATTATGCCGTGTTGTCAGTGTCTGCACTGTGTGATGTGATGCACATTATGCCGTGTTGTCAGTGTCTGCACTGTGTGATGTGATGCACATTATCCCGTTTTGTCTGTGTCTGCACTGTGTGATGTGATACACATTATGCCGTGTTGTCAGTGTCTGCACTGTGTGATGTGATGCACATTATGCCGTGTTGTCAGTGTCTGCACTGTGTGATGTGATGCACATTATCCCGTTTTGTCTGTGTCTGCACTGTGTGATGTGATACACATTATGCCGTGTTGTCAGTGTCTGCACTGTGTGATGTGATGCACATTATCCCGTGTTGTCAGTGTCTGCACTGTGTGATGTGATGCACATTATCCCGTGTTGTCAGTGTCTGCACTGTGTGATGTGATGCACATTATGCCGTGTTGTCAGTGTCTGCACTGTGTAATGTGATGCACATTATGCCATGTTGTCAGTGTCTGCACTGTGTGATGTGATGCACATTATGCCGTGTTGTCAGTGTCTGCACTGTGTAATGTGATGCACATTATGCCGTGTTGTCGGTGTCTGCACTGTGTGATGTGATGCACATTATCCCGTGTTGTCAGTGTCTGCACTGTGTGATGTGATGCACATTATCCCGTTTTGTCTGTGTCTGCACTGTGTGATGTGATGCACATTATCCCGTGTTGTCAGTGTCTGCACTGTGTGATGTGATGCACATTATGCCGTGTTGTCAGTGTCTGCACTGTGTGATGTGATGCACATTATGCCGTGTTGTCAGTGTCTGCACTGTGTGATGTGATGCACATTATTCCGTGTTGTCAGTGTCTGCACTGTGTGATGTGATGCACATTATGCCGTGTTGTCAGTGTCTCCACTGTGTGATGTGATGCACATTATCCCGTTTTGTCTGTGTCTGCACTGTGTGATGTGATACACATTATGCCGTGTTGTCAGTGTCTGCACTGTGTGATGTGATGCACATTATGCCGTGTTGTCAGTGTCTGCACTGTGTAATGTGATGCACATTATGCCATGTTGTCAGTGTCTGCACTGTGTGATGTGATGCACATTATGCCGTGTTGTCAGTGTCTGCACTGTGTAATGTGATGCACATTATGCCATGTTGTCAGTGTCTGCACTGTGTGATGTGATGCACATTATTCCATGTTGTCAGTGTCTGCACTGTGTGATGTGATGCACATTATGCCGTGTTGTCGGTGTCTGCACTGTGTGATGTGATGCACATTATCCCGTGTTGTCAGTGTCTGCACTGTGTGATGTGATGCACATTATCCCGTGTTGTCAGTGTCTGCACTGTGTGATGTGATGCACATTATCCCGTGTTGTCAGTGTCTGCACTGTGTAATGTGATGCACATTATCCCGTGTTGTCTGTGTCTGCACTGTGTGATGTGATGCACATTATGCCGTGTTGTCAGTGTCTGCACTGTGTGATGTGATGCACATTATGCCGTGTTGTCAGTGTCTGCACTGTGTGATGTGATGCACATTATCCCGTGTTGTCAGTGTCTGCACTGTGTGATGTGATGCACATTATGCCGTGTTGTCAGTGTCTGCACTGTGTGATGTGATGCACATTATGCCGTGTTGTCAGTGTCTGCACTGTGTGATGTGATGCACATTATTCTGTGTTGTCAGTGTCTGCACTGTGTGATGTGATGCACATTATGCCGTGTTGTCAGTGTCTGCACTGTGTGATGTGATGCACATTATCCCGTGTTGTCAGTGTCTGCACTGTGTGATGTGATGCACATTATTCCGTGTTGTCAGTGTCTGCACTGTGTGATGTGATGCACATTATTCCATGTTGTCAGTGTCTGCACTGTGTGATGTGATGCACATTATCCCGTGTTGTCAGTGTCTGCACTGTGTGATGTGATGCACATTATGCCGTGTTGTCAGTGTCTGCACTGTGTGATGTGATGCACATTATTCCGTGTTGTCAGTGTCTGCACTGTGTGATGTGATGCACATTATTCCGTGTTGTCAGTGTCTGCACTGTGTGATGTGATGCACATTATTCCGTGTTGTCAGTGTCTGCACTGTGTGATGTGATGCACATTATGCCGTGTTGTCAGTGTCTGCACTGTGTGATGTGATGCACATTATGCCGTGTTGTCAGTGTCTGCACTGTGTGATGTGATGCACATTATGCCGTGTTGTCAGTGTCTGCACTGTGTGATGTGATGCACATTATCCCGTGTTGTCAGTGTCTGCACTGTGTGATGTGATGCACATTATGCCGTGTTGTCAGTGTCTGCACTGTGTGATGTGATGCACATTATGCCGTGTTGTCAGTGTCTGCACTGTGTGATGTGATACACATTATGCCGTGTTGTCAGTGTCTGCACTGTGTGATGTTATGCACATTATCCCGTGTTGTCAGTGTCTGCACTGTGTGATGTGATGCACATTATCCCGTGTTGTCTGTGTCTGCACTGTGTGATGTGATACACATTATGCCGTGTTGTCAGTGTCTGCACTGTGTGATGTGATGCACATTATTCCGTGTTGTCTGTGTCTGCACTGTGTGATGTGATGCACATTATACCGTGTTGTCAGTGTCTGCACTGTGTGATGTGATGCACATTGTGTTGTCAGTGTCTGCACTGTGTGATGTGATGCACATTATACCGTGTTGTCAGTGTCTGCACTGTGTGATGTGATGCACATTATACCGTGTTGTCAGTGTCTGCACTGTGTGATGTGATGCACATTATCCCGTGTTGTCAGTGTCTGCACTGTGTGATGTGATGCACATTATGCCGTGTTGTCTGTGTCTGCACTGTGTGATGTGATGCACATTATCCCATGTTGTCAGTGTCTGCACTGTGTGATGTGATGCACATTATCCCGTGTTGTCTGTGTCTGCACTGTGTGATGTGATGCACATTATCCCGTGTTGTCAGTGTCTGCACTGTGTGATGTGATGCACATTATCCCGTGTTGTCAGTGTCTGCACTGTGTGATGTGATGCACATTGTGTTGTCAGTGTCTGCACTGTGTGATGTGATGCACATTATGCCGTGTTGTCAGTGTCTGCACTGTGTGATGTGATGCACATTATCCCGTGTTGTCAGTGTCTGCACTGTGTAATGTGATGCACATTATGCCGTGTTGTCAGTGTCTGCACTGTGTGATGTGATGCACATTGTGTTGTCAGTGTCTGCACTGTGTGATGTGATGCACATTATGCCGTGTTGTCAGTGTCTGCACTGTGTGATGTGATGCACATTGTGTTGTCAGTGTCTGCACTGTGTGATGTGATGCACATTATGCCGTGTTGTCAGTGTCTGCACTGTGTGATGTGATGCACATTATGCCGTGTTGTCAGTGTCTGCACTGTGTGATGTGATGCACATTGTGTTGTCAGTGTCTGCACTGTGTGATGTGATGCACATTATCCCATGTTGTCAGTGTCTGCACTGTGTGATGTGATGCACATTATCCCGTTTTGTCTGTGTCTGCACTGTGTGATGTGATGCACATTATCCCGTGTTGTCAGTGTCTGCACTGTGTGATGTGATGCACATTATGCCGTGTTGTCAGTGTCTGCACTGTGTGATGTGATGCACATTATGCCGTGTTGTCAGTGTCTGCACTGTGTGATGTGATGCACATTATTCCGTGTTGTCAGTGTCTGCACTGTGTGATGTGATGCACATTATGCCGTGTTGTCAGTGTCTCCACTGTGTGATGTGATGCACATTATCCCGTTTTGTCTGTGTCTGCACTGTGTGATGTGATACACATTATGCCGTGTTGTCAGTGTCTGCACTGTGTGATGTGATGCACATTATGCCGTGTTGTCAGTGTCTGCACTGTGTAATGTGATGCACATTATGCCATGTTGTCAGTGTCTGCACTGTGTGATGTGATGCACATTATGCCGTGTTGTCAGTGTCTGCACTGTGTAATGTGATGCACATTATGCCATGTTGTCAGTGTCTGCACTGTGTGATGTGATGCACATTATTCCATGTTGTCAGTGTCTGCACTGTGTGATGTGATGCACATTATGCCGTGTTGTCGGTGTCTGCACTGTGTGATGTGATGCACATTATCCCGTGTTGTCAGTGTCTGCACTGTGTGATGTGATGCACATTATCCCGTGTTGTCAGTGTCTGCACTGTGTGATGTGATGCACATTATCCCGTGTTGTCAGTGTCTGCACTGTGTAATGTGATGCACATTATCCCGTGTTGTCTGTGTCTGCACTGTGTGATGTGATGCACATTATGCCGTGTTGTCAGTGTCTGCACTGTGTGATGTGATGCACATTATGCCGTGTTGTCAGTGTCTGCACTGTGTGATGTGATGCACATTATCCCGTGTTGTCAGTGTCTGCACTGTGTGATGTGATGCACATTATGCCGTGTTGTCAGTGTCTGCACTGTGTGATGTGATGCACATTATGCCGTGTTGTCAGTGTCTGCACTGTGTGATGTGATGCACATTATTCTGTGTTGTCAGTGTCTGCACTGTGTGATGTGATGCACATTATGCCGTGTTGTCAGTGTCTGCACTGTGTGATGTGATGCACATTATCCCGTGTTGTCAGTGTCTGCACTGTGTGATGTGATGCACATTATTCCGTGTTGTCAGTGTCTGCACTGTGTGATGTGATGCACATTATTCCATGTTGTCAGTGTCTGCACTGTGTGATGTGATGCACATTATCCCGTGTTGTCAGTGTCTGCACTGTGTGATGTGATGCACATTATGCCGTGTTGTCAGTGTCTGCACTGTGTGATGTGATGCACATTATTCCGTGTTGTCAGTGTCTGCACTGTGTGATGTGATGCACATTATTCCGTGTTGTCAGTGTCTGCACTGTGTGATGTGATGCACATTATTCCGTGTTGTCAGTGTCTGCACTGTGTGATGTGATGCACATTATGCCGTGTTGTCAGTGTCTGCACTGTGTGATGTGATGCACATTATGCCGTGTTGTCAGTGTCTGCACTGTGTGATGTGATGCACATTATGCCGTGTTGTCAGTGTCTGCACTGTGTGATGTGATGCACATTATCCCGTGTTGTCAGTGTCTGCACTGTGTGATGTGATGCACATTATGCCGTGTTGTCAGTGTCTGCACTGTGTGATGTGATGCACATTATGCCGTGTTGTCAGTGTCTGCACTGTGTGATGTGATACACATTATGCCGTGTTGTCAGTGTCTGCACTGTGTGATGTTATGCACATTATCCCGTGTTGTCAGTGTCTGCACTGTGTGATGTGATGCACATTATCCCGTGTTGTCTGTGTCTGCACTGTGTGATGTGATACACATTATGCCGTGTTGTCAGTGTCTGCACTGTGTGATGTGATGCACATTATTCCGTGTTGTCTGTGTCTGCACTGTGTGATGTGATGCACATTATACCGTGTTGTCAGTGTCTGCACTGTGTGATGTGATGCACATTGTGTTGTCAGTGTCTGCACTGTGTGATGTGATGCACATTATACCGTGTTGTCAGTGTCTGCACTGTGTGATGTGATGCACATTATACCGTGTTGTCAGTGTCTGCACTGTGTGATGTGATGCACATTATCCCGTGTTGTCAGTGTCTGCACTGTGTGATGTGATGCACATTATGCCGTGTTGTCTGTGTCTGCACTGTGTGATGTGATGCACATTATCCCATGTTGTCAGTGTCTGCACTGTGTGATGTGATGCACATTATCCCGTGTTGTCTGTGTCTGCACTGTGTGATGTGATGCACATTATCCCGTGTTGTCAGTGTCTGCACTGTGTGATGTGATGCACATTATCCCGTGTTGTCAGTGTCTGCACTGTGTGATGTGATGCACATTGTGTTGTCAGTGTCTGCACTGTGTGATGTGATGCACATTATGCCGTGTTGTCAGTGTCTGCACTGTGTGATGTGATGCACATTATCCCGTGTTGTCAGTGTCTGCACTGTGTAATGTGATGCACATTATGCCGTGTTGTCAGTGTCTGCACTGTGTGATGTGATGCACATTGTGTTGTCAGTGTCTGCACTGTGTGATGTGATGCACATTATGCCGTGTTGTCAGTGTCTGCACTGTGTGATGTGATGCACATTGTGTTGTCAGTGTCTGCACTGTGTGATGTGATGCACATTATGCCGTGTTGTCAGTGTCTGCACTGTGTGATGTGATGCACATTATGCCGTGTTGTCAGTGTCTGCACTGTGTGATGTGATGCACATTGTGTTGTCAGTGTCTGCACTGTGTGATGTGATGCACATTATCCCATGTTGTCAGTGTCTGCACTGTGTGATGTGATGCACATTATCCCGTGTTGTCAGTGTCTGCACTGTGTGATGTGATGCACATTATGCCGTGTTGTCAGTGTCTGCACTGTGTGATGTGATGCACATTGTATTGTCAGTGTCTGCACTGTGTGATGTGATGCACATTATTCCGTGTTGTCAGTGTCTGCACTGTGTGATGTGATGCACATTATGCCGTGTTGTCAGTGTCTGCACTGTGTGATGTGATGCACATTGTGTTGTCAGTGTCTGCACTGTGTGATGTGATGCACATTATCCTGTGTTGTCAGTGTCTGCACTGTGTGATGTGATGCACATTATGCCGTGTTGTCAGTGTCTGCACTGTGTAATGTGATGCACATTATGCCGTGTTGTCAGTGTCTGCACTGTGTGATGTGATGCACATTATCTCGTGTTGTCTGTGTCTGCACTGTGTGATGTGATGCACATTGTGTTGTCAGTGTCTGCACTGTGTGATGTGATGCACATTATCCCGTGTTGTCTGTGTCTGCACTGTGTGATGTGATGCACATTATCCCGTGTTGTCTGTGTCTGCACTGTGTGATGTGATGCACATTATCCCGTGTTGTCTGTGTCTGCACTGTGTGATGCGATGCACATTATCCCGTGTTGTCTGTGTCTGCACTGTGTGATGTGATGCACATTATGCCATGTTGTCAGTGTCTGCACTGTGTGATGTGATGCACATTGTGTTGTCAGTGTCTGCACTGTGTGATGTGATGCACATTATGCCGTGTTGTCAGTGTCTGCACTGTGTGATGTGATGCACATTATCCTGTGTTGTCTGTGTCTGCACTGTGTGATGTGATGCACATTATCCCGTGTTGTCTGTGTCTGCACTGTGTGATGTGATGCACATTATGCCATGTTGTCAGTGTCTGCACTGTGTGATGTGATGCACATTGTGTTGTCAGTGTCTGCACTGTGTGATGTGATGCACATTATCCCGTGTTGTCTGTGTCTGCACTGTGTGATGTGATGCACATTATCCCGTGTTGTCTGTGTCTGCACTGTGTGATGTGATGCACATTATCCCGTGTTGTCTGTGTCTGCACTGTGTGATGCGATGCACATTATCCCGTGTTGTCTGTGTCTGCACTGTGTGATGTGATGCACATTATGCCATGTTGTCAGTGTCTGCACTGTGTGATGTGATGCACATTGTGTTGTCAGTGTCTGCACTGTGTGATGTGATGCACATTATCCTGTGTTGTCTGTGTCTGCACTGTGTGATGTGATGCACATTATCCCGTGTTGTCTGTGTCTGCACTGTGTGATGTGATGCACATTATGCCATGTTGTCAGTGTCTGCACTATGTGATGTGATGCACATTATGCCGTGTTGTCAGTGTCTGCACTGTGTGATGTGATGCACATTATTCCATGTTGTCAGTGTCTGCACTGTGTGATGTGATGCACATTATGCCGTGTTGTCAGTGTCTGCACTGTGTGATGTGATGCACATTATACCGTGTTGTCAGTGTCTGCACTGTGTGATGTGATGCACATTATTCCGTGTTGTCAGTGTCTGCACTGTGTGATGTGATGCACATTATACCGTGTTGTCAGTGTCTGCACTGTGTGATGTGATGCACATTATTCCGTGTTGTCTGTGTCTGCACTGTGTGATGTGATGCACATTATGCCGTGTTGTCAGTGTCTGCACTGTGTGATGTGATGCACATTATTCCATGTTGTCAGTGTCTGCACTGTGTGATGTGATGCACATTATGCCGTGTTGTCAGTGTCTGCACTGTGTGATGTGATGCACATTATACCGTGTTGTCAGTGTCTGCACTGTGTGATGTGATGCACATTATTCCGTGTTGTCAGTGTCTGCACTGTGTGATGTGATGCACATTATGCCGTGTTGTCAGTGTCTGCACTGTGTGATGTGATGCACATTATACCGTGTTGTCAGTGTCTGCACTGTGTGATGTGATGCACATTATACCGTGTTGTCAGTGTCTGCCCTGTGTGATGTGATGCACATTATGCCGTGTTGTCAGTGTCTGCACTGTGTGATGTAATGCACATTATACTGTGTTGTCAGTGTCTGCACTGTGTGATGTGATGCACATTATGCCGTGTTGTCAGTGTCTGCACTGTGTGATGTGATGCACATTATCCCGTGTTGTCAGTGTCTGCACTGTGTGATGTGATGCACATTATCCCGTTTTGTCTGTGTCTGCACTGTGTGATGTGATGCACATTATCCCGTGTTGTCAGTGTCTGCACTGTGTGATGTGATGCACATTATGCCGTGTTGTCAGTGTCTGCACTGTGTGATGTGATGCACATTATGCCGTGTTGTCAGTGTCTGCACTGTGTGATGTGATGCACATTATGCCGTGTTGTCAGTGTCTGCACTGTGTAATGTGATGCACATTATGCCATGTTGTCAGTGTCTGCACTGTGTGATGTGATGCACATTATGCCGTGTTGTCAGTGTCTGCACTGTGTAATGTGATGCATATTATGCCGTGTTGTCAGTGTCTGCACTGTGTGATGTGATGCACATTATGCCGTGTTGTCAGTGTCTGCACTGTGTGATGTGATGCACATTATGCCGTGTTGTCAGTGTCTGCACTGTGTGATGTGATGCATATTATGCCGTGTTGTCAGTGTCTGCACTGTGTGATGTGATGCACATTATGCCGTGTTGTCAGTGTCTGCACTGTGTGATGTGATGCACATTATGCCGTGTTGTCAGTGTCTGCACTGTGTGATGTGATACACATTATTCCGTGTTGTCAGTGTCTGCACTGTGTGATGTGATGCACATTATCCCGTGTTGTCTGTGTCTGCACTGTGTGATTTGATGCACATTATCCCGTGTTGTCAGTGTCTGCACTGTGTGATGTGATGCACATTATTCCGTGTTGTCAGTGTCTGCACTGTGTGATGTGATGCACATTATGCCGTGTTGTCAGTGTCTGCACTGTGTGATGTGATGCACATTATTCCGTGTTGTCAGTGTCTGCACTGTGTGATGTGATGCACATTATTCCATGTTGTCAGTGTCTGCACTGTGTGATGTGATGCACATTATTCCGTGTTGTCAGTGTCTGCACTGTGTGATGTGATGCACATTATCCCGTGTTGTCAGTGTCTGCACTGTGTGATGTGATGCACATTATGCCGTGTTGTCAGTGTCTGCACTGTGTGATGTGATGCACATTATGCCGTGTTGTCAGTGTCTGCACTGTGTGATGTGATGCACATTATGCCGTGTTGTCAGTGTCTGCACTGTGTGATGTGATGCACATTATGCCGTGTTGTCAGTGTCTGCACTGTGTGATGTGATGCACATTATGCCGTGTTGTCAGTGTCTGCACTGTGTGATGTGATGCACATATTGCCGTGTTGTCAGTGTCTGCACTGTGTGATGTGATGCACATTATGCCGTGTTGTCAGTGTCTGCACTGTGTGATGTGATGCACATTATCCCGTTTTGTCTGTGTCTGCACTGTGTGATGTGATACACATTATGCCGTGTTGTCAGTGTCTGCACTGTGTGATGTGATGCACATTATGCCGTGTTGTCAGTGTCTGCACTGTGTGATGTGATGCACATTATCCCGTTTTGTCTGTGTCTGCACTGTGTGATGTGATACACATTATGCCGTGTTGTCAGTGTCTGCACTGTGTGATGTGATGCACATTATGCCGTGTTGTCAGTGTCTGCACTGTGTAATGTGATGCACATTATGCCATGTTGTCAGTGTCTGCACTGTGTGATGTGATGCACATTATGCCGTGTTGTCAGTGTCTGCACTGTGTAATGTGATGCACATTATGCCATGTTGTCAGTGTCTGCACTGTGTGATGTGATGCACATTATTCCATGTTGTCAGTGTCTGCACTGTGTGATGTGATGCACATTATGCCGTGTTGTCGGTGTCTGCACTGTGTGATGTGATGCACATTATCCCGTGTTGTCAGTGTCTGCACTGTGTGATGTGATGCACATTATCCCGTGTTGTCAGTGTCTGCACTGTGTGATGTGATGCACATTATCCCGTGTTGTCAGTGTCTGCACTGTGTAATGTGATGCACATTATCCCGTGTTGTCTGTGTCTGCACTGTGTGATGTGATGCACATTATGCCGTGTTGTCAGTGTCTGCACTGTGTGATGTGATGCACATTATGCCGTGTTGTCAGTGTCTGCACTGTGTGATGTGATGCACATTATCCCGTGTTGTCAGTGTCTGCACTGTGTGATGTGATGCACATTATGCCGTGTTGTCAGTGTCTGCACTGTGTGATGTGATGCACATTATGCCGTGTTGTCAGTGTCTGCACTGTGTGATGCACATTATGCCGTGTTGTCAGTGTCTGCACTGTGTGATGTGATGCACATTATGCCGTGTTGTCAGTGTCTGCACTGTGTGATGTGATGCACATTATGCCGTGTTGTCAGTGTCTGCACTGTGTGATGTGATGCACATTATGCCGTGTTGTCAGTGTCTGCACTGTGTGATGTGATACACATTATGCCGTGTTGTCAGTGTCTGCACTGTGTGATGTTATGCACATTATCCCGTGTTGTCAGTGTCTGCACTGTGTGATGTGATACACATTATGCCGTGTTGTCAGTGTCTGCCCTGTGTGATGTGATGCACATTATTCCGTGTTGTCTGTGTCTGCACTGTGTGATGTGATGCACATTATACCGTGTTGTCAGTGTCTGCACTGTGTGATGTGATGCACATTGTGTTGTCAGTGTCTGCACTGTGTGATGTGATGCACATTATACCGTGTTGTCAGTGTCTGCACTGTGTGATGTGATGCACATTATACCGTGTTGTCAGTGTCTGCACTGTGTGATGTGATGCACATTATCCCGTGTTGTCAGTGTCTGCACTGTGTGATGTGATGCACATTATGCCGTGTTGTCTGTGTCTGCACTGTGTGATGTGATGCACATTATCCCATGTTGTCAGTGTCTGCACTGTGTGATGTGATGCACATTATCCCGTGTTGTCTGTGTCTGCACTGTGTGATGTGATGCACATTATGCCGTGTTGTCAGTGTCTGCACTGTGTGATGTGATGCACATTATCCCGTGTTGTCAGTGTCTGCACTGTGTAATGTGATGCACATTATGCCGTGTTGTCAGTCTCTGCACTGTGTGATGTGATGCACATTGTGTTGTCAGTGTCTGCACTGTGTGATGTGATGCACATTATGCCGTGTTGTCAGTGTCTGCACTGTGTGATGTGATGCACATTATGCCGTGTTGTCAGTGTCTGCACTGTGTGATGTGATGCACATTGTGTTGTCAGTGTCTGCACTGTGTGATGTGATGCACATTATTCCGTGTTGTCAGTGTCTGCACTGTGTGATGTGATGCAGATTATGCCGTGTTGTCAGTGTCTGCACTGTGTGATGTGATGCACATTATCCCGTGTTGTCAGTGTCTGCACTGTGTGATGTGATGCACATTATGCCGTGTTGTCAGTGTCTGCACTGTGTGATGTGATGCACATTGTGTTGTCAGTGTCTGCACTGTGTGATGTGATGCACATTATCCTGTGTTGTCAGTGTCTGCACTGTGTGATGTGATGCACATTATTCCGTGTTGTCAGTGTCTGCACTGTGTAATGTGATGCACATTATGCCGTGTTGTCAGTGTCTGCACTGTGTGATGTGATGCACATTATCTCGTGTTGTCTGTGTCTGCACTGTGTGATGTGATGCACATTGTGTTGTCAGTGTCTGCACTGTGTGATGTGATGCACATTATCCCGTGTTGTCTGTGTCTGCACTGTGTGATGTGATGCACATTATCCCGTGTTGTCTGTGTCTGCACTGTGTGATGTGATGCACATTATCCTGTGTTGTCTGTGTCTGCACTGTGTGATGCGATGCACATTATCCCGTGTTGTCTGTGTCTGCACTGTGTGATGTGATGCACATTATGCCATGTTGTCAGTGTCTGCACTGTGTGATGTGATGCACATTGTGTTGTCAGTGTCTGCACTGTGTGATGTGATGCACATTATGCCGTGTTGTCAGTGTCTGCACTGTGTGATGTGATGCACATTATCCTGTGTTGTCTGTGTCTGCACTGTGTGATGTGATGCACATTATCCCGTGTTGTCTGTGTCTGCACTGTGTGATGTGATGCACATTATGCCATGTTGTCAGTGTCTGCACTGTGTGATGTGATGCACATTGTGTTGTCAGTGTCTGCACTGTGTGATGTGATGCACATTATCCCGTGTTGTCTGTGTCTGCACTGTGTGATGTGATGCACATTATCCCGTGTTGTCTGTGTCTGCACTGTGTGATGTGATGCACATTATCCCGTGTTGTCTGTGTCTGCACTGTGTGATGCGATGCACATTATCCCGTGTTGTCTGTGTCTGCACTGTGTGATGTGATGCACATTATGCCATGTTGTCAGTGTCTGCACTGTGTGATGTGATGCACATTGTGTTGTCAGTGTCTGCACTGTGTGATGTGATGCACATTATCCTGTGTTGTCTGTGTCTGCACTGTGTGATGTGATGCACATTATCCCGTGTTGTCTGTGTCTGCACTGTGTGATGTGATGCACATTATGCCATGTTGTCAGTGTCTGCACTATGTGATGTGATGCACATTATGCCGTGTTGTCAGTGTCTGCACTGTGTGATGTGATGCACATTATTCCATGTTGTCAGTGTCTGCACTGTGTGATGTGATGCACATTATGCCGTGTTGTCAGTGTCTGCACTGTGTGATGTGATGCACATTATACCGTGTTGTCAGTGTCTGCACTGTGTGATGTGATGCACATTATTCCGTGTTGTCAGTGTCTGCACTGTGTGATGTGATGCACATTATGCCGTGTTGTCAGTGTCTGCACTGTGTGATGTGATGCACATTATGCCGTGTTGTCAGTGTCTGCACTGTGTGATGTGATGCACATTATACCGTGTTGTCAGTGTCTGCCCTGTGTGATGTGATGCACATTATGCCGTGTTGTCAGTGTCTGCACTGTGTGATGTAATGCACATTATACTGTGTTGTCAGTGTCTGCACTGTGTGATGTGATGCACATTATGCCGTGTTGTCAGTGTCTGCCCTGTGTGATGTGATGCACATTATTCCATGTTGTCAGTGTCTGCACTGTGTGATGTGATGCACATTATTCTGTATTGTCAGTGTCTGCACTGTGTGATGTGATGCACATTATGCCGTGTTGTCAGTGTCTGCACTGTGTGATGTGATGCACATTATGCCGTGTTGTCAGTGTCTGCACGGTGTGATGTGATGCACATTATACCGTGTTGTCAGTGTCTGCACTGTGTGATGTGATGCGCATTATTCCATGTTGTCAGTGTCTGCACTGTGTGATGTGATGCACATTGTGTTGTCAGTGTCTGCACTGTGTGATGTGATGCACATTATGCCGTGTTGTCAGTGTCTGCACTGTGTGATGTGATGCACATTGTGTTGTCAGTGTCTGCACTGTGTGATGTGATGCACATTATGCCGTGTTGTCAGTGTCTGCACTGTGTGATGTGATGCACATTATGCCGTGTTGTCAGTGTCTGCACTATGTGATGTGATGCACATTATGCCGTGTTGTCAGTGTCTGCACTGTGTGATGTGATGCACATTATTCCATGTTGTCAGTGTCTGCACTGTGTGATGTAATGCACATTATTCCATGTTGTCAGTGTCTGCACTGTGTGATGTGATGCACATTATGCCGTGTTGTCAGTGTCTGCACTGTGTGATGTGATGCACATTATACCGTGTTGTCAGTGTCTGCACTGTGTGATGTGATGCACATTATTCCGTGTTGTCAGTGTCTGCACTGTGTGATGTGATGCACATTATGCCGTGTTGTCAGTGTCTGCACTGTGTGATGTGATGCACATTATTCTGTGTTGTCAGTGTCTGCACTGTGTGATGTGATGCACATTATGCCGTGTTGTCAGTGTCTGCTTTGTGTGATGTGATGCACATTATCCCGTGTTGTCAGTGTCTGCACTGTGTAATGTGATGCACATTATGCCATGTTGTCAGTGTCTGCACTGTGTGATGTGATGCACATTATCCCGTGTTGTCAGTGTCTGCACTGTGTGATGTGATGCACATTATGCCGTATTGTCAGTGTCTGCACTGTGTGATGTGATGCACATTATGCCGTGTTGTCAGTGTCTGCACTGTGTGATGTGATGCACATTATGCCGTGTTGTCAGTGTCTGCACTGTGTGATGTGATACACATTATCCCGTGTTGTCAGTGTCTGCACTGTGTGATGTGATGCACATTATGCCGTGTTGTCAGTGTCTCCACTGTGTGATGTGATGCACATTATGCCGTGTTGTCAGTGTCTGCACTGTGTGATGTGATGCACATTATGCCGTGTTGTCAGTGTCTGCACTGTGTGATGTGATGCACATTATCCCGTGTTGTCAGTGTCTGCACTGTGTGATGTGATGCACATTATCCCGTTTTGTCTGTGTCTGCACTGTGTGATGTGATGCACATTATCCCGTGTTGTCAGTGTCTGCACTGTGTGATGTGATGCACATTATGCCGTGTTGTCAGTGTCTGCACTGTGTGATGTGATGCACATTATGCCGTGTTGTCAGTGTCTGCACTGTGTGATGTGATGCACATTATGCCGTGTTGTCAGTGTCTGCACTGTGTGATGTGATGCACATTATCCCGTGTTGTCAGTGTCTGCACTGTGTAATGTGATGCACATTATGCCATGTTGTCAGTGTCTGCACTGTGTGATGTGATGCACATTATGCCGTGTTGTCAGTGTCTGCACTGTGTAATGTGATGCACATTATGCCGTGTTGTCGGTGTCTGCACTGTGTGATGTGATGTACATTATGCCGTGTTGTCAGTGTCTGCACTGTGTGATGTGATGCACATTATGCCGTGTTGTCAGTGTCTGCACTGTGTGATGTGATGCACATTATGCCGTGTTGTCAGTGTCTGCACTGTGTGATGTGATGCACATTATGCCGTGTTGTCAGTGTCTGCACTGTGTGATGTGATACACATTATTCCGTGTTGTCAGTGTCTGCACTGTGTGATGTGATGCACATTATCCCGTGTTGTCAGTGTCTGCACTGTGTGATGTGATGCACATTATCCCGTGTTGTCAGTGTCTGCACTGTGTGATGTGATGCACATTATTCCGTGTTGTCAGTGTCTGCACTGTGTGATGTGATGCACATTATGCCGTGTTGTCAGTGTCTGCACTGTGTGATGTGATGCACATTATCCCGTGTTGTCTGTGTCTGCACTGTGTGATGTGATGCACATTATGCCGTGTTGTCAGTGTCTGCACTGTGTGATGTGATGCACATTATTCCGTGTTGTCAGTGTCTGCACTGTGTGATGTGATGCACATTATTCCATGTTGTCAGTGTCTGCACTGTGTGATGTGATGCACATTATTCCGTGTTGTCAGTGTCTGCACTGTGCGATGTGATGCACATTATTCCATGTTGTCAGTGTCTGCACTGTGTGATGTGATGCACATTATCCCGTGTTGTCAGTGTCTGCACTGTGTGATGTGATGCACATTATGCCGTGTTGTCAGTGTCTGCACTGTGTGATGTGATGCACATTATGCCGTGTTGTCAGTGTCTGCACTGTGTGATGTGATGCACATTATGCCGTGTTGTCAGTGTCTGCACTGTGTGATGTGATGCACATTATGCCGTGTTGTCAGTGTCTGCACTGTGTGATGTGATGCACATTATGCCGTGTTGTCAGTGTCTGCACTGTGTGATGTGATGCACATTATGCCGTGTTGTCAGTGTCTGCACTGTGTGATGTGATGCACATTATCCCGTTTTGTCTGTGTCTGCACTGTGTGATGTGATACACATTATGCCGTGTTGTCAGTGTCTGCACTGTGTGATGTGATGCACATTATGCCGTGTTGTCAGTGTCTGCACTGTGTAATGTGATGCACATTATGCCGTGTTGTCAGTGTCTGCACTGTGTGATGTGATGCACATTATGCCGTGTTGTCAGTGTCTGCACTGTGTGATGTGATGCACATTATCCCGTGTTGTCAGTGTCTGCACTGTGTGATGTGATGCACATTATGCCGTGTTGTCGGTGTCTGCACTGTGTGATGTGATGCACATTATACCGTGTTGTCAGTGTCTGCACTGTGTGATGTGATGCACATTATCCCGTGTTGTCAGTGTCTGCACTGTGTGATGTGATACACATTATGCCGTGTTGTCAGTGTCTGCACTGTGTGATGTGATGCACATTATGCCGTGTTGTCAGTGTCTGCACTGTGTGATGTGATGCACATTATCCCGTGTTGTCAGTGTCTGCACTGTGTGATGTGATGCACATTATCCCGTGTTGTCAGTGTCTGCACTGTGTGATGTGATGCACATTATGCCGTGTTGTCAGTGTCTGCACTGTGTAATGTGATGCACATTATGCCGTGTTGTCAGTGTCTGCACTGTGTGATGTGATGCACATTATACCGTGTTGTCAGTGTCTGCACTGTGTGATGTGATGCACATTATTCCGTGTTGTCAGTGTCTGCACTGTGTGATGTGATGCACATTATCCCGTGTTGTCAGTGTCTGCACTGTGTGATGTGATGCACATTATCCCGTTTTGTCTGTGTCTGCACTGTGTGATGTGATGCACATTATCCCGTGTTGTCAGTGTCTGCACTGTGTGATGTGATGCACATTATGCCGTGTTGTCAGTGTCTGCACTGTGTGATGTGATGCACATTATGCCGTGTTGTCAGTGTCTGCACTGTGTGATGTGATGCACATTATGCCGTGTTGTCAGTGTCTGCACTGTGTGATGTGATGCACATTATCCCGTTTTGTCTGTGTCTGCACTGTGTGATGTGATACACATTATGCCGTGTTGTCAGTGTCTGCACTGTGTGATGTGATGCACATTATGCCGTGTTGTCAGTGTCTGCACTGTGTAATGTGATGCACATTATGCCATGTTGTCAGTGTCTGCACTGTGTGATGTGATGCACATTATGCCGTGTTGTCAGTGTCTGCACTGTGTAATGTGATGCACATTATGCCATGTTGTCAGTGTCTGCACTGTGTGATGTGATGCACATTATCCCGTGTTGTTAGTGTCTGCACTGTGTGATGTGATGCACATTATTCCATGTTGTTAGTGTCTGCACTGTGTGATGTGATGCACATTATGCCATGTTGTCAGTGTCTGCACTGTGTGATGTGATGCACATTATGCCGTGTTGTCAGTGTCTGCACTGTGTGATGTGATGCACATTATGCCGTGTTGTCAGTGTCTGCACTGTGTGATGTGATGCACATTATGCCGTGTTGTCAGTGTCTGCACTGTGTGATGTGATGCACATTATGCCGTGTTGTCAGTGTCTGCACTGTGTGATGTGATGCACATTATGCCGTGTTGTCAGTGTCTGCACTGTGTGATGTGATGCACATTATGCCGTGTTGTCAGTGTCTGCACTGTGTGATGTGATGCACATTATCCCGTTTTGTCTGTGTCTGCACTGTGTGATGTGATACACATTATGCCGTGTTGTCAGTGTCTGCACTGTGTGATGTGATGCACATTATGCCGTGTTGTCAGTGTCTGCACTGTGTGATGTGATGCACATTATCCCGTTTTGTCTGTGTCTGCACTGTGTGATGTGATACACATTATGCCGTGTTGTCAGTGTCTGCACTGTGTGATGTGATGCACATTATCCCGTGTTGTCAGTGTCTGCACTGTGTGATGTGATGCACATTATCCCGTGTTGTCAGTGTCTGCACTGTGTGATGTGATGCACATTATGCCGTGTTGTCAGTGTCTGCACTGTGTAATGTGATGCACATTATGCCATGTTGTCAGTGTCTGCACTGTGTGATGTGATGCACATTATGCCGTGTTGTCAGTGTCTGCACTGTGTAATGTGATGCACATTATGCCGTGTTGTCGGTGTCTGCACTGTGTGATGTGATGCACATTATCCCGTGTTGTCAGTGTCTGCACTGTGTGATGTGATGCACATTATCCCGTTTTGTCTGTGTCTGCACTGTGTGATGTGATGCACATTATCCCGTGTTGTCAGTGTCTGCACTGTGTGATGTGATGCACATTATGCCGTGTTGTCAGTGTCTGCACTGTGTGATGTGATGCACATTATGCCGTGTTGTCAGTGTCTGCACTGTGTGATGTGATGCACATTATGCCGTGTTGTCAGTGTCTGCACTGTGTGATGCACATTATCCCGTTTTGTCTGTGTCTGCACTGTGTGATGTGATACACATTATGCCGTGTTGTCAGTGTCTGCACTGTGTGATGTGATGCACATTATGCCGTGTTGTCAGTGTCTGCACTGTGTAATGTGATGCACATTATGCCATGTTGTCAGTGTCTGCACTGTGTGATGTGATGCACATTATGCCGTGTTGTCAGTGTCTGCACTGTGTGATGTGATGCACATTATTCTGTGTTGTCAGTGTCTGCACTGTGTGATGTGATGCACATTATGCCGTGTTGTCAGTGTCTGCACTGTGTGATGTGATGCACATTATCCCGTGTTGTCAGTGTCTGCACTGTGTAATGTGATGCACATTATCCCGTGTTGTCTGTGTCTGCACTGTGTGATGTGATGCACATTATGCCGTGTTGTCAGTGTCTGCACTGTGTGATGTGATGCACATTATGCCGTGTTGTCAGTGTCTGCACTGTGTGATGTGATGCACATTATCCCGTGTTGTCAGTGTCTGCACTGTGTGATGTGATGCACATTATGCCGTGTTGTCAGTGTCTGCACTGTGTGATGTGATGCACATTATGCCGTGTTGTCAGTGTCTGCACTGTGTGATGTGATGCACATTATGCCGTGTTGTCAGTGTCTGCACTGTGTGATGTGATGCACATTATTCTGTGTTGTCAGTGTCTGCACTGTGTGATGTGATGCACATTATGCCGTGTTGTCAGTGTCTGCACTGTGTGATGTGATGCACATTATCCCGTGTTGTCAGTGTCTGCACTGTGTGATGTGATGCACATTATTCCGTGTTGTCAGTGTCTGCACTGTGTGATGTGATGCACATTATTCCATGTTGTCAGTGTCTGCACTGTGTGATGTGATGCACATTATCCCGTGTTGTCAGTGTCTGCACTGTGTGATGTGATGCACATTATGCCGTGTTGTCAGTGTCTGCACTGTGTGATGTGATGCACATTATTCCGTGTTGTCAGTGTCTGCACTGTGTGATGTGATGCACATTATTCCGTGTTGTCAGTGTCTGCACTGTGTGATGTGATGCACATTATTCCGTGTTGTCAGTGTCTGCACTGTGTGATGTGATGCACATTATGCCGTGTTGTCAGTGTCTGCACTGTGTGATGTGATGCACATTATGCCGTGTTGTCAGTGTCTGCACTGTGTGATGTGATGCACATTATGCCGTGTTGTCAGTGTCTGCACTGTGTGATGTGATGCACATTATCCCGTGTTGTCAGTGTCTGCACTGTGTGATGTGATGCACATTATGCCGTGTTGTCAGTGTCTGCACTGTGTGATGTGATGCACATTATGCCGTGTTGTCAGTGTCTGCACTGTGTGATGTGATACACATTATGCCGTGTTGTCAGTGTCTGCACTGTGTGATGTTATGCACATTATCCCGTGTTGTCAGTGTCTGCACTGTGTGATGTGATGCACATTATCCCGTGTTGTCTGTGTCTGCACTGTGTGATGTGATACACATTATGCCGTGTTGTCAGTGTCTGCACTGTGTGATGTGATGCACATTATTCCGTGTTGTCTGTGTCTGCACTGTGTGATGTGATGCACATTATACCGTGTTGTCAGTGTCTGCACTGTGTGATGTGATGCACATTGTGTTGTCAGTGTCTGCACTGTGTGATGTGATGCACATTATACCGTGTTGTCAGTGTCTGCACTGTGTGATGTGATGCACATTATACCGTGTTGTCAGTGTCTGCACTGTGTGATGTGATGCACATTATCCCGTGTTGTCAGTGTCTGCACTGTGTGATGTGATGCACATTATGCCGTGTTGTCTGTGTCTGCACTGTGTGATGTGATGCACATTATCCCATGTTGTCAGTGTCTGCACTGTGTGATGTGATGCACATTATCCCGTGTTGTCTGTGTCTGCACTGTGTGATGTGATGCACATTATCCCGTGTTGTCAGTGTCTGCACTGTGTGATGTGATGCACATTATCCCGTGTTGTCAGTGTCTGCACTGTGTGATGTGATGCACATTGTGTTGTCAGTGTCTGCACTGTGTGATGTGATGCACATTATGCCGTGTTGTCAGTGTCTGCACTGTGTGATGTGATGCACATTATCCCGTGTTGTCAGTGTCTGCACTGTGTAATGTGATGCACATTATGCCGTGTTGTCAGTGTCTGCACTGTGTGATGTGATGCACATTGTGTTGTCAGTGTCTGCACTGTGTGATGTGATGCACATTATGCCGTGTTGTCAGTGTCTGCACTGTGTGATGTGATGCACATTGTGTTGTCAGTGTCTGCACTGTGTGATGTGATGCACATTATGCCGTGTTGTCAGTGTCTGCACTGTGTGATGTGATGCACATTATGCCGTGTTGTCAGTGTCTGCACTGTGTGATGTGATGCACATTGTGTTGTCAGTGTCTGCACTGTGTGATGTGATGCACATTATTCCGTGTTGTCAGTGTCTGCACTGTGTGATGTGATGCACATTATGCCGTGTTGTCAGTGTCTGCACTGTGTGATGTGATGCACATTATGCCGTGTTGTCAGTGTCTGCACTGTGTGATGTGATGCACATTGTGTTGTCAGTGTCTGCACTGTGTGATGTGATGCACATTATCCCATGTTGTCAGTGTCTGCACTGTGTGATGTGATGCACATTATCCCGTGTTGTCAGTGTCTGCACTGTGTGATGTGATGCACATTATGCCGTGTTGTCAGTGTCTGCACTGTGTGATGTGATGCACATTGTATTGTCAGTGTCTGCACTGTGTGATGTGATGCACATTATTCCGTGTTGTCAGTGTCTGCACTGTGTGATGTGATGCAGATTATGCCGTGTTGTCAGTGTCTGCACTGTGTGATGTGATGCACATTATGCCGTGTTGTCAGTGTCTGCACTGTGTGATGTGATGCACATTGTGTTGTCAGTGTCTGCACTGTGTGATGTGATGCACATTATCCTGTGTTGTCAGTGTCTGCACTGTGTGATGTGATGCACATTATGCCGTGTTGTCAGTGTCTGCACTGTGTAATGTGATGCACATTATGCCGTGTTGTCGGTGTCTGCACTGTGTGATGTGATGCACATTATGCCGTGTTGTCAGTGTCTGCACTGTGTGATGTGATGCATATTATGCCGTGTTGTCAGTGTCTGCACTGTGTGATGTGATGCACATTATGCCGTGTTGTCAGTGTCTGCACTGTGTGATGTGATGCATATTATGCCGTGTTGTCAGTGTCGTCAGTGTCTGCACTGTGTAATGTGATGCACATTATGCCGTGTTGTCGGTGTCTGCACTGTGTGATGTGATGCACATTATGCCGTGTTGTCAGTGTCTGCACTGTGTGATGTGATGCACATTATGCCGTGTTGTCAGTGTCTGCACTGTGTGATGTGATGCATATTATGCCGTGTTGTCAGTGTCTGCACTGTGTGATGTGATGCATATTATGCCGTGTTGTCAGTGTCTGCACTGTGTGATGTGATGCACATTATGCCGTGTTGTCAGTGTCTGCACTGTGTGATGTGATACACATTATTCCGTGTTGTCAGTGTCTGCACTGTGTGATGTGATGCACATTATCCCGTGTTGTCAGTGTCTGCACTGTGTGATGTGATGCACATTATCCCGTGTTGTCAGTGTCTGCACTGTGTGATGTGATGCACATTATTCCGTGTTGTCAGTGTCTGCACTGTGTGATGTGATGCACATTATTCCGTGTTGTCAGTGTCTGCACTGTGTGATGTGATGCACATTATGCCGTGTTGTCAGTGTCTGCACTGTGTGATGTGATGCACATTATGCCGTGTTGTCTGTGTCTGCACTGTGTGATGTGATGCACATTATGCCGTGTTGTCAGTGTCTGCACTGTGTGATGTGATGCACATTATTCCGTGTTGTCAGTGTCTGCACTGTGTGATGTGATGCACATTATTCCATGTTGTCAGTGTCTGCACTGTGTGATGTGATGCACATTATTCCGTGTTGTCAGTGTCTGCACTGTGTGATGTGATGCACATTATTCCATGTTGTCAGTGTCTGCACTGTGTGATGTGATGCACATTATGCCGTGTTGTTAGTGTCTGCACTGTGTGATGTGATGCACATTATCCCGTGTTGTCAGTGTCTGCACTGTGTGATGTGATGCACATTATGCCGTGTTGTCTGTGTCTGCACTGTGTGATGTGATGCACATTATTCCATGTTGTCAGTGTCTGCACTGTGTGATGTGATGCACATTATCCCGTGTTGTCAGTGTCTGCACTGTGTGATGTGATGCACATTATGCCGTGTTGTCAGTGTCTGCACTGTGTGATGTGATGCACATTATTCCATGTTGTCAGTGTCTGCACTGTGTGATGTGATGCACATTATCCCGTGTTGTCAGTGTCTGCACTGTGTGATGTGATGCACATTATGCCGTGTTGTCAGTGTCTGCACTGTGTGATGTGATGCACATTATGCCGTGTTGTCAGTGTCTGCACTGTGTGATGTGATGCACATTATGCCGTGTTGTCAGTGTCTGCACTGTGTGATGTGATGCACATTATGCCGTGTTGTCAGTGTCTGCACTGTGTGATGTGATGCACATTATGCCGTGTTATCAGTGTCTGCACTGTGTGATGTGATGCACATTATGCCGTGTTGTCAGTGTCTGCACTGTGTGATGTGATGCACATTATGCCGTGTTGTCAGTGTCTGCACTGTGTGATGTGATGCACATTATCCCGTTTTGTCTGTGTCTGCACTGTGTGATGTGATACACATTATGCCGTGTTGTCAGTGTCTGCACTGTGTGATGTGATGCACATTATGCCGTGTTGTCAGTGTCTGCACTGTGTGATGTGATGCACATTATCCCGTTTTGTCTGTGTCTGCACTGTGTGATGTGATACACATTATGCCGTGTTGTCAGTGTCTGCACTGTGTGATGTGATGCACATTATCCCGTGTTGTCAGTGTCTGCACTGTGTGATGTGATGCACATTATCCCGTGTTGTCAGTGTCTGCACTGTGTGATGTGATGCACATTATGCCGTGTTGTCAGTGTCTGCACTGTGTAATGTGATGCACATTATGCCATGTTGTCAGTGTCTGCACTGTGTGATGTGATGCACATTATGCCGTGTTGTCAGTGTCTGCACTGTGTAATGTGATGCACATTATGCCGTGTTGTCGGTGTCTGCACTGTGTGATGTGATGCACATTATCCCGTGTTGTCAGTGTCTGCACTGTGTGATGTGATGCACATTATCCCGTTTTGTCTGTGTCTGCACTGTGTGATGTGATGCACATTATCCCGTGTTGTCAGTGTCTGCACTGTGTGATGTGATGCACATTATGCCGTGTTGTCAGTGTCTGCACTGTGTGATGTGATGCACATTATGCCGTGTTGTCAGTGTCTGCACTGTGTGATGTGATGCACATTATGCCGTGTTGTCAGTGTCTGCACTGTGTGATGTGATGCACATTATCCCGTTTTGTCTGTGTCTGCACTGTGTGATGTGATACACATTATGCCGTGTTGTCAGTGTCTGCACTGTGTGATGTGATGCACATTATGCCGTGTTGTCAGTGTCTGCACTGTGTAATGTGATGCACATTATGCCATGTTGTCAGTGTCTGCACTGTGTGATGTGATGCACATTATGCCGTGTTGTCAGTGTCTGCACTGTGTAATGTGATGCACATTATGCCATGTTGTCAGTGTCTGCACTGTGTGATGTGATGCACATTATTCCATGTTGTCAGTGTCTGCACTGTGTGATGTGATGCACATTATGCCGTGTTGTCGGTGTCTGCACTGTGTGATGTGATGCACATTATCCCGTGTTGTCAGTGTCTGCACTGTGTGATGTGATGCACATTATCCCGTGTTGTCAGTGTCTGCACTGTGTGATGTGATGCACATTATCCCGTGTTGTCAGTGTCTGCACTGTGTAATGTGATGCACATTATCCCGTGTTGTCTGTGTCTGCACTGTGTGATGTGATGCACATTATGCCGTGTTGTCAGTGTCTGCACTGTGTGATGTGATGCACATTATCCCGTTTTGTCTGTGTCTGCACTGTGTGATGTGATACACATTATGCCGTGTTGTCAGTGTCTGCACTGTGTGATGTGATGCACATTATGCCGTGTTGTCAGTGTCTGCACTGTGTGATGTGATGCACATTATCCCGTTTTGTCTGTGTCTGCACTGTGTGATGTGATACACATTATGCCGTGTTGTCAGTGTCTGCACTGTGTGATGTGATGCACATTATCCCGTGTTGTCAGTGTCTGCACTGTGTGATGTGATGCACATTATCCCGTGTTGTCAGTGTCTGCACTGTGTGATGTGATGCACATTATGCCGTGTTGTCAGTGTCTGCACTGTGTAATGTGATGCACATTATGCCATGTTGTCAGTGTCTGCACTGTGTGATGTGATGCACATTATGCCGTGTTGTCAGTGTCTGCACTGTGTAATGTGATGCACATTATGCCGTGTTGTCGGTGTCTGCACTGTGTGATGTGATGCACATTATCCCGTGTTGTCAGTGTCTGCACTGTGTGATGTGATGCACATTATCCCGTTTTGTCTGTGTCTGCACTGTGTGATGTGATGCACATTATCCCGTGTTGTCAGTGTCTGCACTGTGTGATGTGATGCACATTATGCCGTGTTGTCAGTGTCTGCACTGTGTGATGTGATGCACATTATGCCGTGTTGTCAGTGTCTGCACTGTGTGATGTGATGCACATTATGCCGTGTTGTCAGTGTCTGCACTGTGTGATGTGATGCACATTATCCCGTTTTGTCTGTGTCTGCACTGTGTGATGTGATACACATTATGCCGTGTTGTCAGTGTCTGCACTGTGTGATGTGATGCACATTATGCCGTGTTGTCAGTGTCTGCACTGTGTAATGTGATGCACATTATGCCATGTTGTCAGTGTCTGCACTGTGTGATGTGATGCACATTATGCCGTGTTGTCAGTGTCTGCACTGTGTAATGTGATGCACATTATGCCATGTTGTCAGTGTCTGCACTGTGTGATGTGATGCACATTATTCCATGTTGTCAGTGTCTGCACTGTGTGATGTGATGCACATTATGCCGTGTTGTCGGTGTCTGCACTGTGTGATGTGATGCACATTATCCCGTGTTGTCAGTGTCTGCACTGTGTGATGTGATGCACATTATCCCGTGTTGTCAGTGTCTGCACTGTGTGATGTGATGCACATTATCCCGTGTTGTCAGTGTCTGCACTGTGTAATGTGATGCACATTATCCCGTGTTGTCTGTGTCTGCACTGTGTGATGTGATGCACATTATGCCGTGTTGTCAGTGTCTGCACTGTGTGATGTGATGCACATTATGCCGTGTTGTCAGTGTCTGCACTGTGTGATGTGATGCACATTATCCCGTGTTGTCAGTGTCTGCACTGTGTGATGTGATGCACATTATGCCGTGTTGTCAGTGTCTGCACTGTGTGATGTGATGCACATTATGCCGTGTTGTCAGTGTCTGCACTGTGTGATGTGATGCACATTATGCCGTGTTGTCAGTGTCTGCACTGTGTGATGTGATGCACATTATTCTGTGTTGTCAGTGTCTGCACTGTGTGATGTGATGCACATTATGCCGTGTTGTCAGTGTCTGCACTGTGTGATGTGATGCACATTATCCCGTGTTGTCAGTGTCTGCACTGTGTGATGTGATGCACATTATTCCGTGTTGTCAGTGTCTGCACTGTGTGATGTGATGCACATTATTCCGTGTTGTCAGTGTCTGCACTGTGTGATGTGATGCACATTATCCCGTGTTGTCAGTGTCTGCACTGTGTGATGTGATGCACATTATGCCGTGTTGTCAGTGTCTGCACTGTGTGATGTGATGCACATTATTCCGTGTTGTCAGTGTCTGCACTGTGTGATGTGATGCACATTATTCCGTGTTGTCAGTGTCTGCACTGTGTGATGTGATGCACATTATTCCGTGTTGTCAGTGTCTGCACTGTGTGATGTGATGCACATTATGCCGTGTTGTCAGTGTCTGCACTGTGTGATGTGATGCACATTATGCCGTGTTGTCAGTGTCTGCACTGTGTGATGTGATGCACATTATGCCGTGTTGTCAGTGTCTGCACTGTGTGATGTGATGCACATTATCCCGTGTTGTCAGTGTCTGCACTGTGTGATGTGATGCACATTATGCCGTGTTGTCAGTGTCTGCACTGTGTGATGTGATGCACATTATGCCGTGTTGTCAGTGTCTGCACTGTGTGATGTGATACACATTATGCCGTGTTGTCAGTGTCTGCACTGTGTGATGTTATGCACATTATCCCGTGTTGTCAGTGTCTGCACTGTGTGATGTGATGCACATTATCCCGTGTTGTCTGTGTCTGCACTGTGTGATGTGATACACATTATGCCGTGTTGTCAGTGTCTGCACTGTGTGATGTGATGCACATTATTCCGTGTTGTCTGTGTCTGCACTGTGTGATGTGATGCACATTATACCGTGTTGTCAGTGTCTGCACTGTGTGATGTGATGCACATTGTGTTGTCAGTGTCTGCACTGTGTGATGTGATGCACATTATACCGTGTTGTCAGTGTCTGCACTGTGTGATGTGATGCACATTATACCGTGTTGTCAGTGTCTGCACTGTGTGATGTGATGCACATTATCCCGTGTTGTCAGTGTCTGCACTGTGTGATGTGATGCACATTATGCCGTGTTGTCTGTGTCTGCACTGTGTGATGTGATGCACATTATCCCATGTTGTCAGTGTCTGCACTGTGTGATGTGATGCACATTATCCCGTGTTGTCTGTGTCTGCACTGTGTGATGTGATGCACATTATCCCGTGTTGTCAGTGTCTGCACTGTGTGATGTGATGCACATTATCCCGTGTTGTCAGTGTCTGCACTGTGTGATGTGATGCACATTGTGTTGTCAGTGTCTGCACTGTGTGATGTGATGCACATTATGCCGTGTTGTCAGTGTCTGCACTGTGTGATGTGATGCACATTATCCCGTGTTGTCAGTGTCTGCACTGTGTAATGTGATGCACATTATGCCGTGTTGTCAGTGTCTGCACTGTGTGATGTGATGCACATTGTGTTGTCAGTGTCTGCACTGTGTGATGTGATGCACATTATGCCGTGTTGTCAGTGTCTGCACTGTGTGATGTGATGCACATTGTGTTGTCAGTGTCTGCACTGTGTGATGTGATGCACATTATGCCGTGTTGTCAGTGTCTGCACTGTGTGATGTGATGCACATTATGCCGTGTTGTCAGTGTCTGCACTGTGTGATGTGATGCACATTGTGTTGTCAGTGTCTGCACTGTGTGATGTGATGCACATTATTCCGTGTTGTCAGTGTCTGCACTGTGTGATGTGATGCACATTATGCCGTGTTGTCAGTGTCTGCACTGTGTGATGTGATGCACATTATGCCGTGTTGTCAGTGTCTGCACTGTGTGATGTGATGCACATTGTGTTGTCAGTGTCTGCACTGTGTGATGTGATGCACATTATCCCATGTTGTCAGTGTCTGCACTGTGTGATGTGATGCACATTATCCCGTGTTGTCAGTGTCTGCACTGTGTGATGTGATGCACATTATGCCGTGTTGTCAGTGTCTGCACTGTGTGATGTGATGCACATTGTATTGTCAGTGTCTGCACTGTGTGATGTGATGCACATTATTCCGTGTTGTCAGTGTCTGCACTGTGTGATGTGATGCACATTATGCCGTGTTGTCAGTGTCTGCACTGTGTGATGTGATGCACATTGTGTTGTCAGTGTCTGCACTGTGTGATGTGATGCACATTATCCTGTGTTGTCAGTGTCTGCACTGTGTGATGTGATGCACATTATGCCGTGTTGTCAGTGTCTGCACTGTGTAATGTGATGCACATTATGCCGTGTTGTCAGTGTCTGCACTGTGTGATGTGATGCACATTATCTCGTGTTGTCTGTGTCTGCACTGTGTGATGTGATGCACATTGTGTTGTCAGTGTCTGCACTGTGTGATGTGATGCACATTATCCCGTGTTGTCTGTGTCTGCACTGTGTGATGTGATGCACATTATCCCGTGTTGTCTGTGTCTGCACTGTGTGATGTGATGCACATTATCCCGTGTTGTCTGTGTCTGCACTGTGTGATGCGATGCACATTATCCCGTGTTGTCTGTGTCTGCACTGTGTGATGTGATGCACATTATGCCATGTTGTCAGTGTCTGCACTGTGTGATGTGATGCACATTGTGTTGTCAGTGTCTGCACTGTGTGATGTGATGCACATTATGCCGTGTTGTCAGTGTCTGCACTGTGTGATGTGATGCACATTATCCTGTGTTGTCTGTGTCTGCACTGTGTGATGTGATGCACATTATCCCGTGTTGTCTGTGTCTGCACTGTGTGATGTGATGCACATTATGCCATGTTGTCAGTGTCTGCACTGTGTGATGTGATGCACATTGTGTTGTCAGTGTCTGCACTGTGTGATGTGATGCACATTATCCCGTGTTGTCTGTGTCTGCACTGTGTGATGTGATGCACATTATCCCGTGTTGTCTGTGTCTGCACTGTGTGATGTGATGCACATTATCCCGTGTTGTCTGTGTCTGCACTGTGTGATGCGATGCACATTATCCCGTGTTGTCTGTGTCTGCACTGTGTGATGTGATGCACATTATGCCATGTTGTCAGTGTCTGCACTGTGTGATGTGATGCACATTGTGTTGTCAGTGTCTGCACTGTGTGATGTGATGCACATTATCCTGTGTTGTCTGTGTCTGCACTGTGTGATGTGATGCACATTATCCCGTGTTGTCTGTGTCTGCACTGTGTGATGTGATACACATTATGCCGTGTTGTCAGTGTCTGCACTGTGTGATGTGATGCACATTATCCCGTGTTGTCAGTGTCTGCACTGTGTGATGTGATGCACATTATCCCGTTTTGTCTGTGTCTGCACTGTGTGATGTGATGCACATTATCCCGTGTTGTCAGTGTCTGCACTGTGTGATGTGATGCACATTATGCCGTGTTGTCAGTGTCTGCACTGTGTGATGTGATGCACATTATGCCGTGTTGTCAGTGTCTGCACTGTGTGATGTGATGCACATTATGCCGTGTTGTCAGTGTCTGCACTGTGTAATGTGATGCACATTATGCCATGTTGTCAGTGTCTGCACTGTGTGATGTGATGCACATTATGCCGTGTTGTCAGTGTCTGCACTGTGTAATGTGATGCATATTATGCCGTGTTGTCAGTGTCTGCACTGTGTGATGTGATGCACATTATGCCGTGTTGTCAGTGTCTGCACTGTGTGATGTGATGCACATTATGCCGTGTTGTCAGTGTCTGCACTGTGTGATGTGATGCATATTATGCCGTGTTGTCAGTGTCTGCACTGTGTGATGTGATGCACATTATGCCGTGTTGTCAGTGTCTGCACTGTGTGATGTGATACACATTATTCCGTGTTGTCAGTGTCTGCACTGTGTGATGTGATGCACATTATCCCGTGTTGTCTGTGTCTGCACTGTGTGATTTGATGCACATTATCCCATGTTGTCAGTGTCTGCACTGTGTGATGTGATGCACATTATTCCGTGTTGTCAGTGTCTGCACTGTGTGATGTGATACACATTATGCCGTGTTGTCAGTGTCTGCACTGTGTGATGTGATGCACATTATTCCGTGTTGTCTGTGTCTGCACTGTGTGATGTGATGCACATTATACCGTGTTGTCAGTGTCTGCACTGTGTGATGTGATGCACATTATACCGTGTTGTCAGTGTCTGCACTGTGTGATGTGATGCACATTATCCCGTGTTGTCAGTGTCTGCACTGTGTGATGTGATGCACATTATGCCGTGTTGTCTGTGTCTGCACTGTGTGATGTGATGCACATTATCCCATGTTGTCAGTGTCTGCACTGTGTGATGTGATGCACATTATCCCGTGTTGTCAGTGTCTGCACTGTGTGATGTGATGCACATTATCCCGTGTTGTCTGTGTCTGCACTGTGTGATGTGATGCACATTATCCCGTGTTGTCAGTGTCTGCACTGTGTGATGTGATGCACATTATCCCGTGTTGTCAGTGTCTGCACTGTGTGATGTGATGCACATTGTGTTGTCAGTGTCTGCACTGTGTGATGTGATGCACATTATGCCGTGTTGTCAGTGTCTGCACTGTGTGATGTGATGCACATTATCCCGTGTTGTCAGTGTCTGCACTGTGTAATGTGATGCACATTATGCCGTGTTGTCAGTGTCTGCACTGTGTGATGTGATGCACATTGTGTTGTCAGTGTCTGCACTGTGTGATGTGATGCACATTATGCCGTGTTGTCAGTGTCTGCACTGTGTGATGTGATGCACATTGTGTTGTCAGTGTCTGCACTGTGTGATGTGATGCACATTATGCCGTGTTGTCAGTGTCTGCACTGTGTGATGTGATGCACATTATGCCGTGTTGTCAGTGTCTGCACTGTGTGATGTGATGCACATTGTGTTGTCAGTGTCTGCACTGTGTGATGTGATGCACATTATCCCATGTTGTCAGTGTCTGCACTGTGTGATGTGATGCACATTATCCCGTGTTGTCAGTGTCTGCACTGTGTGATGTGATGCACATTATGCCGTGTTGTCAGTGTCTGCACTGTGTGATGTGATGCACATTGTATTGTCAGTGTCTGCACTGTGTGATGTGATGCACATTATTCCGTGTTGTCAGTGTCTGCACTGTGTGATGTGATGCAGATTATGCCGTGTTGTCAGTGTCTGCACTGTGTGATGTGATGCACATTATGCCGTGTTGTCAGTGTCTGCACTGTGTGATGTGATGCACATTGTGTTGTCAGTGTCTGCACTGTGTGATGTGATGCACATTATCCTGTGTTGTCAGTGTCTGCACTGTGTGATGTGATGCACATTATCCTGTGTTGTCAGTGTCTGCACTGTGTGATGTGATGCACATTATTCCATGTTGTCAGTGTCTGCACTGTGTAATGTGATGCACATTATGCCGTGTTGTCAGTGTCTGCACTGTGTGATGTGATGCACATTATCTTGTGTTGTCTGTGTCTGCACTGTGTGATGTGATGCACATTGTGTTGTCAGTGTCTGCACTGTGTGATGTGATGCACATTATCCCGTGTTGTCTGTGTCTGCACTGTGTGATGTGATGCACATTATCCCGTGTTGTCTGTGTCTGCACTGTGTGATGTGATGCACATTATCCCGTGTTGTCTGTGTCTGCACTGTGTGATGCGATGCACATTATCCCGTGTTGTCTGTGTCTGCACTGTGTGATGTGATGCACATTATGCCATGTTGTCAGTGTCTGCACTGTGTGATGTGATGCACATTGTGTTGTCAGTGTCTGCACTGTGTGATGTGATGCACATTATGCCGTGTTGTCAGTGTCTGCACTGTGTGATGTGATGCACATTATCCTGTGTTGTCTGTGTCTGCACTGTGTGATGTGATGCACATTATCCCGTGTTGTCTGTGTCTGCACTGTGTGATGTGATGCACATTATGCCATGTTGTCAGTGTCTGCACTGTGTGATGTGATGCACATTGTGTTGTCAGTGTCTGCACTGTGTGATGTGATGCACATTATCCCGTGTTGTCTGTGTCTGCACTGTGTGATGTGATGCACATTATCCCGTGTTGTCTGTGTCTGCACTGTGTGATGTGATGCACATTATCCCGTGTTGTCTGTGTCTGCACTGTGTGATGCGATGCACATTATCCCGTGTTGTCTGTGTCTGCACTGTGTGATGTGATGCACATTATGCCATGTTGTCAGTGTCTGCACTGTGTGATGTGATGCACATTGTGTTGTCAGTGTCTGCACTGTGTGATGTGATGCACATTATCCTGTGTTGTCTGTGTCTGCACTGTGTGATGTGATGCACATTATCCCGTGTTGTCTGTGTCTGCACTGTGTGATGTGATGCACATTATGCCATGTTGTCAGTGTCTGCACTGTGTGATGTGATGCACATTGTGTTGTCAGTGTCTGCACTGTGTGATGTGATGCACATTATCCCGTGTTGTCAGTGTCTGCACTGTGTGATGTGATGCACATTGTGTTGTCAGTGTCTGCACTGTGTGATGTGATGCACATTATCCCGTGTTGTCAGTGTCTGCACTGTGTGATGTGATGCACATTATCCCGTGTTGTCTGTGTCTGCACTGTGTGATGTGATGCACATTATCCCGTGTTGTCTGTGTCTGCACTGTGTGATGCGATGCACATTATCCCGTGTTGTCTGTGTCTGCACTGTGTGATGTGATGCACATTATGCCGTGTTGTGGGTATATAGACGATATTCAGAAATGGGGTCTCTCCCGTCTTCCCTGCCAGTGAGAGAAGAAGGGAAAGTTCTGCCCCTCCAGGATTTGTCTCCTATGTAATTACAGCTCTATTCACAGTGTCAGACTTTCTTTCTATTCAGGTTACACCCGGAGCCCCGGGCCCTCCAGTCCCAGGAAACTCTTCATTGTGTGAAAGATGCGGGGAGCCAGGCTGTGGAAATAATAATATAATGTATGTAATGTATGGGGGGGGGCTTCTATCCCGGGAACACGGCTCCCCCTGACATGGCGGACAGCCGCTCCCATCCTTGGGTAAACATCTCACATGGCCTTTTGTTTTAGGGGAAGAATGGGCCATTTAGTGTCCTCTGTCCTCCTCACAGTTACAATGACTGCAGTTTTCTCCCTCCAGCGAGGTGAATGAGCCCCCTGGGGGTCCCATTGCATTTTCCTTGCTCTGTCAGCTTATCCCACCAGCAGCCTCTAATTAGCTCTAATTTTCTGCAAAATGCTTCATGCTTGGCAGGAGGACTCAGGTGCTTCTACAGGGAGGTCCGGAGGTCTGGGATCACAGCCCCAACAAAGTGACCGATGGACTGAAAAGTCCCCACCCTGCCACCCACGTCCTGAATCTGGGGAAAAAATACATATATATATATATATTTATATCTGGAGAGCAGTGATGTCATTCCTGTATAATAAAACATATCTAGAGAGCAGTGATGTCATTCCTGTATAATAAAACATATCTAGAGAGCAGTGATGTCATTCCTGTATAATAAAACATATCTAGAGAGTGGTGATGTCTCTCCTGTATAATAAAACATATCTAGAGAGTGGTGATGTCATCCTGTATAATATAACCTATATCTGGAGAGTGGTGATGTCATCCTGTATAATATAACCTATATCTGGAGAGTGGTGATATCATCCTGTATAATATAACCTATATCTGGAGAGTGGTGATATCATCCTGTATAATATAACCTATATCTGGAGAGTGGTGATGTCATCCTGTATAATATAACCTATATCTGGAGAGTGGTGATGTCATCTTGTATAATATAACTTATATCTGGAGAGTGGTGATATCATCCTGTATAATATAACCTATATCTGGAGAGTGGTGATGTCATCCTGTATAATATAACCTATATCTGGAGAGTGGTGATGTCATCCTGTATAATATAACCTATATCTGGAGAGTGGTGATGTCATCCTGTATAATATAACCTATATCTGGAGAGTGGTGATATCATCCTGTATAATATAACCTATATCTGGAGAGTGGTGATGTCATCCTGTATAATATAACCTATATCTGGAGAGTGGTGATGTCATCCTGTATAATATAACCTATATCTGGAGAGTGGTGATGTCATCTTGTATAATATAACCTATATCTGGAGAGTGGTGATGTCATCCTGTATAATATAACCTATATCTGGAGAGTGGTGATATCATCCTGTATAATATAACCTATATCTGGAGAGTGGTGATGTCATCCTGTATAATATAACCTATATCTGGAGAGTGGTGATGTCATCCTGTATAATATAACCTATATCTGGAGAGTGGTGATATCATCCTGTATAATATAACCTATATCTGGAGAGTGGTGATGTCATCCTGTATAATATAACCTATATCTGGAGAGTGGTGATGTCATCCTGTATAATATAACCTATATCTGGAGAGTGGTGATGTCATCTTGTATAATATAACTTATATCTGGAGAGTGGTGATATCATCCTGTATAATATAACCTATATCTGGAGAGTGGTGATGTCATCCTGTATAATATAACCTATATCTGGAGAGTGGTGATGTCATCCTGTATAATATAACCTATATCTGGAGAGTGGTGATGTCATCCTGTATAATATAACCTATATCTGGAGAGTGGTGATATCATCCTGTATAATATAACACATCTGGAGAGTGGTGATATCATCCTGTATAATATAACCTATATCTGGAGAGTGGTGATATCATCCTGTATAATATAACCTATATCTGGAGAGTGGTGATATCATCCTGTATAATATAACCTATATCTGGAGAGTGGTGATATCATCCTGTATAATATAACCTATATCTGGAGAGTGGTGATGTCATCCTGTATAATATAATGTATATCTGGAGAGTGGTGATATCATCCTGTATAATATAACTTATATCTGGAGAGTGGTGATGTCATCCTGTATAATATAACCTATATCTGGAGTGTGGTGATATCATCCTGTATAATATAACTTATATCTGGAGAGTGGTGATATCATCCTGTATAATATAACCTATATCTGGAGAGTGGTGATGTCATCCTGTATAATATAACCTATATCTGGAGAGTGGTGATGTCATCCTGTATAATATAACCTATATCTGGAGAGTGGTGATATCATCCTGTATAATATAACCTATATCTGGAGAGTGGTGATGTCATCCTGTATAATATAACGTATATCTGGAGAGTGGTGATATCATCCTGTATAATATAACCTATATCTGGAGAGTGGTGATGTCATCCTGTATAATATAACCTATATCTGGAGAGTGGTGATGTCATCCTGTATAATATAACCTATATCTGGAGAGTGGTGATGTCATCCTGTATAATATAACCTATATCTGGAGAGTGGTGATGTCATCCTGTATAATATAACCTATATCTGGAGAGTGGTGATGTCATCCTGTATAATATAACCTATATCTGGAGAGTGGTGATGTCATCCTGTATAATATAACCTATATCTGGAGAGTGGTGATATCATCCTGTATAATATAACCTATATCTGGAGAGTGGTGATGTCATCCTGTATAATATAACGTATATCTGGAGAGTGGTGATGTCATCCTGTATAATATAACCTATATCTGGAGAGTGGTGATATCATCCTGTATAATATAACCTATATCTGGAGAGTGGTGATGTCATCCTGTATAATATAACCTATATCTGGAGAGTGGTGATGTCATCCTGTATAATATAACCTATATCTGGAGAGTGGTGATGTCATCCTGTATAATATAACCTATATCTGGAGAGTGGTGATATCATCCTGTATAATATAACCTATATCTGGAGAGTGGTGATGTCATCCTGTATAATATAACCTATATCTGGAGAGTGGTGATGTCATCCTGTATAATATAACCTATATCTGGAGAGTGGTGATATCATCCTGTATAATATAACCTATATCTGGAGAGTGGTGATGTCATCCTGTATAATATAACCTATATCTGGAGAGTGGTGATATCATCCTGTATAATATAACCTATATCTGGAGAGTGGTGATGTCATCCTGTATAATATAACCTATATCTGGAGAGTGGTGATGTCATCCTGTATAATATAACCTATATCTGGAGAGTGGTGATATCATCCTGTATAATATAACCTATATCTGGAGAGTGGTGATATCATCCTGTATAATATAACCTATATCTGGAGAGTGGTGATGTCATCCTGTATAATATAACGTATATCTGGAGAGTGGTGATGTCATCCTGTATAATATAACCTATATCTGGAGAGTGGTGATATCATCCTGTATAATATAACCTATATCTGGAGAGTGGTGATGTCATCCTGTATAATATAACCTATATCTGGAGAGTGGTGATATCATCCTGTATAATATAACCTATATCTGGAGAGTGGTGATGTCATCCTGTATAATATAACCTATATCTGGAGAGTGGTGATATCATCCTGTATAATATAACTTATATCTGGAGAGTGGTGATGTCATCCTGTATAATATAACCTATATCTGGAGAGTGGTGATGTCATCCTGTATAATATAACCTATATCTGGAGAGTGGTGATATCATCCTGTATAATATAACCTATATCTGGAGAGTGGTGATATCATCCTGTATAATATAACACATCTGGAGAGTGGTGATGTCATCCTGTATAATATAACCTATATCTGGAGAGTGGTGATATCATCCTGTATAATATAACCTATATCTGGAGAGTGGTGATGTCATCCTGTATAATAAAACATATCTAGAGAGTGGTGATGTCTCTCCTGTATAATAAAACATATCTAGAGAGTGGTGATGTCTCTCCTGTATAATAAAACATATCTAGAGAGTGGTGATGTCATCCTGTATAATATAACTTATATCTGGAGAGTGGTGATATCATCCTGTATAATATAACCTATATCTGGAGAGTGGTGATATCATCCTGTATAATATAACCTATATCTGGAGAGTGGTGATGTCATCCTGTATAATATAACCTATATCTGGAGAGTGGTGATGTCATCCTGTATAATATAACCTATATCTGGAGAGTGGTGATATCATCCTGTATAATATAACCTATATCTGGAGAGTGGTGATATCATCCTGTATAATATAACACATCTGGAGAGTGGTGATGTCATCCTGTATAATATAACCTATATCTGGAGAGTGGTGATATCATCCTGTATAATATAACCTATATCTGGAGAGTGGTGATGTCATCCTGTATAATATAACCTATATCTGGAGAGTGGTGATGTCATCCTGTATAATATAACCTATATCTGGAGAGTGGTGATATCATCCTGTATAATATAACCTATATCTGGAGAGTGGTGATGTCATCCTGTATAATATAACCTATATCTGGAGAGTGGTGATGTCATCCTGTATAATATAACCTATATCTGGAGAGTGGTGATGTCATCTTGTATAATATAACTTATATCTGGAGAGTGGTGATATCATCCTGTATAATATAACCTATATCTGGAGAGTGGTGATGTCATCCTGTATAATATAACCTATATCTGGAGAGTGGTGATGTCATCCTGTATAATATAACCTATATCTGGAGAGTGGTGATATCATCCTGTATAATATAACCTATATCTGGAGAGTGGTGATATCATCCTGTATAATATAACCTATATCTGGAGAGTGGTGATGTCATCCTGTATAATATAACCTATATCTGGAGAGTGGTGATATCATCCTGTATAATATAACCTATATCTGGAGAGTGGTGATATCATCCTGTATAATATAACCTATATCTGGAGAGTGGTGATGTCATCCTGTATAATATAACGTATATCTGGAGAGTGGTGATATCATCCTGTATAATATAACTTATATCTGGAGAGTGGTGATGTCATCCTGTATAATATAACCTATATCTGGAGTGTGGTGATATCATCCTGTATAATATAACTTATATCTGGAGAGTGGTGATATCATCCTGTATAATATAACCTATATCTGGAGAGTGGTGATGTCATCCTGTATAATATAACCTATATCTGGAGAGTGGTGATGTCATCCTGTATAATATAACCTATATCTGGAGAGTGGTGATATCATCCTGTATAATATAACCTATATCTGGAGAGTGGTGATGTCATCCTGTATAATATAACGTATATCTGGAGAGTGGTGATATCATCCTGTATAATATAACCTATATCTGGAGAGTGGTGATGTCATCCTGTATAATATAACCTATATCTGGAGAGTGGTGATGTCATCCTGTATAATATAACCTATATCTGGAGAGTGGTGATGTCATCCTGTATAATATAACCTATATCTGGAGAGTGGTGATATCATCCTGTATAATATAACCTATATCTGGAGAGTGGTGATGTCATCCTGTATAATATAACCTATATCTGGAGAGTGGTGATGTCATCCTGTATAATATAACCTATATCTGGAGAGTGGTGATGTCATCCTGTATAATATAACCTATATCTGGAGAGTGGTGATATCATCCTGTATAATATAACTTATATCTGGAGAGTGGTGATGTCATCCTGTATAATATAACCTATATCTGGAGAGTGGTGATGTCATCCTGTATAATATAACCTATATCTGGAGAGTGGTGATATCATCCTGTATAATATAACCTATATCTGGAGAGTGGTGATGTCATCCTGTATAATATAACCTATATCTGGAGAGTGGTGATGTCATCCTGTATAATATAACCTATATCTGGAGAGTGGTGATATCATCCTGTATAATATAACCTATATCTGGAGAGTGGTGATGTCATCCTGTATAATATAACCTATATCTGGAGAGTGGTGATATCATCCTGTATAATATAACCTATATCTGGAGAGTGGTGATGTCATCCTGTATAATATAACCTATATCTGGAGAGTGGTGATGTCATCCTGTATAATATAACCTATATCTGGAGAGTGGTGATGTCATCCTGTATAATATAACCTATATCTGGAGAGTGGTGATATCATCCTGTATAATATAACCTATATCTGGAGAGTGGTGATGTCATCCTGTATAATATAACGTATATCTGGAGAGTGGTGATGTCATCCTGTATAATATAACCTATATCTGGAGAGTGGTGATATCATCCTGTATAATATAACCTATATCTGGAGAGTGGTGATGTCATCCTGTATAATATAACCTATATCTGGAGAGTGGTGATGTCATCCTGTATAATATAACCTATATCTGGAGAGTGGTGATGTCATCCTGTATAATATAACCTATATCTGGAGAGTGGTGATATCATCCTGTATAATATAACCTATATCTGGAGAGTGGTGATGTCATCCTGTATAATATAACCTATATCTGGAGAGTGGTGATATCATCCTGTATAATATAACCTATATCTGGAGAGTGGTGATGTCATCCTGTATAATATAACCTATATCTGGAGAGTGGTGATATCATCCTGTATAATATAACTTATATCTGGAGAGTGGTGATGTCATCCTGTATAATATAACCTATATCTGGAGAGTGGTGATGTCATCCTGTATAATATAACCTATATCTGGAGAGTGGTGATGTCATCCTGTATAATATAACCTATATCTGGAGAGTGGTGATGTCATCCTGTATAATATAACTTATATCTGGAGAGTGGTGATGTCATCCTGTATAATATAACCTATATCTGGAGAGTGGTGATGTCATCCTGTATAATATAACCTATATCTGGAGAGTGGTGATATCATCCTGTATAATATAACCTATATCTGGAGAGTGGTGATGTCATCCTGTATAATATAACCTATATCTGGAGAGTGGTGATGTCATCCTGTATAATATAACCTATATCTGGAGAGTGGTGATATCATCCTGTATAATATAACCTATATCTGGAGAGTGGTGATGTCATCCTGTATAATATAACCTATATCTGGAGAGTGGTGATATCATCCTGTATAATATAACCTATATCTGGAGAGTGGTGATGTCATCCTGTATAATATAACCTATATCTGGAGAGTGGTGATGTCATCCTGTATAATATAACCTATATCTGGAGAGTGGTGATGTCATCCTGTATAATATAACGTATATCTGGAGAGTGGTGATGTCATCCTGTATAATATAACCTATATCTGGAGAGTGGTGATGTCATCCTGTATAATATAACCTATATCTGGAGAGTGGTGATATCATCCTGTATAATATAACCTATATCTGGAGAGTGGTGATGTCATCCTGTATAATATAACGTATATCTGGAGAGTGGTGATGTCATCCTGTATAATATAACCTATATCTGGAGAGTGGTGATATCATCCTGTATAATATAACCTATATCTGGAGAGTGGTGATGTCATCCTGTATAATATAACCTATATCTGGAGAGTGGTGATATCATCCTGTATAATATAACCTATATCTGGAGAGTGGTGATGTCATCCTGTATAATATAACCTATATCTGGAGAGTGGTGATGTCATCCTGTATAATATAACCTATATCTGGAGAGTGGTGATATCATCCTGTATAATATAACCTATATCTGGAGAGTGGTGATGTCATCCTGTATAATATAACGTATATCTGGAGAGTGGTGATGTCATCCTGTATAATATAACCTATATCTGGAGAGTGGTGATATCATCCTGTATAATATAACCTATATCTGGAGAGTGGTGATGTCATCCTGTATAATATAACCTATATCTGGAGAGTGGTGATATCATCCTGTATAATATAACCTATATCTGGAGAGTGGTGATGTCATCCTGTATAATATAACCTATATCTGGAGAGTGGTGATATCATCCTGTATAATATAACTTATATCTGGAGAGTGGTGATGTCATCCTGTATAATATAACCTATATCTGGAGAGTGGTGATGTCATCCTGTATAATATAACCTATATCTGGAGAGTGGTGATATCATCCTGTATAATATAACCTATATCTGGAGAGTGGTGATGTCATCCTGTATAATATAACCTATATCTGGAGAGTGGTGATGTCATCCTGTATAATATAACTTATATCTGGAGAGTGGTGATATCATCCTGTATAATATAACCTATATCTGGAGAGTGGTGATATCATCCTGTATAATATAACCTATATCTGGAGAGTGGTGATGTCATCCTGTATAATATAACGTATATCTGGAGAGTGGTGATGTCATCCTGTATAATATAACCTATATCTGGAGAGTGGTGATATCATCCTGTATAATATAACCTATATCTGGAGAGTGGTGATATCATCCTGTATAATATAACCTATATCTGGAGAGTGGTGATGTCATCCTGTATAATATAACCTATATCTGGAGAGTGGTGATATCATCCTGTATAATATAACCTATATCTGGAGAGTGGTGATGTCATCCTGTATAATATAACCTATATCTGGAGAGTGGTGATGTCATCCTGTATAATATAACCTATATCTGGAGAGTGGTGATGTCATCCTGTATAATATAACCTATATCTGGAGAGTGGTGATATCATCCTGTATAATATAACCTATATCTGGAGAGTGGTGATATCATCCTGTATAATATAACATATCTGGAGAGTGGTGATGTCATCCTGTATAATATAACCTATATCTGGAGAGTGGTGATGTCATCCTGTATAATATAACCTATATCTGGAGAGTGGTGATATCATCCTGTATAATATAACTTATATCTGGAGAGTGGTGATGTCATCCTGTATAATATAACCTATATCTGGAGAGTGGTGATGTCATCCTGTATAATATAACTTATATCTGGAGAGTGGTGATGTCATCCTGTATAATATAACCTATATCTGGAGAGTGGTGATGTCATCCTGTATAATATAACCTATATCTGGAGAGTGGTGATATCATCCTGTATAATATAACTTATATCTGGAGAGTGGTGATGTCATCCTGTATAATATAACCTATATCTGGAGAGTGGTGATGTCATCCTGTATAATATAACCTATATCTGGAGAGTGGTGATGTCATCCTGTATAATATAACACATCAGTCTTTGCACCAGAGGAGCTTACACTCTAACGGCAGGAGGTATTTTATTTTTATCCCGGCAGAGTAGAAGAATAGAAGGAATCATTGAACTCATTTTTTTTTTATTTTAACATTCTTTCTACATTTTTTACATTTTGTTTTCTTGTGATTTTCTACTCTGTGGTTTGTTTTATTACGTTTGGTGGAGAATCCCCCAGATTCCAGGCTGTTTTTAGTCAGTGTTAATTTTGGCAGAAAATTTCGATTTAGTTCAATGCCGCGTACACACGATCGGAAATTCCAACAAGAAAAGTTGGATGTGAGCTTTTGGTTGGAAATTTCGACTGTGTGTAGGCTCCATCGGACATTTTCTGTCGGAATTTCTGAAAACAAAAATTTGAGAGGAAAAAAAGTTCTGCTCGGAAATTCCGACCGTGTGTAGCCAATCCCGACGCACAAAAATCCTACGCATGCTCAGAATCAATTAGACGCATGCTCAGAATCAATTAGACGCATGCTCGGAATCATTGAACTTAATTTTTCTCGGCTTGTCGTAGTGTTGTACGTCTCCGCGTTCTTGGCGGTCGGAATTTCTGACAATATTTGCGTGACCGTGCGTATGGAAGACAAGTTTGAACCAACATCCGTCGGAAAAAAATACACAGTTTTCTTGTCGGAATTTCCGATTGTGTGTACGCAGCATTAGTCTTAGGCCCCTTTCACACTGAGGCGCTTTGCAGGCGCTATTGCGCTAAAAATAGCACCTGCAATGCGCCCCAAAAAAGTCGCTCAATTGTATCCAGTGTGAAGGCCCGAGGGCTTTCACACTGGAGCGTTGCGCTTGCAGGAGGGTCAAAAAACTTGTGCAAGCCGCATCTTTGAGGCGCCATAGGAGCGGTAAAAATACCGCTCCTATAGCGCCCCTGCCCATTGAAATCAATGGGGTAGCGTCTCCAAAACGCTAAGATGCGTTATTGCAGGCGTTTTAACCCTTTTTCGGCCGCTAGCGGGGGGTTAAAATCCCCCCGCTAGCGCCCGCAAATCGCAGCAAAAAATACGGTATAGCGCCGCTATACTGCCAGCGCATCCAGGGCTTCAGTGTGAAAGTAGCCTTAGTCTTTTGACTAAAATGCCATTTTAGGTTTAGTCGTATTTTAGTCATCTCAATTGTTTTACTTTTAGTCGTATTTTAGTCGACTTAAATAGTATTAAGTTAGTCGACTAAAATGTTTTAGTCGCCAAAATGAACACTGGTTTTAGTACACATTGAGTGGATTTGGTGTTGTCGTATGGGGGCCAGGTCACTCCTTTGCATTGTGTTTTAGGTGCATTTTACATTGATTGTAATAGATATATAACATTTATGTTTCAAAGAGAACCCATCTTTAGTAACACACCACATGTAAAACATCTAAAATGTACCGGTGTGAACGGGTCCTTCGCCACCCACAAGTATTGAAAGTAGAGACATGACGCGGCAGTGGTGGACTCCCGTATCACCCCCTCCCCTCCTACCACCAGAAGTGAACAGGAGAAGAATATCTGCCCATCTAATACAATATAAACTTGTTTATTGGAGGAGAGCGAGACACAGACATGTGACCAGATGGTGGGAACATTTTTTTTTTTTGCGTATCGTGTATTTGGGATTTGGATCTGATACAAAATGATTTCTGAGCCTTTAGTTGCTTTCACATCCACTTTAGGGTTTTACCAAAACTGTAGAGTCTCTTCACGTTTAAACGTGAATGATAGTAAATAAGGTGAGCCTGCGTTCACTTTGACCACCCAATCATGAGTGAGGGAAATGAAAAGAACAAGATTTTTGCTGGCAGTTGATTGGATGATTTAAGTGAACACAGCTTCACCTAATTTACTAGCATTCGATGTGAAAAGTAAATGTATTTAATAATTATAGGTATTTATATAGAGCCAACAAATGACTCAGTGCTTTACATATCTGCCCTCAAGATGCCTACAATCTAAGGACCCCAAACACACAAGCATACATGTAAGCAGGTGCAGTTAGTTAATTGGCCACTAGGTGGCTCTGTGCCAGAATAGTGTCTGATTACAGCCGACAGTGGGGTTGATCTACTAAAACTGGAGAGTGCAAAATCTGGTGCAACGGTACATGGTAGCCAATTAGATTTTAACTTCAGCTTGTTCAGCTAAAGTGACACTAAAGGTTCAATTTTATTTTATTTTTTAAATAACAAACATGTCATGCTTACCTCCACTTTGCAGTTCGTTTTGCACAGAGTGGCCCCGATCCACCTGTTCTGGGGTCCCATGGTGGCTCTCGCGGCTCCTCCCCGCAATAGATAACCCCCTCTGGAAAGCTCTCTCCCAAGGGGGTTACCTTGCGGGCGCGCTCCCATGTCATACACTCGGCCATAGCCTCTGAGTGTATGACTCGGCCCCGCCCCCCCAGCGCTCACGTCATTGGATTTGATTGACAGCAGCGGGAGCCAATGACTGCGCTGCTATCAATCTATCCAATGAAGAGCCGAGAAGCCGTGGAGAGAGCGACGCGGGATCGCGCCCATGGAAATTCGTGGCTCAGGTAAGTAAAACTGGGGGGGGGGGCTGGGGGGGGCCGGCAACTGCAAGGTGTTTTTTCATCAGTGGGAAGAAAACTCCTTACACTTGTGGTCATTGGGAAGAATTACCCCCTTACAGATAGCTAAAAAGCTGTGCCAGTTATTTGAGAGGCAGAAATTGCTCATTGCTCAAGGAACCCCTTGGTGCAACCCTAGTTGAGAAACCCTGCCCTAGACCTTCAGTAATGACTTATTTGAATTATTGCATCTTGTCAATATGACTCCGGTAAGAGAAAAAGCAACCTCCAAGCATAGAAGATTTTTTTGAAGTTATGGGACAGTTAGATGGCCTCACCAGAATAGGTTCCCATCAGTTCCAATGGTGCTCCCATTTCAACCCTTTTTTTTAGGGAGCTAGTAAGTCCAACTGGTTACTGGTTAGCCTTTTTGCTTTGTAGCACTGGGGACCTGGGGTTCAAATCCTGGCTAGGACACTATCTGCATTGAATTTGCATGTGCTTGTGTGGGTTTCCTCCAGGCACTCTGGTTTCATGCTGGTTGGATAATTGGCTCCTGTCTAAAGACATACATTACTTGAATTTCGGCCAGTTTCTGCTGAACTAGCACACCTCCCAACTTTTTGAGATGGGAACGAGGGACACCTATTAGCAAAAGTATGTAGGCATAGGGCACACCCCCTGCCACGCCCCCTAAAAAGATAATTATACAAAAAAAAAATAGTTAAACCCAAAAGTTCTTTCCCACTACTATTCCTTTTTATTGGCTTTGGAAATTTACAAATGCAGCAACTTAGAAATTGGATGAAAGGTTTAGAACTGGGAAACACTTTTTTAAAAGGTAAAAATTTTGGCAGTCTACACAAAAACAGGAGGGCACCAAAGTTCTTGCTATGGCGCTATGGGTTTTTAAGGCCTCTAATTGAATTCCGACTGGGGATGCTGGTACTGTCTCCCCTAATGCTCCTCTGTGGCAGAACCCACGTCTACGCGAATTGCGCTCTCGGGAAGATGGCCTGTTCTGGGCCAGATATGGGGTTAAGACTGTTGCGCAATTATATGGAGGGGGTTGATTTAAATCTTTTGTGGATTTTCGATGCGATTATGGTATACCTGGCACTGCGTATTTCAGATACTTGCACATTTGGCACGCGGCGGCTGCTCAATTTGGATTGACTAATATCTAATTTCAAGTTTTAAGCCTTGAGCAGATGCTATCTCAGTCGGACCACCTACTATAACTCCTTGATACATACTACAACCAAACGCCTAGAGTGGACTGCGTCGGATTGGCGTCGAGATTTGCCTGATCTCATGGAGGAGGTGTGGCAAGAAGTCTTACTTCTGCAATCCCCTATAGTCATTTCGGCCTGAGATAGAGTGTTGCAAACAAAATCCCTCCTTCGCTCTTTCTACACTCCCTATGTTCTTTTTCGGATAGGCAGGGTTGCATCTCCCAACTGGGGAAAGAAAAAATGGGGGCCCAAGGGGATAGTATGGGTAGGAGGCTGGGTTGGTCGCATGTAACTTTTGTTTGTGATTTGCATAAGTACATTATGTAATGCGTCCTTGAACATCTGTCTAACTATGTCTTGTATTCCACAACTGTTTTTAGCTATATCTTTTTCACATTAAATCTATTTTTATATTACCTTCTTTTGTGTAATCCTGAATCAGCCTCCTACCCATACTATCCCCTGGGGCCTCCATTTTTTCTTTCTACAATTTTGGGATGTGGTAGGAGTTTCAGGATTTACGTTAATCTCATCCTAGTTTCTCCCATATATTTTGCATCTCCCAACTGCACCAAGTGTACAGGGAAAGTGGGGTCATTTTATCATATGCCCTGCCCGTGTATTCAGGCCTACTGGTCCACAATCACTGACTTTGTTAGCACAGTCCTCCAAGCTCCTAATATTTGTAATGCCCTACGTTGTCTATTAGGATATGTTGAGGAAGATACTCTTCCTGCAGGGAAGAAAATACTTTTACGGTTACAGTGGAACCTCGGATTGCGAGTAACGCGGTTAACGAGCGTTTCGCAATACGAGCACTGTATTTTTCAAAATCGTAACTCAGTTTGCAAGTGTTGTCTCGCAAAACTAGCACGATTCAGGCCAAAGCGGTGTGCAGTACCGCATTTGGCCTGAGGTGGGGGGAGCGGGAGCCGAGCAGAGACGAACGTCGCCAATCCCAGTCGATCGGCGCCGTTCGGAAATGCACGGAAAGGCCCGAGGACAGCATGGCTGACTTCGGCAAATCTCGGGAACTAAGTTTTTCCGAGGTTTGCCAAGGTCAGCCGATGTGTCCTCGGGCCTTTTCGGCCGTTTCCGAGGCTCTCCGGCGCCCCCCCCCCGCCTCTGGCCGCATGCGGTATTGCATCCTATTGAAGTCAATGCGGAACAAATTATTTTCGTTTCCATTGACTTAAATGGGGAAACTCGCTTTGATATGCGAGTACTTTGGATTACGAGCATTCTCCTGGAACGGATTATGCTCGTAATCCGAGGTTCCACTGTATTATTCTTTTATGCCAAAAAGGCTATACTTTTAAAATGGAAGTCATTGACCCCTCCCTTTCATTTTGGCTCACTTTAGTTAATACGCCTCCCCCTATATACAAATTAACTTACGAAGCAAGAGGCTGTTTTTTTTATAAAATCTGGTTCCCTTGGGTAGACTCACAGACTACAGTTGCTCCAGAATAACCTTTGATGTTATTATATTCCTGTGTATAAGTTGGTTTTAACCATATGCTACATCATGTTCAGTTCATTTTTCATTTTTATATTTTTTTTTTTATATGATGTTCTGATATATGTGACCATAAGACCCCTTTCACACTGGAGTGGTTTGTAGGCGCTATTGCACTAAAAATAGCGCCTGTAAACCGACCCTAAACAGCCGCTGCTGTGTCTCCAGTGTGAAAGCCCAGAGGGTTTTCACACTGGAGCGGTGCGCTAGTAGGACGGAAAAAAAAGTCCTGCTAGCCGCATCTTTGGAGTGGTGAAGGAGCGGTGTGTATACCGCTCCTCCACCGCTCCTGCCCATTGAAATCAATGGGATACCGCGGCTATACCGCCGGCAATGCGCCTCTGCAGAGGCGCTTTGCGGCAGTTTTTAACCCCTTTTTCGGCCGCTAGCGGGGGGTAAAACCGCACCGCTAGCGGCCGAATAGAACCGCGGAATTAGCGGTTTAGCGGCGCCACCGCCGCTCCCGCCCCAGTGGGAAAGGGGCCTTATAGTTCGTTCTACAGTTGTGAGAATACCGGGTACTCATAAACAAATAGATGTCTTTCTTCCTCCCTTTTGTCTATCTTTGACCGAGTTGCATCTCAGTGCACTATTTTTGTTATTGCAATCGCTGTAATGTTTAGTTTAATAAATATAAAATGTGAATAAGTCCTTTGCGCTACTGTGAGTACATAAGGCAATGTGAAATATAACAGGGAATGTGATAAATGACTAAAAAGCAGCAAAATCTGATAGTGTTCACAGTACACAAAAATAGGATGAATGTGAATAATATTGAATAAACAAATGATAAATAATAATCAATAATCAATAATAAATATACCCTGTAATGTTTAGTTTAATAAATATACCCTTTGAAAAAAGGAAAAAAGATAAATAGTACATTTTATATACAACTATATAGATCAGACCAGCGGCAGCCCGACCATATGGGGCGCAGGGGCTCGGCCCCCCTAATCCATACCTCCCAACATTTTGAGATGGGAATGAGGGACACCTACTAACAAATGTATGTAGGCATAGGACACGCCCCCTGCCACACCCCCTTAAAGGAGAATTAACCAAAAAAAGTTAATTAAATCCACAAGGACTTTTTTTTTTACCACTACTATTCCTTTATATTGGCTTTTAAACGGTACAAATGCAGCAATTTAGAAATTGGATGAAAGGTTTAGCACTGGGAAACACTTTTTGAAAGATAAAAAGTGCATTTTATATACAACTCTATAGATCAGACCAAAATGAGGGACAAATGAGGAGGGACAGAGGGACATTGCTCCAAATCAGGGACATTCCCTCGAAATCGGGGACAGTTGGGAGCTATTCCTAATCCATGCACCCGGCCCCTACTTTACATGCAGTGCATCCGACGCATGGATTCCAATGGGTTTTTTTTTTTTTTTTAGAAGCACGTGAATAGAGCCTGAGGCTCTAATTGGCTTCAAAAAAGGGTGGGCTCCGGGACGCAGAGCTCGGACGGATTGCCGGTGTTGTGACAAAATGAGCAACCTGGCAGAATGTGCAACCCGCGTCACTTCCTGTGATGTGGAATCAGCTGTAGCTCCAAACCACGCGCACTGTAGAGGCGAAACGCGTCATACATCCCTTCAGTGGAGGACGTTGGAGCACAGAGAAAATGCCCAACTGACTAGTGCGCATGCGCACGGCAGAGATCCACTAACACTTAAGACATTTTCATTGCTAAGCCGATCTTTGTACACCTTACACTCAACCTCATTACACCTATAGTAAGCAGGCGGGGCAGCGAACATCTTGCTGCACCAAACCCCGTTTTTGAATTAGCAAACTAATTTCAGTAATCGAGTGAGCATATCTACATAAAAAATATAGTAGCAAGATGTCCGCTGCCCCGCCTTCTTACTGTAGGTGTGCTGAGGTTGAGTGTAAGGTGTACCAGGATGGGCTTAGCAATGTAAATTTCATAAGTGTTAGTTGATTTCTGCCGTGCGTATGCGCTGTAGTCGGTCGGGCATTTTTTCAGGCAAATTCCTCTTTGCACCAGCGTCATCCACTGAAGACATGTATGACGGGTTGCGCATGGGCAGTGAGCGCGGTTTAGAGCTACAGCTGATTCCACGTCACAAGAAGTGACGCGGGTTGCACATTCTGCCAGGTTGCTCATTTTGTCAGAACACCGCCACTGGATCAGAGCAAAATGAGGGACAAATGAGGACAGAGGGACAATGTTTCAAATCAGGGACAGTCCCTTGAAATCAGGGACAGTTAGGAGATAAAAAATAAAATAGAAAAAAGAGGGCGCACCAGCCTTGTGCATTATCCTTTGATATGTTTATTTAAAGCGGAGGTCTGTCAAAAAAAATAAATATTTAAAGCCAGCAGCTACAAATACTACAGCTGCTGACTTTTAATAAATGGACACTTACCTGTCCAGGGTGCCCGCGATGTGGGCAGCCGAAGCCGAGCAAGATTCTGCAGGGGTCTACGCCCGGAAGTGGGTGCAAATACCTGTATTATACAGGTATCTGCACCCCCTCCCCCCTGAAAGGTGCCAAATGTGACACCGGAAGGGGGGAGGGTTCCGAAAAGCGGAGGTTCCATTTCTGTGTGGACCTCCGCTTTAAAGAGAAAGTATTAAAAACTACTCACAAGCATGGAAAGAAAACCACAATGTAACAGTCTTTGGCTTATGACAATCCGTCTACTGATAGCAGTCTCCAGATCCTAGAGAGAGGACGTGTGAACCACTGCTGGCTGACGCGTTTCAAAGGATTACCTTCTTCCTCAGAGGAAGAAGGTAATCCTTTGAAACGCGTCAGCCAGCAGTTTTCTTTTTTGACTGCTAGGATACCCCTATCCTGCAGGGCAGCAAGGCCTGAAATATTATCCACGCTGAACTTTGGATCACCTGGTCAACACATTTGTGCGCAAGGGTATTTGTTTTGCTACAGTTGGGAGATATGAACTAGCCAAAATGTGGCTAAAGTTGGCCCCCTCCATCTTTTGATTGAAAGAGGCATGCTTAAAATTGTTGAAGGAACAGCGGTTGTATCCAACCTTATTCAGGTATTCTGACAGCGGACGGCGGATGTCAGAACACAATAGCTGAGTGGGAGATTTGTCCGTCTGTTGCAGTGTAACAGGGATGGAGGAATCTATTTAATTTTTTTCATTCAGTCTGCAGGACAATCTAAGACAGTAATAGTGGATGGCCTACAGTAGACTTTACATTGTAAGCTCCTTGAGGTCAGGGACTGATGTGAATGTATAATATGTAAAGTGCTGTGTAAACAGACAATGCTGTCCCTGCGGACATACCAGGTCTCACTTTTTTCCTTTTAGACATTGCTCTAAGTATATGTACTAAATAAAGCTACAAAATACATAGTTGGTTGTTTATTTGAAAAATTCTTTAACCTTTATTCCAGGTCATATTATACCGCCATTACTATACTGAAGCAACACATAACTCCTTTTCAATCGCTTCACCTCACAGAACCTGATTTTTTTTTTTTTATTCTTTTCACCTATTTCAACAAATGTTTATGCTTTGTAAGAAGCTAAACCTCATTCTATTAATCAGAGAAATCTGATTGTATTTGTGTGCAATGGGGTGGGTTGGAAGCCAAGGAGAGCAATTTTTGTAAGAACCTAAACCTCATTCTACTATATTCCAAGTCAGAGAAATCTGATTGTTAGCACCATGCTATTTGTTTTTCTGTGCAGCAGGGTGGGTGGGAAGCCAAGGGGAACATTTTTTTGTATGTTGTCCTGGTAATGACTGAAAAATCTGTAATAAAAAATATCTGATTACAATTTTTTTAAATCCGCTGGTGTGAATGTGTTCTTGTAGCATATAAACCAGTAATGGCCATCTTTCTTGATATGTGGGGGTTTCAAGAGTCACACATAAAATTCAGTAAATATTTAGAGACAGCAGACACACAACAGGATATAGTCAATGGGCACGATACAAGAGATGGTCAGAGACCACAAACATGATACAAGAGATGGTCAGAGACAGCAGACATGATACAAGAGATGGTCAGAGACCACAGACATAATTCAAAAGATGGCCAGAGACCACAGACATAATACAAAAGATTGCCAGAGACCACAGAAATGATAAAATAGATGGTCAGAGACTGCAGGCATCATACAGGAGATGGTCAGAGACTGAAGACATAATACAAGAGATGGTCAGAGTCTGCAGACATGATACAAGAGATGGCCAGAGACCACAGCCTTGATACAAGAGATGATCAGAGACTGCAGACATGAAACAGGAGATGGTCAGAGTCTACAGACATGATACAAGAGGTGGTCAGAGACTGCAGACATGATACAGGAGATGGTCAGAGACCATAGACATGATACAAGAGATGGTAAGAGACTGCAGACATGATACAAGAGATGGTCAGAGACTGAAGACATGATACAGTAGATGGTCAGAGTCTACAGACATGATACAAGAGATGGTCAGAGACTGCAGACATGATACAAGAGGTGGTCAGAGACTGCAGACATGATACAAGAGCTTTGTCAGAGACGGCAGACATTATACAAGAGATCATCAGAGACCACAAACACGATACAAGACATGGTCAGAGACAGCAGACATGATACAAGAGATGGTCAGAGACTGCAGACATGATAGAAAGAGAGGGTCAGAGATTGCAGACATGATAGAAAGAGATGATCAGAGATTGCAGACATGATACAAGATATGGTCAGAGATCAAAGACATGATACAATAGATGGTCAGAGAGTGCAGACATGACAGAAATATATGGTCAGAGACTGCAGACCTGATACAACAGGTGGTCAGAGGCTTCAGACATGATTCAAGAGATGGTCAGAGAATGCAGACATGCTAGAAATATATGGTCAGAGACTGCAGACCTGATACAACAGGTGGTCAGAGACTTAGGACATGATACAAGAGATGGTCAAAAACTACAGACATGATACAAGAGATCGTCAGAGACCACAGACATGATACAAGAGATGATCAGAGACTGCAGACATGATACAAGAGGTGGTCAGAGACTGCAGACATGATACAAGAATTGGTCAGAGTCTACAGACATGATACTGGAGATGGTCAGAAACTCCAGACATGATACAAGAAATGGTCAGTGACCATAGACATGATACAAGATATGGTAAGAGGTTGCAGACATGATACTGGAGATGGTCAGAGACTGTAGACATGATACAAGAGATGGTCAGAGGCTACAGACATGATACTGGAGATGGTCAGAGACTGTAGACATGATAAAAGAGGTGGTCAGAGACGGCAGACATTATACAACAGATCATCAGAGACCGCAGACATGATACAAGAGATGGTAAGAGATTGCAGACATGATAAAACGAGATGGTAAAAGACTGCAGACAGGATAGAAAGAGACGGTCAGAGATTGCAGACAAATAAAAAAAAAATGTATATATATATATATATATATATATATATATATATATATATATATATATATATATATATTTTGCAATCTTCAATCTAAAATATGTAACAAATAAAAAAAATTCTAGGTTGACCAATGATAATTTTAAAACAACTAATATTACTGTACATAAGAAGTGCAAACTGTATTCTAAAATTTGTCCCATTCAGAATGACACCTAATGCAGCAAAGCATAGTGAAGTCATTTACAAAAGAAAATAATGACAGTTTTTCTTTAAATTTACAAAAAGAAATTTGTAAACAAAAGGACAAAAAATGAAAAAAGGTTAGTGACACTTTCCTCTGGTTTTGCAGGGTGAGCTAAAAGGTTTACTTGGCTCCTTCAAAGCCACTTTCCTTGCTCCCCCAACCACTGCATTTAACTGAAGGGACCAGGGAGAGAAAGCCCAGTATAAACATCCAAGGACCAAGGAAAGAAAGCTCAATATAAAGGACCAAGGAAAGAAAGCTCAATATAAAGGACCAAGGAGGGAAAGCTCAATATAAAGGACCAAGGAGAGAAAGCTCAATATAAAGGACCAAGGAGAGAAAGCTCAATATAAAGGACCAAGGAGAGAAAGCTCAATATAAATGTCCAGCGACCATGGAGAGAAATCCCAATGTAAACGCCCAGGGACCCGGGAGAGAAAGCCCCTTATAAACGTCCAAGGAGCAAGGAAAGAAAACAGAGTAAAAATGTCCAAGGACCAAGGAGAGAAAGCCCAGTACAAATGTCCAGAGACCAGTGAGAGTAGGTCCAGTATAAATGTCCAGGGACCAGGGAGTAAAAGCTCAGTATAAATGTCCAGGGACCAGGGAGAGAAAGCCCAGTATAAATTTCCAGGGTCCAGGGAAAGAAAACCCAGCATAAATGTCTAGGGACCAGGGAGAAAAAGCCTAGCATACTACATTCAATTGATAGGACCAGGGAAAGTCCAGAATAAATGTCTAGGGACCAGGGAAGGAAAGTCCAGTTTACATGTCCAGGAAACACGAGAGAAAGCCCAGCATAAATGTCCAAGAACCCGGAGAGAAAGCCCAGCATAAATGTCCAAGACCCCGGAGAGAAAGCCCAGCATAAATGTCCAAGAACCTGGAGAGAAAGCCCAGCATAAATGTCCAAGAACCCGGAGAGAAAGCCCAGCATAAATGTCCAAGAACCCGAAGAGAAAGCCCAGCATAAATGTCCAAGAACCCGAAGAGAAAGCCCAGCATAAATGTCCAAGAACCCAGAGAGAAAGCCCAGCATAAATGTCCAAGAACCCGAAGAGAAAGCCCAGCATAAATGTCCAAGAACCCGGAGAGAAAGCCCAGCATAAATGTCCAAGAACCCGGAGAGAAAGCCCAGCATAAATGTCCAAGAACCCGAAGAGAAAGCCCAGCATAAATGTCCAAGAACCCGGAGAGAAAGCCCAGCATAAATGTCCAAGAACCTGGAGAGAAAGCCCAGCATAAATGTCCAAGAACCCAGAGAGAAAGCCCAGCATAAATGTCCAAGAACCCAGAGAGAAAGCCCAGCATAAATGTCCAAGAACCCGAAGAGAAAGCCCAGCATAAATGTCCAAGAACCCGGAGAGAAAGCCCAGCATAAATGTCCAAGAACCCGGCGAGAAAGCCCAGCATAAATGTCCAAGAACCTGGAGAGAAAGCCCAGCATAAATGTCCAAGAACCTGGAGAGAAAGCCCAGCATAAATGTCCAAGAACCCGGAGAGAAAGCCCAGCATAAATGTCCAAGAACCCGGCGAGAAAGCCCAGCATAAATGTCCAAGAACCTGGAGAGAAAGCCCAGCATAAATGTCCAAGAACCTGGAGAGAAAGCCCAGCATAAATGTCCAAGAACCCGGAGAGAAAGCCCAGCATAAATGTCCAAGAACCCGAAGAGAAAGCCCAGCATAAATGTCCAAGAACCCGGAGAGAAAGCCCAGCATAAATGTCCAAGAACCCGGCGAGAAAGCCCAGCATAAATGTCCAAGAACCTGGAGAGAAAGCCCAGCACAAATGTCCAAGAACCCGGAGAGAAAGCCCAGCATAAATGTCCAAGAACCTGGAGAGAAAGCCCAGCATAAATGTCCAAGAACCCAGAGAGAAAGTCCGGTATATATTTCCAAGCACCAGGGAGAGAAAATACCGTATAAATGTCTAGGGATCAGGGGGGGGGGGGTAAAGCCCAGTGTTAATGTCCAGGAACCATGGAGAGAAAGCCCAATATAAATGTCCAGGTACCAGGGAGAAAGAGTCGAGTATATATATATGCCCAGGAACCAGAAAGAGAAAATGCAGTATAAATGTCTAGGGACCAGGGGGGTAAAGCCCAGTGTTAATGTCCAGGAACCATGGAGAGAAAGCTCAATATAAATGTCCAGTTACCAAGAAGAGAGAGTCCAGTATCTATGCCGAAAGAGAGAAGGCCCAGTATAGACATCCAAGGACCAAGGAGAGAAAGCCCAGCATAAATGCCCAGGGACCAGGGGAGAAAGCCCAAGGGTCACTTTAAATATGAGTATTGCAAAAAGGAACTGCAGAAAAATAATAGCTAAGGAGAGAGGGTAAGGAAGGAGTTAACTAGAGCTGATTATAGGTAACTAAGGGATAATAGAGGCTAAATAGGTAAATTTTGTATTAATTGTGTAATTGTTTTTCTTTCAAAACTGTCATCATCTGCAGAACAAATGTCACTCCTTTGATCTGCATATAAGAGATCGGTAGGAACGTGTGGTAATCCTGCTGAAAATAGCAGCACAACAGCCTTGGCTGTGAAAAAGGACCAGAGCTTACGAGGTACACTCTAGGAAATTGGATGGGAGTTTTTGGGGCGTACCTTGTATGTCCAAAGTGGATAAAGATGAAGATCAATATGGCAGATCTCAGTTTTCTGGATTCTAGGTTTTCTGAACGTCACTATCCAGTTCCCTTGGGCTAAAGGTCCACACCCCTTGAAATGTTCCACATTTTTTCATGTTACAACCAAAAATGTAAATGTATTTTATTGGGAATTTTTGTTCCCACACACATTGGCACATAATTGTGAAATGGAAGGAAAATGATAAATGGTTTTCAATTTTTTTTTTACAAATAAATATGTAAAAATTGTGGTGTGCATTTGTATTCAGCCCCCTTTACTCTGATACCCCCAACTATAATCTAGTGGAACCAATTGCCTTCAGAAGTCACCTAATTTGTACATAGAGTCCACCTTTGTGTAATTTAATCTCAGTATAAATACATCTGTTCTGTGAAGCCCTCAGAGGTTTGTTAGAGAACCTTAGTAAAGAAACAGCATCATGAAGGCCAAGAAACACACCAGACAGCATAGCTCCCAACTGTCACTGATTTTGAGCGACTGTCCCTGATTTGGAGCAATGTCCCTCTTTCCCCCTCATTTGTCCCTCATTTTGGTCTGATCCATATAGTTGTATATAAAATACACTTTTTATCTTTCAAAAAGTGTTTCCCAGTGCTAAACCTTTCATCCAATTTCTAAATTGCTGCTTTTGTACATTTTAAAAGCCATTATAAAGGAATAGTAGTGGTAAAAAAAAAAAGCCCCTGTGGATTTAATTAACCTTTTTTTGGTTAATTTTCCATTAACCTCCCTGGCGGTATGATTCTGTCAGATTTTAGGTGCAGAAAGCGGTACAATTATTTTGCATGGAAATTTGGCGTTTTATATTGTAGGCCTGTAATTCTTAGGAATTACTCACTTAAATCTGTCCAAAAAAGAGTCTAGTAGACATCCCGGGTATGATAAAGTTTGAAACACAAAATCATAAATTATAATAAATAACTATAAATAATGATAACAAATAATAATATAATAATTGCCGCATACACACGATCATTTTTCATGCCGTTAAAAATGCCATTTTTAAAAATGGCCATTAAAACCGATTCATGTCGTTTTTTTTAACGATGTGAAAAACGATAGTGTGTATGCTTTTACGAGGGGAAAAAAACCGCACATGCTCAAAATCAAGTATGAGACGGGAGCGCTCATTCTGGTAAAACTAGCGTTCGTAATGGAGATAGCACATTCGTCACGCTGTAACAGACTGAAAAGCACGAGGCTGAAAAGCACGAATCGCCGCTCAACAAAGTTTACTAACATGAAGGGTGGTGCCATTCGAACGGAACTTCCCCTTTATAGTGCCGTCGTACGTGTTGTACGTCACTGCGCTTTGCTCGAGTGTTTTTTTTAATGATCGTGGGGATGCAAGACAGGCTTGAGAGGAAACATGAAAAAAAATGACGAGAAAAACATCGGCTTAAAAAATGGCATTAAAAACGTACGTGTGTACGCGGCATTTTAATAAAAATTATTCAATAATGTAATCAAATCAAAAACACTGAAATTTGCTCAGTTTCAGAATTGTCGCTGTCATTACTTTTAGTGTTTGATGACGAATTTCCCCACAAATCGCTATCGCTCAATTCTGCAAGTGATTCTAATTTATTATCGCTGTTTTCTAGCTGGTCTAAAACCACTTTTGACATAAAGGGACACTTTTTGGTTGCTATGGACAATCTCCAGTTTCCAGGCAGAAAAAACTGTATTTATGTAGCGGGTATGTACTTTCCCGGGTGTAAATTTGAATTTGACAGAGACATTAGTGATGTGTAATTCCCTGCAGCCCAGTAGGTGGCGCTGTTGCCCTAGGCTGGGGTTGAATCATTGCTGTGTGCTGTGCCTCCTTTTTGTCCTCCCTCGGCAGCGGTATGGTGGGGCGGGGAACCCGCCGTGCTTGCTGGGAGAGGGTATAAAGGGGCCGGCCATCTTTGTCATAAGGTCGAAGTCCCAGGCACCTTCAGCTTGTGGACGGTGGTTCGTGTCGGTCCTCTGGGTGGCCTAGGCCTAGAGGACAGCCAGAGGTCGTGTTCCATCCCAGGCACCTTTAGCCTGGGGTGAGGTACTCGGATGGAGGTCCGGAGCTCAGTGCCCAACACTGAGTTCCGCGAGAGAAGGAGATCCTAGGGAACCCCGGGAGTGGGTACCCGAATCCGTGAAGGCGCAATGGACCGGGGGGAGCTCCTCACTTGAAGACCCGGTGCAGCATATTGCCGGTGACAGGTAAGCCTCTCGTCGGAGACCGCCTGGAAGGAAATTCCCCTCGCTCGGAGACCGTAACCCACTTTCAGGAAGGAGTGTTGAACTTTAATGGTGTGGGGCTCATTTCCTGACAGACATTGTTCAAGGTAATACAAGAACGTTGCTTATACCGCACTGACACATGTGGTGGAAGCCAGGCGTGGTGTCCCCGTTCCCTCCCCTCTAAGATACCCCTAGACAAGAGAAAGACGAGACGAGAGAAAGAGGGGAGTGGAGGTGGCCGCTACACGTGGGGGCTCGTTCGGGATAGTGTTGTGCACCACAGTATTGAATGTGTCTGTTGGAAGAGTTAAGTGAATAGGCAGGCCTTCATTGGCCGAAGTGCATCCCTGCTCGAAGTCGTGGACATGACCCAATGAAGGGAAAGGCCCGCGCAGAAGAGTGGAAAGAGGGGGAAAATCAGCCGTGTGAAGTACTACACGTGGGGGCTTCTATTGCACTGCGCCACCAGGCCCACCCCCATCGCTTAGTTCGTGGGCGTGACTCAGAAACAGAAAAGAAGAAAAGCCAGCGAACTGGAGCAAAGGGGAGGAGTCCAATACGTGTGAAGGACTACACGTGGGACATTGGCGCAAAAACTCTGCAGTGTGCGATGGATCAGCAACAGGTCGCCATGTTTGGACACACCTCGTGGATTCCAGTTCACCCTTCCACCACGACTTTGACTGCTGCTGCTCCGGTAACAGATACGGGGATCCGACTAAAGCCAAGGGGTCGATTCGCCCTGTACTCGTGCATGGACGTTGAGGCCCTGGGTGTGATTTGTCCCGGGTGTTCGGGACTGGTGTGCCAGTTGAAGCCGTTCGGACGTTGTGAGGCCTGTGGGGAGTTCCTGTTCGAAGTGGATCCGGCGGTGGAGAGGCCGAGGACCATTTACCCCGGCCGGGCTTCAGGCAACACCACTCAGAGAGGAGGAATCACTGCTGTGAGAGTCACCCCTGCGCACACTGCAACGACCGCGGAGGAGGTCGTAAAACCCCAACGGGAGAAATCCGAGGATGCTGACTCGGTCACCAATGTCTCGCAGCCTTCACCACCGAAGAGAAAGACCGTCATGGTAGCCCCGACCAGCGGTTGTGGTGGACCGTCTCACCCCGCTTACGCCCGGCCCGGATGGATCCGTTGACAAGAGTTCCGGCATCCCGCTTCAAGTAAAGGCCGAGGTAAGCCAGGCGGAGAGATTTGGTGTGTGGGTGGAGGTGTCGGGAAGTCATGGCCTAGCGAATCCGCGGGAGGTGGTGGCTCCGTTTCTACAACCGGCTACATACCCGCGGAGGAGTGTGACACCTCTGACCTGGAGTCGCTCTCGGAGACGACGTTGCTATAGACGATTTGTTTGCCGGGAAGGGCTGGGACAAAGTACCTCTCGCTTCATCTCGGAGGATCAGAGATCCATCCATCTACAGGGGAAATTACACCCCGGGTGGAGGCATCAGCGCCTGAAGAGAGGTCCGGTCCCCAGGCTGCTTCTACATCTCCGGTGCCATCTGTACCGAAGGCCGGGGAAAAGAGACTGCTGCTGCGGGCACCTATGCCCAGATCAGATGTGATCAAGGTCCCTCGCCACCCGGACTCGATAGTTTTGCCTGGTGAAGGGGACAAAGCTACCATGCCTCCTTTGGCGAGATTGCAACGGCTATTTGGTCAGAAGGTTGCTGCAGACTATGGATGGGAGTATCCATACTTATCGAAGGAACTGCTCTATGAGGTGGAAGTGTGCCGGGAGCGCTGGTACAATGACTTTGTGTGGACCCACCTTCAGGTTCCCCACGCCCGCAGGTACCTGGCATGCTCTCCAAAGGCCTCTCAACGTTTTAAAGACTGCAAGGCAGAATGGACGTTGGGACGACACATCCATGCAGATAAAGTGTTGATCCGGCGCAAAGAAGGAGAAGATGTGGAGTATCATCTGGAAAACCATGGATCAGCACTTGAAACCACTTGTTCTGCCGCATCCCCACTTTTACCTGTAGGAGAAAAGAGACTCCGTTCTTATCATGCTGCTGAACTTTCTGGGGCCAGTTGCTTTTGTGCCCGGAGGAATGAAGAACTGTTCCTGTTTGTTCTTCACTTTTCCTGCAAGAGATTATGGACTCTGGGGTAGATAGGGCCGAAAGAAAATAAGAAAGTTCCACGAGTGCAGTTACTGCGGTGCTGTCACCAGGTGGCAGTGTTGCACAACGTTAAGACACTTTTCATGCACTCACTCTTTGGAGAAAAGGGATTTCTTCTCGGAGAAGTTTCTTTTCCATTACACGAATACATGTGTCAGGGTTATGTGTGTTAATCCTTTTTTTTCCCTCTGCAGGAGAACATCCCATCAAGTTTACTGAGGATGGGGTGGGTCTTAGTTAGGATGGGTGGGAAAAGTCAAATGTGAATATGTGATTCAAAGTTATGGATCAGTGCTGTTGTTTCTCTTCTGTCTTTAATCCCTTTCTTTACAGGGCTCAGACACAATGTTTCAGTTGGATAGTTTTTTTCAAAAAGTTTTATATTTTTGTACAATTGTTAGTCGGTTTCTGGATTGGATTGTGTCAGCCGTTGAGGGCATGATTTACTCCAGACACTGGGGACCAGTGTCAAACCACCAGGGGGAGAGTGTAGCGGGTATGTACTTTCCTGGGTGTAAATTTGAATTTGACAGAGACATTAGTGATGTGTAATTCCCTGCAGCCCAGTAGGTGGCGCTGTTGCCCTGGGCTGGGGTTGAATCATTGCTGTGTGCTGTGCCTCCTTTTTGTCCTCCCTCGGCAGCGGTATGGTGGGGCGGGGAACCCGCCGTGCTTGCTGGGAGAGGGTATAAAGGGGCCGGCCATCTTTGTCATAAGGTCGAAGTCCCAGGCACCTTCAGCTTGCGGACGGTGGTTCGTGTCGGTCCTCTGGGTGGCCTAGGCCTAGAGGACAGTCAGAGGTTGTGTTCCATCCCAGGCACGCCTGGGGTGAGGTACTTGGATGGAGGTCCGGAGCTCAGTGCCCAACACTGATTTCCGCGAGAGAAGGAGATCCTAGGGGACCCAGGGGTTGGGAACCCGAATCCGTGAAGGCGTAATGGACCGGGGGGAGCTCCTCACTTGAAGACCTGGTACAGCATATTGCCGGTGACAGGTGAGCCTCTCGTCGGAGACCGCCTGGAAGGAAATTCCCCCCTCGCTCGGAGACCGTAACCCACTTTCAGGAAGGAAAGTGGAGAATACATTGTGTCTGGGCCTATTCGCATCCACACCTCCTTTCCTGTTCTGTTCCTACTAAGGGAGTTCAACTGATTGTGTTCATTCGAGAAGAATAAAGGAGTGTTGAACTTTAATGGTGTGGGGCTCATTTCCTGACAGACATTGTTCAAGGTGACTCTTGGAGGGAGGATCCAGGTGCACAGCACTGACCCAAAGGTAATACAAGTACGTTGCTTATACCGCACAGACACATGTGGTGGAGGCCAGGCATGGTGTCCCCGCTCCCTCCCCTCTAAGATACCCCTAGACAAGAGAAAGACGAGATGAGAGAATGAGGGGAGTGGAGGTGGCCGCTACATTTATAATATAAAAGTGCATGCAGGACACTGGACAAACAACTAGGGACAAAGGGGATGTGTAATTATTTGATACAGTACTGTAATCCGTAAGATTACAGTATACTGTATGTGTATTGTGTGTTTTTACTTTTTTGAATTTGGCACCGTTCTCCGCCTCCGTGCGCCGCAACGTCGCAGGGAATGGAGCTCGGCGGCATTGTGTGTGCATTGAGCGAGGACACGGCTCGCACACACTGCGGGGAGACATCGCAGGATCCAGGGGACAAGGTAGGTAACTCTCCCTGTATCCTGCGATGCAGAACGAGTCTGGTTCGGGGTTACCGCTAATGGTGCTGAAATCTTACCCCGAGCCTGACTCGGGAATACCGCCAGGGAGGTTAAGGGGGTGTGGTAGGGGGCGTGTCCTATGCCTACATATGTTTGTTAGTAGGTGTCCCTCATTCCCATCTCAAAATGTTGGGAGATATGAGACAGGTCAGGGATAAAGTTGTGGAGAAGTTTAAAGCAGGATTATGTTATAAAAAATATCCCAAGCTTTGAACATCTCACGGAGCTCTGTTCAATCCATCATCCGAAAATGGAAAGAGTATGGCACAACTGCAAACCTACCAAGACATGGCCGTCCACCTAAACTGACAGGCCGGGCAAGGAGAACAATAATCAGAGAAGCAGCCAAGAGGCTCATGGTAACTCTGGAGGAGCTGCAGAGATCCACAGCTCAGGTGGGAGAATCTGTCCACAGGACAACTATTATGCCGCGTACACACGACCGTTTTTAATGTCATTGAAAAAAAGGCCTTTTTTCTCGACGTGATTCTTCTCAAGCCTGCCTTGCCTACACATGATCATGAAAAAAAATGCTTGAGCAAAGCGCGGTGACATACGAAATGTACGACGGCACTATAAAGGGGAAGTTCGCGCTTTTCAGCCTCGTGCTCTTCAGTCCGTTACAGCGTGACGAATGTGCTATCTCCATTACGAACGCTAGTTTTACCAGAACGAGCGCTCCCGTCTCATCACTTGCTTCTGAGCATGCGTGTTTTTTTCACGACGTTAAAGCCTACACACGGCCGTTTTTCATGACGAGAAAAACGACGACATGAAAAACGATGAAAAAAATTAGAGCATGTTCCAAATTTTTAATGATCATTTTTCAAGTTGTGAAAAATGCTCTGGAGCTCACACACGATCGTTTTTAATGACCAAATTAAAAATAGGCATTTTTCTCGTCATGAAAAACGGTCGTGTGTAAGCGGCATTAGTCGTGCACTCCACAAATCTGCCCTTTAAAGTGGCAAGAAGAAAGCCATTGTTGAAAGAAAGCTATAAGAAGTCCTGTTTGCAGCTTGCGAGAAGCGTCGTGATGCACATGCTGGGCACCACAGACCTATAACATCAACTTTTGTAATACAATATACCCTTTGTATACTGCACTCCACAGGATGTCAACTGATCAAAAGAAAATCATAAGAATCAGATTCATATCCACCAACCTCAGAGGCCTTTTAAATTATGAACCCATTGATTTATCAAAGCCCTAGCCCAACAGGCTACTTACAGATAAGATCTTTAAGTCCTGTCCACTATTCTGTATTACCATAGTGATCGGTGGGGAATTTCTTATCTGGTATCACTATTCTGTATAACCATAGTGGTTGGTGGCGAATTGCCTATTTAGAGCACAACACAGGATTCCCCCAAACAGTGAGCCTAAATATACTTTGGGTGCAAGTGGGTGAATGAAATTTTGTCCAATAGACTCTGATGGTGAGTTTTCCCCCAGTAGTTTGTGTCTCTGCCCCTCCCACAATGGTGAGATTTCCCTGCAGTAGTTTGTGTCTCTGCCCCTCCCACAATGATGAGGTTTCCCTGCAGTAGTTTGTGTCTCTGCCCCTCCCACAATGGTGAGATTTCCCTGCAGTAGTTTGTGTCTCTGCCCCTCCCACAATGATGAGGTTTCCCTGCAGTAGTTTGTGTCTCTGCCCCTCCCACAATGATGAGGTTTCCCTGCAGTAGTTTGTGTCTCTGCCCCTCCCACAATGGTGAGATTTCCTGCAGCAGTTTGTGTCTCTGCCCCTCCCACAATCGTGAGATTTCCCTGCAGTAGTTTGTGTCTCTGCCCCTCCCACAATTATGAGATTTCCCTGTAGTAGTTTGTGTCTCTGCCCCTCCCACAATGGTGAGATTTCCTGCAGTACTTTGTGTCTCTGCCCCTCCCACAATCGTGAGATTTCCCTGCAGTAGTTTGTGTCTCTGCCCCTCCCACAATTATGAGATTTCCCTGTAGTAGTTTGTGTCTCTGCCCCTTCCACAATCGTGAGATTTCCCTGCAGTAGTTTGTGTCTCTGCCCCTCCCACAATGGTGAGATTTCCTGCAATAGTTTGTGTCTCTGCCCCTCCCACAATGGAGATTTTGCTGCAGTAGTTTGTGTCTCTGCCCCTCCCACAGTTGTAGGATCTCCCTGCACGTTTGGAGTATGTATCAGTAGGATATCTCACTGTGTCCTGCTGTCTCCTCCGCTCATCCATGCTAAACCTGATTACTAAGAACTCAGCGGAAGGAAAGTATCAGTTCCACACAACCAAATTCCTGCTTCTGTTTCCAGAATGAAGTTTCTAAGCAAATAAAACAAACAATTGGCTGCTAAATGTATTATAAATCAGCGACTCCCCTGTTTAACCACTTCCCACCCGGCCACTGTATATATACGGCCGGGTGGGTGCTCTCTCCTTCTGAGTGGACGTTCCTGAACGTCCTTCAGAAGGAGCGTGATCGCGTGCGCGCGCGCACCCGCGCGATCCCGATGCGCGCGTGTCCTGCGGACACGCCGCATCTCGGAACAGCAGGAGGGCACTGTGATTCGCCCTCCTGATCGGCACGATGGCTGTGTGTAATCACAGCCATCGTGATGTAAACACAGAGGGGGGGGCTGGCACTTGTGAGGGGATCGCGCCGCCACGTGCACGCGCAGCGGCGCGATCCCGATCTGCCTGTACCCCCCAGAGATAGAAGGTGTGTGCAAACAGGAGGGCCATGTGATTGGCCCTCCTGATGACATGACGGCTGTCCAATGACAGCCGTCATGTAATGTAAACACAGAGCAGTTGTAACTGCTCTGATCTCTTCCTCTCCTCACACAGAGCCTGTCAGTGAGGAGAGGAAGAGACAATCTGTGCTGCAGCCGGGAGATCAGTGAGTTTTTAGCTGTTTGTCTGCTGTTTACCCACTGATCACCCAGCTAGTGTCCCCAAAACAGTGTCCCCAAAACACAGTGTCCCCAAAACACAGTGTCCATAAAACACAGTGTCCATAAAACAGTGAAAACATCTGCCCGCCAACATCTTGCGCATCTGCCCGCCAACATCTTGCGCATCTGCCCGCCAACATCTGGCACAGCTGCCCGCCAACATTTGGCACAGCTGCCCGCCAACATCTGGCCGCCAACAGCTGCCCACCAACATCTGGCACATCTGCCCGCCAACATCTGATCGCCAGCATCTGACCGCCAACAGCTGCCCGCCAACAGCTGGCACATCTGCCCGCCAACATCTGCCCTGCCAACATCTGGCACATCTGACTCCCAACATCTGGCAGTAAACATCTGCCCGCCAACAGCTGTCACATCTGCCCGCCAACAGCTGCCACATCTGCCCGCCAACAGCTGCCACATCTGCCCACCATCTGCCCGCCAACAGCTGCCCGCCAACATCTGGCACAGCTGCCCGCCAACATCTGATCGCCAGCATCTGACCACCAACAGCTGCCCGCCAACAGCTGGCACATCTGCCCGCCAACATCTACCCTGTCAACATCTGGCACATCTGACTCCCAACATCTGGCAGTAAACATCTGCCCGCCAACAGCTGCCACATCTGCCCGCCAACATCTGGCCGCCAACATCTGACATCTGCCCGCCAACATCTGACCGCCAACAGCTGCCCTGCCAACATCTGGCACATCTGCCCGCCAACATCTGACACATCTGGCCGCCAACATCTGACCGCCAACAGCTGCCCGCCAACATCTGCCCTGCCAACATCTGGCACATCTGACCACCAACATCTGGCACATCTGACCGCCAACATCTGGCACATCTGCCCACATGGCTAAACGATTCTACAGCAGCGAGGAGGCTCTCCAGATACTCCAGGGTATGTCGGACGAGAGTAGCGAGGAACTCTCTCTGTCAGAATCGGATAGTGAATATTATCCAGAGGAAAGTAGTGGCTCTGAAATAGAAACTGAGGATAGAATCGTAACAAGTGAGATCAGGAGTTATGAGCAGGCGCCGCAGACATCCACCAGCAGCGCAGCACTCCAGGACATCCACCAGCAGGCATCCACCAGCAGCGCAGGACTCCATGATGATATGCAGGCATCCACCAGCAGCGCATCACGCCAGGATAGGCAGGCATCCGCCAGCAGCGCATTACGCCAGGATAGGCAGGCATCCGCCAGCAGCGCATCACGCCAGGATAGGCAGGCATCCGCCAGCAGCGCATCACGCCAGGATAGGCAGGCATCCGCCAGCAGCGCATCACGCCAGGATAGGCAGGCATCCGCCAGCAGCGCATCATGCCAGGATAGGCAGGCATCCGCCAGCAGTTCTGCAACTTTTCTAGAGGATAGGCCAAATGCTAGCAATGGGGCGTCCCATCAACAACGAGGCAGGGCCCATACTAGCCTCCCCGATCTTCTACTGTATCCAACATGGCTGCCCGATACGTCAGTAGAACCTATCATTCCCCCTTTTACAGCCCAGCCAGGCCCTCAGATACAGTCGGAAAATGCTACCCCGATTTATTATTTTGAATTATTTTTTACTGATGATATCCTAACCTACATTGTGGAGCAGTGTAATCTATACGCCAGTCAATATATAGCCAACAATCCAAATTCTTCCTATGCCCGTCCTTTTGTTTGGAAACCCCTCACCGTGGAAGAATTTAAAATTTTCCTTGGCCTAACCCTCAACATGGGGCTGACAAAAAAAAATGAACTCCATTCCTACTGGTCTACCCGACCTATCTACCACATGCCAATCTATTCATCTTTTATGAAAAGAACCCGTTACGAGATGATAATGAGGTTTCTACACTTCAACGACAATGCCCAATGCCTCCCTCGAAATCATCCCAATTATGATAAATTATTTAAAATTCGGCCCCTAATCAATTTTTTTTGCGCCAGCTTCAAGCAGATGAGAAAAAGAAACCCTGGACTGCCGCACTCTGTATAGACAGTTATTTATTCCAAAATTTCAGGTAAAAAATCCAAATTCAAAATAAATCCATAAATCCAAAACAACAAATGCAGATAGTGTGCATGCAGGGAAGGGTGGCTAACGCGTTTCACGTCACGAATTGACGCTTACTCATGAGCTATGAGTAAGCGTCAATTCGTGACGTGAAACGCGTTAGCCACCCTTCCCTGCATGCACACTATCTGCATTTGTTGTTTTGGATTTATGGATTTATTTTGAATTTGGATTTTTTACCTGAAATTTTGGAATAAATAACTGTCTATACAGAGTGCGGCAGTCCAGGGTTTCTTTTTCTCCCATGCATCAGTGCAGAGCCAGCACCTGTGTGAGTGACCGGGCGGAAGCAGCTATTTGGTGAATTCTCAAGCTTTTGAGCGGTACGTTTTTCCTTTCCTCAGCTTCAAGCAGATGTTTACCCCTGATGTAAATATATGTGTAGATGAATCATTAGTACACTTCACAGGAAGACTTGGAATAAAGCAATACCTCCCCAGTAAAAGAGCCAGACGTGGGGTAAAATTTTATAAGGCATGTGACAGGGCCACGGGTTACACATATGATTTTATAATTTATGAGGGAAAAGACAGACAGCTAAACCCCCCTGGATGCCCTACCTACATGGGAACAAGTGGCAAAATTGTCTGGCAGCTGATTGAACCATTGCTTGGGAAAGGTTACCACCTATACGTAGACAATTTCTATACAAGTCTCCCACTTTTTCGCCATCTGTACCAAAAGAAAACTGTGGCCTGTGGGACAGCACAGACCAACCGTAAAGGCTTCCCACAGAGATTGGTTGCCAAGAAACTGAAACAGGGGGAAATGGCCAGTATGCGGACTGAAGAGGTCCTAGCATTGAAGTGGAGAGATAAAAAAAGAGATGTCTACATCCTTTCCACAATGCATGATGACACCTTGGTGGAACTGCAGAGAAGAAGAGGCCCCGTCCAGAAGCCAAAATGTGTGCATGACTATAATCTTTACATGGGGGGGTGGATATGAATGACCAGATGATGCAGCCCTACTTGGCCACCAGGAAATCACTGTTTTGGTACAAAAAAGTTGCCATTTATTTGATGCAACTAGCCCTTTTCAATTCTTATATCATTTTTTCTAAGTGCACCCAAAGTTCCCTAACCTATCTAAAATTCCAAGAAGACTTGATCGAAGCCCTTCTCTATCCCCATGGCCAAGCCCCTCAACTAATTCGCTCCGATGCAGTAGCCAGACTCCACGAAAGGCACTTCTCCGAAATCCTCCCTCTTACCGAAACAGGTCGCAAACCCCCAAAAAAATGTCGTGTGTGTTCAAGTAGAGGAATTCGTCGTGACACCCGATACTACTGTCCCCAATGTCCCTCCCAGCCAGGCCTTTGTATTGGAAAGTGCTTTCAGAGCTATCATACTCTACTAAACTATTAGTAAAGTGAAGATGATTTTTTTTCCAGTTTCCACCATCTGCCATTTCTGTGAATGACCCGGACTGTTTTCGACTATGCCTCTGCCAACCATGTTTCTGCCTTCAACGTGAATTGACCTCGGCCTGTTAAATGACCATGCTTTTTGCCTGCCTCCTAAACTGATCATTTGAGTACAGCACAGGGGTCTCACATATTTGAGGGGCTCCAGAAAAGAGTTTCCGAGTGGAGAAAATGTTTTTCTCCAGGTTTTGTTTTTCTCGGATTAGGGTCTGGAGACTCGGAGGCTTCGTAGAGATTTGGGTGGGAAGAAGCCTCTACCCCTGTTCTTAGGTCTTTCCTGACCAAGGCCTAAATGTTATAGTGCTGCCACCTGAACTGGCCGTGCCTCTGCCTGCCACCTGAACTGGCCGTGCCTCTGCCTGCCACCTGAACTGGCCGTGCCTCTGCCTGCCACCTGAACTGGCCATTCCTCTGCCTGCCACCTGAACTGGCCATTCCTCTGCCTGCCACCTGAACTGGCCATGCCTCTGCCTGCCACCTGAACTGGCCATGCCTCTGCCTGCCACCTGAACTGGCCATGCCTCTGCCTGCCACCTGAACTGCCTGCTAAACCATGGACCATGTTCATAGGTTTCCATATCTCTGTTTCCCTGCTGGACAATTCCTGGACATTTCCTATGGCTGTCTGGACCAATGCTTTGACTGCTCTGGAACGGTATTCCTGCCTGCTAAAACCATAGGTGAGCCTTTTTTTTATTACCTTTTGCTCAGCAGAATGTATTTTGGGGTGTAATTCTTGGTGTGTACATGCTATGTGTTAGAAGCCTGAAGGTGCTACTTGCATGTTGGGCCTCTGTATGTGGCCAGGCTGTGGAAAAGTCTCACACATGGGGTATCACTATACTCAGGACGAGTAGCAGAATGTATTTTGGGGTGTTATTTTTGCTGTGTACATACTATGTGTTAGAAAGATCTTCTGAATTGACAACTTTGTGAAAAAAAAATATGTTTTAATTTTTTTTCCACACTTTCCAAAAACTTTTGGAAAGAAATTACATGTTCAAAAGACTTATTATGCCTCATAGAAAATACATTGGGTTGTTTTCTTTCCAAAATGGGGTCATTTTGTGGGTAATTCCATTGTCCTTGTTCTCCAGGGCCTTCAAAAATGTGATAGGTACTCAGGAAATGAAATGTGTAATTTATGCCTTTAGAGCGCCTGATGGTGCTACTTGGATGTTTGGCCTCCGTATGTGGCCAGGATGTGGAAAAGTCTCACACATGTGGTATCGCCATACTCAGGACGAGTAGCAGAATGTATTTCGGGGTGTTATTTTTGCTATGTACATACTATGTGTTAGAAAGATCTTCTAAATTGACAACTTTGTGAAAAAAAAATATGTTTTAATTTTTTTCCCACATTTTCCCAAAACTTTTGGAAAGAAATGACATGTTCAAAAGACTTATTATGCCTCATAGAAGATACATTGGGTTGTTTTCTTTCCAAAATGGGGTCATTTTGTGGGTAATTCCATTGTCCTTGTTCTCCAGGGCCTTCAAAAATGTGATAGGTACTCAGGAAATGAAATGTGTAATTTATGCCTTTAGAGCGCCTGATGGTGCTACTTGGATGTTTGGCCTCCGTATGTGGCCAGGATGTGGAAAAGTCTCACACACTGGGTATCGCCATACTCAGGATGAGTAGCAGAATGTATTTTGGGGTGTTATTTTTGCTATGTACATACTATGTGTTAGAAAGATCTTCTAAATTGACAATTTTGTGAAGAAAAAAAAAATATATATATATTTCTTAATTTTCCAAGGCATTGTGGGAAAAAAATTGCAACTTCAAAAAATTCACGATGCCTCTTACTAAATACCTCCGACTGTCTTCTTTCCAAAAAGTGGTCATTTGGGGGGTATTTGTACTGTCCTGACATTTTAGGGCCTCAAGAAATGAGATAGGCCATCAGTGCATTAGGATTGATCAATTTGCAATAATGCGTAGCTTAGTTTGTAGACTCTATAACTTTCACACAAACCAATTATCATACACTTATCAGGATTTTTTTACCAAAGACATGTAGCAGAATACATTTTGGCCTAAATTTTTGCCGAAATTTAAATTTGTTTGGATTTCTTTTAAAACAGAATGTAGAAAATGTTGTTTTTTTTCAAAATATTCGCTCTTTTTTCGCTTTTATCGCAAGAAATTGAAAATGAAATTGTGAACAAATACCACCAAAAGAAAGCTCTATTTGTGTGAACAAAATGATAAAAATTTCATTTGGGTACAGTGTAGCATGACTGAATAATTGTCATTCAAAGTGCGAGAGCACTGAAAGCTGAAAATTGGTCTGGGAAGGAAGGGGGTTTAAGTGCCCAGTATTGATGTGGTTAAAGGCGACCAGTACTTCTGCCAAAAACACCCATCCCATCCCCCACAGCCTCTTCATCAAAGCTGCCAGTGGTAGACATCCTCCATTTATAGACCATGGAGTGCCCATGGCTGGGCCATACCTACAACCTGCGGAGGACCTCTGATCATGTGACATGCGCTCCGAGACTGACCATAGAGGAGGACGCCGTTATCCTCTATAGATGAACCTGGTGCAGGCGAAACATATTACAGGACTGCTGGAAAGTGAACAAGCTGCCCGGCCCTGAGCAGGCCATGGCTGAGAATGTGAGACGTCAGAGGGTTTTACAGTAAAGGGGACCTTTAGTCATTTTTTTCATCTTTCCATCTATTAAATCTTCTGCCCTTGTTGTTGTTTTAACTTTGGATAGTAAAAAAAGTTTTTTTTCCTGCCAGTAAATCCCTTATACAGCCCACTTCCTATTTCTTGACTGGTAAAAAGCCTAGGCGTACGACATCATGCACAGCGCTCTCACTTTCACTCTAGTGAGAGTTTGCTAGGAAGGGAGGGGGGATGAGTCATAAGAGGGTCAATGAGAGCTGCAGAGCTGGAGGTGTGTCTGTGTAAATCCAGGAAGTGAACAGGCAGCAGCTTCAGCTGCCCACAGTTAAAATGGATGCAGCCAGACTATTTGGAGGGAGATTTCTGCAGCATATTTGGCAAGTACAGAATCACAGTATATAGAAAATAATACGCATAAGTGGTTGGAGGGAAGCTTCAGAATGGCAAAGATGTTTTTATTACAAATTATGTGAGCAGACTGCAGTTCCTCTTTAATATTACTGCCAAAAGCCCTGAACACACGATAGGTTTTACCAATGAAAACAGTCCGATGGACTTTTTTCATCGGACAAGCCGATCGTGTATGGGCCCCATCGGTCTTTTTTCCATCGGTGTTTAAAAATAGAACATGTTTTAAATTTATCCGATGGTTAAAAAACCGATAGCAAATTACTATCGTCTGTGGGGAACTCCATCGGATAAAAAACCCACGCATGCTCAGAATCAAGTCGACACATGCTCAGAAGCATTGAACTTCATTTTTCTCAGCTCATCAGAGTGTTTTACGTCACAGTGTTTGGGACGGTCGGATTTTTGACTGATGGTGTGTAGGCAAGACTGATGAAAGTCAGCTTCATCGGATTTCCGATGGAAAAATCCATCGGTTAAAAAACCATAGGAAATCCGATCGTGGGTACAGGGCTTTACCGTTTAATTGCACTTATAGCTTTAATTGATACATAATAAAAAAATATTATTTTTCCTATCAGCCTGAAATTCCCTTTTATTTGGTTGTATTGATAACGCTTTTGGGTGACGTATTTTCGATGATGAATTTTGGAGTAATGATTGGCTGCGATCGGTGATGAACAAATCGAGACAATCTGAGATCCCAGTCTTGATCCTCCTGAATTCCTGCATGAAGATCTGTTTGAACTGCTGGGAATCAAAGAATATATTGATAAGAACATTTATATCACAGACTTCACTCAGCACATATTTTGGTTTTACAGTAACTGATGAATGCAAATAAATAATATATTCCATGGGGGCTGCGGAAATAAAATCCTGCTACTCCAAAAGTGCGTGTCCTTGGTGCAGCATTTATTTATTGTCATTGAAGAAAACAAATTCACAATGAAATTAATTACATTTTTAGATAGATAGATATATACAGTGGGTACGGAAAGTATTCAGACCCCCTTAAATTTTTCACTCTTTGTTATATTGCAGCAATTTGCTAAAATCATTTAAGTTCATTTTTTTCCTCCTTAATGTACACACAGCACCCCATATTGACAGAAAAACACAGAATTGTTGACATTTTTGCAGATTTATTAAAAAATAAAAACTGAAATCTCACATGGTCCTAAGTATTCAGACCCTTAGCTCAGTATTTAGTATTTGCACCCTTTTGATCGAATACAGCCATGAGTCTTTTTGGGAAAGATGCAACAAGTTTTTCACACCTGGATTTGGGGATCCTCTGCCATTCCTCCTTGCAGATCCTCTCCAGTTCTGTCAGGTTGGATGGTAAACGTTGGTGGACGGCCATTTTTAGGTCTCTCCAGAGATGCTGAATTGGGTTTAGGTCAGGGCTCTGGCTGGGCCATTCAAGAACAGTCACGGAGTTGTTGTGAAGCCACTCCTTCGTTATTTTAGCTGTGTGCTTAGGAACCTTAAGTGCAGCAGAATTTTATTTTGTAACCTTGGCCAGATCTGTGCCTTGCCACAATTCTGTCTCTGAGTTCTTCAGGCAGTTTCTTTGACCTCATGATTCTCATTTGCTCTGACATGCACTGTGAGTTGTAAGGTATTTTATAGACAGGTGTGTGACTTTCCTAATCAAGTCCAATCAGTATAATCAAACACAGCTGGACTCAAATGAAGGTGTAGAACCATCTCAAGGATGATCAGAAGAAATGGACAGCACCTGAGTTATATATATGAGTGTCACAGCAAAGGGTCTGAATACTTAGGACCATGTGATATTTCAGTTTTTATTTTTTAATAAATCTTCAAAAATGTCAACAATTCTGTGTTTTTCTGTCAATATGGGGTGCTGTGTGTACATTAATGAGGAAAAAAATGAATTTAAATGATTTTAACAAATGGCTGCAATATAACAGAGTGAAAAATTTAAGGGGGTCTGAATACTTTCCGTACCCACTGTAGATAGATAGATGGATAAATGGATAGAAGGATAGATAGATAGATAGATAGATAGATAGATAGATGGATAGATGGATAGATGGATAGATGGATAGATGGATAGATGGATAGATGGATAGATGGATAGATAGATAGATAGATAGATAGATAGATAGATAGATAGATAGATAGATAGATAGATAGATAGATAGATAAATAGATAGATAGATAGATAGATAGATAGATAGATAGATAGATAGATAGATAGATAAATAGATGGAGAGTAGGGATGAGCTTCGTGTTCGAGTCGAACATACGTTCGACTCGAACATCGGCTGTTCGATCGTTCGACGAAGATCGAACGATTTGGGCCGTTCGCGCCAAATTCGAGTGACGCGAACGGCCCACAATGCACTACGCCATCGCAGTGTCATCCAGGCGCTGTGATTGGCCAAGCATGCACTGTGACCCCGCATGCTTGGCCAATCACAGCGCCGGCAGCGAGGAGAGCAATGATTGGCCACAGGCAGGATGCCTGTGGCCAATTATTGCTGAGGGGGTTTAGTACACGCCCCACACTATAAAAGGCCGCCAGCGCGGCGGCCTTGTGTAGTGTGTTCCGGAGCAGGGAAAGAGAAGCATAGGCAGGGACAGTGTCATTTTTTTCCTTTACTAATCCTGGATTCCTTGTGTTTAGGGACAGAGAAGGATAGGTAGGGAGAGTGTCAGTGTGTTATTCTGTGCTAAACCTTGTTTGTAGGGACAGAGAAGGACAGTGAGGGAAAGTGTCAGTGTGCTATTCTGTGCTAAACCTTGTTTGTAGGGACAGAGTAGGACAGTGAGGGAAAGTGTCAGTGTGCTATTCTGTTCTAAACCAATCTTGCTGAACCATATTTGAAATCCTTGAGTTTAGGGACAGAGAGGTACAGTGAGGGAAAGTGTCAGTGTGCTATTCTGTTCTAAACCAATCTTGCTGAACCATATTTGAAATCCTTGAGTTTAGGGACAGAGAAGGACACTCGTGGAAACTATCAGTGTGCTATTCTGTGCTAAATCTTGTTTGTAGGGACAGAGAGGTACAGTGAGTGAAACTGACAGTGTGCTATTCTGTTCTAAACCAATCTTGCTGAACCATATTTGAAATCCTTGAGTTTAGGGACAGAGAGGTACAGTGAGGGAAAGTGTCAGTGTGCTATTCTGTTCTAAACCAATCTTGCTGAACCATATTTGAAATCCTTGAGTTTAGGGACAGAGAAGGACACTCGTGGAAACTATCAGTGTGCTATTCTGTGCTAAATCTTGTTTGTAGGGACAGAGAAGGACAGTGAGTGAAACTGACAGTGTGCTATTCTGTTCTAAACCAATCTTGCTGAACCATATTTGAAATCCTTGAGTTTAGGGACAGAGAGGTACAGTGAGGGAAAGTGTCAGTGTGCTATTCTGTTCTAAACCAATCTTGCTGAACCATATTTGAAATCCTTGAGTTTAGGGACAGAGCGGTACAGTGAGGGAAAGTGTCAGTGTGCTATTCTGTTCTAAACCAATCTTGCTGAACCATATTTGAAATCCTTGAGTTTAGGGACAGAGAGGTACAGTGAGGGAAAGTGTCAGTGAGCTATTCTGTTCTAAACCAATCTTGCTGAACCATATTTGAAATCCTTGAGTTTAGGGACAGAGAAGGACACTCGTGGAAACTATCAGTGTGCTATTCTGTGCTAAATCTTGTTTGTAGGGACAGAGAAGGACAGTGAGTGAAACTGACAGTGTGCTATTCTGTTCTAAACCAATCTTGCTGAACCATATTTGAAATCCTTGAGTTTAGGGACAGAGAGGTACAGTGAGGGAAAGTGTCAGTGTGCTATTCTGTTCTAAACCAATCTTGCTGAACCATATTTGAAATCCTTGAGTTTAGGGACAGAGAAGGAACTCGTGGAAACTATCAGTGTGCTATTCTGTGCTAAATCTTGTTTGTAGGGACAGAGAAGGACAGTGAGTGAAACTGACAGTGTGCTATTCTGTTCTAAACCAATCTTGCTGAACCATATTTGAAATCCTTGAGTTTAGGGACAGAGAGGTACAGTGAGGGAAAGTGTCAGTGAGCTATTCTGTTCTAAACCAATCTTGCTGAACCATATTTGAAATCCTTGAGTTTAGGGACAGAGAAAGACACTCGTGGAAACTATCAGTGTGCTATTCTGTGCTAAATCTTGTTTGTAGGGACAGAGAAGGACAGTGAGGGAAACTGTCAGTGTGCTATTCTGTGCTAAACCAATCTTGCTGAAGCATATTGCAAATCCTTGTGTTTAGGGACAGAGAAGGATAGGCAGGGGACAGTGTCAGTGTCATTGTTGCTAAGCCTCCTGCACAGTATACACCTGAAGGTAGCCCTTATTGCTCTTTTTCCCATCTCCCTGCAGGCCATCCATTAAAATGTCTGGAAGGCAAACAAGGAGAGGCAGACAGTCAGGAGGCAAAAAAAGAGGGCAAGCAGGCTCTGTGTCTGGGGGCAACAGTGCTGGTCGTGGACGCGGTGCATTGTCATCAGCACATGGCCATGGGACACGCTTGTCCTTCTTTTCGGCAGCTGGACATGTTGAGCCACATCATGCCGAAGACTTGGTAGAGTGGATGACCAAGCCCACCTCATCCTCCTCATCCTCTCTCACCCAGGCTCAGGGTACTGGCAAAGCAGCTGCCAAAGCGTCCTCTTCTCTGGTATCATTATCTTCATTAGTCAATCCTTCCCTAGACCCACCATGTCCTCCTCCTGAGGAGTCCCCCGAACTGTTTGAGCACAGTGTTGGGTACATGCTCCAGGAGGATGCCCAGCGTTTCGAAGGATCTGATGATGATACCCAGATAGAGGAAGGCAGTAGCGTGAGAGCAGAGAGAGGGGATGCTCAAGAAGGACACCAATCTGGCAGTCATGCTCCAGCAGCTGCAGCATACTGCCAGATTGGCTCCAGTGATGAGGAGGGAGGGGATGATGAGGTCACTGACTCCACGTGGGTGCCTAATAGGAGAGAGGAGGAGGAGGAGGATGAGGAGGAGGCACATCTCCAACGAGGCAGGATGCCCTTGGGTGGCCAGCGTATGGGCAGCACACCGACGGAATCACACCGCAGAGCTCCGCCTGTGCAGGGCGCTGCCTCTGCCCGTCATTCAAAAAGTTATTTGGTGTGGGCCTTTTTTGAGGCGAGTGCATCAGATCGCACAGCTGCTGTTTGCAACATATGTCTCAAGCGTATATCGCGTGGCCAAAACATCAGCCGCTTGGGCACCACATGCTTGATCAGACATATGTTGACCTGCCATGCAGCTCGTTGGCAAGCCTACCTTAAAGACCCACACGAAAGAACAAAGCGGACCTCTCCTTGCACCGCATCAGCTGGGATCTCCAACCCCACTATACCTTCAGTCCTCTCTGAAACCTGCACTGAGAGGAATGAAGGTGTAGAATTAGGTGTGTCACAGCCAAGTACTTGCGGCCACTCTGCTAGCAGTACACCGACGTCCGATTCTAGCAGGCAAATTTCCCTGCCCCAGCTGCTGGACCGTCAAAAGAAGTTCACTCCCAGCCATCCACATGCCCAGCGGTTGAATGCTAGCTTGGCTAAATTGCTAGCGCTTCAACTGCTGCCTTTTCAGTTGGTAGACTCGGCCCCCTTCCGTGAGTTTGTGCAATGTGCGGTTCCTCAGTGGCAGGTTCCCAAACGCCACTTTTTCTCACGGAAGGCGATTCCGGCTCTCTACAGGCATGTGGAAGGCAATGTCTTGGCCTCGCTGGACAGGGCGGTCAGCGGTAAGGTGCATATTACCGCTGACTCATGGTCCAGCAGGCATGGACAGGGACGTTACCTTTCTTTCACGGCCCATTGGGTCACTCTTTTGGCAGCTGGGAAGGATGCAGGACAAGGTGCAGTAGTGTTGGAGGTTGTTCCACCGCCACGCCTCCAAAATGCTACTACTGGTTGTGACACACCTCTCTCCTCCACCCCCTCCTCTTCTTCTTCCTCCATGGCCTCTTCCTGTGGTTTGTCCTCGGAACCAGCGGTGCTCCGTAGGCGTTCAAGGGGCTACGCAAGTACGCAGGCAAAAAGATGCCATGCCGTGCTTGCGCTGGTGTGTTTGGGGGACAGGAGCCACACTGGGGCAGAGGTCCTGTCTGCTCTGCAGGGGCAGGCCGAGAGGTGGTTGACGCCACGCCAGCTTAAGCCAGGAATGGTGGTTTGCGACAATGGCACCAACCTCCTCTCCGCCCTCCGACAGGGACAACTGACCCATGTGCCCTGTATGGCTCACGTCCTTAACCTGGTGGTGCAGCGGTTCTTGGGCAGGTACCCGGGCTTACAGAATGTCCTGAGGCAGGCCAGGAAAGTCTGTGTGCATTTCCGCAGATCTTATAATGCCAGTGCTCGCCTGGCTGAGCTGCAAAAGGAGTTGAACCTGCCCAAGAACCGCCTTATATGTGACATGCCCACCAGGTGGAACTCAACGTTGGCCATGCTGCAGCGGCTGCACACGCAGCAGAGGGCCATCAATGAGTACCTGTGCGACTACGGCACCAGGACAGGGTCAGGGGAGCTCGGGTTTTTTTCACCACGCCAGTGGGGCATGATCAGGGATGCATGCACTGTCCTGGCACCATTTGAGGAGGCCACGAGGATGGTGAGCAGTGACAGTGCATGCATCAGTGACACTGTACCTCTTGTCCACCTGTTGGAGCACACGCTGCGTGGAATAATGGACAGGGCACTTGAGGCAGAACAGAGGCAGGAAGAGGAGGACTTCCTTGCCTCTCAAGGCCCCCTTTACCCAGACAGTGTTCCTTCTGTCCCACCCATCGCACAGGAAGAGGAGGAGGAGGAGGAGGAGGATTGTGTCAGCATGGAGGTGGAGGCTGGCACTCAGCATCATCAGCAGCAGTCTTTTAGGGATGATTTACAGTCCCAAGAAACCAGTGGACTTGTACGTGGCTGGGAGGAGGTGGCTGCGGATCATGTCATCCTTAGTGACCCAGAGGACTCCGGACTGAATGCCTCAGCTAACCTACGCTGCATGGCCTCCCTGATCCTGCAAAGTCTGCAGAAGGATCCTCGTATTCTTCGGATCAAGGAGAGGGACCATTACTGGCTGGCCACTCTCCTTGATCCACGGTACAATGGTAAGGTTGCGGACCTTATGTTACCGTCGCAGAGGGAGCAGAGGATGAGACAACTCCGGGAGGCCTTGCAGAAAGGTCTGTGCAACGCGTTCCCAGAGACTGGGAGGGTACAAACTCCTGGTCCTGGACAACGAGTTGCTGAGGCTTCGGGCAGTCAAAGAAGGAGCGGTGGGGAAGGTGGCCGTCTGACCGATGCGTTCAGACAATTCTTTAGTCCGCAGCCCCAAAGTATGATCGGTTCCAGCAACCATCGCCAGCGTCTGATATACATGGTGCAGGAATACCTAGGGGCAAGGTCAGACTTGGACACCTTCCCCACCGAAAATCCTCTGGCTTACTGGGTCTTGAGGATGGATCACTGGCCAGAGCTTGCACAGTATGCAATTGAGCTACTGGTCTGTCCTGCATCCAGCGTTCTTTCAGAACGCACATTCAGTGCTGCTGGAGGATTTGTCACGGATCACAGGGTGCGCCTGTCCACCGACTCGGTTGATCGACTGACTTTCATCAAGATGAACCAGTCTTGGATCACCACCAGCTACCACACACCTGATGCTGATATAACAGACTAATTGATTTTAAAATGTCACATCCCTTCAAGACTGATGCTGATGCTGAGTGCCTGTGCTGTTATGTTGACTGGCTATCCTCCTCCTCCTCCTCAATGATCCGATTAATGATGATAGCTTGGAAGATCATTTTGGTTTATGGGTGCCGCCACCAGTGGCTAAGGCCCAATTTTTCAGCCCCTGTTTAACAGGGGCGTGTAATTACAATTTTTGATGCAATACTTTGCAACAGGCCTCATTGCTGTGCTCCAAGTACAGTATCTGTGAGGGGTTGCAGTGTTGTGCCACCAGTGCCTAAGGCCCAATTTTTCAGCCCCTGTTCAACAGGGGCATGCAATTATAATTATTGATCTAATAATTCACAGCAGGGCCCATTGCTGCGCCCACCAAGAGTAACTGTCAGGCCTTACAGTGTTGTGTCAACACCACCACCACCACCACCAAAGGCCCAATTTTTCAGCCCCTGTTCAACAGGGGCATGCAATTATAATTATTGATCTAATAATTCACAGCAGGGCCCATTGCTGCGCCCACCAAGAGTAACTGTCAGGCCTTACAGTGTTGTGGCACCAGCACCACCATCACCACCACCACCACCACCAAAGGCCCAATTTTTACTACCACTGTTCAACAATTATATGTTATTACAATTCCTGATATAATAGTTGACAGCAGGGCGTTCCAGCACCAACCAAGAGTAACTGTGAGTGCTTACAGTGTTGTGCCAACACCAACACCTAAGGGGCCAATTTCTGCAGAGTATATACGGCAGGTCCCTACTTTCAAACATCCAACTTACAAACGACTACTACTTGCAAACGGAAGAAGACAACAGGAAGTGAGAGGAAATTTACCCCTTGGAAGGAAAATTCTCTCCTGTAAGAATTAATATGGGAGAAAGGTGTCTCCTCTCTACTGATGCTTTATCACCAATCCTTGTTTCAATAAAAACACCACATTTGAAAAACATTTGTCATTGGGACGCAAAGTGAGGTGAAATGTTCTGAACAGGGACACAGACAGCAAAACAAATGTTACAGGGGTGAAAACCCTTCCCTATGTTTTCCAAAAAGCTTAAAAAAAGGAATTTGGCATGGAGCTACACTTAAACAATGTAGCTGTTCAAAATTACAAACAGATTCTACATAAGAACAAACCTACAGTCCCTGTCTTGTATGCACCGCCTGTATACGGCTGTTCAGAGTATATAGGGCCTTTTTTATTTTGTGTGCAGGGTTCCCCTTAATATCCATACAAGACCCAAAGGGGCTGGTAATGGGCTGGGGTAGGGGGGGTCATGGGGTAGCTATGCCATTTTTCTTAAAGATTTTCATCCATATTACAGGGACCAGACATTGCATTAAAGCCGCAAGCAGTTTTAAATGGCTTTTTTTCCTTTAGAAGTGTCATTTTGTGCAGGGACAGTTCTAAACACGGGAAACATGTGGCACTTCACAGGCATACTTTAGACACCCCCCAGGTACGATATTTAAAGGAATATTTGACTTTTTTTTTCACTTTATGCATCATTAAAATGACTGCTCCCGGAAAACGTCAGTTTTTAAAACTTCTTTTTGCATTGATACATGTCCCCTGGTGCAGAACCCGGGTTCCCAAACTCTGTTTAGGACAATAACATGGATAATAGTCGTTATAATTAGCACTTTAGAATCCGAACGTTCGCATCCATTGTATTTAATAGGGTTCTAATGTTCGTGCGAACTTTCGGTCCGTTCGCGGGTTCTGGTGCGAACCGAACCCGGGGGTGTTCGGCTCATCACTAATGGAGAGATAGATGGAGAGATAGATAGATAGATATAGATAAATAGATAGATAGATAAATAGATGGAGAGATAGATAGATAGATAAATAGATGGAGAGATAGATAGATAGATAGATAGATGATAGATAGATAGATAGATAGATAGATAGATAGATAGATAGATAGATAGATGGAGAGATAGATAGATAGATAGATAGATAGATAGATAGATAGATAGATAGATAGATAAATAGATGGAGAGATAGATAGATAGATAGATAGATAGATATAGATAGATAGATCGATAGATAGATAGATAGATAGATAGATGGAGAGATAGATAGATAGATCATTACTTTCTCTCCAGGTTGGATGTTCTTCATTCATAAGAATAGATTGAATCAAGAAAAAAACAGCCACTAGATGGAGCTGATGGTCATACTATGTATTTATTTCCTATGTTCATCAGCGACATCTAGTGGCCACAATGCAGTGTTTTCCTGATTGATGCTATTTTTATTAGAGAAGAAAATGGCCTTGTAATTGTTTCTCTAGCATTCACACAGAGTCAATGTTCATCCAGGACAAATAGCTATGCATTTTTTTTCATAAATACCCCCCTATGTGTTATTTGTTAAAGTGATTGTAAACGATCACCTTGTAAAACAACCCATTTAGTTTAAAATAGAAATTAAAGGAAAAACATTTTTTTATAGATATAAAAAAAAACATTTAAAATTCCTTTTTTCCTTTTTTTTAAAGTGATTTCATTCCATCTTCTTTCAGCTGCATGAGAGTTGGGGGGAGGAAAAGCAGCAGCACACTGAACTTGCCAGTGCTTGGCTAAACAGCGGGTGCATGTCAGGACAAGTCTGATTACTGGCGGAAAGCACACTGTGTTCCCAGCATAGCTAGAGAACTGAACAGGGTGTGCTCTCCTGCTTAGTGCGGTCAGTTTTTTTAATAGGAAAGCAAGGAGACAAGCCAGGGATTTCACATAAAGGAAACAATAAAGAGAACAGGAGACTTTTGCATACAAGTATATGGTACAGCAGGCAAATATCAGAAATGTGAAGTGTTGGGGTAACAAACGCTTCAACAAAAATATATAGTTGCTACAAAATATTGTACATATTGCCCCATGTGTTACAAGTTTACCATATTGATCACATGAAGGTTAGAGATATAAATGCACCCTAAATAGTTACTTTACAACTCAATTTATTTTAAATGTTTTATATATTAATTAAGTAATTAATTAATTAATATATATTTTATATATTATAAATATATATATATATATATATATATATATATATATATATATATATATATATATATATATATATATATAAAATTAACCCTAAATAGTTACTTCACAACTCAATTTTTTAAAATGTTTTATATATTAATTCATTAAGTAATTAATTCATAATACAAATATATTTATATTATATATATTTTCTATATATATATATATATATATATATATATATATATATATATATATATAAAATTAACCCTAAATAATTACTTTACAACTCAATTTTTTTAAATGTTTTATATATTAATTAAGTAATTAATTAATAAAATGTATATATTATAAAGATTTATATATATATATATATATATATATAAAATGAACCCTAAATAGTTACTTCACAACTATTTTTTTTAAATGTTTTATATATTAATTCATAATACAATTGTATATATTATAAATATTTTCTATATATATATTTATATAAAATGAACCCTAAATAGTTACTTTACAACTCAATTTTTAAAATGTTTTATATATTAATTAAGTAATTAATTAATTAATACAAATTTATATATTATAAAGATTTATATATATATATATATATATATATATATATATATATATATATATATATTTATATAAAATTAACCCTAAATAGTTACTTCACAACTGAACTCTTTTTAATGTTTTATATATTAATTAATTAAGTAATTCATTAATTAATATATATATTATATATTATAAAGATTTTTATATATATATTTATATACATTTATTTTGAATATTTGGATGGAGCTTCTTTAGGTGTCTTGCACATGGCCAGATATTAGGTATATGACATCATAGAGTAAAATTCACTTGTTGTGGCACCTACAGCTTATTTTTTGTCCATTGAGATGCATTACAAATGACGCTGCACGTGGCTACACGCACATAACCGCTGGCACTCACATTTACACATGCGCATGCGCGGGCGTCAAAAATACATTTTATACATTCTGTAATGCATCCCATTGGGTAAAAATAACCTTTAGCTGTTACTCCCGGGGGGCGCCACAACAATACGTGACTTTTACTTAGTGGCGCCATATGCCCAATGTACGGGCGTGTGAAAAGGCTCTCATTTTACATTTATTCAAAAGGAAAAATCAAAAACATCCGACAATATAAAAGCTCTATTACTATAGACAAAACAGTACAACTTTATAAAGGTCACATGCTCATTATTAGAGGAAACTCACAACTTCTCATTTTTAGATAGAAATCACATGCATGACTTTTATTTTTGGTTGGGCGTGAAAAACGCTAAACTTTTAGAAATTGGGGAATCGGTCAAATGACTTAAGCAGTAATAACCCCAAAAGCACACATTTGTTATATTGCAGCCTAACAATTCTTACAGGCCATACATGAGTCGAGTCTTGAACAAATTTTCTTTCAAAAATCCGAGATTTCTTGCGGTTTGTAATCCGATGGCGCCACCATTGATTTCGAAAATCGAAGCCTTCAATTTTGACCTCATTTTGCTACAGAAAATAAATTTGGTGGCTGGGAATCTTCTTTTCTTTCCAGGTCACAGCTCATGTACATTTCTTATTAGATTATATAATTCAAATGATTCTCCCATCATTGATTGTAAATTCTTCAAAAAAATGTCCAACATGCCCGATCACTCAAATTTGATGCCCGCACAAAAATGTGCGGTTGCTGTGGCCCACTAGTGGTGTGAAATTCCAACAAAAATTCTTTGTTATGATTTCGAAAGAATGATAGATGTGATGGCTTTGTTCATTTTCTTTCTTTAGACCCCATACACACTATTACATTTTCTGCAGATTTTTGTCTTTAGATTTTCCAAAACCATATACAGTGAAACCTCGGATTGCGAGTAATGCGGTTAACGAGCGTTTCGCAATACAAGCATTTTTTTTTTTTAAATCCTGACTCGGTTTGCGAGTGTTGTTGCGCAAAACAAGCAGGATTCAAGCCAAAACGGTGTGCAGTACTGCATTTGGGCAGAGGTGCGGGGGCGATGGAGCCGATTGGAGCCGAGCGGAGCCGATCGGTGCTGTTCGGAGATGTTCGGAGCCGATCGGATCCGTTCAGATCCGTTCAGAAATACTCGGAAACACTCGTAAATACTCCATTCCCTAGCCTTTCCGAGGGTTTCCGAATTCAGCCGAGCTGTCCCCAAGTATTTCCGAGGCTCTCCGGCGCCCCCCACCTCTGGCCACATGTGGTATTGCATGCCATAGAAGTCAATGCGGAACAAATAATTTTCGTTTCCACTGACTTCTATGGGGAAACTCGCTTTGATATGCGAGTGCTTTGGATTACGAGCATTCTCCTGGAACGGATTATGCTCGTAATCCAAGGATCCACTGTATATATGAGGTCAAACCTGCAGAGTTTCAATTCGTTTGCAATCAGGCAGGCCCTTGCACTACATGGTTTTGGTAAATCTGAAGACAAAGATCTGCAGAAAATCTAATAGTGTGTATGGGGCTTTAGGCTTTCTTTCATGATATTTTCACCTGGTGATCTAACTCTCCTCCAAATGTAGGAGATACAAGGATGAGACAAACCATTTACCACTGGTAGGGGTGCTTAAAATTACCATATTTTATTTCTTTATGTAGAACCCAAAAGGAAACAAAAATGTTGTAACTACTTAGAAAGTGTTAGCTGGAGTTTTGCTTCAATGTATTAGTGTATCTAAATCTGCTAGTACACCTGACACTCCCCTCCCCTCCCCCCCCTCAAATGAACAATGCTGCTGCTGTCTAAAGGTGCCCCTGTGCTCCTTCATCCAGAGTGAGGATGGTGTGCTACTGGCCAGATCACCAGGTGACAACAGAGGGAAAAGAAAAGCTTAAGAAAAGAAAACAGATGCGACCACCACATCTAATGATTGGTAAGCTGCAATGTATTCATTTTATTTATTTTTTTACAGCATTAAAGCGGTTGTATACCCTATTTTTTTTAACTTTTAGACTGCATTCACACCTGAGCGTAGCGCTTTGAGCGTTTTTACCGACGTTTTTACCGGCGTTTTGTCGTGCGAATTTGCGCCCATTGAAACGCTCGTTGTCGCGCTAAACGTTTGAATCGAGCGTTTCCATTACATTCTACAACCCCTAAAACGCCCAAATCTGCCCAATTCGCGCGACAAAAAAGGGTCCGGAACTTGTTTGAGCTTCAGGCGTTCGGCTTCAGGCGTTTTGGAGTGGAGATGTGAACCATCTCCATAGAGACTAATGTTTTTTTTCCCCCTCTAGCGTTTTGTAGCTTCAGGCTTCAGGCTACAAAACGCTCAGGTGTGAATGCAGCCTTACCTACAAGTAAGCCTATAATAAGCCTTACCAGTAGGTAAAAAGAATATCTCCTAAACCTGTACATTATAGGAGATATTCCCCTCGCAATGAGCCGCTGACTGCAGCGGCACATGCGCTCCGGAGATTCTCGGCCGACAGCTTGGCAGACACCGGACCTTGCCTGAAAGAAGTCTCCTGCACGCATTTGCGCAGGAGTGACGACATTGCGGCTCCGGCCACTCACAGCACCGGAGCCGCGATACCCGGAAGACGCACCGAGAGAACATGTCCACTCCCTCGACGTGGACCGGGATCACCTGCGACGCCTCGTTCTAAGGTAAGTATTTCATAATGAGCTAGTATCTGATGCATACTAGCTCATAATGCCTTTTGCCTTACAGGTTAGAAAGAAAAAGAAATTTGGCGGGTTTACTACCGTTTTATGTTTTTATTGAGTTTCAGAAGTATGACAAAAAATACAGAGAACACAAGGGACACAAGAGCAGCAAATTTGTCTACAATCCAGTCATATAAAGTATTGTATACTAAATTTTTGGTTTTAATTGGCGCACAAGGGGTGCCCATTCTTTCAAATAGGCTTATATGATTTTATTACTTTGGTGTACAGGTCCACCCGAGATTCTTTTAATAAATTCGGGCGTATATACAAATGTTAATCCCCCCCCCCCCCCCCCTTAATGTCACATAAATCAAAATGTCGATGCTTTCCCTTGCAAGGCACTGAAACATTGGTCCATATGGCATTATAAGGGGAGATTTACTAAAATTGGAGCACTCAGAATCTTTGCATGGTGGCCAATGAGCTTCTAACTTCAGCTTGCTCAATTAAACTTTGACAATAAAACCTGGAAGCTGATTGGTTTGCTGCACCAGATTTTGCACTCTCCAGTTTTAGTAAATCAACCCCTAATGCAGCGTACACACGACCGGATTTCCCGTCGCAAAAAGCCTGATGTCAGCTTTTGAACGGAAATTCCGACCGTGTGTAGGCTCCATCAGACTTTTTCTGTCGGAATTCCCGCCAGCAAAAGTTTGAGAGCAGGTTCTCTATCTTTCCGACGGGAAAAATTCCTATCGGAAAATCCATTCGTCTGTATGCGATTCCGACGGGGAAAAAAACACGCTTGCTCGGAAACAATTTGACGCATGCTCGGAAGCATTGAACTCCTTTTTCTCTCCTCGTCGTAGTGTTGTACGTCACCGCGTTCTTAACGCTCGAAAGTTCAGAGAACTTTTGTGTGACCGTGTGTATGCAAAGCCAAGCTTGAGCGGAATTCCGTCGGAAAAGCCATCCAAGGTTTTTCCGACGGGAAAACCGATCGTGTGTGCGCGGCATATGTGTTTACGATACGTCTCAGAAAGGCAACTTCGAAGTGCTGTTGACTTCCTAGCCTTTACTTCTGATTTTGCACGGTGCCATTCATTGCAGTCACTACAAGAACCCTCTACTGGTTCTACTGGTCCAGAACTATCAGTCCCTACACAACATTTGCTGTGTGTAGCCTCTCACCCTGCCCCAAGGGCCCAGCAGACACCCTCCCTGGGCTGTGCGCTAATACAGCTCCTATTAGATAATTAGCAACTCTCGGGCCATTCTTCTCCCTCACATTCCTCATAAAGCCATGAATGAGCAGGTCTGCGAGGAGGGGCCTTTCGCAAGGTGACAAGGACTCTGTGCACGGGGGCAGTGGTTTGAAATGAGGCATTGTGGCCTAATCAATGGTTTTATTGGATTAGAGCGCGTTGTGTGTGAGGTGCTCTGGTGGGATAATAGGCAACTTTCTGCTCCATGCTGGAGGGGTGTGAATGGGGCAGGCTCACTTCCCTCGGCACCTCGGAGCCCAGCTGGATGGGTGAGGACCCTCCGCAGCCCCAGAAAGAGTTTTCTTCCCAGTCCAGGAGGGCCGGGGATGGGAACTGGAGGACACAAGAGCTGATTTTGCTCTCTCTAAAGAAAATTGCTCAGCAGCAGCAGAAGAGGAGGAGGAGGATGATTGGGGAGTCCTGAAGGGCAGCGCGGGTGATTATACCCAGGGGCTGACAATCTACGGGGAATCTTCTCACACAAAAGGAAAGTTGTTGTTTGTTTGTGTCATTCCTGGAGATGGTGATTGACTCCAGCAGACCAATCACTTGTATGTGCGCCTCTGGATAAGCTGGACTTGATTGGGGACAAGCTCAGGAACCGTCCATTTGTGATCTAATATATTAGCCAAACAATTTAGTGTATTCATGAGGTAACCTCAAAGTGGAGGCTTGAAAATTACCCGTAATCAGTGGCAGCATCTAGTCAGCGACCCCTTGTATGATGAGTGTGTCTAATAAGGAGGCATGAGAGCTTTTTACTGCTTTTCCTCAATCACTGGACACGAGCAACACCAGATACAAGAGCCTGCGTGCACCTCAGGAGCCTGATCATCCTCCAGACCCCAGACCAGCACACGGAGACCCCCTGCCTGGGGTAATACCTGGTGACCCTGTACCCAAACTGACAGCAGCGTGCCTAAGTGCCCAGGGTACCAGCTAGGGACCCATTGCCCAAATCAACACCAGGATACCTCAATACTAGTTGGGGACCCATTGCCTAAATCAACACCAGAGTTCCCCGGTACCAGCTGGGGACCCTCTTTATTACCAGGTTACGCCAGCGCCCACAGTATCAGCTTTGGACCCTTTTCCTGGCAGCAAAAGGGAATTCTTCTCTATATATGTTTGAGAAAACGCGCAGTATGGACATTAGGTGCAACCCTGGCACAGAGGAGCCCCGAAACACCAAACCTGGGCACAAGGAAGGCAAAGACTCCAGGGACAGCCAAAGCACCCTTGGGGACTCTTACCTCAAGGAGCAGCAAGCCACATACTCAACTCCTGGAGCCTCCGACAACTGTGTAAAGTCCAAGAACGGTGGAGCAACTGACCCAGACTACTGCAGGAGAATTCTGGTCCGAGGTAACGTGCCAACTTCTGTCTCCATATATCAGTCACTCAATACCAGCTTTTATGTCCCAGTGCCAGACTGCCTCCATCTTCTCCCTAACCTCTGTTCTACATGCCATAATATCACATACCAGATCCTATGCCTCCATACACATCATTTGTTCATATGCCAAACTCTGCATCTTCACACCAACCAGTATGTCCTGTACAGGCCATCAAAAATCAAATATTTTTCCTGTACTGGAGGAATATTAACCTACTTGTTAAATTTTGCCAACTACTGAGACTGTGTGCCTAAAATATAGGACTCATTGTACCTATTCTGGTGTCCATTCCCCTAGTCCAGCCTTTGTACCATTAAGTCTTAGACTTCTGGATTCCAACTCAAAAATACCAGCCTCTGTCACTTCATAGCAGCCTTCTACCCACCATACCAACATCTGCCCTCCCTAGAAGCCCCCTAATCCCCATAGCAGCTCCTGTTCCTCCATACCAGCCTCCTGCAAATGATACCAGCCTATTTCCTCTATAGTAGCCTTCTACCCACCATACCAACCTCTGCCCTCCATAGAAACCTCATACCATCTCCCATTCCTCCATACCAATCTCCTACAAATTGTACCAGGCTTTTGCCTCCATAGCAATTTCTACCCACCATACCAGCCCTCTGTCTTTCCATAGTAGCCTTCTAAGCCCCACACAAAACATCTGTCACTCCATACCAACCTCTTACACCTTTCACTAGCCTATTTTCCACTATAGCAGCCTTCTACCCACCATACCAAACTCTGCCCCTCCATACTAGCCTCCTAACCACCATACTAGTCTCTGTCCCACAATATTAGTCTCCTAACCACCATACCAGCCTCTGTCCCTCCATGGCAGCCTCCTAACTCCCATATTGAGGTCTGTCCTTTCATACCAACCTATTACCCACCATGGAAAGCCTCTGTCCCTCCATAGCAGCCTCCTAAACAGTATATCAAACACTGTCTCATGGCTGTCAGTCTCTCACCAACTATACAGCCTCTATCCCTTCTTACCAATAATTTACCCTCCCTATTAGCTCTCCACAGCAGCCTCCAACTCCCCATACCAGCTCCTTGTCCTGACCACCAGCCTCCCATCCACCATGCCAGCCTTTAGTCTTGTCCGCTAGCATGTCCTCCACCATACCAGACTCTAATCCTGTTTAGAAGCATCATACCCACCATACCAGCCTCTGTATTCTCTCTAGCAGACAGGGTAGGTAGAAGCCCATGCTTTGTCCCCATACTGGTCTGTGTACAGCAGTGGCAGTATCTACTCACACTTTCCTCCCTCCAAGCCTCCCCCAGGGACAAAATTCCTCCATTGCCTCCCAGCATTCTTCTCAGTGACTCTTTTGGAGGCTTCCTGTACATCTCCTAATAATAGACAATAATCACATATTTTATTTCATTAGCTTAATTAGTGCCCTAATGAGAAATATTCCCACAGTGGACCTGAATTCTGGGGAAATCTCTGATAACTTCAATAAAATCTGCCTCCAGCTCCCAGAGAGAAGTCTTCTTTAATCCCCTGGGGTCCGCTCAGAGCTCCCTGAGAAAGAAAAATGTTTTTTATGAAGGAAAAATACAGAGAAAAACTACTACAGAGCACCATTATTATTATTATTATTAGTAGTAGTAGTAGTAGTAGTAATAATAGTATTATTATTGGTAGTAGTAGTAGATTTTCTATTATTATGGCTATTATTGTTGTTGTTGTTATTACTATTTATTTTGTTATTATTATTATTATTATTTTATTATTATGCTGTTTTTATTGTTGATTTATTATTTTTTATTGTTATTTTATTGTTGTTGCTGTTATAATTATTTTTATTGTTAATAATATTATTTCATTGTTGTTATTATTAGTAGTATTTTTATTATTATTACTTTTTTATGTACAGTAATTGATGATTTTTTGATAATATGATGATGTAATAACAATGCTAATACTACCACAAATATAAAGTTTATTATTCTTTTAAATATATAGTTGTAGAAATTGCAATAATAATAATAACAATAATAATAATCGTCCCTCCACAACACCTGACAAATAATATAAATAATTATAATATATATTATAAAAAATTTTTTTTTCCTTATTCTTTCTGTGATTTTTCTAATTTAGGTGTTTAAAGGGATGATAAAAATCAGTTGTAAATTGCGGGAAGCAGTAAAATAATCAATACTAATCGGGGCGATACAGAAAATTTACGGGAAGGTTCAGTGTCCAGTGTGCGATGTAGCATTATATTTTAGAAATGATTTATTTATACAGAGTATCGGAGGGGAAATTCTTTCTATTTACTTTTTGTACAGAAATGTCCGATATTCTTCCGATTTATTTCATTTAATAATTAGATTTCAGAGGAAGTATAAAAGAGAAAATTATCTGATTTCATGGTGTCTGGGCTGCTGGGGTCCAGCAGGAGGAGTTTTGGGGGCCCCAGCAGAACAGAAGAGCTCTTCAGGGGTCCCTGTGATGGATGGTTTGGAGAATTGAAGTGACTCCGGGGTCCCACCTGTTAGGGATTGTTGGGATTAGGGGTGGAGTAAGGAAACTTTTTGGACTTCATTGATATCCTTCTCTTCCCCCTCAGATGCCAAGGGATCCATCCGGGAGATCATCCTTCCGAAGGGGCTGGACCTGGATCGGCCCAAGCGGACCCGAACCTCCTTCACCGCGGAGCAGCTGTACAGGCTGGAGATGGAGTTCCAGAGGTGCCAGTACGTGGTGGGCCGAGAGAGGACAGAACTGGCCCGGCAACTCAACCTCTCAGAGACCCAGGTATGGGGTTCCACTGGAGGCTCAGCCTCCTCAAAGTGCCTCCACAGAACCTGACAATGCCGATTTTATTGTACAGGACCTCCACTTTACAGAGCCTGTCATACCATACAAAGCCTCCACTGCATAGAGCCTCTATGACACCATACAGAGACCCGGCCTCCACTGTACAGAGCCTCTATGACACCATACAGAGACCCGGCGGCCTCCACTTTACAGAGCCTCTATGGCACCATACAGAGACCCGGCCTCCACTGTAAAGAGCCTCTATGACACCATACAGAGACCCTCCACTGTACAGAGCCTCTATGACACCATACAGAGACCCGGCCTCCACTGTACAGAGCCTCTATGACACCATGCAGAGACCCGGGCGGCCTCCACTTTACAGAGCCTCTATGACACCATACAGAGACCTGGCCTCCACTGTAAAGAGCATCTATGACACCATACAGAGACCCTCCACTGTACAGAGCCTCTATGACACCATACAGAAACCCGGCCTCCACTGTACAGAGCCTCTATGACACCACGCAGAGACCCTCCACTGTACAGAGCCTCTATGACACCATACGGAGACCATCCACTGTACAGAGCCTCTATGACACCATACAAGGGTCCCCCACCTTACAAAGCCTCTATGACACCATACAGAGACCCACCACTGTACAGAGCTTTCACTTTAATATACAGAACTTCCAGCACACAACACAACAAAAAGTCCACACAGTTATACAGAACCTTCACTACACAGAGCATCCATCATACATCCAGAACCTCCACCTTGTTTTACAGAACCTCCATCACATTACAGAGAGCCTTCACCTTACTATACACAACAACCTTCACTGCCCAGAGCATCCATGGACTACCCAGGACCTCCACCTTATTATCCAGAACCTCCATCTTATTATACAAAACCTCCACCTTTTTATACAGAACCTCCATCACACTACAGATAGCCTTCGCCTTATTATACAGAACCTTCACTATACACAGCCTCCTATTTCATACCAGTCAGCTTAGAACCTCCACTACTACACAGAGCCTTCACCTTACTATACAGATCCTCTATCATAACATACAGAAGTTGTAACTTATAAAACATCCACTATATAAAATACAGAGCTTACAACTTATTATAAACAGACTCTTATTATACAGAACCTCCACTACACTATACTTTCTACAAAGCCTCCACTTTATTATACAGAGCTTCTATCACATCGTACAGAGACTCCACCTTATTATTCAAAGGCATTTACCACACCATACAGAGCCTGGAATTTAATATACAGATACACATCTTATTCTCCACCCATAATTGTTGGGACTATCGGTGTACAAATCTGCACGATTATCCTGACAGACTAGCACCCGATCAAATTGTCCAGATCAATTGCTGAGGGTGGCAGACTGAAGGACTTAGCTGACAGTGATATACGCAATATATTATTTATAAAATAATTAAAATGCAATCATTTCTTATAATGATCCCCATTAAAAAAAAAAAAAATAATAACAATAAAATGCATGTAATGTTTATATATACAATATAAAATTAACAAATTAAAATGAATAATAATATATAAATATATAAATATATATAATTTCTATCTCTACACTCAGTAGTCTCTTGATACCATAGGATTATATTGCATTTATTTTTGGAGGATCCTATAATTCGTTTGTCAGATTTCATTCTTCCCCCGAACTTTAGAACACCAATATCAGAATATTCGTAGACCCTGAGCGAGTCCAGTTCTGGGGGGATCCTGTGAAACCCCTTCCTGTTCCTGGAGTCTATTATTCTTCATATATCTGAAATTTATAGTATATAGATGACATCCTATGGCAGTCCCCCCACTCACCTATATAGATCCCTCTATATTATATTATTTTATATTATATTATATTATATTATTTTATATTATATTATATTATATTGTATTATTTTATATTATATTATATTATATTATATTATTTTATTTTATATTTCATTATATTATATTATATCCGGGTGAGACATATCGGCTCTTCTGTATTCTCTCTGCTGCATTAACTAATGTACATAATGTACAGAATTATTTCCCAGTATGTATTTTTTTTTTCTCTTCTATATTCTACATCGCTTACATCATTTATTTCCTATTATTTCCCTCCAAATTCTCTAATATGTGAATCATCTATTTCCCGATTATAATCTTCACTGTCCTCACATTACACCGCCGATTGTTTATATACTACTATGATATTATTATAACTATTTATGTAATACAAATAGAAAGGGAGGGATGTACACACTGCGATCCATAATCCGACCTGATATACCAAATCCTCTAATAATAATAATAATAATATCATCATCAGTATCAATAACGAAAAAATAATTAAATAAAAGAAACGCAAATATAATAATATTATAATTCTGATTATCATCATGATCATTATTATAATTATTTCTGTTGTTGTTATTAATATTATTAGCAACAGCAGTAAGAAAATGTGAGGATATTATATTATATTTTTTTTTAAAAAGTAACAATAATAATGATCATTATTAAAATATTGCTGCTGCGACTGCTTTTTTTATTAATTTTACGATTATTATCATTATTATTGTTATGCAGCTCTCACACTTTAACTTTTTTAAATATATTTCTATTAATAACAACAACAAAATAATAACATTAATAATAATAATAATAATACATCATCATATTTTAACATTTTATTACAGTTATCCTCCTTATTATTATATTATACTAAAAATCCCTTGCGATGGTCGGCTGTGTGTGTGGGGTGTCGGAGGGATCCGGTTTGGCTCCAGTAAAATGTTATTGTATGCACTTCCCAGGAATCTGAGAAGATATAATTATCGGGTGATGTATGTTCGTATTTATAGGGATATATTGAGTGTTTATAATGCACACACAGGGGATATGTCCGTATATTCTGTGTAGAGGAGCTGTGTGCCCACAGATTTTTTTCCGATCGGAAGGTCGGACCTGGCTGTAGATTGTACGATGTCGGTTGCCTGTAGGGACGATTTGCTGTCGGTTTGGATATCATTGGGACTCGTCTGCTCGCTGGATTAGGGGAGATGTGAATTGGGATATAAGATTGTACAATGTAACTCTGAATCGGATGACAGATCCCATCCTCTCCATCTGTTGTCTGGATGGGATCTCCGGGACTATCCCCGATCTGGGCACATAGCAGATTCTATACTGCCGGGACAAACTGTCTAGCAGATTCTATACTGCCGGGACAAACTGTCATACGATTCAGATCGATCAATGAGGCACCGACAGTATAAATATCCCACCCGAGGGCACCTTGTGATATCCTTCTAACATATCCCCCCAATGTCCACCTCCTCCATGTCCGATTTCATTTCATGTATTTCTTCAACACCCGATCTTCTCTCCCTGATTATATAAGGCTCTCCTTACCTCACCCCATACTCCTCTATACCCCACCATACTCCTCTATACTTCACCATACTCCTCTATACCCCACCATACTCCTCTATACCCCACCATACTCCTCCATACCCCACCATACTCCTCTATACTTCACCATACTCCTCTATACTTCACCATACTCCTCTATACCCCACCATACTCCTCTATACTTCACCATACCCCTCCATACCCCACCATACTCCTCTATACCCCACCATACTCCTCCATACCCCACCATACTCCTCTATACTTCACCATACTCCTCTATACTTCACCATACTCCTCTATACCCCACCATACTCCTCTATACTTCACCATACTCCTCTATACCCCACCATACTCCTCTATACCCCACCATACTCCTCCATACCCCACCATACTCCTCTATACTTCACCATACTCCTCTATACTTCACCATACTCCTCTATACTTCACCATACTCCTCCATACCCCACCATACTCCTCCATACCCCACCATACTCCTCCATACCCCACCATACTCCTCTATACTTCACCATACTCATCTATACTTCACCATACTCTATACTTCACCATACTCCTCCATACCCCACCATACTCCTCCATACTTCACCATACTCCTCTATACTACACCATACCCTGCTATACTTCACCATACTCCTCTATACTTCACCATACTCCTCCATATTTCACCATACTCCTCCATACCACACCATACTCCTCTATACTTCACCATACCCTGCTATACTTCACCATACTCCTCTATACTTCACCATACTCCTCTATACTTCACCATACTCCTCTATACCACACCATACTCCTCTATACTTCACCATACCCCGCTATACTTCACCATACTTCTCTATACTTCACCATACTCCTCTATACTTCACCATACCCCGCTATACTTCACCATACTCCTCTATACTTCACCATACTCCTCTATACTTCACCATAATCCTCTATACTTCATCATATCCCGCAATACTTCACCATACTCCTCTATACTTCACCATACCCCTCCATACCCCACCATACTCCTCTATACTTCACCATACTCCTCCATACCACACCATACTCCTCTATACTTCACCATACCCCGCTATACTTCACCATACTCCTCTATACTTCACCATACTCCTCTATACTTCACCATACCCCTCTATACTTCACCATACTCCTCTATACTTCACCATACCCCGCTATACTTCACCATACTCCTCTATACTTCACCATACTCCTCTATACTTCACCATACTCCTCCATACCACACCATACTCCTCTATACTTCACCATACCCCGCTATACTTCACCATACTCCTCTATACTTGACCATACTCCTCTATACTTCACCATACCCGCTATAATTCACCATACTCCTCTATACTTCACCATACTCCTCTATACTTCACCATACTCCTCAATATTTCACCATACTCCTCTATACTTCACCATACTCCTCTATACTTCACCATACCCCTCCATACCCCACCATACTCCTCTATACTTCACCATACCCGCTATAATTCACCATACTCCTCTATACTTCACCATACTCCTCAATATTTCACCATACTCCTCTATACTTCACCATACTCCTCTATACTTCACCATACTCCTCCATACCCCACCATACTCCTCTATACTTCACCATACCCGCTATAATTCACCATACTCCTCTATACTTCACCATACTCCTCTATACTTCACCATACTCCTCTATATTTCACCATACTCCTCTATACTTCACCATACTCCTCTATACTTCACCATACTCCTCTATACATCACCATACTCCTCCATACCACACCATACTCCTCTATACTTCACCATACCCCGCTATACTTCACCATACTCCTCTATACTTCACCATACTCCTCTATACTTCACCATACTCCTCTATACTTCACCATACCCCTCCATACCCCACCATACTCCTCTATACTTCACCATACCCGCTATAATTCACCATACTCCTCTATACTTCACCATACTCCTCAATATTTCACCATACTCTTCTATACTTCACCATACTCCTCTATACTTCACCATACTCCTCCATACCCCACCATACTCCTCTATACTTCACCATACCCGCTATAATTCACCATACTCCTCTATACTTCACCATACTCCTCTATACTTCACCATACTCCTCTATATTTCACCATACTCCTCTATACTTCACCATACTCCTCTATACTTCACCATACTCCTCTATACTTCAACATACTCCTCTATACCCCACCATACTCCTCTATACTTCACCATACTCCTCTATACTTCACCATACCCCACCATACTCCTCTATACTTCACCATACTCCTCTATACTTCACCATACCCCTCCATACCCCACCATACTCCTCTATACTTCACCATACCCCTCCATACCCCACCATACCCCTCTATACTTCACCATACTCCTCTATACTTCACCATACTCCTCTATACTTCACCATACCCGCTATAATTCACCATACTCCTCTATACTTCACCATACTCCTCTATACTTCACCATACTCCTCTATACTTCACCATACCCCGCTATACTTCATCATACTCCTCTATACTTCACCATACTCCTCTATACTTCACCATACCCCGCTATACTTCACCATACTCCTCTATACTTCACCATACCCCTCTATACTTCACCATACCCCTCTATACTTCACCATACTCCTCTATACTTCACCATATTCCTCTATTCTTCACCATACCCCCTCTATACTTCACCATACCCCTCTATACTTCACCATACTCCTCTATACTTCACCATACTCCTCTATACATCACCATACCGCTCTATACGTCACCATACTCCTCTATACTTCACCATACTCCTCTATACTTCACCATACCCCTCTATACATCACCATACTCCTCTATACTTCACCATACTCCTCTATTCTTCAACATACCCCTCTATACTTCATCAATTCCCCTCTATACTTCACCATACTCCTCTATACTTCACCATACTCCTTTATACTTCACCATGCTCCTCTATACTTCACCATACTCCTCTATACTTCACCATACCCCTCTATACTTCACCATGCTCCTCTATACTTTACCATAATCCTCTATACTTCACCTAACCCGCTATACTTCACCATACTCCTCTATACTTCACCGTACCCCTCTCTATACTTCACCAAACTCCTCTATACTTCACCGTACCCCTCTCTATACTTCACCATACTCCTCTATACTTCACCATACCCCTCTCTATACTACACCATACTCCTCTATACTTCACCATACCCCAATATACTTCACCATACTCCTCTATACTTCACCATACCCGCTATACTTCACCATACTCCTCTATACTTCACCATACTCCTCTATACTTCACCATACCCCTCTATACTTTACCATACCCCAATACACTTCACCATACTCCTCTATACTCCACCATACCCCGCTATACTTCACCATACCCCTCTATACTTTACCATACTCCTCTATACTTTACCATACTCCTCTATACTTCACCATACCCCTCTATACTTCACCATACTCCTCTATACTTCACCATACTCCTCTATACTTCACCATACTCCTCTATACTTCACCATACCCGCTATAATTCACCATACTCCTCTATACTTCACCATACTCCTCAATATTTCACCATACTCCTCTATACTTCACCATACCCCGCTATACTTCACCATACTCCTCTATACTTCACCATACTCCTCTATACTTCACCATACCCCGCTATACTTTACCATACTCCTCTATACTTCACCATACCCCTCTATACTTCACCATACCCCTCTATACTTCACCATACTCCTCTATACTTCACCATATTCCTCTATTCTTCACCATACTCCTCTATACTTCACCATACTTCTCTATACATCACCATACCCCTCTATACGTCACCATACTCCTCTATACTTCACCATGCCCCTCTATACTTCACCATACTCCTCTATACTTCACCATACCCCTCTATACATCACCATACTCCTCTATACTTCACCATACTCCTCTATACTTCACCATACCCTTCTATACTTCATCAATTCCCCTCTATACTTCACCATACTCCTCTATACTTCACCATACTCCTTTATACTTGACCATACTCCTCTATACTTCACCATACTCCTCTATACTTCACCATACCCCTCTATACTTCACCATACTCCTCTATACTTCACCATACTCCTCTATACTTCACCTAACCCGCTATACTTCACCATACTCCTCTATACTTCACCATACCCCTCTCTATACTACACCATACTCCTCTATACTTCACCATACCCCTCTATACTTCACCATACTCCTCTATACTTCACCATACTCCTCTATACTTCACCTAACCCGCTATACTTCACCATACTCCTCTATACTTCACCGTACCCCTCTCTATACTTCACCATACTCCTCTATACTTCACCATACTCCTCTATACTTCACCATACCCCTCCATACCCCACCATACTCCTCTATACTTCACCATACCCGCTATAATTCACCATACTCCTCTATACTTCACCATACTCCTCAATATTTCACCATACTCCTCTATACTTCACCATACTCCTCTACACTTCACCATACTCCTCTATACTTCACCATACCCGCTATAATTCACCATACTCCTCTATACTTCACCATACCCCTCTATACTTCACCATACTCCTCTATACTTCACCATACTCCTCTATACTTCACCATACCCCTCCATACTTCACCATACCCCGCTATACTTCACCATACTCCTCTATACTTCACCATACTCCTCTATACTTCACCATACCGCGCTATACTTTACCATACTCCTCTATACTTCACCATACCCCTCTATACTTCACCATACCCCTCTATACTTCACCATACTCCTCTATACTTCACTATATTCCTCTATTCTTCACCATACTCCTCTATACTTCACCATACTCCTCTATACATCACCATACCCCTCTATACGTCACCATACTCCTCTATACTTCACCATACCCCTCTATACTTCACCATACTCCTCTATACTTCACCATACCCCTCTATACATCACCATACCCTTCTATACTTCACCATACTCCTCTATACTTCACCATACCCTTCTATACTTCATCAATTCCCCTCTATACTTCACCATACTCCTCTATACTTCACCATACTCCTTTATACTTGACCATACTCCTCTATACTTCACCATACTCCTCTATACTTCACCATACCCCTCTATACTTCACCATACTCCTCTATACTTCACCATACTCCTCTATACTTCACCTAACCCGCTATACTTCACCATACTCCTCTATACTTCACCATACCCCTCTCTATACTACACCATACTCCTCTATACTTCACCATACCCCTCTATACTTCACCATACTCCTCTATACTTCACCATACTCCTCTATACTTCACCTAGCCCACTATACTTCACCATACTCCTCTATACTTCACCGTACCCCTCTCTATACTTCACCATACTCCTCTATACTTCACCATACCCCTCTCTATACTTCACCATACTCCTCTATACTTCACCATACCCCTCTCTATACTTCACCATACTCCTCTATACTTCACCATACCCCAATATACTTCACCATACTCCTCTATACTTCACCATACCCGCTATACTTCACCATACTCCTCTATACGTCACCATACTCCTCTATACTTCACCATACTCCTCTATACTTCACCATACCCCTCTATACTTCACCATGCTCCTCTATACTTCACCATAATCCTCTATACTTCACCTAACCCGCTATACTTCACCATACTCCTCTATACTTCACCGTACCCCTCTCTATACTTCACCAAACTCCTCTATACTTCACCGTACCCCTCTCTATACTTCACCATACTCCTCTATACTTCACCATACCCCTCTCTATACTTCACCATACTCCTCTATACTTCACCATACCCCAATATACTTCACCATACTCCTCTATACTTCACCATACCCGCTATACTTCACCATACTCCTCTATACTTCACCATACTCCTCTATACTTCACCATACTCTTCTAAACTTCACCATACCCCTCTATACTTTACCATACCCCAATACACTTCACCATACTCCTCTATACTCCACCATACCCCGCTATACTTCACCATACCCCTCTATACTTTACCATACTCCTCTATACTTTACCATACTCCTCTATACTTCACCATACCCCTCTATACTTCACCATACTCCTCTATACTTCACCATACTCCTCTATACTTCACCATACTCCTCTATACTTCACCATACCCGCTATAATTCACCATACTCCTCTATACTTCACCATACTCCTCAATATTTCACCATACTCCTCTATACTTCACCATACCCCTCTATACTTCACCATACTCCTCTATACTTCACCATACTCCTCTATACTTCACCATACCCGCTATAATTCACCATACTCCTCTATACTTCACCAAACTCCTCAATATTTTACCATACTCCTCTATACTTCACCATACTCCTCTATACTTCACCATACTCCTCTATACTTCACCATACCCCTCCATACCCCACCATACTCCTCTATACTTCACCATACCCGCTATAATTCACCATACTCCTCTATACTTCACCATACTCCTCAATATTTCACCATACTCCTCTATACTTCACCATACTCCTCTATACTTCACCATACCCGCTATAATTCACCATACTCCTCTATACTTCACCATACCCCTCTATACTTCACCATACTCCTCTATACTTCACCATACTCCTCTATACTTCACCATACTCCTCCATACTTCACCATACCCCGCTATACTTCACCATACTCCTCTATACTTCACCATACTCCTCTATACTTCACCATACCCCGCTATACTTCACCATACTCCTCTATACTTCACCATACCCCTCTATACTTCACCATACCCCTCTATACTTCACCATACTCCTCTATACTTCACCATATTCCTCTATTCTTCACCATACCCCTCTATACTTCACCATATCCCTCTATACTTCACCATACTCCTCTATACTTCACCATACTCCTCTATACATCACCATACCCCTCTATACGTCACCATACTCCTCTATACTTCACCATGCCCCTCTATACTTCACCATACTCCTCTATACTTCACCATACCCCTCTATACATCACCATACTCCTCTATACTTCACCATACTCCTCTATACTTCACCATACCCTTCTATACTTCATCAATTCCCCTCTATACTTCACCATACTCCTCTATACTTCACCATACTCCTTTATACTTGACCATACTCCTCTATACTTCACCATACTCCTCTATACTTCACCATACCCCTCTATACTTCACCATACTCCTCTATACTTCACCATACTCCTCTATACTTCACCTAACCCGCTATACTTCACCATACTCCTCTATACTTCACCATACCCCTCTCTATACTACACCATACTCCTCTATACTTCACCATACCCCTCTATACTTCACCATACTCCTCTATACTTCACCATACTCCTCTATACTTCACCTAACCCGCTATACTTCACCATACTCCTCTATACTTCACCGTACCCCTCTCTATACTTCACCATACTCCTCTATACTTCACCATACTCCTCTATATTTCACCATACCCCTCCATACCCCACCATACTCCTCTATACTTCACCATACCCGCTATAATTCACCATACTCCTCTATACTTCACCATACTCCTCAATATTTCACCATACTCCTCTATACTTCACCATACTCCTCTACACTTCACCATACTCCTCTACACTTCACCATACCCGCTATAATTCACCATACTCCTCTATACTTCACCATACCCCTCTATACTTCACCATACTCCTCTATACTTCACCATACTCCTCTATACTTCACCATACCCCTCCATACTTCACCATACCCGCTATACTTCACCATACTCCTCTATACTTCACCATACTCCTCTATACTTCACCATACCCCGCTATACTTTACCATACTCCTCTATACTTCACCATACCCCTCTATACTTCACCATACCCCTCTATACTTCACCATACTCCTCTATACTTCACCATATTCCTCTATTCTTCACCATACTCCTCTATACTTCACCATACTCCTCTATACATCACCATACCCCTCTATACGTCACCATACTCCTCTATACTTCACCATACCCCTCTATACTTCACCATACTCCTCTATACTTCACCATACCCCTCTATACATCACCATACCCTTCTATACTTCACCATACTCCTCTATACTTCACCATACCCTTCTATACTTCATCAATTCCCCTCTATACTTCACCATACTCCTCTATACTTCACCATACTCCTTTATACTTGACCATACTCCTCTATACTTCACCATACTCCTCTATACTTCACCATACCCCTCTATACTTCACCATACTCCTCTATACTTCACCATACTCCTCTATACTTCACCATACTCCTCTATACTTCACCATACCCCTCTCTATACTACACCATACTCCTCTATACTTCACCATACCCCTCTATACTTCACCATACTCCTCTATACTTCACCATACTCCTCTATACTTCACCTAACCGCTATACTTCACCATACTCCTCTATACTTCACCGTACCCCTCTCTATACTTCACCATACTCCTCTATACTTCACCATACTCCTCTATACTTCACCTAACCCACTATACTTCACCATACTCCTCTATACTTCACCGTACCCCTCTCTATACTTCACCATACTCCTCTATACTTCACCATACCCCTCTCTATACTTCACCATACTCCTCTATACTTCACCATACCCCTCTCTATACTTCACCATACTCCTCTATACTTCACCATACCCCAATATACTTCACCATACTCCTCTATACTTCACCATACCCGCTATACTTCACCATACTCCTCTATACTTCACCATACTCCTCTATACTTCACCATACTCCTCTATACTTCACCATACCCCTCTATACTTCACCATGCTCCTCTATACTTCACCATAATCCTCTATACTTCACCTAACCCGCTATACTTCACCATACTCCTCTATACTTCACCGTACCCCTCTCTATACTTCACCATACTCCTCTATACTTCACCATACCCCTCTCTATACTTCACCATACGCCTCTATACTTCACCATACCCCAATATACTTCACCATACTCCTCTATACTTCACCATACCCGCTATACTTCACCATACTCCTCTATACTTCACCATACTCCTCTATACTTCACCATACTCTTCTAAACTTCACCATACCCCTCTATACTTTACCATACCCCAATACACTTCACCATACTCCTCTATACTCCACCATACCCCGCTATACTTCACCATACCCCTCTATACTTTACCATACTCCTCTATACTTTACCATACTCCTCTATACTTCACCATACCCCTCTATACTTCACCATACTCCTCTATACTTCACCATACTCCTCTATACTTCACCATACTCCTCTATACTTCACCATACCCGCTATAATTCACCATACTCCTCTATACTTCACCATACTCCTCAATATTTCACCATACTCCTCTATACTTCACCATACCCCTCTATACTTCACCATACTCCTCTATACTTCACCATACTCCTCTATACTTCACCATACCCGCTATAATTCACCATACTCCTCTATACTTCACCAAACTCCTCAATATTTTACCATACTCCTCTATACTTCACCATACTCCTCTATACTTCACCATACTCCTCTATACTTCACCATACCCCTCCATACCCCACCATACTCCTCTATACTTCACCATACCCGCTATAATTCACCATACTCCTCTATACTTCACCATACTCCTCAATATTTCACCATACTCCTCTATACTTCACCATACTCCTCTATACTTCACCATACCCGCTATAATTCACCATACTCCTCTATACTTCACCATACCCCTCTATACTTCACCATACTCCTCTATACTTCACCATACTCCTCTATACTTCACCATACTCCTCCATACTTCACCATACCCCGCTATACTTCACCATACTCCTCTATACTTCACCATACTCCTCTATACTTCACCATACCCCGCTATACTTCACCATACTCCTCTATACTTCACCATACCCCTCTATACTTCACCATACCCCTCTATACTTCACCATACTCCTCTATACTTCACCATATTCCTCTATTCTTCACCATACCCCTCTATACTTCACCATATCCCTCTATACTTCACCATACTCCTCTATACTTCACCATACTCCTCTATACATCACCATACCCCTCTATACGTCACCATACTCCTCTATACTTCACCATACCCCTCTATACTTCACCATACTCCTCTATACTTCACCATACCCCTCTATACATCACCATACTCCTCTATACTTCACCATACTCCTCTATACTTCACCATACCCTTCTATACTTCATCAATTCCCCTCTATACTTCACCATACTCCTCTATACTTCACCATACTCATTTATACTTGACCATACTCCTCTATACTTCACCATACTCCTCTATACTTCACCATACCCCTCTATACTTCACCATACTCCTCTATACTTCACCATACTCCTCTATACTTCACCATACTCCTCTATACTTCACCTAACCCGCTATACTTCACCATACTCCTCTATACTTCACCATACCCCTCTCTATACTACACCATATTCCTCTATACTTCACCATACCCCTCTATGCTTCACCATACTCCTCTATACTTCACCTAACCCACTATACTTCACCATATTCCTCTATACTTCACCGTACCCCTCTCTATACTTCACCATACTCCTCTATACTTCACCATACTCCTCTATACTTCACCTAACCCGCTATACTTCACCATACTCCTCTATACTTCACCGTACCCCTCTCTATACTTCACCATACTCCTCTATACTTCACCATGCTCCTCTATACTTCACCATACCCCAATATACTTCACCATACTCCTCTATACTTCACCATACCCGCTATACTTCACCATACTCCTCTATACTTCACCATACTCCTCTATACTTCACCATACTCTTCTAAACTTCACCATACCCCTCTATACTTTACCATACCCCAATACACTTCACCATACTCCTCTATACTCCACCATACCCCTCTATACTTCACCATACCCCTCTATACTTTACCATACTCCTCTATAGTTTACCACATTCCTCTATACTTCACCATACCCCTCTATACTTCACCATACTCCTCTATACTTCTCCATACTCCTCTATACTTCACTATACCCCTCTATACTTTACCATACTCCTCTATACTTCACCATACTCCTCTATACTTCACCATACTCCTCTATACTTCACTATACCCCTCTATACTTCACCATACTCCTCTATACTTCACCATACTCCTCTATAGCCCTCCATACCCCTCTATACTTCATCAATTCCCCTCTATACTTCACCATACTCCTCTATACCCCTCCATACCCCACTATACCTCTCTCCATACCCCTCTATACTCCTCCATACCCCTCTATACTTCTCCATATCCCTCTATTCTTCACCATACCCCTCTCCATACTCCTCTATACCCCTTTATACCCCTCTATACTTCACCATACTCCTCTATACTTCACCATACTCCTCTATACCCCTCCATACCCCACTATACCTATCTCCATACTCCTCTATACTCCTCCATACCCCTCTATACTTCACCATACTCCTCTATACCCCTCCATTCCCTACCATACCTCTCTCCATACCCCTCTATACTTCACCATACTCCTCTATACCCCTCCATTCCCTACCATACCTCTCTCCATACCCCTCTATACTCCTCCATACCCCTCTATAGTTCACTATGCTCCTCTATACTTCACCATACCCCTCCATACCCCACTATACCTCTCTCCATACTCCTCTATACCCCTCCATACCCCTCTATACTTCACCATACTCCTCTGTACTTCACCATACTCCTCTATACCCCGCCATACCCCACTATACCTCTCTCCATACCCCTCTATTCTCCTCCATACCCCTCTATACTTCACCATACCCCTCCATACCCCACTATACCCCTCCCCATACTCCTCCATACCCCTCTATACCCCTCATTACTCCTCCCCTTACCCCTCCATACTCCAGTATACCCCTCCATACCTCTCCCCATACTCCACCACACTCCTCCATACCCCTCCCCATACCCCTCTCGATACTCCTCCATACCCCTCCATACCCCTTCTCATAGCCCCCATTCCCCTCCCCATACTCCACCACACTCCTCCATACCCCTCCCCATACCCCTCTCGATACTCATCCATACCCCTCCATACCCCTTCTCATACCCCCCATACCCCTCCCCATACCTCTCTATACCCCTCCCCACACTCCTCCATACCCCTCTATACCCCGTCATACTCCACTATACCCCTCCCTATACTCCTCCCCATACCCCTCCCCATACTCCTCCATATCTCTCTATACTCCTACCCATACCCTTCTATACCCCACTATATTCCACCATACCCCTCTCCATACTCCTCCATACCTCTACATATACTCCTCCATACCCCACTATACCCATCCATACCTCTATTTATACTCCTCTATACCCCACCATACCCCTCCCCATACTCCTTCATACCCCACCATACCTCTCCTTATACTCCTTCATGCCTCACTATACCCCTCCCCATACTCCTCCATACCCCACTATACTCCTCCCCATGCTCCTCCATACTCTACTATACCCCTTCCCATACTTCTCCATACCCCACCTTACCCCTCCATGCCTCTCCCCATACTCCTCCATACCCCTCCATACCTCTCGCCATACTTCTCCATACCCCATTATACCCCCTTCCCATAATACACCATACTTCTGTATACCTCTCCCTATTCTCCTCCATACCTCTCCTCATACTCCTCCCCATACTCCTCCATACCCCACTATACCCCTCCCCATACTCCTCCATACCCCACCATACCTCTCCTTATACTCCTTCATGCCCCACTATACCCCTCCCCATACTCCTCCATACCCCACTATACTCCTCCCCATGCTCCTCCATACTCTACTATACCCCTTCCCATACTCCTCCATACCCCACCTTACCCCTTTATGCCTCTCCCCATACTCCTCCATACCCCTCCATACCTCTCGCCATACTTCTCCATACCCAGTAGTGTATTTGGTTTTGTTGTGCTGCCCTAGGCCTGACTAAACTCATGCACCCCCTAATTTAAATATAACCCACCCCTTCCTGTGAAGGCCACACCCATTTCTGTTTAAAATTTAAATTTTCGAATGGGGACACTAGTTTTGAGGGCCTGGGGGGGGGGGGAATGGATTCCGTTAATTTGCATAGATTTCCTCTCACTTCCTGTTTGGCTATGGGGCAGGAAGTGAAGGGAAATCTCTACAATGGGACAGGGATGGTAAAAAATAAACAGACAGGGGCTAAAACCCTCCCTTATGCCCCATACACACGATCGTTTTTCATGCCGTTAAAAATGCCATTTTAAAAAATGGCCATTAAAAATGATTGTGTGTAGGCTCCAGAGCATTTTTAACGACGTGAAAAACGGGCATTAAAAATTCCGGACATGCTCTCTTTTTTCACGTCGTTTTTCATGTCGTTTTTTTTAACGACGTGAAAAACGATAGTGTGTATGCTTTCACGACGTGAAAAAAAAGCGCATGCTCAGAATCAAGTATGAGACGGGAGCGCTCGTTCTGGTAAAACTAGCGTTCGTAATGGAGATAGCACATTCATTACACAGTAACGGACTGAAAAGCGCGAATCGTCGCTCAACAAACTTTACTAACATGAAGGGTGGCGCCATTCGAATGGAACTTCCCCTTTATAGTGCCGTCGTACGTGTTGAACGTCACTGCGCTTTGCTTGATCGTTTTTTTTAATGATGGTGTGTACGCAAGGCAGGCTTGAGAGGAAACATGAAAAAAAACGAGGAGAAAAACGTTGGTTTAAAAAATGACAGTAAAAACGATCGTGTGTACGGGGCATTACTCTATCCAAAATGAAAAAAAAAAAGTGTTGTCTATAGTTCTACTTTAAGCACAAATTTCTGATAATTTTATGGAGAGGACTAAGAAGATATAACCATGCCAATGGTGTAGCAGAAAACATATAGCACAGTGAGGAAGGTTTGTGGTCCAGGATATTAGGACAGTCAAAATTAGAAGCAGCGCTCCCCCCCCCCCCCCCCACACACAGTTTCGGAATGCCGACCGCCCGCATACTGGAAGCAGTGGGGATGCTTTATGGGGGCGCTAGACTAATTTGCCTCTCAGCCCAGTCCACCCCATAAGGCTAACAGTGTAGCGCAAGCCGGTCGGACTATTTCCGTGCTGCCCCCCTGAAAAGTGCTGCCCTAGGCCTGGGCCTTGTTGGCCTAGGCCAGGATACAGCGTTGTCCATACCCCATTATACCCCCTTCCCATAATACACCATACTCCTGTATACCTCTCCCTACTCTCCTCCATACCTCTCCTCATACTCCTCCCTACCCCACTATACCCCTCCCCATACTCCTCCATACCCCTCCATACCTCTCCTTATACCCCACCATACTCCTCCATACCCCACCATACCCCTCTATACCTCTCCTTATACTCCTCCATACCCCACTATACCCCTCCACATACTCCTCTATACCCCACCATACTCCTCCATACCTCTCCTTATACCCCACCATACTCCTCCATACCCCACCATACCTCTCCTTATACTCCATACCCCACCATACCTCTCCACATACTCCTCCATACCCCACCATACTCCCCTGTACCTCTCCTTATACTCCTCCATACCCCACCATACCCCTCCCCATACTCCTCCATACCGCACCATACTCCTCCATACCTCTCCTTATACTCCTCCATACCCCACTATACCCCTCCATACCTCTCCTTTATACTCCTCCATACCCCACCTTATCCCTCCATGCCTCTCCCCATACTCCTCCATACCACACTATACCCCTCCTCATTCTCCCCCATACCCCACTATACCCCTCCATACCCCACTATACCCCTCCATTCCTCTCTTTATACTCCTCCATACCCCACCATACCCCTCCATACCTCTCCTTATAGTCCTTTATACCCCACTATACCCCTCCATACCTCTCCCCATACTCCTCCATACCCCACTATACCCCTCCCCATACTCCACCATACTCCTCTATACCTCTCCCCATACTCCTCCATACCTCTCCTCATACTCCTCCCATACTCCTCCAAACCAACTATACCCTTCCCCATACTCCTCCATACCCCACTATCCCCTTCCCGATACTCCTCTATACCCCACTATATCCCTACGGCTTCTCCTTCATACCTCTCCTCATACGCCTCCCCATACTCCTTCATACCCCACTATACCCCTCCCTATACTCCTCCACACCCCACTATACCCCCCCATACTCCTCCATACCCCACTAAACCCCTCCCCATACTCCACCATGCTCCTCCCCATATTCCACCATACTCCTCTATACCCCTCCCCATACGCCTCCATATCTCTCCTCATACTCCTCCCCATACTCCCATACTCCTTCATAACCCACTATACCCTTCTCCCCCATACCTCAATACCCTTCTTCATACCCCTTCCTATACTCCTCCATACTCCACCATTCCTCTCCCCATACTCCTCCATACCCCTCCCCATACCCCACCATATCTCTCCCCAGTACCTCCATACCTCTCCCCATACTCTTCCTCATAGACCACCATACCTTTTCACAGTACCTCCATACCCTTCTTCATACCCCTCCCTATTCACCTCCATAACCCACCATACCTCTCCCTATGCTCCTCCATACCCCACTATACTTCTCCCCATTACCCCCATACCCTTGTCCATACCCTTCCTCATACTCCTCTATACCCCACTATACACTTCTCCCCAGTAACTGCTTACCCTTCTCCATCCCCCTCTCCATACTCCTCTATACCCTGCTCCCCAGTACCTCCATACCCTTCTTCCCTTCCACTTGTCCCTCTATTTCCTCTTCTTTTATGCCTATTCCTAGCTTTCTCTCTCCCTTTCTATCTTGCCCTTCCACTATACTGTCTCTCTCTCCCTCCCTCCATCCCCCCATCCCCACCTCTCTCTCCCTATCTCCATACCCCTCTCCTCTTCCCTCTATCCCTTAATTCTTTAATCCCACCCTTTTCTGTCTCTCCCTATCTATCTATTTTTCTCTCCCTCCATCTATCCCTCCTCTCTTTTTTACCTATCATTGCCTGCCTACTTCTCTCCACCTATCTTCCAATTTTCTCCTTATATCCCATCTTTTCTCCCCCTCGTTTCGCTCTCTTCTACTTCTCTGTCTGTTCCCCTTCTCTTTATTTTCTCTCTCTCTCTAACACTCCTTCCCTTGTTTGACTTCTATCTCTAACCCACATTTCTCTCAAACCTCGCCCGCCCCCCCCCCTCCCCATTTTTACCTCTCCCTTTTCTCCCCCTCTCCCTTTCAACTTTCTCTGTCTCTTTTTCTCCTCCATCTCTCCCTTCTCTCTTGAACAACCACTTTCCTTGCCCCCCCCCCACCCCACACACTTATTTTCTCTCTCTCCTTCTATTTAGCTCATATGGTTCTGTTTGCTGTCTTGACAGGTGAAAGTGTGGTTCCAGAATCGCAGGACAAAGCAAAAAAAGGACCAGGGTAAGGACTCTGAGCTGCGGTCAGTTGTCTCAGAAACTGCAGCCACCTGCAGTGTTCTCCGGCTATTGGAACAAGGCCGTCTCCTGTCTCCTCCTGGTCTGCCTGGACTACTGCCAGCCTGTGCCGCAGGAGCACTTCGGGCCACCAACAACTCTGGACCTGGGGCTCCATCCATCGCTGAAGTCACTAATGCCCCCCCACACCAACCTGGACTGCACTCTTCAGGGCACAGCATCTTCAGCATGCCTGTGCCATCTTTACTGGGCACTGTGGCCAACAGGTTATCCTCTAACCCACTGACAATGGCAGGGAACCTCCAGGAACTCTCCGCCAGGTACCTCAGCTCCTCAGCCTTTGAACCCTACTCTAGAAATTCATCTAAAGAAGTTCTAGAGAAGAAATCTCTGGACTGACTATTCCTAATGTGGGGCGACACTCTCCGACTAAATGTATCAGGCATGTGATGCCGCTGACCTTGAAATTCTCTGAATTCTCTATCCCTAATGCCACCAATCCTCAACCTCAGAATACTCTACCATTAATGCCATTGACTGCCAAACTTCTCAGTACTTTCCCCCTTAATGCCATCAACCTAAACCTCAGAATATTTAAACTCACTTTCACCAATCCCCAAACCTCAGAATGTTATAACTTATTGACAGAGATCTCCAAACTTCAGAATACTGTAAACTAATGCCATTGACCCTCAAACCTCTGGGTACTTTCCCCTTCAATGCCATCAACCAAAACCTCAGAATATTATAACTTATTACCATCAATCCCCAAACCCCAGAATATTAAAATTTAAAGCCAGCGATCTCCAATCTTCAGAATACTGTAACCTAATACCACCAATCTTCAAACCTCAAAATATTATAACTTAGTGCCAGTGACTCCCAAACCTCAGACTACTCTATCGTTATTGCCACTGATGCTCAAACCTCAGAATAGTGCAACTTGAGACCACTGACCCCCAAAAGTGAAGGCCTATACCTTAACTCTGTCCTCCCAATCATTTCACCCCCAAAACTTCTTCAGCTCTAGCAAACTTCCCCCAACACTCAGTTGTTCCCAGAAACAGGAGCTTTGCGCCCCTCACCAACTCCCAGTTGCAAACTTTGGGAACTGTACCCACAGACACACTAATGTCAGACCTCCTAGTAGTGTAGACCTTAATTTTGCCTGTCTCCCTATTTCGAAGGGAGGGACTCTACCATAGTTTCCTGTCTCCAAGCGCTGTACCCCTAACCCCAACCAGCCACCAAATATTGACCATAAACCCGGAACTCAGCTCAGCTGGAAGGACCTACAGAAAGCACAAGGTGTAATATGACAGCAGAATTGAGTTTTCATCAAAATTCCAGTCTGAACTTCCATCAAACGCCATTATGGTCTTCACCTTTTAGAGCAGCTAAACCGTTTTTTGCATCCATCACCCCTGTCAATGACATGAATTGGAATGTTTGGAAAGTGAAAATGAAAATTGTGTAACAATCGGTTGTTCTAGGAAGTTCAATCTATATCTGTCATCCCTGAATGAAATATTTGTACTTCTTTTTCCAGTCGTGTGTTACGGATAATAACGCAGCAACGTGCCAGAAAGATGAGTCCCAAATGAACCCATTATATGAAGTCCCCCTTGGTCCACCCCTTTCCCAGCATTGGCAGCACTCTTTGACCCCTGCAACGTTCCCATTACTATCCTTCAACCCTTAGTTCTGGCCAAATTTTTTTTCATAAAAAAAGTTTTGCAGAATATGCTGCGTTAAGAATAAAAGATTGACTCAATGGTTTCAATATGTGACTGATTCAAAAAATTTGCATTACAACTAATTAACTCTGTCCAGTCCCACCAAAGAGCCAATCGCACACAAGCGAACGTTGGGGGAGAGTCTTAAGGAACCTTATGCTGTGCTCACTTTCATGTACTCTCCGTGTCCAAAAGCGGAGGTGTCAGTTTACTGACGTTACACCAGCAATTGTCACTTAGTACTTGAATGCGTCTTGGGGCGCCTTACACAATGACATACTCTGATCAGCTGACCTGGTGCTCGCCCACCGCGGACCTGCGTCACCTGCTTCTGAGCCAGAAAAGCCGCACGCCTCCGTGCAGCTGAAGGACGGCCTTGTTCGGCGCCATAATCTTATTCTAATATTTTTATTGTAAACTATTTAAGTGAAGGGAACGTAGCTGGATTATGGAAAATTTCAACACCTGAAATTTACCGCCAAATTTTTTTTTTTCCTTTTTTTTTTTTGTTCTGGATGTCCAAGGTTTGTTTTGTGTTAATGTTGTGCGAGTGACTTGACATCTCTATATATGAAAGAAAAACTATATATAAAAAATTTAATGTATTTTCACATTCTATTTAAACACCAAATTATTATTATTTGATATGTGGGAAGATTTCATGTGTTTCTGGCTATCTGGATCCGCAATTAAATGGAAATGAGGCGATGTGCGTGGACCAGTGACTTGTGTTTGTTCATTTCTCTGTCTGCTCCACGGATGGGCTCAGATGTGTCTGTGTAACAATAGAAACAAGCACTTTGTGAAATGTTTTTTTTTTCTGTATCGTTGCAGGGTTGCGTTGGGCAACTTTTTATCACCGCTAAAAAAAAAAAAAAAACAGACGTAAGACAGCAGTCTAAGGAATAATAGCTGGACTTGAAGCTAAAATGTTCTGTTTTTTTTTTTTTTTGCATTGTCATTTCAAAGTGGATGTAAACCCAATCACTAAAATTGATTATAGAATCTTTAATTTTTAACCACTTCAGCTCCGGAAGATTTTACCCCCCTCCTGGGTAGACCATTTTTTGCTATTCTGCACTGCGCTACTTTAATTAGTGATTGCATGGCCATGCAACAGTATACACAAGCAAAATTTATATAATTTTTTTCACACAAATAGAGATTTCTTTTGGTGTTATTTGATCACCTCTGCAGTTTTTTATTTTTTGCAATATAAAAAAAAAAAAAAAGACTGGACATCTGCTTTAAAACATATCCAATTAAAAATATAAAAAAATATAATTTCTTTATAAAGTTTGGCCAAAATTTATTCTGCTACATGTTCTTGATAAAAAAATCCTAATAAGTATATATTGATTGGTTTGCGTGAAAAATTATAGCTCCTAGAAACTATGGTGTATATACTGTTTTTTTTTTATACTACTAATGGTGGTGAGCAGTGACTTATAATGGGACTGTGATAGTTACGCTGGAGGGAACTGACTAACTGCCAATGACATCACCAGTGACATTATTACAGTGATAATACTACACACAGTCACTATAGCAATGACACAGACTGGGAAGGGGTTAACATCTAGGGTGATCAAGGGGTTAACTATGTGCCTTACTATGTGTAATGTGTGCTGCTTTTGCTAAGAGATCTATAAGTTTCATATTCCCTGCTTTGCAGGGATGAGAAACTGACAGATCGCTCCCTCCGTACTGAGCTCTGTGTTGTTTACCAACACAGAGCTCTAGGGTGTGAGTGCACACCAGCAGCAGGTCCCGTACGTCAGTGGTTCTCAACCCTCTCCTCAAGTACCCCCAACAGGCCATGTTTTGGGAATTTCTCTTATGCCGCGTACACACAACCATTTTTCTCGTCGGGAAAAATTTCATTTTTTCTCTTTGACGAGAAAAACGCCCGTATGTGGGCTTTCCAGCATTTTTCCCGACGAGAAAAACTGCAAGAATCACGACGAGAAAAATTAGAACATGCTCGAATTTTTCTCGTCGTGATTCACAGCATTTTTTTGCGCGGCAGTTTTCCCATAGGGAAACACTGCCAGGGAGCCTATACACGGTCGTTTTTCTCGACCAAAAGAAAAAATGTCATGAAAACCGGCCATGTGTAGGGGACCAAGCCGGTCCTCGTTTTTCATGTCGATTTTCTCGGCGGTGTTTTCACCGTTGAGAAAATAGATTGTGTGTTCACGGCATTAGATAAAATAGCTGTCCAATATACCAAGCCATTGACTCTGATTTAAAGCACCTGTGCAAGATAAAGGAAAACCTGCAAATATGGCCTGTTGGGGGTACTTGAGGACTTGGTTGAGCAGCACTGCTGTACGTCAATCATTGGTCGGGACTTGCTGACAGGCTCCCGCTGTGTACAATCACAGTGTGCGCCGGGCGGGACACACACATGCGTGCGCCCTAAACCTGGAAGTAGGCAGCGATGCATGAGTATGTTGCATTGCCTACAGCGGCCGCTCGTTCGCAGTACATAGCGGATGGGAGGTCGGTAAATGGTTAATTACAATTCTTTTTTTTTTATATCAAATAGAGGTTAATGCCAATTCTTAAAGAGGAAGTAAAGCGTGCCAATTTTTCTTTTTTTTTTTATTAAAAAAACCCCTGCAAGGTAAAGGTATAATGTGCTAGTATGCGTTGCATACTAACACAATATGAAATACTTACCTTACAACGAAGCCCTGCACCGCCGCGGTGTAAGCTCTTACAGATGCTTCCATCTTTACCCTGTCTTCCTTCCGGGTTAGCGTCTTCCAGACGTCTGATAGGCACGTAAGTCACGTATCGCGGCACGGAGCTCTAAAGAGACGGCACGGTTATACCGTCCCTACGAAGCGCATGCGCCGGTAACCTCACAGACTGCATGAAGTGTGAATATCTCCTAAACCGTGAAGGTTTAGGAGATATTCATAGTACCTACAGGTAAGCCTTATTATAGACTTACCTGTAGATACAAGTCTACAGAATGGCTTTACTTCCTCTTTAAGACCCCTTACACACTGAAAGCGGCAGCCGTTAGCGGCGCTTTACTGCTGTTTAAGCCTCACTTTTGCACCGCTTTTCGGCCGCTGACGGGGCATGTTTAACCCCAAAAAAAGGGTTAAAAACTCCCACGTTGCTGCGCTTCGGAATCGCTTTTCAGATGTTTCGGAAGCGCTGCCCATTCATTGCAATGGGCATGGGCATTTTGTATACAGCGCTCCCAAACCACCCCAACGATGTTGCAAGCTGGACTTTTCTGAACGTCCCGCAAGTGCACTGCCCGGGTGTGGAAGCACCAATTGCAATGAATGGGAGGCAGTTTTCAGACGCTTTACAGGCGCTATTTCTAGCGCTAAAACGCCTGAAAACTGCCTCAGTTGTGAAAGGGGACTTAGTCATTTTTTTATTCAACCTTAGTTTTATTGGAAAATTATTGTACAAATATACATACATTAATAGCATAATCATACCATCAAAACATCCTACAAACATCCTACAAATACATTATACAAACTAACATGACCAAAACAACAAATAATAAAAAATAAAAATAAAAAAAAGTCATTTTTTTAAAGTTGTATTAAACGTAAAACTAAAACTGTATCAAATTGCAGCTTACAAATATTTCGATGTGGTGGCTCCGCCATAAGAGACATGTACCAATGCAGAAATAAAAAATAAATGAATTAATTTAAAAAGCAAAAATACACAAATCCAATAATTAACATATGTGGGGCACTCTTTAAACATGCCCACGATGTGACGCACTTTCTTATACAAAGGAAAAAAAAAACATTTAATTCATCATATGACAATGGTTTGTAAGGGTCACCCCACAAAAAAAAAGTCCTGTGGTTCCCTCTAAAAATCCATACCAGACCCTTATCCTTGATGCAGGTCTGGTATGGTTTTTAAGGGAGTAACCCATGCAAAAAGTAAAAAAAAAAGGGGGGTTACCCCCAAAATCCATACCAGACCCTTATCCGAGCATACAGCCTGGCTAGCCAGGAAAGAGAGGGGGCAGCAATCATGGTACTGCCACTAAATAAATGGGTGATACCACCATTAAATGAATGACCTCTGGCTGCAGCAGCTGGAGGTTCAGCCGGCTGACCATTTAGGTCGCCTGTTCAGTGAACTGCAAACTTGTACATTTTGTGTCAAACTCTACATGACCAAAATGTTGTATAACATACCTATGTGACAACGACCTGTCCCTGCCTCCCAATTGCTCTCATGCGTTGTCATTATCACTGTGTCACACAGAATTCCAGTGGAGACTACAAGTGGTCAATTCAACACACATTATGCAGACATGGTCCACTGTTGTCACTATCAGAAAACCTGCCCTGAGAAATGCCACACACCTGTCCCTGAAGTGCACACAGAAAGGAAGTGGCTGCAAAGAGGCTGCGGGGGATCAGCTGCACTGTGGTGTAACGAAGCAGCCAGTATTTTACCAAAAGCATGACAACTGTTTATAATACACAGAGCACAAAGAAAAGGAAATGTCATTCAATTTAGGTTTACATCTACTCACACAAGAGACTACAGAGCATTGCATGAACAGAGTTTGGGGTTGATTGTCTGCAGAGCTGCTGAACGCTTTCTTATGTCTCTTGGGAGATTGAAGGTTCTCATGTTGAAGCTGTGAAAAGGGAAAATGCTTTCTTTTTGTTCTGGCAACTCTCACCTTTCTGTTGATTTTGCTGCATTGTGTATTTTTGTGGTAAATGAAAGAAGTATTAAACCCAAATGCAAACATTTCTTATATTGCACCCTACCAATTCTTACATCTGATGGCTGCATTTGTTTTCCTTTTTAGGCATTCTTTCTTCTATTTTCATCTGGTGATCTAGCCAGCAAGTCTGCTGTGTTTCAAAAGCACAAGCTCCCCAGCAGAATGTATCAGTTTACATGGATGAGACAAACCACTTAAAGCGGGATTCCACCCGCAATTTTTTTTTTTTAAAAGTCAGCAGCTACTAACACTGTAGCTGCTGACTTTTAATAAGTACACTTACCTGTCCTACTCGCCCGCCATATCGGGCCCCCCGAAGGCGATCGCTCGGTCTTGGCAGGTCCCGGCTCCTCCATCATGACTAAGGGAAACAGGCAGTGAAGCCTTACGGCTTCACTGCCCGTTTCCTACTGCGAATGCGCAACTCGCACGGCGCTTTGTGAATGGGCGGCTGCCTCCTGGGATACACACAGTTCCCAGAAGGCAGCGCACCCCATTCACAAGAATAGGAAGCAGGAGGAGAACCACCGAGGCAAAGGAAGAGGCAGATTAGGGGACTTCCGCATAGCAACGGGCATTTCGGGTGAGTATATATATTTTTTTTTTCTATAATTTTTTTTTTTTTTTTTTTTTTTAGGAATTTTAGTGTTACATTTTTTTCTGGGTGGACCTTCGCTTTAACACTGGCAGGGGTGATTAAAATAATCAGCTTTTAATTATTCACACAAAACCTTTATCCCAAAAGGAAAAAAAAACAGCTGTAAGGCCCGTTTCACACGGGCGCTCCGATCAGATCCGCCGGGACGTTCCATTCTCTATGGGGCGCCATATCCGCCGATATCCGTTCTGATCCTGTCTGTGAATACCAGACGGGTGGAAACCCTATTTTCCATCCGTCTGGAGGATCGGATCGGATTGCATCGGATGAAAACAGACAGATGGTCCGTTTCCATCCGATCTCCCATAGAGGAGAGCGGAGCTCTGACAGGTCCGTGTCTGCACAGTGAGCGGAGATGGACCTGTCATCCGCCTGCTCAGCGGGGATCAACGGAACGATCCCCCGCTGAGCAAGTGGAATCTGTATTACGGACAAGTCCGTGTGAAAGGTCCCTAACTGATTATAAAGTGTGAGCTGGAGTTTGACTTCAATTTGTTAGGCCCCTTTCACACTGGGGCGGGGAGATGCGCTGGCGGAATAGCGGCGCTATTTTTAGCCGCTATTCCGTCATTTTTACCGTGATATTCGGCCGCTAGCGGGGTGATTTTAACCCCCGCTAGTTGCCGAAAAAGGGTTAATACCGCCGGCAATGCGCCTCTGCAGAGGCGCATTGCCGGCAGTATTACCGCGGTTTCAATGGACAGCAGCGGTAAACACACCGCTCCTTCACCGCTGCAAAGATGCGGCTAGCAGGACTTTTGGAGCGGTCCTGCTAGCGCACCGCTTCAGTGTGAAAGCCTTCGGGCTTTCACACTGAAGACTGCAGGGCACGATTTTTTCAGGCGCTAAACTGCCTGAAAAACGTGTCAGTGTGAAAGGGGCCTCAGTGTTTCTAAATCTGCTAATACATTTAACCCAACCCCTCACCCCTTCTCCCCAACTGACAATGCTGCTGTCTGCTGTGCCTCCTGTTCTCATCCATCCAGAGTTGTTCTTCACTAATACAGGGGGTGTGTTACTGGCCAGATCACCAGGGGAAAACAGAAGGAAAAAAAAATAAAGAAAACAAATGCAGCCACCACATCTAATGATCGGTAAGCTGCAATATATAACATTTTTCAATAATTTCCCTTTGGGATCAATAAAGTATTCTGTCTCTGATTGTGCTTTAAATTCCTGCACGTAAACATAGCGATAAACCAGTGGAGATCACATGATATAAAAGGGGCGGATAAATCTGGAATGTGATAACTCTCTTTAGAGGTGTCTACATCACTATCCAGTAACTGAAACTCTTCCCACTCTGGTGAAAATCCCACTAGCCTGGATTCTGATGACTGCAATAGAATCTGCATGATGTTCATACAAATTGTAGAATGTCCACTGCGCAAAATAATAATTCCTTATTACTAAATTCACTTCTAGGTGGAAAATAACTTATTCATAGCTCCGTGTATCAGTATGAGAGCCACCATGGCATTTACAGCCCTGGTGTTCTGAAGCTGAAACAATAGCGCCACCTAGCTGGTGTAATCTATGTAAAATCTCCAAACTGGAGCAGAGCCTAATGCCGCATTATTTTTTTTCGCCGAGAAAAACGATCGTCTGTGGGCTTTATGTCGTTTTTCTCGTTGAGAAAAACGGCAGAAAAAACGACGAGAAAAATTAGAACATGTTCTAAATTTTCTCATCGTTTTTTCCATCATTTTTTTCCACGGCAGTTTTCCCATAGGGAGACACTGCTGCGGAGCCCACAGACGGTCGTTTTTCTTGACAAAGAAAAAAATGACGGGAAAAACGGTCGTGTGTGGGGGAAAATGCCGTTCCCTCGTTTTTCATTTTATTTCATGTCGTGATTCACGGCGGTGTTTTCACCGCCGTGAATCACGATCGTGTGTACGCGGCATTAGTCGCTCACCCATGTCTTTATGGACCTTGCTTTGTGTACTGGTGCACAGTAGGGTTGCCACCTCATCCCTTTAAACCCAAACACATATGAATTACACAGGTTCTGAGGCTAATTTAATGCAAATAAGGTCGTAAGTGAGTTTAATTACCACCTTAATCAGCCACAGAACCTGTGTAATTAATATGTGTTTGGTTTCAAAGTGATGAGGTGGCAACCCTAGTGCACAGTCATGTTGGAACAGGAAAGGGCCATCCCCAAACTGTTCCCACAAAGTTTAGAGCATGAAATTGTCCAAAATGTCTTGGTGTGCTGACGCCTTAAGGGGCCAAGTCCAACCTCTGAAAAACAACCCCCCACCATAATCCCCCCCTCCACCAAATGATTTGGACCAGTGCCCAAAAACAAGGTCCATAAAGACATGGATGAGCGAGTTTGGGGTGGAGGAACTTGACTGGCCTGTACTGTACAGAGTTCTGACCTCAACCCGATAGAACACTTTTGGGATGAATTAGAGCGAAGACTGCGTGCCAGGCCTTCTCATCATGGTAAAGGGCCGCTGTGGCCTTTTAAAGCAATCTGTGATCAGTTGTGTCCAAAGGACACTGCGGTCACAGAGCATGCGCAATACAAGCCCCAGGAGGCACACAAGAGTCACGCACATGGGAGCACGTCCATTTAAATCCTCCCAGAACTGGAGCCGTCTTTCGGCTATAGTGCGGGCAGGAACAGGTTAAATTGTTTTTTCAAAATATTTTTTTACTCTGTATATAAAATCTTGTTAAACAAATAAACACTGAATACATAACAAGGCACAGCCATGACATAGGATTTATAGGGCATTGTGCCCCATCATGGGATATGGCACAGCACAAGCTGTGACTCTCTCTCTGTAATTGAAAAGTTGTTATTCATTCAAGTTTGTGTACATTTCAGCTTGAGCAATTTCAGGCTTTCACCTAAGTGAAAATGTTGTAAAGCCTCCTCCTGCAGTTTCCTGAGATACTGGCATCACATATCCCAGGGGGCTTCCCACAGGGCCACGCAAACACTTATCTGGCACAATGTCATTGGGGGTTGGCTGCAAGATCCCAGAAAAGACAGCTGGCTCCTGATGACAAAGTAAACAAAGATGGCGGCACAGGCCTGGACACAGGGCCGGTGCTACCAACAGTCAGTGCCCGGACACTGGTTTCCCTCCGTGTCTGCATGCTCTGCAGGTTGCAGCGTGTAGCTAAGTCAGTCCGAGGAGCTGCTCCATCCGATCGGTGGTGTAATTAGAGGTGTAGCGCAGCAATGGAGCCAGCACTAGAGGAAGTCAATGCTTCCTTTATAGCGCTGCCTCCTGTCACATGGTTAGGGCAAAGTCAGGGGTGGAGTCAGGGGTGGAGCCAATGGGGTGGAAAAATGTGGTTTCGCCTAGGGTGTCAAAAATCCTTGCACCAGCCCTGCCTGCAGGGGCGGACTGACCATTCAGGCACTCGGGCACTGCCCGAGGGCCCCATGCCACTAGGGGGCCCCAACAGGGTTGCCAGCCTCAGTAAAACCAGGGACAGTATGTAAAAATCTGTGTTTTAAAAAAAAATCCCAAGATTATAGCTGCCCCGCCTCTCCAGTACCTTTTCAGTGTGTGTATGTGTATTCTGTGTGTATGTATACTGTGTGTGTATACTGTGTGTGTATATTGTGTGTCTGTGTGTGTATACTGTATGTGTGTGTATGTATACTGTGTGACCCCATAATCTATTGCCCGGGGGCCCCATAATCTCCTATTGCCCGGGGGCCCCATGAGTTGTCAGTCTGCCCCTGCCAGCCTGGACATGAAGTGGAAGAACGGTGGGGAAGAAAAGTATAATGCAGGATTTGCTGGCCTTGTATGTTTTTCCTGGATAAAAGACCATCAAAGGTAAGTGGCATATTATTGATTAATTTACTTGGAAAGGTTGAAGTTCCTCTATAAGTCTAGGGGTAGAAGAATAAGTTCTAAAACGTATTCCTCGCTCCAGCAGGCTTTCAGCCCTCACCCCTTCTATCCAACGCTTTAGGTTGTAGGTGGACCCTTGCCATCCTCATATGCAATCTGCAACTATTGGTCCTACACCGTATGTGCTAACTGTAGTGTGTGACCACCGCTGGAGTGCCTTACAGAAGAGGCTTCGAGGGGCCGGTGTGGAGTACCAGAGTGAGGAAAAAGGTAGATATTACATCTTATTCCACTACCTCAAGACTAGGGCTGCTTCTACACTGAAAGCGCTGGTTGCTAGCGCTAAAGCGCTGCTCGTTGTAGCTTTTGCGCCGCTTTTCGGCCACTAGCGCGCCGCTTTTTACCCCAAAAAGGGTTAAAAAGTCCAGTTTCGCTTTTAAGGCACTTTGAAAGCGCTGCCTATTCATTCCAATGGGCAGGGCGTTTTCGGAGCAATAAATACAGCGCTCCCAACCCGCCCCAAAGATGCTGTTTGCAGGACTTTACGGAACGTCCCGCAAGTGCACCGCCCGTGTCTTAAAAGGCACACTGGAATGAATGGGAGGCGGTATTCAGGCTCTTAGAAAAGGCTATTTCCAGCAATAAAGCGCCTGAAAACCGCCCCAGCGTAAAGCTGGTCTAAGGGCGTTCAGTTTTTTAGTTGAGTTCAGTCACTTTTTTTTTTTGTCTGCTGACATCCGCTTTTTACAAAAAAAAAAAAAGTGACTGAACTGAGCTAAAAAACGGAACACGTGTTTTTGGGTGAAAAACGGATGTCAGCAGATCAGATGTAAGATGTCGTCCGCTAACATCCGTTATTTAGGGTTTTCTTCCGTCTCAAAAAACGGAATTTAATGGAGGCGGATGTCAGCAGATGGTCACCCCCGAACGTCCGCTAGCCCATAGACATACATGAGGAAAAACGGACATACAGAACGCCCGTGTGAAAGGACCCTAAAGGGTAAGTTCACCTTTTCACGAAAAATAAAAAAGTGATTTAAGCCAATATCTTGGCCACCCACCCCTCTGGATCCCACTGCAGGTGGTGGCTGTGATGCCCCGTGCTACCATTATAGAGGTCCATACACCACTCTACGCTACACATGTACGATTCGTTTTGTTACGAATTTAAATTTAGACACATTTTTTGTTATTTGGAAATTCAGATGTACCCGAATTCCAAATCACAATAGTAACGAATGTAAACAAATCCTCCAAAATAATGAAACAAAATTTGTCTGAAATAACGAAATTCTAATTCAAATCGAATTTGGAAACGAATATGAAATGTAAACATATTACAATTCTTAGATGTGAAAATGAATGGAGAAACTAAACAAAATGAATTCCGAAAACGAATTTAAAGCGGAGGTTCACCCAAAATGGAACCTCCGCTTTTCAGAACCCTCCCCCCCTCCGGTGTCACATTTGACACCTTTCAGGGGGGAGGGGGTGCAGATACCTGTATAAAACAGGTATTTGCACCACTTCCGGCTATAGACTCCCGCGGGAGTCATGCCCCTTCGCGTCACCCCCCCCCCCCCCCGCTGTGTTCTGGGAAACACTTGGCTCCCAGGACACAGCGGGGACCTGTTAGGACGCACAGCGCGACTCGCGCATGCGCAGTAGGGAACCGGGCAGTGAAGCCGCAGCGCTTCACTTCCCGATTTCCCCACCGAGGATGGCGGCGGGGAAAGCCGAGAGCCGAGCAGTAGCTCGGCTTCGGCTGCGGACGTCGCAGGCGACCTGGACAGGTAAGTGTCCATTTTTTAAAAGTCAGCAGCTGCTGTATTGTAGCTGTTGGCTTTTAAAAAAAAAATCCCGGTGAACCTCCGCTTTAAGTAAACAATATTAGTTAATTAACGAACTGAAACAAAACAAAACATGCACATGTCAAGTGAACTTAGCCTTTGACAAACATTCATCTCTAAAGGCTCATTTACACTTGCTTCGGCTTCAACACACATTAACGGCCAGTTTACACTTGCTTCAAAACAAGGCTTCGGACAGGCTTTGTTAAAGCTCTCTGAACACTATTCAAAGCTCCTGTGACTAAATAAAATGGTTAGCTTACATTCCTGTTTACACCTTGCTTTTGCTTCGCTTTGTTTCGGCTTTGCTTCAAAAATTGTACCCCATGTAGCTTCAGTGGTGCTTCAAAGCATCTTCAAAGCCTCCATAGAAGTCTATGGCAAAGCACGCTTGAAGCCCCATGGAGCCTCATCGAAGCCCCACCAAAGCCTTATCGAAGCCCCACCAAAGCCTCATCGAAGCCCCATCGAAGCCCCACCAAAGCCTCATCGAAGCCCCATCGAAGCCCCACCAAAGCCCCATCGAAGCCCCACCAAAGCCTTATCGAAGCCCCATCGAAGCCCCACCAAAGCCCCATCGAAGCCCCATCAAAGCCTTATCAAAGCCCCATCGAAGCCCCACCAAAGCCCCATCGGAGCCCCACCAAAGCCTCATCGAAGCCCCACCAAAGCCTTATCGAAGCCCCACCAAAGCCTCATCGAAAACCCATTGAAGCCCCACCAAAGCCTCATCGAAGCCTCATTGAAGCTCCAAGCAAAAGCAAGGTGTAAACAGGACTGTAAGCTAACCATTTTATTTAGTGGCAGGAGCTTTGACTGGCATTCAGAGAGCTTTAACAACGCGTGTCCGAAGTCTTGTTTTGAAGGAAGTGTAAACTAGCCCTTACATTGTGTGTGTGGGCTTTAACTTCCCTTACCTCATTAAATCCTGTGCATTTTGCAAAATGGATACATTTTGCTGAAATGTCCCAATTTTCACAAGAATAGAGAGGCAATACAAATTCTCAAATTTCCTTTTCACTAGTTCTGAAGTTACAAGGTGTGTCGTGTTTTGTGTTTTCTTTGGTCATATTTGAGGGTCCTTTTGTAGCCTGGCAATGTAACTGGGACTTTCCATTGAGAATAGTTCAATTTTTCAAAACTGAATTACTAAGTGCACTTACCGCTCTCTGAGTGACTGCTGGACCTGCCGTGCTCCTACCTCTTCATGTGTTTTTTAAATTGAGAATAAACAATAAAATGTTTAACAATAGATCTGATGCAGATTACAATTGTTTATTCTTGAGGACCTTGTGGAACTCTCGTTGAGTTAAAGTCAACCCCCCCCCCCCTCAATAAAACAGGCAACTGCAATGCAATTGTAATCTAAAAATCAATTTATTAATAAGTTATAATTAGTCATTTACCAGCACCAACGATTTGGAAAAAAAATATATGATCGGAGGCCGTCTTCTTCTTCTTTATTCTGTCCTGGCCCACTGATGACATCATCTTGCACATATGTCCTCAGAGATGTGATGTAGTTTGTAAACCTCAGACATGAAATATGAACAAAGCATATCCCTCTATAGTGTGTGCTTGTCTCAGTCCAGAGCACTGAGTGTCATTTCTGTCTGCTTCCTCCTTCCTCTGCTATCTGCATGAATCACTTCTGGCAAGTTTTTTGGACACAAAGAGGAAAAAGGTGACGGGAGAGAGCTCAAAGTGGTTATAAAGTCAGAAGGTTTTTTATCTTAATGCATTCTATGCATCAGGATGAAAAACCTTTGGTGTGTAGCAGCCCCCCTAATACTTACCAGAGCCCCCTCTCGATCCAGCGATGTCCACGAGCCCCTCAGTCGTCCCTCCTGTTTGGCTAAGACACCGTAGCGGTGCCATTGGCTGAAATACTGCTCTATGTTTGAATGGACACACCGAGCTGTGGCACGGGTGCCCCTATAACAGGCTGCTTGCTGTGGGGGCACTCGACAGGAGGGAGGGGCCAGGAGCACAGAAGAGGGACCCGAGAAGAGGAGGATCTGGGTTGCTCTGTGCAAATCCACTGCAACAGAGGAGGTAAGTATAACATGTTTGTTATTTTTATGGGGAAAAAAAAAGAGACTTTTCAATCACTTTAAGCACACAGTCTGTGATTGACAGCCTCAGCTCTGTTCCTGTGTGCTGTGTGAAGGAGGGCATGTCCCTTCTCTCCAATCAGCTCTCAGAGCTCTCCCCACTGAGTGCTGCAGTGTATAATTTCAGCTCTCCACCACTTTTTTTTTTCTGAACTCTCAGATAAAAGTTATAAATTCTGGACTTTGAATGAATGTAGAGAATAGAAGACTGCAGATAAACAGGTACAACCTATGTAGGAAGATTTGTTTAATCTCTGTGTATCACCTAGTCACTTCACTGGGTATACAGAGGGTTTACAGCCACTTTAACGAACAATAGCAAACTATGCCAGGGCCTCAAAGCTGCCCCCTGGGAAGGCTATGTCACCAGCGCCTTCCAAGGAGAGCTTGCCAGATCTTGTTTAAGACTTCTTTCACACTGCTCCGCTGAGAAAATTCAGCAACAAGGCATAAATGTTTTGGCTGCGTTTCTGGTGCGTATTCTGTGTGCCTATTACCCAGCATGCACCTGTGAAACTTGGACACGTGACTCGCACTAAAAACTTAACAGAGCTGTTTTTCTATGTATTTTTGGCACGTTTTCTATTTATTTTAATGGGGACCCGCGTTTTTGGTGCTGTTTTGAAAAGTGCACCAAAGATGCTGCAAGCAGGACTTTACAAAACGCATCCCAACCGCAGCGCAGTGGTGTGAGAAGTCCCATAAAATTTAAAAGGAAACATTTTTCTTTTTTTAGCTAGATGAAAATGCTGCAAAAACGCATCAGTGTAAAAAGGGAAGTAAGGTGTTCTTGCCTGGTTTGTTTTTGAACAATAACAAATAGCGCCAGATCTCCTATGGTGCATTCATCCATCTGGCGCATATGCTCAGGGCCGTCTTTAATATGATTTGGGCCCTGGGCAAACATTTTTTTGGGGCCCCCCCTCCAGCTTACTTTGGGCCTGGCTGGTTCACATGTATGTGTTTTGGCGGCCCTCATTTGCGCAGGCATAGCATCCCATTAATTTGAATAGGCGGCCATGCCTTTGTTTGCTGCAGAAAAAAAGGTGCATGCAGCATTTTATAAATGCAGTTGCCTTGAAATCCATTCTGCTTTTGCACCATACAACTTACCTGCAGTTCCTGCACACACAAACGCACTGTGTTTTTAAAAGCGTAACCTAAACATCTAAAAATGCAGTAAGTTTGCCGCTGCAGGAACTGCAGATAAGTCACATGGTGCAAAAGCAGAATGGACAGACAGTGCTGTATTTCATTGCTTGATGGGCAGAGGTGTGCCGTGTGCGCAGCCTATTACATGATGCATGCACTTTTTTTTATTGCAGGAAACGCAGGCATGGCAGCCCATTCAAATGAAAGCAGTATAATAGGAGGGGTGTTAGTGGAGGGCAGTATAATGGGAGGGGTGGTAGTGGAGGGCAGTATAATGGGAGGGGTGCTAGTGGTGGACAGTTTAATGGGAGGGGTGGTAGTGGAGGGCAGTATAATGGGAGGGGTGTTAGTGGTGGGCAGTTTAATGGGAGGGGTGTTAGTGGAGGGCAGTATAATGGGAGGGGTGTTAGTGGAGGGCAGTATAATGGGGGGGTAGTGGAGGGCAGTATGGGGGGACTGTACAGCATGACTGTGTATGGGAGGGAGCAGAGTGACCATGAGCTACTCAGGGCAAAGCAGGGAGAATTTCTCCTACCTTTCTTCCAGCGGCAGGAACAGCCTTCACCTTCAGGGAAGACCCAGAGTCGGGGGGCGGAGTCGGGGCGGAGCTTAACCGCGAGGAGGAGGAATCTGAATGTTGGGGCTCTGCTCTCCTCGTCGTAATGTCACCAGGCAGGCAGCAGTGACTGTAAGGTGCACGCATAGCAAGGGGCAGGGCCAGAGCATCACTGGCGCTCAAGGCCCCACCCACCCGCGGCCAGCTCCTCCATTGAAAAAACGCAGCACTGGCACTCAGTGCTGGGACAAGGCCATTTGGTCCCAGGGCGAAGATGGCAAACTGCGCCTGCCCCCCCCCCCCTGTTTTTAGGAAAGAATCAATGTCCCCATCAGAGTGTCCCTTTACATCAGGGGTCCCCATTACAGTGCCCCTTTACATCAGGTGTCCCCATCAGAGAGCCCCTTTACATTAGGTATTCCCATTAGAGTGCCCCCTTACATCAGGTGTCCCCATCACTTCAGGTGTCCCCGTCAGAGTGCCCCCTTAACATAATATGTGCCCATCAGCGTACCCCCACTAACATAATATGTGCCCATGGGTGTGTCCCCTTAAAATAAAATGTGCCCATCAGCATGACCCTTATTTCATGTTAGTAAATAAAACAAAAAAAACCCTAGGAGGTGGGACTTTAAAAGTGACTGAAAAACACACATCAGAGTATGTTGAAAATATATAGATTTTAATAAATAGTTACAAAAAGACAAATTTGATGTAGATCACATGGATTATGCAAATCCAAACTGGAAATTAACATGATACAAAAAGAAGAAATTGAAACATATATTATTATTTGTCAGACCCGACAGCTGTTTCGGTTATACCCTTCCTCGGGGGATTTGCAGACAAAAGATTTTCAGATTTATAGACAAACAGATTCTGTTGAATATACAATATGATATAAATTACAAATTACACAGTGCATATATGTACATAAATAAAGATAGAAAATAAATAATAAAAATGTGCTTACAGTAATTTGTCAAAAGAGGGTAAGCATTCAATACACCAAGGAACTACACGCACGGCAGAGAACACAGGGTGAGGCACAGAGTCGCACCCCACCTGTGTGGGGAGTTCCAAGATGAAAGGGATCCAGTAGACCTCAAACGAGGGTCTCCAGGTGGAAACACGCAGGGAAATCAGGAGAAGCTCAAAAGAGTCCCCCAGGGCAGCTCTCAGTATAGCGAAATATTCCAAATCAAAAAGGTATCAAGTAGGCAAAAGGAACTGCTTCAAAAATAGAGAGGGTGTCCTCAACAAACCATTTGCATTGAATGTACATTAATTATGGCCGTGAAGCAAATCTATGTATGGTTCCAATCTTCTAGTTTGAATTCTGTATGGACATTGAGAGCTGCTGAGATCCCTGCGTATGATGCCTCATGTGGGAACTGTGTTCTCTGCCGTGCGTGTAGTTCCTTGGTGTATTGAATGCTGACCCTCTTTTGACAAATTACTGTAAGCACATTTTTATTATTTATTTTCTATCTTTATTTATGTACATATATGCACTGTGTAATTTGTAATTTATATCATATTGTATATTCAACAGAATCTGTTTGTCTATAAATCTGAAAATCTTTTGTCTGCAAATCCCCCGAGGAAGGGTATAACCGAAACAGCTGTCGGGTCTGACAAATAATAATATATGTTTCAATTTCTTCTTTTTGTATCATGTTAATTTCCAGTTTGGATTTGCATAATCCATGTGATCTACATCAAATTTGTCTTTTTGTAACTATTTATTAAAATCTATATATTTTCAACATACTCTGATGTGTGTTTTTCAGTCACTTTTAAAGTCCCACCTCCTAGGGGGTTTTTTGTTTTATTTACTTATTTTTGGGATGTGGTGACTGTTAAACAAATACAATCTTGCAGATGTCGGTCCTCTTTGTCTTATTTCATGTTAGGGGGCACTCTGATGTGTACATTTTACGTTAAGGGGCATGCTGATGGGCACATTTTGTTGTGCTCATCACTGTGCCACTTAACATAAAATGTGCCCATCGGCGTGCCCCTTAACATAAAATGTGCCCATCAGAGTGACCCATAACATAAAATGTGCCTATCATCATGTTCCGTAACATAAAATGAGGGGCATGCTGATGGGCACGATTTATGTTAAGGGAAATTCTGATGGGCACAATTTATGTTAAGGTCACTCTGATGAGCACAACAAAACGTGCCCATCTGCGTTCCCCTTAACATAAAATGTGCCTATCGGTGTTGCTCTTAAAATAAAATATGCCCAACAGAGTGCCCCTTAACATAAAATATGCCCATCAGAGTGCCCCTTAACATACAATGTGCCCATCAGCATGACCCTTAACATAAAATAAGTAGCATGCTGATGGGCACATTTCATGTTAAGGGGCACTCTGATGGGCACATTTCATGTTAAGGGGCACCCTGATGGGCACAATTTATGTTAAGGGGCACTCTGATGGGCACAACAAAATGTGTGCCCCACTGCCTCTTAACAAAATATCCCCATCAGTGTGCACCTTAGCTAATTCTGCCCATCGGTATGCACCTTAACAGATTGGGCCCCACATACCTTGAGGGCAGGAGAGAGCACATTTGGCAAGCTGCAGGGGGGCGGAAGCTGTGAAATATACCTCACAGAGCCAGGAGCAGGGAGCCGCCAGCAGCAGGGGGGCGGGGTGCACGTGACGTCACGCCCGGCTGAGAGCGAGAGAGCGAGAGCCGCGGTGAGAAGCAGGAGGCGGGGCGCACACACGTGATGTCATTGGTTGCTGGGAAACCCGCAGTCCCAGCAAACAAATGACTGGTACTACACTGGCTGCCTGGCGGTCTGGGCAGAAGCGTCCCGCCCCCACCCCTTGTATCGGCTGTGCTGGCACTGCTGCACTGTGCGCACATCGCAGTACTGTTTGTGTGGGGGTTTTAGGCGCCGATTTGCGGGCAGAACGCGGGCTTAATGGCAGCTCTGCCTTGGGCCCCAAACAGTGACAGGGCCCTGGGCAGCTGCCCCAGTTTGCCCTGCGGTAAAGACGGCCCTGCATATGCTGTATGAGACCTGGCCATGTCCCAAACGACACATTTGGCTCATGCACCATATGAGATTTGGCGCTGCTTGGTATAGAACACAGTGAAACCTCGAATTGCGAGTAACGTGGTTAACGAGCGTTTCGCAATACGAGCATTTTTTTTTTTTAAATCCTGACTCAGTTTGCGAGTGTCGTCTCACAAAACGAGCAGGATTTAAGCCACATCGGTGTGCAGTACCGCGTTTGGCCAGAGGTGCAGGGGCGCCAGAGCTTAGCAGAGCCGAGCGTAGCCGTTCAAAAATACTCGTAAACACTTTGAAAAACTCGGAAATACTCCGTCCCCGAGCCTTTCCGAGTTTAGCCGAGCTGTCCCAGAGCCTTTCTAAGTATTTTCGAGGCTCTCCGGTGCCCCCCCACCTCTGGCCACATGCGGTATTGCATGCCATAGAAGTCAATACGGAACAAATTATTTTCGTTTCCATTGACTTCTATGGGGAAACTTGCTTTGATATGCGAGTGCTTTGGATTACGAACATTCTCCTGGAACGGATTATGCTCGTAATCCAAGGTTCCACTGTAATACTAAACCATGCCAGTTTCAATAGGGCCTGTGCAAGATCTCCCAGGAAGGCACAGGTAACACAGCCAGGGGCTCACAGTTGCCCCCTGGGAAGGCTACGTCACCAATGCCTTCCAGGAAGATCTCGCATAATTACCCTATTGGATCTGACGTGGTTTACAGTGCCTATTGGAAACCTGGAAGTGCAAGAAAAAAAAAAACTATGCTTACAAAAAATCCTTTCACTGCACAAATCAATGAAGGATGTTTCGGGATGTGCGTGCCGCATGGAATTTCGTGTCAGGGGAAGGGAAGGGTTCGTTTTAGGGTTCAGATTGTTCTGTCTTTTTTTGTACACAGTCCGTATAGTCATCAATAATTTTTTTTCTCAGCTAAACTCTATTTTCTTGAAAGACGTAACAGCAGAGTGTCAGCAAATGTGCTTCATGATTGCAGATTTCTGCTGCAGGCTTTGGATAGTGGAGGTTGTCTATGTAAATCAGCAAAATAATCGGCAAAGTGCACAATAGGTTTGTTATGGTTTTTCACCTAAGTTTTAATGAAATGCAAAATTGAAAAGACAACCTGAAACCATAAGAAGAATGACCAAATTCTATACATAGAAACATTTATTTTTTATTTTGATTCACAACTTCCTCTTGTATTAAAATATTTTCATTTAATGAATAATAATGAATACAGAGTGGCAGTAGTTTGTCTTTTATATCTGCCCGGAGTTCAGCTTTAGGATTTCTGCTGTATACAAGGAGTACAAAACTTGTGCCACACAGTTACAGACTGGCACACTTGCTGTGTCCATTATGATGGGTTCGCATCATCCCTGCATTGTCTTCCCAGGCCTGTACATCTGTGCCCATTATCAGGGGTTTCTCCCATTCCTGCACTGAGATTCCGAGTCTGCACACCTACGATGCCCATTATGAAAGTTTCCCACCATTGATGCAACGAGTTTCTGACTTTGCACAGCTGTGCTCATTATGAGAGGTTCCTATCACCTCTGCACTAATTTCCTGGGTCAGTACACCTGCTCTGCCAATTATGAGGGTTTCACATGATCCCCGTGCTGAATATCTGTCTCTGCATAGCTGCTGTGTCCATTATCAGGGGTTCCCACCATCCTTGCACTAAGTTCCAGTGTCTGCACACCTGCTGTGCCCATTATCAGGGGTTCCCACCATCCTTGCACTAAGTTCCAGTGTCTGCACACCTGCTGTGCCCATTATCAGGGGTTCCCACCATCCTTGCACTAAGTTCCAGTGTCTGCACACCTGCTGTGCCCATTATCAGGGGTTCCCACCATCCTTGCACTAAGTTCCAGTGTCTGCACACCTGCTGTGCCCATTATCAGGGGTTCTCACCATCCTTGCACTGAGTTCCAGTGTCTGCATTCCTGTTGTGCCCATTATTGGAAGTTACCACCATCCTTGCATTGACTTTCCAAGTCTGTGCATCTGCTGTGTCCATTATGAGGGGTTCCCGCCATCCCTGCACTAAGTTCCAGTGTCTGCACACCTGCTGTGCCCATTATTAGAAGTTCCCACCATCACTGCATTGACTTCCCACATCCGTGCATCTGCTGTGTCTATTATGAGAGGTTCCCACCAGTGGCGGCTGGTGCTCCAAAAATTGTGGGGGGGACAAAGCTTTGGTGGCTTCCTCCTTGCTTCTGCTCCAGCAAATCCGATCGCTTCTCCTCTCGGCCAATTGGGTCTCAGGACCCAATTCCTGATTGGCCGGGAGGAGAACACACAACTTGGTGGCTCAGGGTGCAGTGCTCTGCGCCCCAAGCCCACCCTTTTTTGAAGCCAATTAGAGCCTCAGGCTCTAATCATGTGCTTAAAAAAATTGTACACCTGCTGTGCCCATTATGAGGTGTCCTCACCATCCCTGGACTGATTTCCAGTGTCTGCAATCCTGCTGTGCCCATTATTGGAAGTTCCCCCCATTCCTGCATTGACTTCCCAGGTCTGTACACCTGTGCCCATTTTGAGGGTTTCCCACCATTGCTGAAATGGGTTCCTGGGTTTGCACAGCTGCTGTGCCCATTATGGGAGGTTCCTATCACCTCTGCACTTATGTCCTGGGTCTGCACACCTGCTGTGCCCATTATGAGAGGTTCCCACCATCCCTTCACTGAGTTCCTGAGTCTGCCCTCCTGCTGGACCCATTATTGGAAGTTCCCACCATCCCTGAATTAACTTAGGTCTGTACACCTGCTGTGCCCATTATGAGGTGTTCCCACCATCCCTGGACTGATTTCCAGTGTCTGCACTCCTGCTGTGCCCATTATTGGAAGTTCCCCCCATTCCTGCATTGACTTCCCAGGTCTGTACACCTGTGTCCATTTTGAGGGTTTCCCGCCATTGCTGAAATGAGTTACTTGGTTTGCACAGCTGCTGTGCCCATTATGAGAGGTTCCTATCACCTCTGCACTAATTTCCTGGGTCTGTACACCTGCTGTGCCCATTATCAGGGGTTCCCACCATCCCTTCACTGATTTCCAGTGTCTGCACTCCTGTTGTGCCCATTATTGGAAGTTCCCCCCATTCCTGCATTGATTTCCCAGGTCTGTACACCTGTGCCCATTTTGAGGGTTTCCCGCCATTGCTGAAATGAGTTACTTGGTTTGCACAGCTGCTGTGCCCATTATGAGAGGTTCCTATCACCTCTGCACTAATTTCCTGGGTCTATAAACCTGCTGTGCCCATTATGAGAGGTTCCCACCATCCCTGTACTGTTTTCCCGGGGTCGGTACACCTGCTGTGCCCATTATGAGAGATTCCCACCATCCCTGCACTGTTTTCCTGGGGTCGGTACACCTGCTGTGCCCATTATGAGGGGTTCCCACCATCCCTGCACTGTTTTTCCGGGGTCGGTACACCTGCTGTGCCCATTATGAGAGATTCCCACCATCCCTGCACTGTCTTCCCGGGGTCTGTACACCTGCTGTGCCCATTATGAGGAGGGGTTCCCACCATCCCTGCATTGAGTTCCTGGACATCACCAGAGCACCTTGTCCTGGCAAGTGCGGGGTCCTATCTAAACCCTGCAATCAGTTCCTGTCAGGCAGTCCTCGCACTAGAAAGCCAATGAATTTTTGCTGATTGCACAGATCTGATCTCAGGACAATCTCTCTGCTGTAGGCATCACAATGGATTCGGCCATCAGGAGTATTTGGGGGCCTCTCCTACTTGTAGAGTGCTGCGTCCGGCTCTGATTGGCAGGCCTCTCTCTCTCTCTCTCTCTCTCTCTCATTGTACACGTTGGGGTCTTTGTTGGCAGTGAATGAAGAATGGGGTAACCCCCCCCCCCCCAGTGCTTCACTTCGCTCATTCCTAAACTGAAAAGTGTTGGAATGGTCAGGGCGGCTTTTCAGGGGGCGATGAATGGGCCACCTCCTCCAGTGAAGGCTCCTATAGGGTGCCGGGTCAGGGTAGCAGAACACATCTCAGGAGGGGATTAGGACCAATTAACGGCAGCGGACACAAAAGCCACTGGCAGATGAACAGGCGGTCTCCTGACCTGCACGGGGGCCGCATCCTAAATGAGAGCCTTGTGTGTGCGGCGGGTGAAGTGTCTGAGGAGGAGAGGGCTCTGTATAAGGTGGCTGATTAACCGCTGAGTGACTGCCCTGCTGTACGGGTGTACCCGGGCCCCTGCAGGACAGGGAGGGCCGCTTTAAGACACGAGTCACCGCTGATATTTCAAGTGACGCAAAAGTAAAAGTAAAAAAAAAGAAAAGGCAGGATCATTATAGAACAAGTCACACTGCGACACTCAATGAGGAAAAAGTCCATGGGACTCAGATAGACACAAAGTATTCTTGTATATGACATTTTTATTTTCTGGCTTATTGGTTTTTATGGGTTTGGCGTTTGTTTTGTGAGTTTTTGATGTTTTTCTATTTTATTTATTTATTTCAGGTACTTATATAGCGCTGTCAGTTTAGATATATATTGCACATTCACATCAGTCTCTGCCCTCAAGAGCTTACAATCTAAGGTCCTATTTCTACTTTTTTGTTCTGTGATGATCCTGTCCTTTGACTTCTGCATCTTAAAGCGGTATTTACCACTTACGGACCGCCCGCCGTCGTTATACGTCGCTAATTTGAAGAGGAATACCGTTGTTATAGTAGCAGCTAGCTACCATAACCCCGGTACAGTCTTCAAGAGCGGGCGGTCCGCTTTCAGATAAAACTGGTCTCTGCGGCGGATTCGCCATGAGATTACTTTTATAGGCAGCGAGAGATGGCCCCCCTCCCGGCGCTCTCCGTGCCCTCCGCCGCTTACCGGAGCTGTCGGTAGCGGAGGCAATCGGGTCCTGTCCCTGGGCTGACATGGAGATGAGTGAGGGGAAGATGGCCCCCACCCATCTCCATATCATTGCAGGACGGAAGCGACGTCAAAACGTCACTTCCGCCCATAGCTCGTAAAGGGACTTTTTTTTTTTATTATTGCATTTTAGTGTAAATATGAGATCTGAGGTCTTTTTGACCCCAGATCTCATATTTAAGAGGACCTGTCATGCGTTTTTCTATTACAAGGGATGTTTACATTCCTTGTAATAGAAATAAAAGTGACACATTTTTTTTTTTTTTTTAAAAACAGTGTCAAAATAAAAAAAGAAAAAGAAAATAAATAAGAATATTTTTTTTTTAAAGCACCCTGTCCCGGCGAGCTTGCGCGCAGAAGCGAGCGCATACGTGAGCAGCGCCCGCATATGAACACAGTGTTTAAACCACACATATGAGGTATTACTGCGTTTGTTAGAGCGAGAGCAATAATACTTGCCATAGACCTCCTCTGTAACTCAAAACATACAACCTGTAGAATTTTTTAAATGTCGCCTATGGAGATTTTTAAGGGTAAAAGTTTGTCGCCATTCCACGAGCAGGCGCAACTTTGAAGAGGACATGTTGGGTATCAATTTACTCGGCGTAACATTATCTTTCACAATATAATTTTTTTTTTAGCTAACTTTACTGTTGTCTTATTTTTTAATTCCAAAAAAGTGAATTTTTTCCCAAAAAAGTGCGCTTGTAAGACCGCTGCGCAAATAAGGTGTGACAAAAAGTATTGCAACGACCGCCATTTTATTCTCTAGGGTGTTAGAAAAAAAATATATAATGTTTGAAGGTTCTAAGTAATTTTCTGTTTTTAACTGTTTTTTTAACTATTTTGTAAACACCAAATCTCAGAAAGAGGCTCGGTGGTAAAGCCCAAACCAAAAATTTAATATATTGCAGTCATTAGATGTGGTGGCTGCATTCGTTTTCTATTTTTTAGGCTTTTCCCCTTCTGTTTTTACCTGGTGATCTGTCCAGTAACACACCTCCTGTATCAGAGTGCCCCCCCACCCCTCTGGATGAAGGAGCACAGGGGATGAAGCAGACAGCAGCATTTTCAGTCTGGGGGGAGGGGAGTGTTAAATGTACTAGCAGATTTAGATATACTGATAAATTGAAGCCAAACTCCAGCTCACACTTTATAATCAGTTACAGCAAAAAGTTTTTCCTTTTGGGATAAAGGTTTTACATGAATAAATAAAAGCTGATCATTGTAAGCACCCCTGCCCGTGGTAATGGTTTGTCTCCTCCCTGTAACTGCTAAATCTGTAGGACAGCTTGTTCTTTTGAAAAACAACAGACTTGCTGGCCAGATCAACAGGAGAAAATAAAGGAAAAGAAACCTTTAAAAAGAAAATGAATGCAGCCATCACATCTGAGAATTGGTAAACTGCAATATAATACATGATTTCTTTTGGTTTAATACTGCTTAACTACTTGACCTCCGCAAGATTTACCCCCCTTCATGACCAGGCCATTTTTGCGATACGGCACTGCGTTAATTTAACTGACAATTGCGCAGTCGTGCGACGCTGTACAAAAATAAAATTTGCGTCCTATTTTCCCCACAAATAGAGATTTCTTTTGGTGGTAATTGATCACCACTGCGTTTTTTATTTTTTGCGCTGTTTTTTTGCCCCAGGGGACATGTATCAATGTAAAAAAAAGTTTTAAAAACTGCAGTTTTTTCGGGAGCAGTGATTTTAATAATGCTTAAAGTGAAACAATAAAAGTGAAATATTCCTTTAAATTTCATACCTGGGGGGTGTCTATAGTGCGCCTGTAAAGTAGCGAATGTTTCCTGTGTTTAGAACTGTCCCTGCACAAAATGACATTTCTAAAGGAAAAAAAGTAATTTAAAACTACTCGCGGCTATAATGAATTGTCGGGTCCCCGGTAATACAGATAAAAGTCATTGAAAAAAATGGCATGGGTCCCCCCCAGTTCATTACCAGGCCCTTTGGGTCTGGTATGAATATTAAGGGGAACCCCGAACGAAAATGTAAAAAAAAAATGCGTGGGGGTCCCCCCAAATTCCATATCAGGCCCTTCAGGTCTGGTATGGATATTAAGGGGAATCCTGCGCCAATTTTTATTATTTAAAAAGGAAAAAAAAGAGAGAAAAAAATTCCAGTGATATAATCCATTCTCGATCTCCAGCGATGTAAATCCATTTTCGATCTACAGCGATGATACGAAGAAAAAAAACAAAAAAAAAATGATGCCGACACAATCCTGCCTCCATGGGAGGCAGCCGACCAATGACACTCTCCAGCCTGACAGCTCTGCCTGACCCCGCCCCCCTCTGGCACAACGGGGAAACACCAGGGTTACCCAGTGACATGTACGGGTGACCCCGCCCACCTCTGACACAAAGGGGAAACACCGGGGTTACCCAGTGACATGTACGGGTGACCACGCCCCCCTCTGACGCAACGTGGGTTTCTCTTGTCCCCCCTCTTTTCCTGCGGCCTGCTAGGTTGCGTGCTTGGATAAGGGTCTGGTATGGATTTATGGGGGAAACCCCACACCATCTTTTTTTTAAATTTTGGCGCGGGGTTCCCCCTAAAATCCATACCAGACCTGAAGGGCCTGATATGGAATTTGGGGGGACCCCCACGCATTTTTGTTTTTAATTTTGGTTCGGGTTCCCCTTAATATTCATACCAGACCCAAAGGGCCTGGTAATGGACTGGGGGGGGACCCATGCGTTTTTTTTCAATGACTTTTATCTGTATTACCGGGGACCCGACAATTCATTATAGTAGAGTAGTTTTAAATTACCTTTTTTCCTTTAGAAATGTCATTTTGTGCAGGGACTGTTATAAACACAGGAAACATTCGCTACTTTACAGGAATACTAAAGACAACCCCCAGGTAGGAAATTTAAAGGAATGTTTCACTTTTATTGTTTCACTTTAAGCATTATTAACCACCTAAGGACCGGACCAATACGAACCATAATGACCAGAGGTGATTTTCCAATTTGGCACTGCGCTGCTTTAACTGTAAATTGTGCGGACATGCAATGTTGTACCAAAACGAAATTTGCGTCCTTTTCTTCCCACAAATAGAGCTTTCTTTTAATGGTATTTGATTGCCTCTGAGATTTTTTTTTTTTTGCGATATAAACGGAAAAAGACAGAAAATTTTGAAAAAAAAGGATATTTTCTACTTTTTGTTATAAGAAAAATCGAATAAACTCAATTTTAGTCATACATTTAGGCCAAAATGTATTCAGCCACATATCTTTAGTAAAAAAAATGTCAATAAGCGTATATTTATTGGTTTGCGCAAAAGTTATAGCGTCTACAAACTAGGGTACATTTTCTGGAATTTACACAGCTTTTAATTTATGACTGCCTATCTCTGCCTATCTCATTTCTTGAGGTGCTAAAATGGCAGGGCAGTACAAAACCCCCCCAAATGACCCCATTTTGGAAAGTAGACACCCCAAGGAAATTGCTGAGAGGCATGTTGAGCCCATTGAATATTTTTTTTTTTGTACCAAGTGATTGAATTATCACAAAAAAAAAAAAAAAATATTACAAAAAGTTGTCACTAAATGATATATTGCTCACACATGCCATGGTTATATGTGTAATTTCACCCCAAAATACATTTTGCTGCTTCTCCTGAGTACGGGAATACCACATGTGTGGGGCTTTTTAGGAGCCTAGCCACGTACGGGACCCCAGAAACCAAGCACCGCCTTCAGGATTTCTAAGGGCGCAAATTTTTGATTTGACTCCTCACTACCTATCACAGTTTCGAAGGCCATAAAATGCCAAAATAGCAGAAAACCCCCCCAAATGACCCCATTTTAGAAAGTAGACACCCCAAGGAAATTGCTGAGAGGCATGTTGAGCCCATTGAATATTTTTTCTATTAGACCCTAGATCTTTCCTCTGCCCTCAAAGCGTCTGACCACACCAAGATCGGTGTGATAAAATGCTTTCCCAATTTCCCAATGGCGCTTTTTATATCCGGGGGGGGGACATTCCATCCCAATGCTTGTAAAAGCAGTCCAGAGGCTAATTAGCCGCTAGGATTGCTTTTACATGAAAGCCGGCCGCTGGCTGAAAAGAATGATGCCAAGATGATACCTAAACCCGCAGGCATCATTCTGGTATAACCATTCAAAGTCCAGCAGCCTGTTGGCTGAACGAAAAAAAGAGATTGATCGGTGGGTATGCCCACCATTAGAATACCTCCCTTCATCCACCCACTTCTAATGATGGGCATACATGCACCATTAATATATGCCGAAGCATGGGGGCATCCTCCCGCAAAAGTTATGCCGCACACACATGGTCGGACTTTTCCACGGGCAAGCCTCCGTCGGAATTTCGACCGTATGTACGCGGCATTAGGAGCAAAATCGCTCCTCCGCCCCTGCTGCCCCCATGTTTCGGCATATATGCTTTTTTTTTTAACTGTGGTGGTGAAATCACCTCCTACAGCACTGGAGTCGCAGGGATCAGGCCTGTCTCTGCAGTTATGTGTGTTGTGTTTTGTAAGTGACAGTGATCGATCGATACTGCACTTGGGTGGCCTGGGCTGGACGGAGGGGCAAAACGCAGGTGCTAGCAGGTATCTGGGCTGATCCCGCTAACACTGCGTTTTTGGGAACCCTAAACTGCTGGGGACGCTAGTAGAGATCTGATCAGATCAGATATTGATCTATTCAGATACTATACCACTAAGGGAGGTGTATGCTTCACGCGTGGGTGTTAGCGTTACTGGCACTAACCTGACGCTGTCTGGGGCGACGCAGACCCTCTCTGACGCTAAAACCTAATTGATATCACCCGCCGGGCGATCAGGGGGTTAAACCTTTATTGGGTTATATACGGCGGGTGCCCTGACACTATAAAAAGCAAACTAACCAGCGTCACCCGTAACACTTATATGGTGATCACTGGTGAAAGGGTTAACTAGGGGCAATCAGGGGGTTAAACCTTTATTAGGTAATATATGGGGGTACCTGACGCTATAAAAACCTGACGGGGAACCTAAATAACAAAATAACTAACTGGCTAACCAGTGTCAAATTAAGAAAATTTGTGAGGACAGCCGCACTCCAATCCAATGTTTATTTATTCAGGCACTACAAAAACCAGCAGAACTCAGGACAGCTGACGCGTTTCACACCAATTCAGTGTTTACTCATAGCTAACCAGTGTCACCAATAACACTTATACGGTGATCACTGGTGAAAGGGTTAACTAGGGGCAATTAGGGGGTTAAAACCTTTATTAGATAATATATGGGGTTACCTGAGGCTATAAAAACCTGGCGGCGAACCTAAAAAAATAACTCACTACCTAGCGGCACCAGCATAACTAATACAGCGATCAGAAAAACGATCGCTTAGTGACACTGGCAAAAGGGGGTGAAAGGGTTACCTGGGGGGCGATCAAGGGGTTAAACCTTTATTAGGTAATATATGGGGGTACCTGACGCTATAAAAACCTGGCGGTGAACCTAAAAAAATAACTGACTACCTAGCGGCACCAGCATAACTAATACAGCGATCAGAAAAACGATCGCTTAGTGACACTGGCAAAAGGTGGTGAAAGGGTTACCTGGAGGGCGATCAAGGGGTTAAACCTTTATTAGGTAATATATGGGGGTACCTGACGCTATAAAAACCTGCAGCGAACCTAAAAAAAATAACTGGCTACCTATCGGCACCACCGACACTAATACAGCGGTCAGAAAAACGATCGCTTAGTGACACTGGCAAAAGGGGGTGAAAGGGTTACCTGGGGGGCGATCAAGGGGTTAAACCTTTATTAGGTAATATATGGGGGTACCTGACGCTATAAAAACCTGCGGCGAACCTAAAAAAATAACCGGCTACTTAGCGGCACCACCGACACTAATACAGCGATCAGAAAAACGATCGCTTAGTGACACTGGCAAAAGGGGGTGAAAGGGTTACCTGGGGGGCGATCAAGGGGTTAAACCTTTATTAGGTAATATATGGGGGTACCTGACGCTATAAAAACCTGCGGCGAACCTAAAAAAAATAACTGGCTACCTAGCGGCACCACCGACACTAATACAGCGATCAGAAAAACGATTGCTTAGTGACAGTGGTGCTAGGGGGTGAAAGGGTTACCTGGGGGGGCGATCAAGGGGTTAAACCTTTATTAGGGGGGGTTAGGGGCTACACTGGACCTAAAACTAACTGCCCTGACACTTTTACAGTCACAAATGTCACTGATTGCAGTGATCAGTAAATAAATGGTCACTGCAATCAGTGACACTGTGACTGGGGGCTGGGGGGTGATCTGGGGGTGTCTGGGGGGGGGGCGATCATGTTCCTATGTGTGCTGGTTTCAGTGTGCTGTTCAGTGCACTAACCTGTGTGTCTTATCTCCACGGCGCTCGGTATATGTGAGCGCCGCAGGAGAGATTACATCACTTCCTCCTGCCTGTGTAAAGGCAGCATTTCATTCGCCGGGAGCGATCGCGAGGGGGTGGCCAGAAACGAATGGCGGCCCCCTCATCACGGATCGCTCCCGAACGGATAACCACCGCTCACTGTACCAGAGGGGGGTCCGATTGGACCCCCCACTAGGGTGACCACGTGTCCCGGATTGCCCGGGACAGTCCTGCATTTTGCAGGTCTGTCCCGGGCACATTCATGCCAGGACAATACAGTGTCCCTGAATGAAATTGACACGTATATATACAGTGAGCGGTCGTTAAGTGGTTTAAATCACTGCTCCCGAAAAAACGTCCGTTTTTAAAACTTTTTTTTGCATTGATACATGTCCCCTGGGGCAGGACCCGGGTCCCCAAACACTTTTTATGACAATAACTTACATATTAGCCTTTAAAATTAGCACTTTTGATTTTTCATGTTCGTGTCCCATAGACTTTAACAGGGTTCAAACAAAGTTTTTGCCTGTTCGCATGTTCTCCTCAGAACCGAACCGGGGGGTGTTCGACTCATCCCTAGTCAGCAGTTATAAATACTGTAGCTGCTGACTTTTAATATGAAGACACTTACCTGACTAGGGATCCAGTGCTGTCCCCACCCAAGCCAGTTTTTGCCAGTGTTCTGTCAGATTAGCAAACAGAAGTGACGTTCCGTCAGTTGCGCATGCGTTCCACCGCTACCAGGTTTTCTCATCTGACAGAACACCTGCAGTCAGAATGCGGCAGCGGACATCTTATTACACCCAGCTACGTCTTGAATTTCAAAGTAATTTTAGCAATGAAGTGAGCACATATAAATAAATAAAGTATATTGACATCTGTGATGCTGTTTGGATGTTTAATTTTGAAAGCCTAAAGGTTTAGCGCTGAGCAGTGCGGGGTGTACCAACATGGCTTCTGCCACCTTCCTACTGCTGGAAAAATGAAAGTCATATCCACCCAGAGTGGTACTGGGGATACAATGTAATAAAAAATTGCCACGTCCCGAAATTGTAGATTAAATAAAAATAGGATAAAAAGATGGACTTTATGGGCACGACAAATTGATATAAAATTACTCAAGTTTTATTAAAAATTAACAAAAGAAAAGGATAACAAAACATACAAATAAAATGAATGTTATATAGAACTATTCATCAACCTAGTGTTGACACACTTATACACATCACCCAATAGCCAAAATTCAATGAGGAAATAGAATTTATACTGGGTAGAATGACATCAAGGTCAATTCTTTCAGTATATTGGATACCAGTAATTGCTGGTGGCATTGATTGGTGGTGTGTCGTCAGAAATTCATTCCTAAACCCGACATGTTGCGCGACACAAGTCGCTTCTTCAGGAGTTTTTTGAATGTCTAAAAATATAAATACATAACATAAGAACATATAGATAGATTGCAAAACACAACAAAACAAGAGAACCTGTATGTCTGGCCAAGTGCTTCAGAAACACGTGATCCCCCAACAGCAATACCACTATTAGAAACAAAATAAGACAAAACAAGACCAGAAGCAGTACAGAGAATTGAGAAAACCCTCACAGATTGAAAAAGAGTCCATTAGGTGGATGAATCGTTTATCATAACTTACATGGGTTAAAAGGTTTTTCAAGTAAAAACGGAGGTTTATAGATGGTCAGGATGGCAGTAGTAGTAGTAGAACAATGCCTCTGGGTATCTTGAAAAAACTAGGCATGAACAAACACATGTGGATCAATCATATGATTACATCCAATTATACAACATGTATATAGTTTAGAAGCATTGTCAGCATACTGAGAGCTGACCGATTCAATTCGGTGCATACAGGCTTACCTCTGCTTACCTGAGTAGCATAATATATAGCTACGATGTAGAGCCCAATATCCGTGTTTAAACCCCGATTATGGAGAAAAAAATGATAAATTGATACACGGATATGGGTACTGGTAGTTTCAATTAGGCTAGCAGGGATTCGGTATTGTCCTAACTTGCAGAGTTGCCCAGTCTGGACTAAAAACGGGAGGGGAGGAGAGGGAACAAAGGGGGGGAAGGGGAAACACAAAATTGAATGGCATTAATGAGATGTGTGGGTATGCGGAAATCTAATAGAGAGTAACCAATTGTTGGGCTGCTCAAGTGTCACCCCCATAACCAAACAGCAGGGTAAGAGACACTGGCCCATAATAACACAGAGAAAACCAGTTACCTTGTAATAGATGTTGGTGGGAGTGCCTCCGTTTAGTAGGTAGCAGCCCTCGGTAGTCAGGGATTATCTGCACCCTGGGCGATAATGGGTCCTGTGTTTAAATAGGACCAGATCGCGCCAGGACAACCCCATCCGGAAAAGCGTGCCGTCCGCACAGTGCCTCTGATAGGCTGGCGTCATAGCTAGGCGTCGGAATGCCCGCAGTGAGCTAGATAATGGGCGGGGCCAAAAACATGACGTGCCCCTGTTATCTAGCAATATGCGAGAAACAGGAAGTGTACATGGGAGGTTGGCGTGGCAACCGCGCATGCGCATAGGTACCCACACACTCATCTCGCAGCGGTGGGAGGGGTAGAGCCGCCCACCTCAGGACGGCGGCCTTAACACTGAAAACAGTCCCGGCTAAATCAAGCCCGCTCATCGTCAAGCGATACAATCAATTCCTTCCTCTACCCAGCACACTCAAGGGGAGAGCAAGCCCACACCATGCGACACTCAGGGCAATAGAGCAATCAGCCATGGAGCAAAGAAGATCTATATTACCATATAGACTCACAGATCATTATAGGGCAATTACACTTAGTATAACATTAAGTATAAAGCTCAAACCCCGATATTCGCCATCTAGTGGTCATATAAAAAAAAAAAAAAAAAAAAAAGAGGAAAGAACAGAAAAAAGTGGCATTGCAGCGAGGGGAACAAAATTGTCTCAACCAGGACCACAGGGCCAGGCATCTTAACATTAGGTCTAACATTTTCAGCACATGCGATCACCAAGGGGACAAGAGGAACATATCCCCCATGGGGTCACATACAAAAGAAAAATACATAATAAATAATAATGAAATTATTAATATAAATAGTAAAAGAAAAATGATCAACATATTTAACATAAAAATAGATAATCAAATATTACATTTATCTCAACTTCATAATATAGACCTAAGTCTATATATAGTATTATATGATGTTATATTAAGGGAGAGATCCCTTAATCCAGCAATGAATTAAACAGTGACTTACAACAAGAGAGAAATGACCCAGAATAACATCTTGGGCCATATTAGGAATCCCATGAGAAGGGAGGGGAAAAAGAAGGAAAAAAGGAAGAAGGGAGAAGAGAAAGGCTGTATAGAGGTTATTGATTGGGACTTGGAAGATTATAAAGTAGGGACCTACAAAGCGCAGTTGATGAAATCATGCGTGTGTGGACAACCAGCTCAAAGGAAAGATTTGTATGATTGAGTTTCATTCAACCCAGGTGGTTGTGTGGCAGCGAGTCGTTCGATCCATATAGTTTCTCTTTGTAAGATTATTTTATCCCAATTACCACCTCGTGGGTCCTTGGGAATCACTGCCAATGCAATGAAGGATACACAGGTGGTGTCAAATTTGTGGTATAAATCTATATGGCGGCTGACAGTTGTCAGCATCTTACCACTCCCTGAATAATACACATGGTCTTTGACACGCTGCCAGAATTTACGGACTGTCTTTCCAACATAGAAGGCTCCACACACGCATGTCATCAAATACACGACCCCCTCAGTGCTACAATCGGCTCTAAAACCAGGACAGAACCTCTCCCCATTAGGTAGGGTGAAGCTCTGTCCTGGACAGATCCACGGGCAAAAATTACATTGTCCACATTGGTGAATCCCTTTAGTGGTGTTGTTATTGATAGTAGAAGCCACGTAGTGGCTTGACACCAGTTTGTCTCGTAGGGAGTTTGCCCGTCTGAAGGTTATCTCTGGTCTAATGCCTAGATGTTTGCGAACTGTGGGGTCTTGATATAGCACGTGCCAGTGATTAGTAAGTATGGCACGAACTTCTTGATGTTGTGATGAAAAACGTGTGATCATTCGCAGAGGTGGTCGCGTATCAGATACATTCTTGTTTTGAAAAAGCAGATTATTCCTTGGTTGTCGCAGGGCTTTATTGAAGGCCTTGCGTAAAAGCGACTTACTGTAGCCTCTGGCTAACAGTCGTGTGCGCAACATTTGTGCTTCCCTCTGAAAGTCCTCTGTATGGGTGCAGTTACGACGAAGTCGTATATATTGTGCATATGGTATGCTACGTATTAGTGCCACCGGATGTGCACTTGTGGCGTGCAACATAGTGTTGCCAGCCGTTTCCTTACGATAAAGGCTTGTTGCTAAACAACCATCATGGTCTTTAACCACTTGACCACTGGGCACTTAAACCCCCTTAATAACCAGACCAATTTTCAGCTTTCGGTGCTCTCACATTTTGAATGACAATTACTCAGTCATACAACACTGTACCCATATGAAATTTTTGTCCTTTTTTTCACACAAATAGAGCTTTCTTTTGGTGGTATTTAATCACTGTTGGGTTTTTTATTTTTTGCGCTATAAGAGAAAAAAGACTGAAAATTTTGTAAAAAAATGATTTTTTTTTCGTTTCTGTTATAAAATTTTGCAAATTACTATTTTTTCTTCATAAATTTTGGCCAAAATTTATACTGCTACATATCTTTGGTAAAAATAAGTACAAATTGGTGTATATTATTTGGTCTTTGTGAAAGTTATAGAGTCCACAAGCTATGGTGCCAATATCTGAAAATTGATCACACCTGAAGTACTGACGGCCTATCTCAATTCTTGAGACCCTAACATGCCAGAAAAGTACAAATACCCCCCAAATGACCCCTTTTTGGAAAGAAGACATTCCAAGGTATTCAGAAAGAGGCATTGTGAGTTTTTTGAAGTTGTCATTTTTTCCCACAATTCTTTGCAAAATCAAGATTTTTTTTTTCTCTTTTTTTTTTTTCACAAAATTGTCATATTAGCAGGTTATTTCTCACACACAGCATATGCATTCCACAAATTACACCCCAAAACACATTCTGCTATTACTCCCGAGTATGGCGATACCACATGTGTGAGACTTTTACACAGCGTGGCCACATACAGAGGCCCAACATGCAGGGAGCACCTTCAGGCGTTCTGGAGCACCAAGGCCAATTCTGACATTTCTCTCCTACATGTAAAAATCATCATTTATTTGCTAGAAAATTACATAGAACCCCAAAACATTATATATGTTTTTTTAGCAAAGACCTTAGAGAATATAATGGTGGTTGTTGCAACTTTTTATCTCGCACGATATTTGCGCAGCAATTTTTTTAACGCGTTTTTTACGGAAAAAAAATGTTTTGTGCTTAAAAAAAAAAAAAAACAGTAAAGTTAGCCCAATGTTTTTGCATAATGTGAAAGATGAAGTTACGCCGAGTAAATAGATACCTAACATGTCGCCCTTAAAAATTGCACACACTCGTGGAATGGCGCCAAACTTCGCTACTTAAAAAATCCCCATAGGCGACGCTTTAAATATTTTTACTGGTTACATGTTTTGAGTTACAGAGGAGGTCTAGGGCCAAAATGATTGCTCTCGCTCTAACGTTCGCAGAGATACCACACATGTGTGGTTTGAAACCCGTTTTCATATGTGGGCGGGACTTACGTATGCGTTCGCTTCTGTATGCGAGCTCACGGGGACAGGGGCGCTTTAAAAAAAAAAAAAAATGTCATTCTTCATTTTACTTTATTTATTTTAGTTTGACATGTTTTTCCGCCCTAAACATTTTTTTGATCACTTTTATACCTATTACAAGGAACGTAAACATCCCTTGTAATAGGAATATGGCATGACAGGTCCTCTTTACAGTGAGATATGAGGGGGGGGGGTGTCAATAAGACCCCACATCTCACCTCTAGGCTGGGAAGCCTGAAAAAAAAAAAAAAAAAAAAAAACAACAATCCTGGCTTTGATCGTAGCGGTGAGTCGGTAGAAGCACCGGAGGGCGGCGGGGGGGGGGGGGACGACATCCCCTCTTGCCTCCCGTAAGAATGATCAAGCGGCGGAACAGCCGCTATGATTGTTCTTATGGTGTAGGGAATCGCCGGCTGAAAAAGCCGATATCTGAATGATGCCTGTAGCTGCTCCCATCATTCAGATATCCCCGCACAAAGTCAAGGACGTCATATGACGGCCGGAGGGCGGGAAGTGGTTATTGCAGAGTATTGCCGGGCATTGCGGAGTATTGCCGGGCATTGCGGAGTATTGCCGGGCATTGCGGAGTATTGCAGGGCATTGCGGAGTATTGCGGTGTATGGCAGGGTATTGCGGTGTATGGCAGGGTATTGCACGGGTATTGCACAGGGTATTGTGGAGGGTATTGCACAGGGTATTGTGGAGGGTATTGCAGAGTATTGTGGAGGATATTGCAGAGTATTGTGGAGGGTATTGCAGAGTATTGTGCAGGGTATTGCAGAGTATTGTGCAGGGTATTGCAGAGTATTGTGCAGGGTATTGCAGAGTATTGTGCAGGGTATTGCAGAGTATTGTGCAGGGTATTGCAGAGTATTTTGCAGAGTATTGCGCAGGGTATTGCAGAGTATTTTGCAGGGTATTGCAGAGTATTTTGCAGGGTATTGCAGAGTATTGTGCAGGGTATTGCAGAGTATTGTGCAGGGTATTGCAGAGTATTGCACCAGGGTATTGCAGAGTATTGCACCAGGGTATTGCAGAGTATTGCACCAGGGTATTGCAGAGTATTGCACCAGGGTATTGCAGAGTATTGCACCAGGGTATTGCAGAGTATTTCGCAGGGTATTGCAGAGTATTTCGCAGGGTATTGCAGAGTATTTCGCAGGGTATTGCAGAGTATTGCACCAGGGTATTGCAGAGTATTGCACCAGGGTATTGCAGAGTATTGCACCAGGGTATTGCAGAGTATTGCACCAGGGTATTGCAGAGTATTGGCAGGGTATTTTGCAGAGTATTGGCAGGGTGTATTGCAGAGTATTGGCAGGGTATAGCACAGGGATGGCTGAGCAGGGATGGATGGATGGATGGATCTGTGACTGCAATTGTCACAGATCCAGCCCACAGTGCTGCTGCTGCCATCCGCTCCCTCCCCCTCCCCTCTCACACTGTACCGATCGGTACAGAGAGGGGAGGGAGGAACCGGCGTCATCAAATGACGCCGGTCTGTTTACAAGTGATTGCTCCGTCATTTGACGGAGCGATCACGTGGTAAACGGCCGCTATCAGCGGCGATTTACCGCGATTCGTGATCCGCCGGGTCCTCTGGACCCGGCGGTCACGGAGTTTCCCGTGTGCCGGGAGCGCGATTCTGGGAGGACGTTATATAACTTCCTCCCAGAGTTAAGCAACCACCCTGCCGCCGTTATTTGTCGGCAGGTGGTTGTTAAGTGGTTAAAGATTGTTAAATCTAAAAATGTTATTTTGGAGCGGTCAAATTTGAGAGTGAATTTTAAATTGAAAGAATTGTGATTTAATACATCAACAAAGGTCCTGAGGGAATCAGGTGTACCCGCCCATACCATGATGATGTCATCAATGTATCGCATCCAGCAAACCACCTGTTCAGTATAAACCCCCATCCCCTCATCCGAGAAGATGTAACGCTCCCACCCCCCCAGGTACAGGTTGGCGTAGGCCGGTGCGCAACAAGTGCCCATGGCCACCCCCTGTACCTGGAGGAAGTGGGAACCGTTAAACCCAAACCAGTTGTGGGTAAGGACGAATTGAAGCAATGTGAGTACAAACTCATTATACTTCCATTGGGTATGGGGTTCCTCATAGAGGAAGGCACGTACCATCCCGATGCCCTGCTCGTGAGGGATACTAGAGTATAAGGACTCTACATCCAAGGTCACAAGCAGGGCATCAGGAGGGATTGCCATTCCCTCAATCTTTTTTAACAAATCTAAGGTATCCCTAGTATATGAGGACAAGCTCATTACATGAGGCATAAGTGTGGCATCAATGAGCCTGCTGGCATTTTCAGTCAAGGACCCGATACCTGATACAATTGGCCTCCCCGGTGGTTCAATAGAATTTTTGTGAACCTTGGGCAATGAGTAAAAAGTAGCTTCTCGAGGGAATTTGTTATTAAGATAATCATACGTATCCTGGTTAATTAAACCTTTCTGATATCCATCATTGATGATAGATAGATAATCATTTTTGAAGGTTGGGATAACTGTAGCAGGGATTTTATGATACCAACTAGTGTTAGATAGGATGTTATAGCACATCCTTTCATAGTTGGCTTTGGTCATCAGGACAACGTTCCCTCCTTTGTCCGATGCCTTGATGACCAAATCAGGATGTTTGCTAAGTTGGAGGATAGCTTTCTTCTGGATTGAAATTAAATTGTTAGAATGCATTGGAACTGACATCTGCTTGATGTCACTCACAACCCCTATTAAGAAAGCCCATATAGATGGGTTAGTGGAGAGATCAGGGAATCTAGTAGACTTTGGCTTGAATTTGTTCAGTTTAGGGAGAACAGAAGCTTGTAGGGGAGTAGTTGAGGACGCACATGTTGTGTTGACAATGGGAGATGCAGCTGCATTACTCAAGTCATCAGTTTCATTGTTTTCGTCCAGTAGTAGCATTAAATCACAAAGGGCTCTTGAATCCTTCATAGTGTAGTGGTTAATGCTTTCAGCAAATTCCCGCTCCTGTCTCATTCGTATGTTATCTTGATCATAGATGTATCTATATGTCAGATTGCGTACAAACATATAGACATCCTTAATCAATTCATATTTATTTAAGTTAGCTGATGGACAAAAGCTTATACCCAGTCTCAAGACTTCCAACTGTTGATCTGTAAATGAGTAGGGTGTGAGGTTAATAACATCCAGTGCTAAGTTCGTAATGGTGGAGGCCCCGTCACCTGAAAATTTGGTAGAGGTGTGTAAGGAAACGCTAAATGGGGGTCTAGAGTACTTTGTTTGGTAAACACAGGTGTCTGAGGTGGAAGTAAAGAATTCAGAGAAGGTTGAAAATTAGAATTAGAAGGCATAGACAATTGAGTAGAGATGGATGGATCAGAAAAGGACATATTGGAGAAGGTGGGTGCCTGTCCTGATACTATCAGTGGTGTAGTAGGTGGTCTCGGATTTTTAGGTTGTATATTTAATAATTGGGCGGCTTGCTGAGCAATAGCCCCCATATATCTTGGTTGTGAACTATTCCCACCACCATTAGAAGCGACGGCACCCCCTTCTTGTGCTTGGTTTCTATTTCTTACATCAAATGAGCTTTTTTTAGAATAGGGTGTGTAGTACCCACCACCATGACCCCGCTTACGTGACTCTTTTGCATTTGTAACAGGTGTCGGTGCTCCTCGTCTAATCGGTGGCTGTAATACAGGAACAGACATAGAGATAGATGAGTCAGATTCAGTATCATCTTCCGTAAAACCAAAGTCATTACCAACATTACGAGTTTTAGCAGTTTTCTTTGGCCCTCTCCCCTGGTGGGGGTTTTGCCATTTGTATGCAAAGCCCTCCAAGAAAGCCATTCTATCCTTGGATATTTTATTTTGTTTCTTGGATATTATATCCCTAGTGATTTTGGTAATATATTCCTTGACTTCTTGCCACCGTTTGTTATAGTGGGTGTGGTCCTTAAATATATCCCCAGTAGATTGTAACAACAAAATATCCTGATCTAAACTAGTGAGTTCTGATTGATATTGAATCACTAGTAGATTCATTAGGTCAATACTACATTGTGTAAGGACTTTCTCCCATGATTTTTGGAAACCTCAGTGTAAGTCTGAAATGAGGGGAATAGTTGTACCCGTAATCCAATCGGGCTAATATTCTCACGGGCATATTGCTGTAGAAAGTCAATGTGCCAGTGTAGATTGGCTTTCTTTTTGAGAAGTCTTTTCATTTTGACCATATATTGGTTGATATTGAGCTCTGGCCCAGTATCAGTGTTGACTTTGGTTTGAATTTCCTGCATAAAGCCTATCCAGGCCTGCCCCATAAAGTCCATATTAATCCTAAAGACAAAAAATTCCGAATAATCCGATACCAATAAGAAAAAGAAAAGGAAAAAAAAGGGGGAAAGAATGAGTAACAAGGGAAGGGGAAGAGGGGAGACTTAGGGGAGAACAAATTCTCTCAGTAGTCACAGTAACAAAGAAATTTAATTAATACCGTAAATACCACTGAGTTGGTTTTGAATGGGTGCTTCCACCCTAGTAATATGGAAAAATGAAAGTCATATCCACCCAGAGTGGTACTGGGGATACAATGTAATAAAAAATTGCCACGTCCCGAAATTGTAGATTAAATAAAAATAGGATAAAAAGATGGACTTTATGGGCACGACAAATTGATATAAAATTACTCAAGTTTCAACACAGGACCCATTATCGCCCAGGGTGCAGATAATCCCTGACTACCGAAGGCTGCTACCTACTAAACGGAGGCACTCCCACCAACATCTATTACAAGGTAACTGGTTTTCTCTGTGTTATTATGGGCCAGTGTCTCTTACCCTGCTGTTTGGTTATGGGGGTGACACTTGAGCAGCCCAACAATTGGTTACTCTCTATTAGATTTCCGCATACCCACACATCTCATTAATGCCATTCAATTTTGTGTTTCCCCTTCCCCCCCTTTGTTCCCTCTCCTCCCCTCCCGTTTTTAGTCCAGACTGGGCAACTCTGCAAGTTAGGACAATACCGAATCCCTGCTAGCCTAATTGAAACTACCAGTACCCATATCCGTGTATCAATTTATCATTTTTTTCTCCATAATCGGGGTTTAAACACTGATATTGGGCTCTACATCGTAGCTATATATTATGCTACTCAGGTAAGCAGAGGTAAGCCTGTATGCACCGAATTGAATCGGTCAGCTCTCAGTATGCTGACAATGCTTCTAAACTATATACATGTTGTATAATTGGATGTAATCATATGATTGATCCACATGTGTTTGTTCATGCCTAGTTTTTTCAAGATACCCAGAGGCATTGTTCTACTACTACTACTGCCATCCTGACCATCTATAAACCTCCGTTTTTACTTGAAAAACCTTTTAACCCATGTAAGTTATGATAAACGATTCATCCACCTAATGGACTCTTTTTCAATCTGTGAGGGTTTTCTCAATTCTCTGTACTGCTTCTGGTCTTGTTTTGTCTTATTTTGTTTCTAATAGTGGTATTGCTGTTGGGGGATCACGTGTTTCTGAAGCACTTGGCCAGACATACAGGTTCTCTTGTTTTGTTGTGTTTTGCAATCTATCTATATGTTCTTATGTTATGTATTTATATTTTTAGACATTCAAAAAACTCCTGAAGAAGCGACTTGTGTCGCGCAACATGTCGGGTTTAGGAATGAATTTCTGACGACACACCACCAATCAATGCCACCAGCAATTACTGGTATCCAATATACTGAAAGAATTGACCTTGATGTCATTCTACCCAGTATAAATTCTATTTCCTCATTGAATTTTGGCTATTGGGTGATGTGTATAAGTGTGTCAACACTAGGTTAATGAATAGTTCTATATAACATTCATTTTATTTGTATGTTTTGTTATCCTTTTCTTTTGTTAATTTTTAATAAAACTTGAGTAATTTTATATCAATTTGTCGTGCCCATAAAGTCCATCTTTTTATCCTATTTTTATTTAATCTACAATTTCGGGACGTGGCAATTTTTTATTACATTGTATCCCCAGTACCACTCTGGGTGGATATGACTTTCATTTTTCCATATTACTAGGGTGGAAGCACCCATTCAAAACCAACTCAGTGGTATTTACGGTATTAATTAAATTTCTTTGTTACTGTGACTACTGAGAGAATTTGTTCTCCCCTAAGTCTCCCCTCTTCCCCTTCCCTTGTTACTCATTCTTTCCCCCTTTTTTTTCTTTTTCTTTTTCTTATTGGTATCGGATTATTCAGAATTTTTTGTCTTTAGGATTAATATGGACTTTATGGGGCAGGCCTGGATAGGCTTTATGCAGGAAATTCAAACCAAAGTCAACACTGATACTGGGCCAGAGCTCAATATCAACCAATATATGGTCAAAATGAAAAGACTTCTCAAAAAGAAAGCCAATCTACACTGGCACATTGACTTTCTACAGCAATATGCCCGTGAGAATATTAGCCCGATTGGATTACGGGTACAACTATTCCCCTCATTTCAGACTTACACTGAGGTTTTCAAAAAATCATGGGAGAAAGTCCTTACACAATGTAGTATTGACCTAATGAATCTACTAGTGATTCAATATCAATCAGAACTCACTAGTTTAGATCAGGATATTTTGTTGTTACAATCTACTGGGGATATATTTAAGGACCACACCCACTTTAACAAACGGTGGCAAGAAGTCAAGGAATATATTACCAAAATCACTAGGGATATAATATCCAAGAAACAAAATAAAATATCCAAGGATAGAATGGCTTTCTTGGAGGGCTTTGCATACAAATGGCAAAACCCCCACCAGGGGAGAGGGCCAAAGAAAACTGCTAAAACTCGTAATGTTGGTAATGACTTTGGTTTTACGGAAGATGATACTGAATCTGACTCATCTATCTCTATGTCTGTTCCTGTATTACAGCCACCGATTAGACGAGGAGCACCGACACCTGTTACAAATGCAAAAGAGTCACGTAAGCGGGGTCATGGTGGTGGGTACTACACACCCTATTCTAAAAAAAGCTCATTTGATGTAAGAAATAGAAACCAAGCACAAGAAGGGGGTGCCGTCGCTTCTAATGGTGGTGGGAATAGTTCACAACCAAGATATATGGGGGCTATTGCTCAGCAAGCCGCCCAATTATTAAATATACAACCTAAAAATCCGAGACCACCTACTACACCACTGATAGTATCAGGACAGGCACCCACCTTCTCCAATATGTCCTTTTCTGATCCATCCATCTCTACTCAATTGTCTATGCCTTCTAATTCTAATTTTCAACCTTCTCTGAATTCTTTACTTCCACCTCAGACACCTGTGTTTACCAAACAAAGTACTCTAGACCCCCATTTAGCGTTTCCTTACACACCTCTACCAAATTTTCAGGTGACGGGGCCTCCACCATTACAAACTTAGCACTGGATGTTATTAACCTCACACCCTACTCATTTACAGATCAACAGTTGGAAGTCTTGAGACTGGGTCTAAGCTTTTGTCCATCAGCTAACTTAGATAAATATGAATTGATTAAGGATGTCTATATGTTTGTACGCAATCTGACATATAGATACATCTATGATCAAGATAACATACGAATGAGACAGGAGCGGGAATTTGCTGAAAGCATTAAACACTACACTATGAAGGATTTTAGAGCCCTTCGTGATTTAATGCTACTACTGGACGAAAACAATGAAACTGATGACTTGAGTGATGCAGCTGCATCTCCCATTGTCAACACAACATGTGCGTCCTCAACTACTCCCCTACAAGCTTCTGTTCTCCCTAAACTGAACAAATTCAAGCCAAAGTCTACTAGATTCCCTGATCTCTCCACTAACCCATCTATATGGGCTTTCTTAATAGGGGTTGTGAGTGACATCAAGCAGATGTCAGTTCCAATGCATTCTAACAATTTAACTTCAATCCAGAAGAAAGCTATCCTCCAACTTAGCAAACATCCTGATTTGGTCATCAAGGCATCGGACAAAGGAGGGAACGTTGTCCTGATGACCAAAGACAACTATGAAAGGATGTGCTATAACATCCTATCTAACACTAGTTGGTATCATAAAATCCCTGCTACAGTTATCCCAACCTTCAAAAATGATTATCTATCTATCATCAATGATGGATATCAGAAAGGTTTAATTAACCAGGATACGTATGATTATCTTAATAACAAATTCCCTCGAGAAGCTACTTTTTACTCATTGCCCAAGGTTCACAAAAATTATATTGAACCACCGGGGAGGCCAATTGTATCAGGTATCGGGTCCTTGACTGAAAATGCCAGCAGGCTCATTGATGCCACACTTATGCCTCATGTAATGAGCTTGTCCTCATATACTAGGGATACCTTAGATTTGTTAAAAAAGATTGAGGGAATGGCAATCCCTCCTGATGCCCTGCTCGTGACCTTGGATGTAGAGTCCTTATACTCTAGTATCCCTCACTAGCAGGGCATCGGGATGGTACGTGCCTTCCTCTATGAGGAACCCCATACCCAATGGAAGTATAATGAGTTTGTACTCACATTGCTTCAATTCGTCCTTACCCACAACTGGTTTGGGTTTAACGGTTCCCACTTCCTCCAGGTACAGGGGGTGGCCATGGGCACTTGTTGCGCACCGGCCTACGCCAACCTGTACCTGGGGGGGTGGGAGCGTTACATCTTCTCGGATGAGGGGATGGGGGTTTATACTGAACAGGTGGTTTGCTGGATGCGATACATTGATGACATCATCATGGTATGGGCGGGTACACCTGATTCCCTCAGGACCTTTGTTGATGTATTAAATCACAATTCTTTCAATTTAAAATTCACTCTCAAATTTGACCGCTCCAAAATAACATTTTTAGATTTAACAATCTTTAAAGACCATGATGGTTGTTTAGCAACAAGCCTTTATCGTAAGGAAACGGCTGGCAACACTATGTTGCACGCCACAAGTGCACATCCGGTGGCACTAATACGTAGCATACCATATGCACAATATATACGACTTCGTCGTAACTGCACCTATACAGAGGACTTTCAGAGGGAAGCACAAATGTTGCACACACGACTGTTAGCCAGAGGCTACAGTAAGTCGCTTTTACGCAAGGCCTTCAATAAAGCCCTGCGACAACCAAGGAATAATCTGCTTTTTCAAAACAAGAATGTATCTGATACGCGAGCACCTCTGCGAATGATCACAAGTTTTTCATCACAACATCAAGAAGTTCGTGCCATACTTACTAATCACTGGCACGTGCTATATCAAGACCCCACAGTTCGCAAACATCTAGGCATTAGACCAGAGATAACCTTCAGACGGGCAAACTCCCTACGAGACAAACTGGTGTCAAGCCACTACGTGGCTTCTACTATCAATAACAACACCACTAAAGGGATTCACCAATGTGGACAATGTAATTTTTGCCCGTGGATCTGTCCAGGACAGAGCTTCACCCTACCTAATGGGGAGAGGTTCTGTCCTGGTTTTAGAGCCGATTGTAGCACTGAGGGGGTCGTGTATTTGATGACATGCGTGTGTGGAGCCTTCTATGTTGGAAAGACAGTCCGTAAATTCTGGCAGCGTGTCAAAGACCATGTGTATTATTCAGGGAGTGGTAAGATGCTGACAACTGTCAGCCGCCATATAGATTTATACCACAAATTTGACACCACCTGTGTATCCTTCATTGCATTGGCAGTGATTCCCAAGGACCCACGAGGTGGTAATTGGGATAAAATAATCTTACAAAGAGAAACTATATGGATCGAACGACTCGCTGCCACACAACCACCTGGGTTGAATGAAACTCAATCATACAAATCTTTCCTTTGAGCTGGTTGTCCACACACGCATGATTTCATCAACTGCGCTTTGTAGGTCCCTACTTTATAATCTTCCAAGTCCCAATCAATAACCTCTATACAGCCTTTCTCTTCTCCCTTCTTCCTTTTTTCCTTCTTTTTCCCCTCCCTTCTCATGGGATTCCTAATATGGCCCAAGATGTTATTCTGGGTCATTTCTCTCTTGTTGTAAGTCACTGTTTAATTCATTGCTGGATTAAGGGATCTCTCCCTTAATATAACATCATATAATACTATATATAGACTTAGGTCTATATTATGAAGTTGAGATAAATGTAATATTTGATTATCTATTTTTATGTTAAATATGTTGATCATTTTTCTTTTACTATTTATATTAATAATTTCATTATTATTTATTATGTATTTTTCTTTTGTATGTGACCCCATAGGGGATATGTTCCTCTTGTCCCCTTGGTGATCGCATGTGCTGAAAATGTTAGACCTAATGTTAAGATGCCTGGCCCTGTGGTCCTGGTTGAGACAATTTTGTTCCCCTCGCTGCAATGCCACTTTTTTCTGTTCTTTCCCTTTTTTTTTTTTTTTCTATGACCACTAGATGGCGAATATCGGGGTTTGAGCTTTATACTTAATGTTATACTAAGTGTAATTGCCCTATAATGATCTGTGAGTCTATATGGTAATATAGATCTTCTTTGCTCCATGGCTGATTGCTCTATTGCCCTGAGTGTCGCATGGTGTGGGCTTGCTCTCCCCTTGAGTGTGCTGGGTAGAGGAAGGAATTGATTGCATCGCTTGACGATGAGCGGGCTTGATTTAGCCGGGACTGTTTTCAGTGTTAAGGCCGCCGTCCTGAGGTGGGCGGCTCTACCCCTCCCACCGCTGCGAGATGAGTGTGTGGGTACCTATGCGCATGCGCGGTTGCCACGCCAACCTCCCATGTACACTTCCTGTTTCTCGCATATTGCTAGATAACAGGGGCACGTCATGTTTTTGGCCCCGCCCATTATCTAGCTCACTGCGGGCATTCCGACGCCTAGCTATGACGCCAGCCTATCAGAGGCACTGTGCGGACGGCACGCTTTTCCGGATGGGGTTGTCCTGGCGCGATCTGGTCCTATTTAAACACAGGACCCATTATCGCCCAGGGTGCAGATAATCCCTGACTACCGAGGGCTGCTACCTACTAAACGGAGGCACTCCCACCAACATCTATTACAAGGTAACTGGTTTTCTCTGTGTTATTATGGGCCAGTGTCTCTTACCCTGCTGTTTGGTTATGGGGGTGACACTTGAGCAGCCCAACAATTGGTTACTCTCTATTAGATTTCCGCATACCCACACATCTCATTAATGCCATTCAATTTTGTGTTTCCCCTTCCCCCCCTTTGTTCCCTCTCCTCCCCTCCCGTTTTTAGTCCAGACTGGGCAACTCTGCAAGTTAGGACAATACCGAATCCCTGCTAGCCTAATTGAAACTACCAGTACCCATATCCGTGTATCAATTTATCATTTTTTTCTCCATAATCGGGGTTTAAACACGGATATTGGGCTCTACATCGTAGCTATATATTATGCTACTCAGGTAAGCAGAGGTAAGCCTGTATGCACCGAATTGAATCGGTCAGCTCTCAGTATGCTGACAATGCTTCTAAACTATATACATGTTGTATAATTGGATGTAATCATATGATTGATCCACATGTGTTTGTTCATGCCTAGTTTTTTCAAGATACCCAGAGGCATTGTTCTACTACTACTACTGCCATCCTGACCATTAGGGATGAGCTCGGTGTTCGAGTCGAACATACGTTCGATTCGAACATCGGCTGTTCGATCGTTCGACGAAGATCGAACGATTTGGGCCGTTCGCGCCTAATTCGAGTGACGCGAACGGCCCACAATGCACTACGCCATCGCAGTGTCATCCAGGCGCTGTGATTGGCCAAGCATGCACTGTGACCCTGCATGCTTGGCCAATCACAGCGCCGGCAGCGAGGAGAGCAATGATTGGCCACAGGCAGGATGCCTGTGGCCAATTATTACTGAGGGTGTTTAGTACACGCCCCACACTATAAAAGGCCGCCAGCACGGCGGCCTAGTGTAGTGTGTTCCGGAGCAGGGAAAGAGAAGCATAGGCAGGGACAGTGACATTTTTTTTTTCTTGCTTAACCTGGATTCCTTTAGTTTAGGGAAAGAGAAGGATAGGTAGGGAGAGTGTCAGTGTGTTTTACTGTGCGAATCCTTGTTTCTAGGGACAGGGAAGGACAGTGAGGGAAATTCTCCTTGTGCTATAGTGTGCTAAAGCATTGATCATCAACCATCTTTAAAAAATCATTTTTTCTAGGGACAGAAAACTATAGGTAGGGAGAGTGTCAGTGTGTTTTACTGTGATAATCCTTGTTTCTAGGGACAGGGAAGGACAGTGAGGGAAATTCTCCTTGTGCTATAGTGTGCTAAAGCATTGATCATCAACCATCTTTAAAAAAACATTTTTTCTAGGGACAGAAAACTATAGGTAGGGAGAGTGTCAGTGTGTTTTACTGTGCTAATCCTTGTTTCTAGGGACAGCGAAGGACAGTGAGGGAAATTCTCCTTGTGCTATAGTGTGCTAAAGCATTGATCATCAACCATCTTTAAAAAAAAAAAATTCTAGGGACAGAAAACTATAGGTAGGGAGAGTGTCAGTGTGTTTTACTGTGCTAATCCTTGTTTCTAGGGACAGCGAAGGACAGTGAGGGAAATTCTCCTTGTGCTATAGTGTGCTAAAGCATTGATCATCAACCATCTTTAAAAAAACATTTTTTCTAGGGACAGAAAACTATAGGTAGGGAGAGTGTCAGTGTGTTTTACTGTGCTAATCCTTGTTTCTAGGGACAGGGAAGGACAGTGAGGGAAATTCTCCTTGTGCTATAGTGTGCTAAAGCATTGATCATCAACCATCTTTAAAAAAACATTTTTTCTAGGGACAGAAAACTATAGGTAGGGAGAGTGTCAGTTTCTTTCACTGTAATAATCCTTGTTTCTAGGGACAGGGAAGGACAGTGAGGGAAATTCTCCTTGTGCTATACTGTGCTAAAGCATTGATCATCAACCATCTTTAAAAAAACATTTTTTCTAGGGACAGAAAACTATAGGTAGGAAGAGTGTCAGTTTCTTTTACTGTGCTAATCCTTGTTTCTAGGGACAGGGAAGGACAGTGAGGGAAATTCTCCTTGTGCTATAGTGTGCTAAAGCATTGATCATCAACCATCTTTAAAAAAACATTTTTTCTAGGGACAGAAATCTATAGGTAGGGAGAGTGTCAGTTTCTTTCACTGTGATAATCCTTGTTTCTAGGGACAGGGAAGGACAGTGAGGGAAATTCTCCTTGTGCTATACTGTGCTAAAGCATTGATCATCAACCATCTTTACAAAAAAAAATTTCTAGGGACAGAAAATTATAGGTAGGAAGAGTGTCAGTTTCTTTCACTGTGATAATCCTTGTTTCTAGGGACAGGGAAGGACAGTGAGGGAAATTCTCCTTGTGCTATAGTGTGCTAAAGCATTGATCATCAACCATCTTTAAAAAAACATTTTTTCTAGGGACAGAAAACTATAGGTAGGAAGAGTGTCAGTTTCTTTCACTGTGATAATCCTTGTTTCTAGGGACAGGGAAGGACAGTGAGGGAAATTCTCCTTGTGCTATAGTGTGCTAAAGCATTGATCATCAACCATCTTTAAAAAAAAAAAATTCTAGGGACAGAAAACTATAGGTAGTGTGACAGCAGGAAGGTAAAGTCACCTGGTTGCATCCAGGGGGGTAGATATATTTCGCCCAGATTCAGGCTTTACGCCGATTTATACAACTAGGTGGAGAGTTGTATAAGGCTAGTGGGCTCATGGATGACTCATACCTCTAAGGAGAGGGCTGGGCGTCGTGCAGACAGGGAGTTGATGAGATCAGCTGAACCTTGTCAGCTCATTTAGGCCTCTATAAGAAATCCCAGCTTCATTAGATGTTAGCTCATGCCTGGAAGCAGACCTGTGTGGACTGTCTAGGGAGAGTGAACCCCTGTGCGGTGAGAGAAAGCCTGTGTGGCTATATTTTGCTTGGACATTTAAAACCAGGGACTAGGACAGCACTAGGCTGATCCCAGTCGTTAGTTAGGAAACCTGTAAGTTTAGTCAGAGGTCAAGTTGACCAGGATTTATTTTGTTTATGTTTTTTTTGCCTTGCTGTGTTTTTGTCACTGTAAATAGAAAATAAACCGCACCTTTTTGATTTTGAAAACCACAACCTCCGTCTGCTGGGCCTGTTTTTGGGTGGGGAGCCCATCCCGGGGGTCACACATACCCGCTGCCGAGCTAGCCCCCTCACAGTTGGTGGAGAATGCGGGCAGTTTTTTTTTAAGCCAGCATGGAGGAGATACTGAAACAGCTGGCTCTAGCAAATGCCAATCAACAGCAGACAAATGCAGGTTTGCAAAGGAGCCTTGCAGCCCAGCAGCAAGCTCATCAACAGAGCCTTGCAACTTTACAACAGAGTCTGGAGGCTCAGCAACAAGCCCAACAGCAATCTGAGGCCCGCTTCATAGACCTGTTGCAGAAGCAAGAGCAGAGACTACAACAACAGATGGAAGCAGTAATGCAGCAACGTCCGCAGACCAGTGAGGAAAGCCGTCCCACTAATACCGCGTCCTTTGGGGTGAGTCGTTTATTGACAAAAATGACTGGAGAGGATGATCCAGAGGTATTTTTGACCACATTTGAAAGGACCGCTGAAAGAGAAAAGTGGCCTGAGGAGCAGTGGGCTGGACTAGTGGCTCCTCTGTTAACTGGTGAATCGCAGAAAGCTTACTATGACCTAGAGCCTAACCAAGCAAAAGACTATGTGATGCTAAAAGCTGAAATATTGGCAAGGCTGGGTGTCACCCTGGCTGTCCGGGCTCAGCGTGTGCATAACTGGACTTTCCAGCTTGGAAAACCCCCCAGGTCTCAAATGTATGATCTCATTCACCTGAGCAGAAAGTGGCTACAGCCAGAGACTTTGTCCGCACCAAAGATTGTGGAACGTGTTGTAATGGATCGGTTTTTGAGAGCTCTTCCTACTGCCATCCAAAAGTGGGTAAGCCATGGAGACCCAGAGACGGCCGATGGTCTTGTGGATCGTGTGGAGAAATACTTGGCTACAGAGAACCTGACGGCCTCTTCCAGAGACACTCGGACTTTCCACCCCAAGACCAGACCATCCCCAGGGGCGGATAAGAGGATTCCAAGGGGTGAGGGTGGAGAGAGTGAGAGGGTGGGAGCTCTACCCCAAGTTTGGCGAGAACAGCCTGGGAAATCAGCGGCTCAAGAGGCCGCAAGAAGGATCGTTTGCTACCGCTGCCGGCAAGCGGGACATATTGCAGCAAATTGCCCGGTTTTGGAGGAACCCATGCAGTGTGACTTTCTGACGGGCAGACGTCAGTCGCTGTGTGCGACAGTCGCATGCACTGCCATTCGGGGAACTGAGAAACATTTATGCAAAATGTGTATTAATGGTAGAAATGTTGTGGTATTGCTGGATTCAGGTAGCCTTGTGACCCTGATAAAGGCTGAGTTAGTTAAAACAGAGGTCTCTGGGAATAGCAAGGTAGCCGTTATTTGTGTGCATGGGGACACCCGAGAGTATCCAGTGACTACAGTGTGTTTCGAGACCCCCAAAGGTACCCTCTCTCATCCAGTGGGCTTAGTATCTCAGTTACCGCATGACGCCATTGTGGGAAGGGATTTTCCGAAGTTCTGGGAACTGTGGGATGATCCTGAGCCCCCCACTGGTGCCCCTATGTACCAGGAATGTGATAGCCAGAACTCCCCTGAGAGTGGTGAGGACTCTCCGGAATTTCCCTTGTCAGTATTGGCAGGGGAGACTCAAGAAACTGGAGAGGAGCCCACCTCCTCAGACGAAAACCTACCGTCTGTGGAGTTTTCTGATCTTGAGGTTCACAGGGAAAACTTTGCCACAGAACAGTTGAAAGACCCCGCCCTAATAAAGGCACGGGAAAACGTAGTGAAAATAGATGGCGAGTTAGTGAACCCAGATAATACCGGCACTTACCCATACTTCAGCGTAGAGAAGGACCTACTGTATCGGGTGGCAAAAAGGGCAGAAGAAACCGTTGAGCAGCTTGTGGTGCCCAAACCTTACAGGAAGTTGGTGTTGGAGTTGGCCCATGGGCACATTCTTGGAGGTCATCTGGGGACAGAGAAAACCCGAGAGAGGGTATTACAGAGATTCTATTGGCCTGGGGTGATGAAGGACATAGAAAATTATTGTTCCTCCTGCCCTGTGTGTCAGAGGTCGGCCCCGATGCCACATTTCCGTAGCCCGCTGGTCCCTCTACCCATCATTGAGGTCCCGTTTGAGAGAATCGCAATGGATTTGGTAGGTCCTATAATCAAGTCCGCTAGGGGGCACCAGTACATATTGGTTATAATGGACTATGCCACCCGTTATCCAGAAGCGATCCCTCTCAGAAATACCTCGGCCAAAACCATAGCCAAAGAGCTATCTCTTGTTTTTAGCCGGGTGGGTATTTGTAAAGAACTGCTTACGGACCAAGGTACACCCTTTATGTCCCGGGTTATGAAAGAGCTGTGTAAATTGTTCAAAGTGACGCAATTGCGTACATCTGTGTATCACCCCCAAACCGATGGGCTGGTTGAAAGATTCAACAAAACCCTAAAACAAATGTTGAAGAAAGTGGTGGATAGAGATGGAAGGGATTGGGACTGTCTACTTCCTTATTTGATGTTTGCTATTAGGGAGGTGCCCCAATCCTCTACGGGATTCTCCCCCTTTGAGTTACTGTATGGGAGACACCCAAGAGGGCTGTTGGATATTGCCAAGGAAACTTGGGAAAGTGAGAGTTCTCCCCACAGGAGTGTGATTGAGCATGTCGCCCTGATGCAAGATCGAATTGCACAGGTAATGCCCATCGTGAAGGAACATTTGGCCCAAGCGCAGTTGGCACAGCAGAGAGTGTACAACCGTGGAGCCAAGACCCGTACCTTTTCCCCGGGGGATAGGATATTGGTACTTGTCCCTACGGTTGAAAGTAAATTCCTTGCCAAATGGCAAGGCCCCTACGAGATAATGGAAAAAGTGAGCGAAGTGAATTACAAGGTCAGACAACCAGGAAGGCGAAAGCCCGAACAGATCTATCACGTTAATCTGTTGAAAGCCTGGAGGGATAGAGAGTCCCTAGTCGCAGACACTTGGTCACCAGCTCAAACTGGTTGCGTGATTCCTGAGGTTGGAATCGCAGCCACCTTGTCACAACCCCAACAACAGGAGGTTAAGGAGTTTGTGCTTCGCAACAAGGAGGTATTCTCTGAGCTGCCGGGACAAACATCTGGGGTAGAGCATGACATTATTACCCCGCCCGGTGAAAGGGTGAAGTTAAAACCCTATCGGATCCCAGAGGCCCGACGGGAGGCAATACGGGAGGAAGTACAGAAAATGCTGAACTTAGGGGTGATAGAGGAGTCCCAAAGTGATTGGTCTAGTCCCATTGTGTTGGTGCCTAAACCGGATGGGAGCTGGCGATTTTGTAACGATTTTCGTCAGTTGAACAAAGTTACAAAATTTGACACCTACCCCATGCCACGTATAGATGAGTTGATCGACCGGCTGGGAACAGCCCGATACATGACGACTAGGGATGAGCTTCGTGTTCGAGTCGAACATACGTTCGACTCGAACATTGGCTGTTCGATCGTTCGACGAAGATCGAACGATTTGGGCCGTTCGCGCCAAATTCGAGTGACGCGAACGGCCCACAATGCACTACGCCATCGCAGTGTCATCCAGGCGCTGTGATTGGCCAAGCATGCACTGTGACCCCGCATGCTTGGCCAATCACAGCGCCGGCAGCGAGGAGAGCAATGATTGGCCACAGGCAGGATGCCTGTGGCCAATTATTGCTGAGGGTGTTTAGTACACGCCCCACACTATAAAAGGCCGCCAGCACGGCGGCCTAGTGTAGTGTGTTCCGGAGCAGGGATAGAGTAGCATAGGCAGGGACAGTGACTGTTATTTCTTTCTTGCTTAACCTGGATTCCTTTAGTTTAGGGAAAGAGAAGGATAGGTAGGGAGAGTGTCAGTGTGTTTTGTGCTTCTGCTATAGTGTGCTTAAAAAAAAACATTTATTCTAGGGACAGAAAACTCTAGGTAGGGACAGTGTCAGTTTCTTTCACTCTGCAAGTCCTTGTTTCCAGGGACCTGGAAGGACAGTGAGTGAATTGTCCTTTTGCTATATTGTGATTAAAAAAAACATTTATTCTAGGGACAGAAAACTCTAGGTAGGGACAGTGTCAGTTTCTTTCACTCTGCAAGTCCTTGTTTCCAGGGACCTGGAAGGACAGTGAGTGAATTGTCCTTTTGCTATATTGTGATTAAAAAAAACATTTATTCTAGGGACAGAAAACTCTAGGTAGGGACAGTGTCAGTTTCTTTCACTCTGCAAGTCCTTGTTTCCAGGGACCTGGAAGGACAGTGAGTGAATTGTCCTTTTGCTATATTGTGATTAAAAAAAACATTTATTCTAGGGACAGAAAACTCTAGGTAGGGACAGTGTCAGTTTCTTTCACTCTGCAAGTCCTTGTTTCCAGGGACCTGGAAGGACAGTGAGTGAATTGTCCTTTTGCTATATTGTGATTAAAAAAAACATTTTTTTCTAGGGACAGAAAACTGTAGGTAGGGAGAGTATTTTTTTTCTTTCACTCTGCAAGTCCTTGTTTCCAGGGACCTGTAAGGACAGTGAGTTAATTGTCCTTGTGCTATATTGTGCTGAAAAAAACATTTATTCCAGGGACAGAAAACTCTAGGTAGGGACAGTGTCAGTTTCTTTCACTCTGCAAGTCCTTGTTTCCAGGGACCTGGAAGGACAGTGAGTGAATTGTCCTTTTGCTATATTGTGATTAAAAAAAACATTTTTTTCTAGGGACAGAAAACTGTAGGTAGGGAGAGTGTTTTTTTTCTTTCACTCTGCAAGTCCTTGTTTCCAGGGACCTGTAAGGACAGTGAGTTAATTTTCCTTGTGCTATATTGTGATTAAAAAAAACATTTATTCTAGGGACAGAAAACTCTAGGTAGGGACAGTGTCAGTTTCTTTCACTCTGCAAGTCCTTGTTTCCAGGGACCTGGAAGGACAGTGAGTGAATTGTCCTTTTGCTATATTGTGATTAAAAAAAACATTTATTCTAGGGACAGAAAACTCTAGGTAGGGACAGTGTCAGTTTCTTTCACTCTGCAAGTCCTTGTTTCCAGGGACCTGGAAGGACAGTGAGTGAATTGTCCTTTTGCTATATTGTGATTAAAAAAAACATTTATTCTAGGGACAGAAAACTCTAGGTAGGGACAGTGTCAGTTTCTTTCACTCTGCAAGTCCTTGTTTCCAGGGACCTGGAAGGACAGTGAGTGAATTGTCCTTTTGCTATATTGTGATTAAAAAAAACATTTATTCTAGGGACAGAAAACTCTAGGTAGGGACAGTGTCAGTTTCTTTCACTCTGCAAGTCCTTGTTTCCAGGGACCTGGAAGGACAGTGAGTGAATTGTCCTTTTGCTATATTGTGATTAAAAAAAACATTTATTCTAGGGACAGAAAACTCTAGGTAGGGACAGTGTCAGTTTCTTTCACTCTGCAAGTCCTTGTTTCCAGGGACCTGGAAGGACAGTGAGTGAATTGTCCTTTTGCTATATTGTGATTAAAAAAAACATTTTTTTCTAGGGACAGAAAACTGTAGGTAGGGAGAGTGTTTTTTTTCTTTCACTCTGCAAGTCCTTGTTTCCAGGGACCTGTAAGGACAGTGAGTTAATTGTCCTTGTGCTATATTGTGCTGAAAAAAACATTTATTCCAGGGACAGAAAACTCTAGGTAGGGACAGTGTCAGTTTCTTTCACTCTGCAAGTCCTTGTTTCCAGGGACCTGGAAGGACAGTGAGTGAATTGTCCTTTTGCTATATTGTGATTAAAAAAAACATTTATTCTAGGGACAGAAAACTCTAGGTAGGGACAGTGTCAGTTTCTTTCACTCTGCAAGTCCTTGTTTCCAGGGACCTGGAAGGACAGTGAGTGAATTGTCCTTTTGCTATATTGTGATTAAAAAAAACATTTTTTTCTAGGGACAGAAAACTGTAGGTAGGGAGAGTGTTTTTTTTCTTTCACTCTGCAAGTCCTTGTTTCCAGGGACCTGTAAGGACAGTGAGTTAATTGTCCTTGTGCTATATTGTGCTGAAAAAAACATTTATTCCAGGGACAGAAAACTCTAGGTAGGGACAGTGTCAGTTTCTTTCACTCTGCAAGTCCTTGTTTCCAGGGACCTGGAAGGACAGTGAGTGAATTGTCCTTTTGCTATATTGTGATTAAAAAAAACATTTTTTTCTAGGGACAGAAAACTGTAGGTAGGGAGAGTGTTTTTTTTCTTTCACTCTGCAAGTCCTTGTTTCCAGGGACCTGTAAGGACAGTGAGTTAATTTTCCTTGTGCTATATTGTGATTAAAAAAAACATTTATTCTAGGGAAAGAAAACTCTAGGTAGGGACAGTGTCAGTTTCTTTCACTCTGCAAGTCCTTGTTTCCAGGGACCTGGAAGGACAGTGAGTGAATTGTCCTTTTGCTATATTGTGATTAAAAAAAACATTTATTCTAGGGACAGAAAACTCTAGGTAGGGACAGTGTCAGTTTCTTTCACTCTGCAAGTCCTTGTTTCCAGGGACCTGGAAGGACAGTGAGTGAATTGTCCTTTTGCTATATTGTGATTAAAAAAAACATTTATTCTAGGGACAGAAAACTCTAGGTAGGGACAGTGTCAGTTTCTTTCACTCTGCAAGTCCTTGTTTCCAGGGACCTGGAAGGACAGTGAGTGAATTGTCCTTTTGCTATATTGTGATTAAAAAAAACATTTTTTTCTAGGGACAGAAAACTGTAGGTAGGGAGAGTGTTTTTTTTCTTTCACTCTGCAAGTCCTTGTTTCCAGGGACCTGTAAGGACAGTGAGTTAATTGTCCTTGTGCTATATTGTGCTGAAAAAAACATTTATTCCAGGGACAGAAAACTCTAGGTAGGGACAGTGTCAGTTTCTTTCACTCTGCAAGTCCTTGTTTCCAGGGACCTGGAAGGACAGTGAGTGAATTGTCCTTTTGCTATATTGTGATTAAAAAAAACATTTATTCTAGGGACAGAAAACTCTAGGTAGGGACAGTGTCAGTTTCTTTCACTCTGCAAGTCCTTGTTTCCAGGGACCTGTAAGGACAGTGAGTGAATTGTCCTTTTGCTATATTGTGATTAAAAAAAACATTTTTTTCTAGGGACAGAAAACTGTAGGTAGGGAGAGTGTTTTTTTTCTTTCACTCTGCAAGTCCTTGTTTCCAGGGACCTGTAAGGACAGTGAGTTAATTTTCCTTGTGCTATATTGTGATTAAAAAAAACATTTTTTCTAGGGACAGAAAACTGTAGGTAGGGAGAGTGTTTTTTTTCTTTCACTCTGCAAGTCCTTGTTTCCAGGGACAGAGAAGGACACCTGAAGGTAGCCCTTATTGCTTTTTTCCCATCTCCCTGCAGGCCATCTATTAGAATGTCTGGAAGGCAAACAAGGAGAGGCAGACAGTCAGGAGGCAATAAAAGAGGGCAAGCAGGCTCTGTGTCTGGGGGCAACAGTGCTGGTCGTGGACGCGGTGCATTGTCATCAGCACATGGCCATGGGACACGCTTGTCCTTCTTTTCGGCAGCTGGACATGTTGAGCCACATCATGCCGAAGACTTGGTAGAGTGGATGACCAAGCCCTCCTCCTCCTCCTCATCCTCTCTCACCCAGGCTCAGGGTACTGGAAAAGCAGCTGCCAAAGCGTCGTCTTCCCTGGTATCAATGTCAGACAAATCATCAGTCACTCCTTCCCTAGACCCACCATGTCCTCCTCCTGAGGAGTCCCCCGAACTGTTTCAGCACAGTGTTGGGTACATGCTCCAGGAGGATGCCCAGCGTTTCGAAGGGTCTGATGATGAAACCCAGCTAGAGGAAGGCAGTAGCGTGAGAGCAGACAGAGGGGATGCTCAAGAAGGACACCAATCTGGCAGTCATGTTCCAGCAGCTGCAGCATACTGCCAGATTGGCTCCAGTGATGAGGAGGGAGGGGATGATGAGGTCAATGACTCCACGTGGGTGCCTAATAGGAGAGAGGAGGAGGAGGAGGATGAGGAGGAGGCACATCTCCAACGAGGCAGGATGCCCTTTGGTGGCCAGCGTAAGGGCAGTACACCGACGGAATCACACCGCAGAGCTCCGCCTGTGCAGGGCGCTGCCTCTGCCCGTCATTCAAAAAGTTCTTTGGTGTGGGCCTTTTTTGAGGCTAGTGCATCAGATCGCACAGCTGCTGTTTGCAACATATGTCTCAAGCGTATATCGCGTGGCCAAAACATCAGCCGCTTGGGTACCACATGCCTGACCAGACATATGTTGACCTGCCATGCAGCTCGTTGGCAAGCCTACCTCAAAGACCCACACCAAAGAACAAAGCGGACCTCTCCTTGCACCGCATCAGCTGGGATCTCCAACCCCACTATAACTTCAGTCCTCTCTGAAACATGCACTGAGAGGAATGAAGGTGTAGAATTAGGTGTGTCACAGCCAAGTACTTGCGCCCACTCTGCTAGCAGTACACCGACGTCCGATTCTAGCAGGCAAATTTCCCTGCCCCAGCTGCTGGACCGTCGAAAGAAGTTCACTCCCAGCCATCCACATGCCCAGCGGTTGAATGCTAGCTTGGCTAAATTGCTAGCGCTTCAACTGCTGCCTTTTCAGTTGGTAGACTCGGCCCCCTTCCGTGAGTTTGTGCAATGTGCGGTTCCTCAGTGGCAGGTTCCCAAACGCCACTTTTTCTCACGGAAGGCTATTCCGGCTCTCTACCGGCATGTGGAAGGCAATGTCTTGGCCTCGCTGGACAGGGCGGTCAGCGGTAAGGTGCATATTACCGCTGACTCATGGTCCAGCAGGCATGGACAGGGACGTTACCTTTCTTTCACGGCCCATTGGGTCACTCTTTTGGCAGCTGGGAAGGATTCAGGACAAGGTGCAGTAGTGTTGGAGGTTGTCCCACCGCCACGCCTCCAAAATGCTACTACTGGTTGTGACACACCTCTCTCCTCCACCCCCTCCTCTTCTTCTTCCTCCATGGCCTCTTCCTGTGGTTTGTCCTATGAACCAGCGGTGCTCCGTAGCCGTTCACGGGGCTACGCAAGTACGCAGGCAAAAAGATGCCATGCCGTGCTTGCGCTGGTGTGTTTGGGGGACAGAAGCCACACTGGGGCAGAGGTCCTGTCTGCTCTGCAGGGCCAGGCCGAGAGGTGGTTGACGCCACGCCAGCTTAAGCCAGGAATGGTGGTTTGCGACAATGGCACCAACCTCCTCTCCGCCCTCCGACAGGGACAACTGACCCATGTGCCCTGTGTGGCTCACGTCCTTAACCTGGTGGTGCAGCGGTTCTTGGGCAGGTACCCGGGCTTACAGGATGTCCTGAGGCAGGCCAGGAAAGTCTGTGTGCATTTCCGCAGATCTTATAATGCCAGTGCTCGCCTGGCTGAGCTGCAAAAGGAGTTGAACCTGCCCAAGAACCGCCTTATATGTGACATGCCCACCAGGTGGAACTCAACGTTGGCCATGCTGCAGCGGCTGCACACGCAGCAGAGGGCCATCAATGAGTACCTGTGCGACTACGGCACCAGGACAGGGTCAGGGGAGCTTGGTTTTTTTTCTCCACGCCAGTGGGGCATGATCAGGGATGCATGCACTGTCCTGGCACCATTTGAGGAGGCCACGAGGATGGTGAGCAGTGACAGTGCATGCATCAGTGACACTGTACCTCTTGTCCACCTGTTGGAGCACACGCTGCGTGGAATAATGGACAGGGCACTTGAGGCAGAACAGAGGCAGGAAGAGGAGGACTTCCTTGCCTCTCAAGGCCCCCTTTACCCAGACAGTGTTCCTTCTGTCCCACCCATCGCACAGGAAGAGGAGGAGGAGGAGGAGGAGGAGGAGGATTGTGTCAGCATGGAGGTGGAGGCTGGCACTCAGCATCATCAGCAGCAGTCTTTTAGGGATGATTTACAGTCCCAAGAAACCAGTGGACTTGTACGTGGCTGGGAGGAGGTGGCTGCGGATCATGTCGTCCTTAGTGACCCAGAGGACTCCGGAGCGAATGCCTCAGCAAACCTACGCTGCATGGCCTCCCTGATCCTGCAAAGTCTGCGGAAGGATCCTCGTATTCTTCGGATCAAGGAGAGGGACCATTACTGGCTGGCCACTCTCCTTGATCCACGGTACAAGGGTAAGGTTGCGGACCTTATGTTACCGTCGCAGAGGGAGCAGAGGATGAGACAACTCCGGGAGGCCTTGCAGAAAGGTCTGTGCAACGCGTTCCCAGAGACTGGGAGGTTGCAAACTCCTGGTCCTGGACAACGAGTTGCTGAGGCTTCGGCCAGTCAAAGAAGGAGCGGTGGGGAAGGTGGCCGTCTGACCGATGCGTTCAGACAATTCTTTAGTCCGCAGCCCCAAAGTATGATTGGTTCCAGCAACCATCGCCAGCGTCTGATAAACATGGTGCAGGAATATCTAGGGGCAAGGTCAGACTTGGACACCTTCCCCACCGAAAATCCTCTGGCTTACTGGGTCTTGAGGATGGATCACTGGCCAGAGCTTGCACAGTATGCAATTGAGCTACTGGCCTGTCCTGCATCCAGCGTTCTTTCGGAACGCACATTCAGTGCTGCTGGAGGATTTGTCACGGATCACAGGGTGCGCCTGTCCACCGACTCGGTTGATCGACTGACTTTCATCAAGATGAACCAGTCTTGGATCACCACCAGCTACCACACACCTGATGCTGATATAACAGACTAATTGATTTTAAAATGTCACATCCCTTCAAGACTGATGCTGATGCTGAGTGCCTGTGCTGTTATGTTGACTGGCTATCCTCCTCCTCCGAGTCCTCAATGATACGATTGATGATGATAGCTTGGAAGATCATTTTTGTTTATGGGTGCCGCCACCAGTGCCTAACGCCCAATTTTTCAGCCCCTGTTTAACAGGGGCGTGTAATTACAATTTTTGAAGCAATACTTTGCAACAGGGCTCATTGCTGTGCTCCAAGTACAGTATCTGTGAGGGGTTGCAGTGTTGTGCCACCAGTGCCTAAGGCCCAATTTTTCAGCCCCTGTTCAACAGGGGCATGTAATTACAATTCTTGATCTAATAATTCACAGCAGGGCCCATTGCTGCACCCACCAAGAGTAACTGTCAGGGCTTACAGTGTTGTGGCACCAGCACCACCATCAAAGGCCCAATTTTTACTACCACTGTTCAACAATTATATGTAATTAAAATTCCTGATATAATAGTTGACAGCAGGGCGTTCCAGCACCAACCAAGAGTAACTGTGAGTGCTTACAGTGTTGTGCCAACACCAACAACTAAGGGGCCTATTTCTGCAGAGTATATACGGCAGGTCCCTACTTTCAAACATCCAACTTACAAACGACTCCTACTTGCAAACGCAAGAAGACAACAGGAAGTGAGAGGAAATCTACCACTAGGAAGGAAAATTCTCTCCTGTAAGAATAAATATGGGAGAAAGGTGTCTCCTCTGTACTGATGCTTTATCAGCAATCCTTGTTTCAAGAAAAACACCACATTTCAAAAACAGTTGTCATTGGGACGGAAAGTGAGGTGAAATGTTCTGAACAGGGGCACAGACAGCAAAACAAATGTTACAGGGGTGATAACCCTTACCTATGTTTTCCAAAAAGTTTAAAAATAGATTTTTGGGCTGGAGCTACACTTCAACAATGTACCTGTTCAAAATTACAAACAGATTCTACATAAGAACAAACCTACAGTCCCTGTCTTGTATGCACCGCCTGTATACGGCTGTTCAGAGTATATAGGGCCTTTTTTATTTTATGTGCGGGGTTCCCCTTAATATCCATACAAGACCCAAAGGGGCTGGTAATGGGCTGGGGTAGGGGGGGGGGGGGTCATGGGGTAGCTATGCCATTTTTCTTAAAGAATTTCATCCATATTACCGGGACCAGACATTACATTAAAGCCGCAAGCAGTTTTAAATGGCTTTTTTTTCCTTTAGAAGTGTCATTTTGTGCAGGGACAGTTCTAAACACGGGAAACACGTGGCACTTCACAGGCATACTTTAGACACCCCCCAGGTACGATATTTAAAGGAATATTTGACTTTTTTTTTTTCACTTTATGCATCATTAAAATGACTGCTCCCGAAAAACGACCGTTTTTAAAACTTCTTTTTGCATTGATACATGTCCCCTGGTGCAGAACCCGGGTTCCCAAACCCTTTTTAGGACAATAACATGCATAATAGTTGTTATAATTAGCACTTTAGAATTCGAACGTTCGCATCCATTGTATTTAATAGGGTTCTAATGTTCGTTCGAACTTCCGGTCCGTTCGCGGGTTCTGGTGCGAACCGAACCCGGGGGTGTTCGGCTCATCACTAATGACGACTCTTGACCTCACAAAAGGGTATTGGCAAATCCCCCTGGCCAAGTCGGCCAAAGAGAAAACCGCATTTGTAACCCCAGACGGGGCGTTCCAATATAAAAGAATGCCGTTCGGGTTACAGAATGCGCCGGCCACATTCCAGCGGAAAATGGACCAGATGCTGAGGCCCCATCGGAAGTATGCTGTGGCTTACCTGGATGACATAATTGTCCATAGCACAGATTGGGCCTCACATCTGCCAAAAGTGCAAGCAGTCCTGGACTCTGTTCGGGAAGCAGGGTTTACGGCTAACCCCAAGAAGTGTACCATTGGGCAGGAGGAGGCCAAATATCTTGGGTACACCATTGGGAGGGGAGTAATAAAACCCCAACTCAACAAAGTCGAGGCCATCCAGAGTTGGCCACGTCCCAACAGCAAGAAGCAGGTACGAGCCTTTCTGGGAATCGCTGGGTATTATCGGCGATTCATTCCCCACTTTGCTTCTAAGGCTGTGCCCCTAACCAACCTGACGAAGGGGAAAGGGTCGGTCATGATTAAATGGACCCCCGAGGCTGAGGCAGCATTCCAGTTCTTGAAACAAGCCTTATGTAGCCAGCCAGTGTTGTACTCACCCGACTTCTCTAGAGACTTTGTCGTACAAAGTGATGCGTCAGATGTGGGGTTAGGAGCAGTATTGTCCCAGGTCTGGAACGGGGAAGAGCACCCAGTCATTTACCTCAGCAGGAAGTTGAAGTCCCATGAGGTAAATTACGCCACCGTTGAAAAGGAGTGTTTAGCGGTGAAGTGGGCTCTAGATTCCCTTCGGTACTACCTGCTAGGTAGGCACTTTGACATGGTTACGGATCACGCTCCGTTAAAGTGGATGGCTCAAAACAAGGAAACAAATAGAAGAGTGAATAGGTGGTTCCTGGCCCTCCAGGAATTCAACTTCACAGTAAAGCATCGCCCTGGCGTTCAAATGGGGAATGTGGATGCTTTGTCTCGAGTACATGAATGCCTGATTGCTGGTGTTCCAACCCCGAGGTTAAAACAAGAGGGGGGGGTATGTGACAGCAGGAAGGTAAAGTCACCTGGTTGCATCCAGGGGGGTAGATATATTTCGCCCAGATTCAGGCTTTACGCCGATTTATACAACTAGGTGGAGAGTTGTATAAGGCTAGTGGGCTCATGGATGACTCATACCTCTAAGGAGAGGGCTGGGCGTCGTGCAGACAGGGAGTTGATGAGATCAGCTGAACCTTGTCAGCTCATTTAGGCCTCTATAAGAAATCCCAGCTTCATTAGATGTTAGCTCATGCCTGGAAGCAGACCTGTGTGGACTGTCTAGGGAGAGTGAACCCCTGTGCGGTGAGAGAAAGCCTGTGTGGCTATATTTTGCTTGGACATTTAAAACCAGGGACTAGGACAGCACTAGGCTGATCCCAGTCGTTAGTTAGGAAACCTGTAAGTTTAGTCAGAGGTCAAGTTGACCAGGATTTATTTTGTTTATGTTTTTTTTGCCTTGCTGTGTTTTTGTCACTGTAAATAGAAAATAAACCGCACCTTTTTGATTTTGAAAACCACAACCTCCGTCTGCTGGGCCTGTTTTTGGGTGGGGAGCCCATCCCGGGGGTCACACATACCCGCTGCCGAGCTAGCCCCCTCACAGTAGGAAGAGTGTCAGTTTCTTTCACTGTGATAATCCTTGTTTCTAGGGACAGGGAAGGACAGTGAGGGAAATTCTCCTTGTGCTATAGTGTGCTAAAGCATTGATCATCAACCATCTTTAAAAAAACATTTTTTCTAGGGACAGAAAACTATAGGTAGGAAGAGTGTCAGTTTCTTTCACTGTGATAATCCTTGTTTCTAGGGACAGGGAAGGACAGTGAGGGAAATTCTCCTTGTGCTATAGTGTGCTAAAGCATTGATCATCAACCATCTTTAAAAAAACATTTTTTCTAGGGACAGAAAACTATAGGTAGGAAGAGTGTCAGTTTCTTTCACTGTGATAATCCTTGTTTCTAGGGACAGGGAAGGACAGTGAGGGAAATTCTCCTTGTGCTATAGTGTGCTAAAGCATTGATCATCAACCATCTTTAAAAAAACATTTTTTCTAGGGACAGAAAACTATAGGTAGGGAGAGTGTCAGTTTCTTTCACTGTGATAATCCTTGTTTCTAGGGACAGGGAAGGACAGTGAGGGAAATTCTCCTTGTGCTATAGTGTGCTAAAGCATTGATCATCAACCATCTTTAAAAAAACATTTTTTCTAGGGACAGAAAACTATAGGTAGGAAGAGTGTCAGTTTCTTTCACTGTGATAATCCTTGTTTCTAGGGACAGGGAAGGACAGTGAGGGAAATTCTCCTTGTGCTATAGTGTGCTAAAGCATTGATCATCAACCATCTTTAAAAAAACATTTTTTCTAGGGACAGAAAACTATAGGTAGGAAGAGTGTCAGTTTCTTTCACTGTGATAATCCTTGTTTCTAGGGACAGGGAAGGACAGTGAGGGAAATTCTCCTTGTGCTATAGTGTGCTAAAGCATTGATCATCAACCATCTTTAAAAAAACATTTTTTCTAGGGACAGAAAACTATAGGTAGGAAGAGTGTCAGTTTCTTTCACTGTCATAATCCTTGTTTCTAGGGACAGGGAAGGACAGTGAGGGAAATTCTCCTTGTGCTATAGTGTGCTAAAGCATTGATCATCAACCATCTTTAAAAAAACATTTTTTCTAGGGACAGAAAACTATAGGTAGGAAGAGTGTCAGTTTCTTTCACTGTGATAATCCTTGTTTCTAGGGACAGGGAAGGACAGTGAGGGAAATTCTCCTTGTGCTATAGTGTGCTAAAGCATTGATCATCAACCATCTTTAAAAAAACATTTTTTCTAGGGACAGAAAACTATAGGTAGGAAGAGTGTCAGTTTCTTTCACTGTGATAATCCTTGTTTCTAGGGACAGGGAAGGACAGTGAGGGAAATTCTCCTTGTGCTATAGTGTGCTAAAGCATTGATCATCAACCATCTTTAAAAAAACATTTTTTCTAGGGACAGAAAACTATAGGTAGGGAGAGTGTCAGTTTCTTTCACTGTGATAATCCTTGTTTCTAGGGACAGGGAAGGACAGTGAGGGAAATTCTCCTTGTGCTATACTGTGCTAAAGCATTGATCATCAACCATCTTTAAAAAAACATTTTTTCTAGGGACAGAAAACTATAGGTAGGGAGAGTGTCAGTTTCTTTCACTGTGATAATCCTTGTTTCTAGGGACAGGGAAGGACAGTGAGGGAAATTCTCCTTGTGCTATAGTGTGCTAAAGCATTGATCATCAACCATCTTTAAAAAAACATTTTTTCTAGGGACAGAAAACTATAGGTAGGAAGAGTGTCAGTTTCTTTCACTGTGATAATCCTTGTTTCTAGGGACAGGGAAGGACAGTGAGGGAAATTCTCCTTGTGCTATACTGTGCTAAAGCATTGATCATCAACCATCTTTAAAAAAACATTTTTTCTAGGGACAGAAAACTATAGGTAGGAAGAGTGTCAGTTTCCTTCACTGTGATAACCCTTGTTTCTAGGGACAGGGAAGGACAGTGAGGGAAATTCTCCTTGTGCTATAGTGTGCTAAAGCATTGATCATCAACCATCTTTAAAAAAACATTTTTTCCAGGGACAGAAAACTATAGGTAGGAAGAGTGTCAGTTTCTTTCACTGTGATAATCCTTGTTTCTAGGGACAGGGAAGGACAGTGAGGGAAATTCTCCTTGTGCTATAGTGTGCTAAAGCATTGATCATCAACCATCTTTAAAAAAACATTTTTTCTAGGGACAGAAAACTATAGGTAGGAAGAGTGTCAGTTTCTTTCACTGTGATAATCCTTGTTTCTAGGGACAGGGAAGGACAGTGAGGGAAATTCTCCTTGTGCTATACTGTGCTAAAGCATTGATCATCAACCATCTTTAAAAAAACATTTTTTCTAGGGACAGAAAACTATAGGTAGGAAGAGTGTCAGTTTCTTTCACTGTGATAATCCTTGTTTCTAGGGACAGGGAAGGACAGTGAGGGAAATTCTCCTTGTGCTATAGTGTGCTAAAGCATTGATCATCAACCATCTTTAAAAAAACATTTTTTCTAGGGACAGAAAACTATAGGTAGGAAGAGTGTCAGTTTCTTTCACTGTGATAATCCTTGTTTCTAGGGACAGGGAAGGACAGTGAGTGAAATTCTCCTTGTGCTATACTGTGCTAAAGCATTCCTCATCACCCATCTTTGAAATCCTTGTTTTTTGGACAGTCAGGGAAATTGTCGTTGTGCTATTCTGTGCGAAAGCAATCATCCTCAACCATATTTAGAAATCCTTAAGTAAAGGGACAGAGAAGGACACCTGAAGGTAGCCCTTATTGCTTTTTTCCCATCTCCCTGCAGGCCATCTATTAGAATGTCTGGAAGGCAAACAAGGAGAGGCAGACAGTCAGGAGGCAATAAAAGAGGGCAAGCAGGCTCTGTGTCTGGGGGCAACAGTGCTGGTCGTGGACGCGGTGCATTGTCATCAGCACATGGCCATGGGACACGCTTGTCCTTCTTTTCGGCAGCTGGACATGTTGAGCCACATCATGCCGAAGACTTAGTAGAGTGGATGACCAAGCCCTCCTCCTCCTCCTCATCCTCTCTCACCCAGGCTCAGGGTACTGGCAAAGCAGCTGCCAAAGCGTCCTCTTCCCTGGTATCAATGTCAGACTCATCATCAGTCACTCCTTCCCTAGACCCACCATGTCCTCCTCCTGAGGAGTCCCCCGAACTGTTTGAGCACAGTGTTGGGTACATGCTCCAGGAGGATGCCCAGCGTTTCGAAGGGTCTGATGATGAAACCCAGCTACAGGAAGGCAGTAGCGTGAGAGCAGACAGAGGGGATGCTCAAGAAGGACACCAATCTGGCAGTCATGTTCCAGCAGCTGCAGCATACTGCCAGATTGGCTCCAGTGATGAGGAGGGAGGGGATGATGAGGTCACTGACTCCACGTGGGTGCCTAATAGGAGAGAGGAGGAGGAGGAGGATGAGGAGGAGGCACATCTCCAACGAGGCAGGATGCCCTTTGGTGGCCAGCGTAAGGGCAGTACACCGACGGAATCACACTGCAGAGCTCCGCCTGTGCAGGGCGCTGCCTCTGCCCGTCATTCAAAAAGTTCTTTGGTGTGGGCCTTTTTTGAGGCTAGTGCATCAGATCGCACAGCTGCTGTTTGCAACATATGTCTCAAGCGTATATCGCGTGGCCAAAACATCAGCCGCTTGGGTACCACATGCCTGACCAGACATATGTTGACCTGCCATGCAGCTCGTTGGCAAGCCTACCTCAAAGACCCACACCAAAGAACAAAGCGGACCTCTCCTTGCACCACATCAGCTGGGATCTCCAACCCCACTATAACTTCAGCCCTCTCTGAAACATGCACTGAGAGGAATGAAGGTGTAGAATTAGGTGTGTCACAGCCAAGTACTTGCGGCCACTCTGCTAGCAGTACACCGACGTCCGATTCTAGCAGGCAAATTTCCCTGCCCCAGCTGCTGGACCGTCGAAAGAAGTTCACTCCCAGCCATCCACATGCCCAGCGGTTGAATGCTAGCTTGGCTAAATTGCTAGCGCTTCAACTGCTGCCTTTTCAGTTGGTAGACTCGGCCCCCTTCCGTGAGTTTGTGCAATGTGCGGTTCCTCAGTGGCAGGTTCCCAAACGCCACTTTTTCTCACGGAAGGCTATTCCGGCTCTCTACCGGCATGTGGAAGGCAATGTCTTGGCCTCGCTGGACAGGACGGTCAGCGGTAAGGTGCATATTACCGCTGACTCATGGTCCAGCAGGCATGGACAGGGACGTTACCTTTCTTTCACGGCCCATTGGGTCACTCTTTTGGCAGCTGGGAAGGATGCAGGACAAGGTGCAGTAGTGTTGGAGGTTGTTCCACCGCCACGCCTCCAAAATGCTACTACTGGTTGTGACACACCTCTCTCCTCCACCCCCTCCTCTTCTTCTTCCTCCATGGCCTCTTCCTGTGCTTTGTCCTCTGAACCAGCGGTGCTCCGTAGCCGTTCAAGGGGCTACGCAAGTACGCAGGCAAAAAGATGCCATGCCGTGCTTGCGCTGGTGTGTTTGGGGGACAGAAGCCACACTGGGGCAGAGGTCCTGTCTGCTCTGCAGGGCCAGGCCGAGAGGTGGTTGACGCCACGCCAGCTTAAGCCAGGAATGGTGGTTTGCGACAATGGCACCAACCTCCTCTCCGCCCTCCGACAGGGACAACTGACCCATGTGCCTTGTGTGGCTCACGTCCTTAACCTGGTGGTGCAGCGGTTCTTGGGCAGGTACCCGGGCTTACAGGATGTCCTGAGGCAGGCCAGGAAAGTCTGTGTGCATTTCCGCAGATCTTATAATGCCAGTGCTCGCCTGGCTGAGCTGCAAAAGGAGTTGAACCTGCCCAAGAACCGCCTTATATGTGACATGCCCACCAGGTGGAACTCAACGTTGGCCATGCTGCAGCGGCTGCACACGCAGCAGAGGGCCATCAATGAGTACCTGTGCGACTACGGCACCAGGACAGGGTCAGGGGAGCTTGGTTTTTTTTCTCCACGCCAGTGGGGCATGATCATGGATGCATGCACTGTCCTGGCACCATTTGAGGAGGCCACGAGGATGGTGAGCAGTGACAGTGCATGCATCAGTGACACTGTACCTCTTGTCCACCTGTTGGAGCACACGCTGCATGGAATAATGGACAGGGCACTTGAGGCAGAACAGAGGCAGGAAGAGGAGGACTTCCTTGCCTCTCAAGGCCCCCTTTACCCAGACAGTGTTCCTTCTGTCCCACCCATCGCACAGGAAGAGGAGGAGGAGGAGGAGGAGGAGGAGGATTGTGTCAGCATGGAGGTGGAGGCTGGCACTCAGCATCATCAGCAGCAGTCTTTTAGGGATGATTTACAGTCCCAAGAAACCAGTGGACTTGTACGTGGCTGGGAGGAGGTGGCTGCGGATCATGTCGTCCTTAGTGACCCAGAGGACTCCGGACCGAATGCCTCAGCAAACCTATGCTGCATGGCCTCCCTGATCCTGCAAAGTCTGCGGAAGGATCCTCGTATTCTTCGGATCAAGGAGAGGGACCATTACTGGCTGGCCACTCTCCTTGATCCACGGTACAAGGGTAAGGTTGCGGACCTTATGTTACCGTCGCAGAGGGAGCAGAGGATGAGACAACTCCGGGAGGCCTTGCAGAAAGGTCTGTGCAACGCGTTCCCAGAGACTGGGAGGTTACAAACTCCTGGTCCTGGACAACGAGTTGCTGAGGCTTCGGCCAGTCAAAGAAGGAGCGGTGGGGAAGGTGGCCGTCTGACCGATGCGTTCAGACAATTCTTTAGTCCGCAGCCCCAAAGTATGATCGGTTCCAGCAACCATCGCCAGCGTCTGATAAACATGGTGCAGGAATATCTAGGGGCAAGGTCAGACTTGGACACCTTCCCCACCGAAAATCCTCTGGCTTACTGGGTCTTGAGGATGGATCACTGGCCAGAGCTTGCACAGTATGCAATTGAGCTACTGGCCTGTCCTGCATCCAGCGTTCTTTCGGAACGCACATTCAGTGCTGCTGGAGGATTTGTCACGGATCACAGGGTGCGCCTGTCCACCGACTCGGTTGATCGACTGACTTTCATCAAGATGAACCAGTCTTGGATCACCACCAGCTACCACACACCTGATGCTGATATAACAGACTAATTGATTTTAACATGTCACATCCCTTCAAGACTGATGCTGATGCTGAGTGCCTGTGCTGTTATGTTGACTGGCTATCCTCCTCCTCCGAGTCCTCAATGATACGATTGATGATGATAGCTTGGAAGATCATTTTTGTTTATGGGTGCCGCCACCAGTGGCTAAGGCCCAATTTTTCAGCCCCTGTTTAACAGGGGCGTGTAATTACAATTTTTTTAGCAATAATTTGCCATAGGGCTCATTGCTGTGCTCCAAGTACAGTATCTGTGAGGGGTTGGAGTGTTGTGCCACCAGTGCCTAAGGCCCAATTTTTCAGCCCCTGTTTAACAGGGGCGTGTCATTACAATTTTTGAAGCAATACTTTGCAACAGGGCTCATTGCTGTGCTCCAAGTACAGTATCTGTGAGGGGTTGTAGTGTTGTGCCACCAGTGCCTAAGGCCCAATTTTTCAGCCCCTGTTCAACAGGGGCATGTAATTACAATTCTTGATCTAATAATTCACAGCAGGGCCCATTGCTGCACCCACCAAGAGTAACTCTGAGGGCTTACAGTGTTGTGGCAACGCCACCACCACCACCACCACGAAAGGCCCAATTTTTCAGCCCCTGTTCAAAAGGGGCATGTAATTACAATTCTTGATCTAATAATTCACAGCAGGGCCCATTCCTGCACCCACCAAGAGTAACTCTGAGGGCTTACAGTGTTGTGGCAACACCACCACCACCACCACCACCACGAAAGGCCCAATTTTTCAGCCCCTGTTCAACAGGGGCATGCAATTACAATTCTTGATCTAATAATTCACAGCAGGGCCCATTGCTGCACCCACCAAGAGTAACTGTCTGGGCTTACAGTGTTGTGGCACCAGCACCACCATCAAAGGCCCAATTTTTACTACCACTGTTCAACAATTATATGTAATTAAAATTCCTGATATAATAGTTGACAGCAGGGCGTTCCAGCACCAACCAAGAGTAACTGTGAGTGCTTACAGTGTTGTGCCAACACCAACAACTAAGGGGCCTATTTCTGCAGAGTATATACGGCAGGTCCCTACTTTCAAACATCCAACTTACAAACGACTCCTACTTGCAAACGCAAGAAGACAACAGGAAGTGAGAGGAAATCTACCCCTTGGAAGGAAAATTCTCTCCTGTAAGAATTAATATGGGAGAAAGGTGTCTCCTCTGTACTGATGCTTTATCACCAATCCTTGTTTCAAGAAAAACACCACATTTCAAAAACAGTTGTCATTGGGACGGAAAGTGAGGTGAAATGTTCTGAACAGGGGCACAGACAGCAAAACAAATGTTACAGGGGTGATAACCCTTACCTATGTTTTCCAAAAAGTTTAAAAATAGATTTTTGGGCTGGAGCTACACTTAAACAATGTACCTGTTCAAAATTACAAACAGATTCTACATAAGAACAAACCTACAGTCCCTGTCTTGTATGCACCGCCTGTATACGGCTGTTCAGAGTATATAGGGCCTTTTTTATTTTATGTGCGGGGTTCCCCTTAATATCCATACAAGACCCAAAGGGGCTGGTAATGGGCTGGGGTAGGGGGGGGGGGGGGTCATGGGGTAGCTATGCCATTTTTCTTAAAGATTTTCATCCATATTACCGGGACCAGACATTACATTAAAGCCGCAAGCAGTTTTAAATGGCTTTTTTTTCCTTTAGAAGTGTCATTTTGTGCAGGGACAGTTCTAAACACGGGAAACACGTGGCACTTCACAGGCATACTTTAGACACCCCCCAGGTACGATATTTAAAGGAATATTTGACTTTTTTTTTTCACTTTATGCATCATTAAAATTACTGCTCCCGAAAAACGACCGTTTTTAAAACTTCTTTTTGCATTGATACATGTCCCCTGGTGCACAACCCGGGTTCCCAAACCCTTTTTAGGACAATAACATGCATAATAGTCGTTATAATTAGCACTTTAGAATTCGAACGTTCGCATCCATTGTATTTAATAGGGTTCTAATGTTCGTACGAACTTTCGGTCCGTTCGCGGGTTCTGGTGCGAACCGAACCCGGGGGTGTTCGGCTCATCACTACTGACCATCTATAAACCTCCGTTTTTACTTGAAAAACCTTTTAACCCATGTAAGTTATGATAAACGATTCATCCACCTAATGGACTCTTTTTCAATCTGTGAGGGTTTTCTCAATTCTCTGTACTGCTTCTGGTCTTGTTTTGTCTTATTTTGTTTCTAATAGTGGTATTGCTGTTGGGGGATCACGTGTTTCTGAAGCACTTGGCCAGACATACAGGTTCTCTTGTTTTGTTGTGTTTTGCAATCTATCTATATGTTCTTATGTTATGTATTTATATTTTTAGACATTCAAAAAACTCCTGAAGAAGCGACTTGTGTCGCGCAACATGTCGGGTTTAGGAATGAATTTCTGACGACACACCACCAATCAATGCCACCAGCAATTACTGGTATCCAATATACTGAAAGAATTGACCTTGATGTCATTCTACCCAGTATAAATTCTATTTCCTCATTGAATTTTGGCTATTGGGTGATGTGTATAAGTGTGTCAACACTAGGTTGATGAATAGTTCTATATAACATTCATTTTATTTGTATGTTTTGTTATCCTTTTCTTTTGTTAATTTTTAATAAAACTTGAGTAATTTTATATCAATTTGTCGTGCCCATAAAGTCCATCTTTTTATCCTATTTTTATTTAACCTTCCTACTGCTGGCATCCAGCTTCTTTCAAAATGTCCCATCAAAACAGCATCCCAGATGTCAATATACTATATTTATTTATTTACGCTCACTTTATTGCTGTCAGATTAGCAAACCTGGAAGCGGTGGAGCTCATGCGTAGCTGGCAGAACGTCGCTTACATTTGCTGACCTGATGGGTTCGCTAATCTGACAGAACAAATGTAGTCTGTCAGATCAGCGAACAGAAGTGATGTTCCGTCAGCTGTGCATGCTAATCTCACAGAACACTGGTCTTTGGGTCCCCAGCCTCTTGAGACCTGTGACGTGTCCCAAGAGGTTGCGGGCAGGGAGGGGAGACAACTTCTGGTGGAATCATCTAGGCGATTTCTGCGAAAGTGGGAGCAGGTATCTGCCTGAATCAAAGAACCCGCTCCGCCTCCCCCTCAAGAAATGAACCCCAATATTGTAAGAGGAGGGGGGGAAGCAGGGGCATTGCCAGGTGGCAAAAAGACCAGGGGCTTCAGCCTGAAGTCAGAGCCTGGCACTGGGGGGGGGGGTGTGGAGGGGGGGTGTTACCTACCTGACATACACTGACCTACCTGACACACACTGACCTACATGGCTGACATACACTGACCCGCCTGACATACACTGACCTACCTGGCTGACATACACTGACCTACACTGACCTACCTGACCAGACTTCAGGTGACATGACCTCCTCCTGCAGCTCAGCCGTAGTGTGCGGCGTGCCCATCACAGTAGAGTAGACAGCAGCAGGCACTCCAGGCAGCCAGAGCCAGAGCCATGACAGGAGAGCGGGGATCTTCTCACTGTGATGCGGCGCGGTGGCCGCATTGTCATTCCTGCCTTCTGGAGCCTGCAGCGCCTATGATAGACGTCACACGTGCCACGGTCTCGGCATTAGACCAGTGGAACGTACATCATAGGCGCTGCAGGCTCCAGAAGGTGGGACCTGCTTTGTCACTCGGCCGCACTCGAGGTCAGATCGGTCCCCGCTCGGGCTCGGGGCTAATAATAGAATTGTGAAATAGAAATAGAAATGCCAGAGACCCGGGGCTTTTTGGGGACCCACTCGGGGCTCCAGCCCCCCATCCCGACGCCACTGGGGAGAGGATCCTTAAAAGCAGAACTTTCTGTTTAGGGTGAAGTTCCTTTTTTAGGCTTGGTTCACACTGCAGCGATGCGGGAACCCTGCAAATCCACTGCGGGTTCCCGAATCGCATGTCTCCCGGCGGCAGTTCACACTGCCCTAGGCCAACTGCTGGGAGTGTCAATTGAAAGTTATTGACACCCCCAAATCAGTTTGCATATCACAGTGTGAACTGCAAATTTGGACAGGAATCAGATTGCATGGGTGTGAACACCCATGGGATCTGATTCTGCTGCAGACCAAAAAAAAGTTTGGTCTGAATTAAAATGCAAATTCAGCTATACTATCTGTGTGGCTGAAATCGCATCGCACAGACATCGCATGTGATTTGCACTGCAGTGTGATGCGAATCACATCCGATGTCAGACATTGCACCAGTGGTAACCGGTACTGAAGTGGAGTCTTTTTTAGCACAAGGGACAGTGCTTACATTGAATGAGAAATGCCCCTTATGCTGGTGGCTGCTCTCCTCATTTAAAGCAGAACTTCACCTAAAAAAGAGACGTTTTGCTTTTCCCCTCCACCCTTCTCCTTTAAAACTTTTGGAGTTTTTTTGTTTTTTTTCAATTTCTGACAAGAACTTACTCCACTTGATCCAAGTGGAAGTTCATTTCTAGCCACCAGGGGGAGTTATTAGTTATTGGATCCTTATCACATGTTGAGCTATATCACCTGTTTTTAAAGATGAAATCTACACAGACAAGGGTCAGAGCAGTGACTCCTCCTAACCCTAAGTGACTTCACCCCATCCAGAGTATCCCCCCCCCCAATGTAATCACTCTCCACCTCTGGAGCAATGACTCCTCCAGAGCAGTGACTCCTCCTCCTCCTAGAGTAGTGACTCGTCTTCCAGAACAGTGACTCCTCCTCATCCTACAGAGCAGTCCCCCCCCCGCAAAGAAATTACTCTCCACCTCTAGAGCAATGACTCCTCCTCCTCCTAGAGTGGTGACTTCTCCTCCAGAGCAGTGACTCCTCCTCCTCCTACAGAGCAGTTCCCCCCCAAAGAAATTACTCTCCACCTCTAGAGCAATGACTCCTCCTCCTCCTAGTGTAGTGACTCCTCCTCCAGAGCAGTGACTCCTCCTCCTCCTCCAGAGCAGTGCCCCCCCAAAGAAATCACTCTCCACCTCTAGAGCAATGACTCCCCCAGAACAGTGACTCCTCCTCCTCCTAGAGTAGTGACTCCTCCTCCAGAGCAGAAACTCCTCCTCCTCCTACAGAGCAGCCCCCCCAAATAAATTACTCTCCACCTCTAGAGCAATGACTCCTCCTCCTTCTAGAGTAGTGACTCCTCCTCCAGAGCAGTGACTCCTCCTCCTCCTACAGAGCAGTCCCCCCCCCAAATAAATTACTCTCCACCTCTAGAGCAATGACTCCTCCAGGGCAGTGACTCCTCCTCCTCCTAGATTAGTGACCCCTCCTCCTCCTCCTCCTCCTCCTCCTACAAAGCAGTACCCCCCCCCAAAGTAATCACTCTCCATCTCTAGAGCAATGACTCCCTCCTACAGAGCAGTGACTCTGACTCCTCCCATTGTATGGCTCCAACAGAGGTTTTCAATCAGAGACAGCCTTCCTGAAAGGAAACAAGTGGGTTCTCTATAAAAAAAAAAACTCCTGGCCTCTTAGGAAGCCGAAAGTTGTACCAACACTGACCTAACTTTCAGGGTGATCTGACAGCTTTTAGAAAGCAGAAAGGGATGCTACATTGGCAGCGATTCACAGGGTGCCAGGGTGATTCATAAGGTGCCAAATCCCAGAATGGAAGGCCAAGTCTGGCTGTGAGAAGCTGTCTAGCAGTCCTCACTGCGTGAATTATTTCTGGTGGGTGGTAATCCCAGTATTATCCAATAAATGGAGGATGTAAGCCAGGAAAAGTTTCATCATGGGAAGTGCAGTCATTACACTGACCGGATCAGCCATTGTTTCCACCAGGTGGCGCAAATGATTATTAGGTTGGCGTATAGACTGTAAAGCAAACCAATAATGCCTGCAATATGAGTAGCGGGCTATCCAATCAGGAAGCAGACTTCACAAGTGAAGAGTGGTGTTTAAACCCTTTTCTGATTTAAAATATGTGATCATGAGGGACGATGTCAGACACCAACTAAATGATGGCATGTGGATAGAAAACTGACATGAAACCAGTGACCAGGATCTACGGGGGAGGGGGGGGGGTTATTAGCAATGTTCGTCACAGTGACTATACCTGGAAAGTATAGTCCAGTATAAGCCATATTATTTCTGGCTGCAGGCAGTAGTCATTGTTTGGGCTAGCTTGGCCCAAAAATTATATTAAAGCTGGAACTCTACTTTAAGAATTTTCACAAGCAACGCATCAAGAGACATTCATTTCTGTTCTTTTGGAACACCTTATCAGTTCAATAACAAATAGGCCAGATTTTGAATGGCCATTCGTAATATTGACATTTATTCATTAGAAAATCATATAATAATTCCTATTCTTTATCGATATGGAGCTGTGTGGGTTTCCTCTCCTTCTCTTTAGTATGCCATGGCTAAAGTGGGGTACACACTATAAGAAAATCAAGCGAATGATTGGCCGATTTTCCTCAATGTTTCACAGCAAGTTAGAATCGAGGATAGAAATAATGTTCAAAATTTTTCTTACGACAAAAACTTTATTTGTTATTTCTGGGACTGGGATGTCGTCGGAGTTCGTGTGGATGGCGGGCGTCCCAGTACTTTTGGCAATGTAGTGTGTATGAAATCATAATAGCAATAATAATGACAGAAGTGTAATTGTAATTCAAGTATAATAATAACAACAATAATAATACAATTAATAATAATAATATAAAATGTTAATAAAAAAATAATAATAACAATATAAAAAAATAATAATAATAATTCTATTTCAATATTCTGTAAATAATGACAAAAGAAAATAAGTTGATATTGATAAAAATGATACAAAATTTATGGTTATAAAGTGACTTCCAATGGAATATTGCATAATAAAAATAAAAACACTCTATAAAAAAATATGTGTTGTTTCTGATCTTGCGCAGTCTTTCATATCTGATATTTCTCGTACGAAAACGGTACATATTAAACGGAAATTGTTCGTTCTGATTACATGCGAGAATTTTTTGGGAGTTTGTCCCTTCAGAAATGTTCATTTGCAAAGTCGGAATTGGATGTCGAAAGTTGTGTACACACTATACAATAATCGAACAATCGTGCCTTGTGCTGATTTTTATTACAGATTTTCTCGTAGTGTATACGGGGGGTTTAGCCTCCCCGAACCAAGATGGAACGCTCAACCTTTTTATTTTCTGTGAAAAAATAAAACTTACCCTTTAAGCTTGGCAATGCTTGACATCTTTTGGTAAGGAAAGCGTGCAGAGGAAATATTTATAGTTAGCGCATTTTGTTGGTGCGAAGTTCTTCTCTAAATATTCCCCGAAAAACCATCTGTGGATGGAGCAGTGTGTGCGGAAGTCTGCACATAATTGAATTGATTGGCACTTGCAGCTCCATCCACATTAATATTAGACCATTAGCAGGCAGAGGTGACGGTACGCTGCGCCTCCCCCCTCCCAATTCCGACATACTTCTCGCCTTCGTCCTCACTCCAAGATCCTCATTAATGATTTTAAAAGCATTTGTCCGTTTGCGTGGCGGATACTTTAACACGTCTCGGGGTGCGCAACGCATCAGATGGGCCGGCTAATGGACTGCGAATCTCTCTGCTCATTATTCCTCCTCCACCGACTGTTGTATCTTCTTCATTAACCTCCCAGCACCCGACATGTCTCCCTGAGAGCTCTCCATGAACTCCCGAACTTCCCCTGCCGGCGGCGAGCGTCCATCAGCGCACAGCGATCCGACCCCCCTGGACGTTCCAATTCGCTCTTTTGTCTTTACTTTAAACCCCTTTCACACTGAGACGTGGGCCGTGTTAGCGCTAAAGCACAGCTAGTTTTTTGCGGCACTTTACCGCTGTTTAAGCTGTGCTTTTCAGGTGCTAGCGGGTGCTTTTAACCCCCGCTAGTGGCCAAAGGGTTAAAAGCGCACATGTTGCAGCGCTGCCTAATCGCTTTGCAGGCGCTTTGGCAGTGCAGCCCATTCATTTCAATGGGCAGGGGTGGTTTAGGAGCGATGTGTACACTGCTTCCGTATTGCCCCAAAGATGCTGTTTGCAGGACTTTTGCAAGCGCACCACCCCAGTGTGAAAACATTCAGGCTTTCACACTGGGAAGGCATTTTTCAGGCACTATTTTTAGCGCTAAAACGCCTGAAAAACGCCCCAGTGTGAAAGGGGTTTTAGGACTGGTTCACACCATGCATTTTTTAGTGCGTTTTCAGTTTTGCTGAAACACACTACAGTCCATTTAACATGGTTTCCTATGGGGTCATGTTCACATCTGTGCATTTTATGGAAAGGGCCAGGGACTTTTTTCAGTTTTTTGGTTCCATAGACTTCAATGGATCAAAAACGCGGATTGAAAAACGCAAAATGCACCTGGAATATGCAAACTGCAACCTGCATAGGTGTGAATCCAGCCTTACATGGTGGTGTAAAACAAATTGGTGAACTGCTATAGTCTAATCTGTAAACTTTAGTGCCATAACTGGGCGGCAAAACAAACTCAATGGCTGGCCCTGTGCTCCCAGTTTTGTCCAACTTCTGAATCCAACCCGGAAAAATTTAGCCAATGGGGTTGATATACTAAAACTGGAGAGTGCAAAAATCTGCAGCTTCTAACTTCAGCTTGTTCAATTAACCACCTCAATACTGGGTGCTTTCACCCCCTTCCTGCCCAAGCCATTTTTCAGCTTTCAGCGCTGTCACACTTTGATGACAATTGTGCGGTCATGCAACACTGTACCCAATTTTTTAATTTTTATCATTTTTTCCCCACAAATAGAGCTTTCTTTTGGTGGTATTTGATCGCCTCTGCCGTTTTTACTTCTAGCGCTGTAAACAAAAGAAGAGGGACAAGTTTGAAAAAACACAATGTTTTTTACTTTTTGCTATAATAAATATCAATTTTTTTTTCCTCAGTTTAGACCAATACGTATTCTTCTACATATTTTTGGTAAAAAAAATCACAATAAGCGTATATTGATTGGTTTGCGCAAAAGTTATAGCTTCTACAAAATTGGGGATAGATTTACAGCATTTTTATTATTTATTTATTTTTACTAGTAATGGCGGCAATCTGCAATTTTTATCGTGACTGCCATATTGAGGCGGACATATCGGACACTTTTGACACATTTTTGGGACCATTCACATTTATACAGCGATTAGTGCTATAAAAATGCATTGATTACTGTATAAATGTGACTGGCAGGGAAGGGGTTAACACTAGGGGGGCGATCAAGGGGTTAAATGTGTTTCCTAGGGAGTGATTTTAACTGTGGGGGGAGGAGACTGACTGGGGGACGTGACCGATCGGTGTCCCTATGTACAAGGGACACACCATCGGTCTCCTCTCCTTGACAGGACGTGGATCTGTGTGTTTATACACACAGATCCACGGTCCTGCTCAGTTACTGGGCAATCACGGGTGCCCGGCGTCCATCGCGGCCCCGGCCATGTACATCGGGTCCCCAGTGACGCGGCGGGCCCTAGTGGCCTGGGAAGGCTAAGACATCATATGACGTCTGCCCAGAACGAGAGCCTCATCGTCCCGCCGTCATATGACGGCAGGCATGTGGGTAAGCTTTAACAACTAAAATTGGAAGCTGATTGGTTTCTATGCAGAACTGCATCAGATTTTGCACTCTCAAGTTTTAATAAGGCTCAGTTCACACTTGCCCACAATCGTACCTGTTCCTGCGCCCGCAGTCAAATCGCACTGCTATTTATGAGATGCGTTTGCGGGTGCGAAAACTGCAAGGAAATTGCATAGTCAAAAAAATCATTAGACAGGTGCGGTTCGTTTCGTTCCGAATTAATATTCAGACAATTTTTTCGTTATTCGGAGATTCCGATATACAGTATCTGAATACCGAATTACAATGTAAACAAATTTTATCGAATGCTCCGAATTTCGGACTGAAATTCGAATCGAATTTTACATTGAACTCCAGTCGAATTCTCACTACACATATTGCTAAAATCAAAGACTGTGGGTTTGATTTACTAAAGGCAAATAGACTGTGCACTCTGCAGGTGCAGTTGCTCCAGAGATTAGTAAATGAGGTAAAGCTTCACTTTGCAAAGAATACCCAATCACGTGCAAGGAAAATGTTAAAAGCAGCCTTTTTTGCTTGCATATGATTGGATGATGGAATTCAGCAGAGCTTTTCCCCATTTACTAAGCTCTGGAGCAACTGCAAAGTGCACAGTCTATTTTCTGCACAAGTTTTTACGTCGACAGAATGGCACGGCTGTGCAAATGGGCGTATATATACATGTTCCCTTTAATTTACCGCCGTGTGGTCCCGCGCGTGCTGGCAGCGGCGGGCTCGCGACCCTGTCGCGAGCTCCGTGACCGTGCCCGCGGGACCCGCAAACTCGATGTCCGCCGGTGTCCCGCGATCGGGTCACGGAGCTGAAGAACAGGGAGATGTTAGTGTAAACACAACATCTCCCTGTTCTTCCTAGTGACATGTCACTGATCTGTCTGTTCCCTGTCATCGGGAACAGGGATCAGTGACGTGTCACGGCAAGCCACGCCCCCTAACAGTTAGAATCACTCCCTAGGTCACACTTAACCCTTTCAGCGCCCCCTAGGGGTTAACCCCTTCACTGCCAGTGTAATTTTTACAGTAATCAGTGCATTTTTATAGCACCGATCGCTGTAAAAAGGACGATGTAAAAAAAGAAGCCCTAGGGCTAACGCTGCGCTGAATCTTGCACAAACAATTAGGTAAATTAAACAATTAAGTGAATAAACCAATATTATAGCAGCCAGCACTAATAAGTTCAATACAAAAACTCTAAACAAGATAAATTTCCAAAGTGAGTGCAGCGCTAAATAATGAAAACATGTTAATAATTTAATAACATATTATTAATTGAATAACATGATGATGCTATATTAGAATTTAAAAAAGAAAAAACGTTGAAAAAGGAAAACTAAGGCAGAGTCCCGATCAACAATAATAATCAGTGAAAGTCTGTGAAAAACTCCAAAAAATTGCAGGCAAGGATAGTTGTGACACCAATCTTCCCAAAAACAAAACGTGCGTTCAGGTCAACACCCAAAGTGTAAGGTAGCTTGCTTACCAAAAAGCCGTGACTGCTAATTAACAGTCTCACCCAGCACAGGGAAATAGCGGTCTCCCCAAGACCAATTGAGTATCCGGAACAGCAGCTAATAAAGACGGCCCACTGTTCTGTCTCCAAGGCCTGTCATTTTTTTCTTTTTAAAATTATTTTTAAAATTCCAATATAGCATCATCATGTTATTCAATTATTAACATGTTTTCATTACTTAGCGCTGCTCTCACTTTGGAAATGTAAAAATGACAATGGTCCCAAAAAATTATTAATAAAAATGCCATAAAACTATCCCCTATTTGTAGACGCTATAACTTTTGTGCAAACCAATCAATAAACGCTTATTGCGATTTTTTTTTTAAATCAAAAATATGTAGGCATATCGGCCTAAACTGAGGAAAAATAAATGTTTTTTTATATATTTTTTGGGGATATTTATTATAGCAAAAAGTAAAAAATATTGCATTTTTTCCAAAATTGTCGCTCTATTTTTGTTTATAGCGCAAAAAATAAAAACCGCAAAGGTGATCAAATACCACCAAAAGAAATCTCTATTTGTGGGGAAAAAAAGGACGTCAATTTTTTTTGGGAGCCACGTCGCACGACGCTGTGCTGAATCGCAAAAAGTGGCCTGGTCTTTGGCTAGCCAAATGGTCCAGGGCTGAAGTGGTTAAAATCGAAAACAATATAACATTTTAGTTTCAACCGATTCAAAAATGTATCGATTTGAACGCTTCGAATCGAAAAAAAAAAACCAGTAAATTCTAAGAAAATTCAAAAATTCCGAATTCGAATTCTAAATACGAATTGAACGAATCCCCCGAATTGAACTAAACAAAATAACTAGATTAACGAATCAAAACGAAAGAAAACAAAACTATTTTTTTTCGTCATGCACATGTCTAAAGACCATGCGGTTTCCCTGTGCAAAAAAAAAAAGGCACACTTGTACAAAATATAACACGGTGAAATACTAGCGCTGGACACACTTAAAGTGGATGTAAACCTTTACACACCTCTTTTTTTCTACAGGTAAGCCTATAACCTGTAGGTACTGGAAATATCTCCTAAACCTGCACGGTTTAGTAGATATTTACCATATACCCTTGCGCCGACGTCAATGGCGCATGCGCACTGAAGAAAGGCCACGATCGTGCCGTTTCTATAGGGCCCGTGCCGTGATGTTACGCGACTCCGGCCAGTCACAGAGCCGGAGTCCAATGCCCCCGGAAGGAAAAGGGGTGAACATGGACGTGGCCACCAGCGGGGACCTCGAGGACAGTCCACACTCTGGGACGTAATGCGTATGGTGGGGCAGAGCCTGAAAATCTGACGTAATCCTGCGGCTATCTTGCTCTATAGCCAATACATGTGTATAACAGCTAGGACTGCTGAAGTGCTTTTTTATGGGAGTTTATGACTTTTTTTTACTATAGTTCTTCCTCTGCTGACGGTATAATTTAACACAACATTCAGCATAACAGCAGAAAATTAAAGTAAACACATTGTAAAGAGGGAAATGTCCCCATCTCCATGTGTCTGCAGTGCAGCACCTGGCTACAGATGTACTAGCTGATTTAGATACACTAACAAGATGAAGCCAAACTCCAGCTCACACTGCAGTTGCACAAGCAGTTAAGCTATTTTCACACTGGGGTGTTGCGCCCTCTGTGGTAAAGCGGCGCTAAAAATAGCGGCGCTATTACTGATGTTTTACCGTCATTTTTGCGGCACTATTCGGCCGCTAGCGGGGCGCTTTTAACCCCCCGCTAGCGGCAGAAAAAGGGTTAAAGCCGCCCGCAAAGCGCCACTGCAGCGGCACTTTGCCGGCGCTGCCCATTGATTTCAATGGGCAGGGGCGCTTTAGGAGCAGTGTATACACCGCTCCTACAGCGCCTCAAAGATGCGGCTGGCAGGACATTTTTAAGCGTCCTGCCAGCGCACCGTTTCAGTGTGAAAGCCCCGAGGCTCTTTCAAGGTGCTTTGCAGGCACTATTTTTAGCTCTATAGCGCCTGCAAAGTGCCTCAGTGTGAAAGTAAGTAGCCTTACAGCAAACAGTTTTTTCTTTTTTTGGGATAAAGGTATTACATGAATAAAAGCTGATCATTGTTAAGCCTCGTACACACGGTCGGACATCCATCGGACTTTTCCGTGGATTTTTGTCCGAACGGAGTTGGTTGGGAACACCCATAGCAGACACACCACAGGACTTTTCTGCAAACTTTCTTAAAACTTCTTACAACATCACGTGTTTTTTCTGCTCTTTTCTGATCTTTACTGCCACCCTTTGGTCAACTTCTGCTATTGTTGGTTGATTTTAACATTAGTTGTTTTGTCCATCGGACAAAAGTCCTATGGTTTTCAGTACACACGGTAGGACTTTGCTCCATCGGACTTTTGTTGGGCAAAAGTTTGTCCGTTTGCAGACCCAACTTTTGTCCGATGAAATCCAAAACCAAACGAAAAAAGTTTGTCCGATGGAGCGTACACACGGTCGGATTGTTGGTCCAACTTGCTTAAAACGAAGTTTGTTGGGTAAAAGTCTGACCGTGTGTACGGGGCTTAAGTAAGCACCCCTGTCAGTGTTAAATGGTCTGTCTCATTCCTGTAACTGCAAGAGAGCTTGTTCTTTTGATGGACAACAGATTTACTGGCAGGATCACCAGATGAAAATAAAGGAAAAAAAGCTTTAAAAAGAAAATGAATACAGCCATCGCATCTAAGAATTGGTAAGCTACATTATAATAAATGTTAGTGTTGTTTAATACTGCTTTAAGGTCTAACCAGGACATTCAGAGAACACTAAAGCAGAATGTTGTATATGACTCACCAGTGGCGGCCTGTCCATATGGGGCGCAGGGGCTCTGCCTCCCCTAATCCATGCACCCAGCCCCTAATCTACATGCAGGGCGTCTGACGCATGGATTCCAATGGGGTTTTTATTTTTTTTGAAGCACATGATTAGAGCCTGAGGCTCTAATTGGCTTAAAAAAAGGGTGGGCTAGGGGTGCAGAGTACTGCGCCCCAAGCCCACCCACTTGTGTGACAATAGTGAATTAATATTCGCTATTGTCTTCCTGCTTCTCCTCCCATCCAACCAGGAAGCGGGAGAAGCGTAATTGGCCCAGAGGAGAATCGTATTGGCCGGTACCGGGGGCAGGGAGGATGAACGGGGAGATCCTGAAGATGGCCACCGTCACCTCTCTGCTCTGCATCGCCATCCAGAGCGATCTCTCTGCTCTTCCCGACCACATGAGTACCACCCACCGGGGGGAGTACCAGCCGCCACTGTAACTCACATCAACTTTTGCCTGGGAAATATATGCACCTGGCTCTATCCCTGTCCCACAATTAAAGTGGAATTCCAACCTAAAACGCTGCGTAAATGTTTAGCGCTATATAAATACCTGTAATAAATACACATGACTAGCCTTAAAAATGCCCCCACCCCCTTCCTAACACCTATGCTGACTAACCTGTGTAAAAAAGTTGTATATACTTAATACTTACCTATTTTCAGCCTACCCCGGTTTGGTCAGGTGATTCAGCTACCCTGTGTCAGACAGCAGCTGCTGCAGGGGAGAGTAGGAAGTGCTCAACAATGGCTGGTAAAGCCTGGAGCTGTGATATCTCCCATTGGCTTCTATTGCCCATCCATTGTCGGCGTTCCCTTCTCTCCTCTGAAGCCACCACTGGCTGACACATGGGAGAGGGATCATGTGACCAGACCGGAGAGGCATCAAAATAGCTAAGTATATACATTTTTTTTGCACAGGTTAGTCAGCATAGGTGTTGGATGCAGCGGAGTCGCTAGGAGGGGGCGGGGGATGTGGGTGACACCTGTGGATAGCTGCACTGCTAACACTGCCCGTTGGCCTGATCTGCGCCTCTCGGGTCTCGCGCTGAGTCCCTCAGCGGAGTGGACTGAAGCCGTCTCCTCCTCCTCTCTGTTTACATCCACACAGGAGGAGAAGGAGCCCGAGGGACACACACCGCTGTGTGTATCCGTCCGCGCTGTTCTGAGGTCTGTACACTTTTCTACCGTATATGTAGATGGGGGGGGTGCTATGGGAGGGGAGAGGGGTGTCTATACTGGAGGGAGGTGTCTGCACTAAGGGGGGATCTATACTGATGGGGGGTCTGCACTGAGGGGGGTGTCTGTACTTAGTGGGGGTCTATATTGATGGAGGGGGGAGTCTGTACTGAGGGAGGGGAGTCTGTTCTTAGGGGGGGGGGTCTATACTGAGGAAGGGAGGTCTGTACTTAGTAAGGGGGATCAATACTGTGTGAGGGGGATCTATACTGAGAGAGGGGGGTCTGTAGTTAGTGGAGGGGGGTCTGTACTGAGGGGGGACTATAGTTGGTGGAGAGGGGTGACACCAATTTTTTCGGCACCGGGTGACACCAACCCTAGTGACGCCACTGGTTGGATGAGGGGAAGGGACATTTTTAAGGCTAGTAAGGTTTAAAGTGATTGTAAAGCATTGCTTTTTGTTTTTTTTTTCCCTTAAAATAACAAACACGTTATGCTTACCTGCTCTGTGAAATGGTTTTGCCTCGATCCTCCTCTTTTGGAGTCCCCCCGCTGGCGCATCTGGCTACACCCCCCTCCCCCCCGGATGAGTGCCCCCATAGCAAGCCACTTGCTATGGGGGCACTCGTGCGTGCTTGCTCCCGAGCCCCGCTCTGAGTGTGTATATGACACACAGTGGGGCTCCCTCGTCACTGGCTCTGATTGACAGCAGCAGGAGCCAATGGCTCCCACTGCTGTATCTGAGCCACCCGGGAGCGAGAGACCTGGTAGGGGTCAGAGATCAAGATCGGGCTCAGATATGTATTGGGGGGGGGGGGGCTGCATGCAGAAGGTTTTACCTTCATGCACAGAATGCAGTAAGGTAAAAAACCTTGTGCCTTTACAAACACTTTAAGCTGGAATACCACTTTAAAAAAAAAAAAACCTATGTAAATGCTCCTGAGTTTTTTGCTGCAGTGTAAGTTTTTTTTTTTGCTGCACTATGCTGTGGGATGAGATGCTTGGGGGTGTCATTCACAATGAATGGCAGCCCTGCGTGTCTCACAAGAGCAGTGCGATTTGGCTGTGGGTGTGGGAATCGCATAGATTTCCGCACCCACAACTGGAACGCACAGTGCAGGCTAGTGTGAACCTGGCCTTAAAGGGGTTGTAAAGGAAAATGTTTTTTCACCTTAATGCATCCTATGCATTAAGGTGAAAAAACATCCGACAATACCGCCCCCCCCCCCGAGCCCCCGTTTACTTACCTGACCCCTCAAAAGTCCTGCGCTCGTCCCCGTCATCCTCCTCGCTGTTCAGCCTGGCCGTTGTTTGGCTACAGTGAATGGATTGAAAGCAGCGCAGCCATTGGCTCGCGCTGTTGTCAATCACGTCCAATGGGGCGGCGCGCCGGGGGCCGGGCCTGAGTGATACAGTGAGCGCCAATAGCCGCTGGCTGTATCACAGGAGCGCGCCCGCAATCACTCACCACCATGCGAGCTCGCTCGCATATAGGTGGTGAGTGATTGCGGGGAGGAGCCGAGACAGCCGCCGAGGGACCCCAGAAGACGAGGATCGGGGGCACTCTGTGCAAAACGAGCTGCACAGTGGAGGTAAGTATAACATGTTTGTTATTTAAAAAAAAAAAAAAAAAAAAAAAAATTGTTTACAATCCCTTTAATCAATGGCATGCTATTTTACTGTGCAGTTAGCTTTAAGTTTCCCTTTAAAATGGAACTAAACCCATCGATTTAACTGTTTCAAAAAACAAGGCATGCCGGGGAATCCTAACTGTCACATTTGCTTGTGCTCTCAAGCAATCTGTCAAACCATCAAATATCTGGAGTCATAACTGATCACATGTGCAGCACCATGGCAGTTGCAGATCAAACAAGCTGAGATGACGATTTTCTTGGCTGAAAAGGATAGGAAGTTTTAATTCTGCTTTAAATTCGAACACAAACCATCACGGGAAGAACTTCTTCCTGCGGTTTCTCACCAAATTTCCAAAATCTACCAACCTCATTGGCTGCCAGGGCATGCTGGGACTTGTAGTTCCTTAGCGGCTGTAGGGGACACCCATCATGTTATTCTGACATTTCTGTGTAAAGTAATAAAATATAATAATATAAAAAAAATCAGACTTTCTTTCCCCTCGGTGAGGTAGCCCCGCCCCCTGCGCCCAGTCCCACTTTACCTTTTCTCTTCTGTCATCTCAATTTGGGCTGTTTTCATGGTGAATAATTTTCCCTTCCTGACGGTATTATTGAGATGAGAGTGAAATGAGGCTCTGATAATCATCATAATGTAGATAATGCCTCCACTCAGAAAAGGGGCCATCAAACCTCCTGATAATGACTTTAATTTGCCACAAGGAATAATAGTAATGTGCATGTCACTTTAAACTTTTATTTGGGCTGAAATCTTCTCAAGATGATCCAAAGAAAAGAATCCGAACCAAACTTTTCCTGAAGTATCGGGAAATGAGTCCCATTCACAGCCAACCGGTCCAGAGGAAACCAAGATGAGGGGACATTAACTCCATCTTGTTGTAAAATTATCAAAATCTCTCAATGCTTGTCTGTGATAATATAGCTCTGACATATTCTGTAGTGCTGTACAGAGAACTCTGAGTTCTTTGCATCAATGTCGAATACCAGAGGAGCTTACACTCTAATGCTTCCACTACAGTCACACACTATTATTATTATTATACATGTATATAGCTCTAATATATTCTGTAGTGCTGTAAGAGAACTCTGAGCCAGTCGCATCAGTCCCTTTACCGGAGGAGCTCACACTTTAATGTCTCCACCAGAGTGACACTGTTATTTCTATTATTATTATTATACATTTATATAGCTCTAATATATTCTGTAGTGCTGTAAGAGAACTCTGAGCCATTCACATCCATGTCAAATACCAAAGGAGCTTACACTCTAATGCTTCCACTACAGTCACACACTATTATTATTATTATACATTTATATAGTTCTGACATATTCTGAAGCGTTGTACAGAGAACAATAAGCCAGTCGCATGAGTCTCTGTACCAAAGGAGCTTACACTCTAATGCCTCACCAGTGTTACACACTCCAAGTAATATTATACATATATATAGCTCCGACATACAGTATTTTGTAGCACTGTACAGAGAACACAGAGCCAGTCACATCAATCTCTATAACATGCTGTGTGTCTTGCCTACAGTCAAGCATGGTGGTGGGAGTTTCATGGTCTGGGGCTGCATGAGTGCTGCCGGTGTCCTGCCGAGAAAGGTCCCCCTGCGGATAATGCCCGCCCTGTACTGCGCAGGCGCAGCGCTTGTGCAGTACGGAGCACAACGGAGCCGCCGAAAATGAACAGCTGTGAATCAGCTGTACAGGGCGCCTGCGCAATGAGCACGATATTGTGCCAGACACTGCCGCACGCTCCTGATGCTCGTGCAACTCTGCAAGGAGCGGGCGTGTAGCACTACCCCCGTAGGAGTTGCTGGTTTAGATTTGGGCCTTGCACGTTACCTCACTGTTCGTTGTCTAGGGGATGAGAGTCTATAGAAACTTCTATGTCCACACAAGTTATAAATTCTTTTCGTTAGGTTTTATTTCACACAAACTTGCATAGGTAGAGGGATGGAGGGTCAGGGGAAGGTTCAGGCACACGATACAGATCACTGGGGAAACTTCTAAGCTTCAAAAGTCACACTCACCACTCTCCTTCAAGTGGGTGTTGCTCACCCGGATAGGCCCCTCTCACTTGGCCTAGCAGCCAGGATGATGCACAAACAAAATGAAGAAAGAACAGTCTCTGCCACAGAATTTTAGGACAATAAAGAGGAACTGTTCAATAATCCTCTGCCACAGGATTTTTAGGAATATCCAGCCTTACAGTCTTAGAGCCTTTAAGCCGACCCGGCACACTGTAAGGTAACATAAGCTACGGTGGATCCTCCAATAAGGTCACCAGGCCTTCCCCAAGACACCAGCCTTCCGTTTGGTCCTCTCCAGGACAGGTCCTCCCCTGGTTTCCTCCATTGAGTGGCTTCCTCCCGCAGGACAGACAGCACAGGATCACCTTCATAGTGCAGGCCCCAGTCAGGAACTCTGGGCCTACCTGGCAGAGATGCAGCCTCGGGCCAACATGGCTCCACGGCTGAAATTTCACTATCACATACCTCGAGCCAGGAGGGCCACAAGGCGAAGAGAGCCCCGAAAAATGGCATCTGCCCCTTAAGTACCCTTCCCCAGCATGCCCAGTGGGGAGACCACTCCCACTGGGCTGTTCCCGGGGAAAAATACCCAATACACTCTGGCCTGCCTGTGTTCCAACATTGGCCTGTGGTGGTAACGCCACCTTCAGGCAAACAATGGGAAATCCCTCCAAGCACAGCCATAGCCGGAACAGAGACTTATTTAGCCTTAATCATCAAAGTCTGAGCTAACTACCAGCTCAGACACCCACTAAATTTAAACATAGTGCCTGGTCATCAGGAGCAGGGCGCTACAGGTGTATTACTGTTATATCGTGTAAGGGGCGGATGGCATCTCTGTCCATCAATTTAAAATACGGCCTCTTCTGTAGCCATCTGCCCCTTACACGTGTCTCAATAACACATCCGCCTCATTGTGTTAGTTAGTTAAATAGCTCCTGCAAACCCACCCATCAACATTGCAAAACCCATCCTTCAGTTGTTTAAACACACCACGCAAAGACGTGTAGTTTATTGATTGAACCAGCTCTGCCCATCAAATTAAAATTCTGCCTCTTCTGTACCCATCCGCCCCTTACACGATATAACAGTAATACACCCGCCCCTTGCAGAGTTGTACGAGCATCGGCAGCGTGTGGAACAATGTCGTGCTCATTGCGCAGGCGCCGTGTACAGCTGATTCACAGCTGTTCATCTTCTGTGATATTCGGCGGCTCCGTTGTACTCCGTACTGCGCAAGCGCTGCGCCTGCGCAGTACAGGACAGGCATTATCCACCGGGGGGACCTTTCTCGGCAGAACATCAGCACTGGGGAGCTACAGTTCATTGAGGGAACCATGAATGCCAACATGTACTCTGACATACTGAAGCAGAGCATGATCCCCTCCCTTCAGAGACTGGGCTGCAGGGCAGTATTCCAACATGATAAGGACCCCAAAAACACCTCCAAGACGACCACTGCCTTGCTAAAGAAGCTCAGGGTAAAGGTGATGGACTAGCCAAGCATGTCTAGAGACCTAAACCCTATTGTGCATCTGTGGGACATCCTCAAACGGAAGGTGGAGGAGCGCAAGGTCTCTAACATCCACCAGCTCTGTGATGTCATCATGGAGGAGGGGAAGAGGACTCCGGTGGCAACCTGTGAATCTCTGGTGAACTCCATGCCCAAGAGGGTTAAGAGGCAGTGATGGAAAAAAATGGTGGCCACAAAAAAAATTGACACTTTGGGCCCAATTTGGACATTTTCACTTAGGGGTGTACTCACTTTTGTTGCCAGCGGTTTAGACATTAATGGCTGTGTGTTGAGTTATTTTGAGGGGACAGCAAATTTACACTGTTATACAAGCTGTACACTCACTACTTTACATTGTACCAAAGTGTCATTTCTTCAGTGTTGTCACATGAAAAGATAGAATAAAATATTTACACAAATGTGAGGGGAGCAGTGTTGCCAACCGTCCGTATTTTTACTTGCAGCCAGTAAACAATGGGCACTTTTCTTCTGCCAATAAATGCAAGTAAAAGGAAAATGTTTCCAGTAAAAGATTTGGCTGCGACGCTCGGACAGGACCATCCGAATGCCTGCCACAGTGTGCCCCAGCAGTGCCAGCCGGGGGTTGGTCCGGTGGAGGCCGTGCCTAACTGTGTCATGTGATGTCATGGTGCAAGGAAGCTGAGTGGAGCGGCCAGAGCCTTGTGTACGGGTCTGCGGGACAGGAGAAAGGCGAGCTGCCTTACTATATCGAAAATAAATTAAGAGAAATGTTTTTTTCCATAATATCTACCTTAAAGTGGTTGTAAACCGCTTTTGACTACTTCTACCTATAGGTATGCCTAGAATAAGGCTTACCTATAGGTAGTGGAAATATCTCCTAAACGTGCGCCGTTTAGGAGATATTTCACTTGTAGTCCACAGCAAATGTTAACAGCGTATGCGCGGGGAAGAAACAAAACTAAGTGCCGTTTCTTCCCCAGCCTGTGCCGTTATTGCGGCTCCCGTGTGCATGCGCGGGAGTGACGTCACGCGGCTCCGAAAAATCACAGCGCCGGAGTCCGCAGCCCGGACAGAGAAGACAGAAGATGGAGGCTGCCTACTGTGGGGTCATCGCTGAATTCTTTTGCAGGAAAGTGCCACATAATGGGCTAATATGTGATGCATACTAGCCCATTATGCTTTACATTTGCAGGCTGTTCATGTAGCAAAAGAGGAAGTAAAACTCATCAGGGTTTACTTCCTCTTTAAATCACATTGCTAATTGCATATTGTACTTGCTAATTTGTAATTTTGTAACATTTTGAAATGCCAGTAAAAACTTGGCGGTGCCAGTAAATTTTAATCTGGTAGGTTGGCAACACTGGAGGGGTGTACTCACTTTTGTGAGATACTGTATATCTATAGGGGTTGTATAGGGAGGTGGGACCCCTATGGTATATTTCTGCTATATAACTCAATAGGGTTTTGGGGGGTGGTACTCCAATGTAATATGGCTGTCATATATATCTATATAGGGTGCATAGGAGGGGGGTTTAGTAGAGGGGAGCTAAATGGGGGACATACTAGACATATGTCTTCCATAGGGATATATGGAGGATAATGGACTCTGTGGTTTATAGGAGTGTGAATCAGGAGATGAGACCCCTGTGGTACATAATGATCTAAAGGTGTATGGGTAGTGATGGGACCCCTATGGTATATGGCTGTGTTTTTTATATACAGTGGAACCTTGAATTACGAGCATAATCCGTTCCAGGAGAATGCTCGTAATCCAAAGCACTCGCATATCAAAGCGAGTTTCCCCATAGAAGTCAATGGAAACGAAAATAATTCATTCCACATTGACTTCAATGGCATGCAATACCGCATGTTGCCAAAGGTGGGGGGCGCCGGAGAGCCTCTGAAACACTCGGAAAGGCCAAAGGACAGCTCGGCTGAACTTGGAAAACCTCGGAAAGGCTCGGAAACAGAGTATTTCCAAGGTTTTCCAAGCATCGGATCCGATCGGCTCCGGAGCCCCCCCACCTCAGGCCAAACGCGGTACTGCACACCGTTGTGGCTTGAATCCTGCTCCTTTTGCGAGAAAACACTCGCAAACCGATTCAGGATTAAAAAAAAAAAAACAGTGCTCGTATTGCGAAAAGCTCGTTAACCGCGTTACTGGCAATCCAAGGTTTCACTGTGTATATATATATATATATATATATATATATATATATATATAATTATTATCATTATTATACACGATTTATATAGCGCCAACAGTTTATGCAGCACAATTACAGTACATTTCAATACAGAAGGGACAGGAGGGTCCGGCTCGTAGAGCTTACATTCTAAAGGGAGGGGGTAGTGGTACAAAAGGTAATAGCTGTGGGGAATGATTTCATGGGGGTGGCTCAGGGACAGTTGTGAGGTGGGTGTGGGATAGGCTTCCCTGAATAAATGAGTATATACAGTATATACAGTATATATATATATATATATATATATGGTGTATAGGAGGGGGAGGGTCAGTAGAGGAGAGCTGTGTGGGGGGTGATGTCTTATATAGGGGTGTAGAGGAGGGGAGGGGGTCAGTAGAGGAGAGCTTTATGGGGGGGGGGGTTGATGTCTTATATAGGGATGTATAAGAGGGGGGGGACATACTCCAATGGTATATGGCTGTGTTTTATATATACAGTATATAAGTGTATGGGGGGTCAGTAGAGGAGAGCTGTATGGGGGGGGGGGTGATGGGACCCCTGTGGAATAGACATGTGTCCTATATAGGGGTGTATAGGAGGCAGGGGTGATGTCTTATATAGGAGTGTATAGGGGGGTGATGTCTTATATAGGAGTGTATAGGGGGGGTGATGTCTTATATAGGGATGTATAGGAGGGGGTGATGTCTTCTATAGGGGTGTATAGGAGGGGGGGGGTGATGTCTTATATAGGGGTGTATAGGAGGGGGTGATGTCTTCTATAGGGGTGTATAGGAGGGGAGGTGATGTCTTATATAGGAGTGTATAGGAGGGGAGGTGATGTCTTATATAGGGGTGTATAGGAGGGGGTGATGTCTTCTATAGGGGTGTATAGGAGGGGGGTGATGTCTTATATAGGAGTGTATAGGAGGGGAGGTGATGTCTTATATAGGGGTGTATAGGACGGGGTGATGTCTTATATAGGGGTGTATAGGAGGGGGTGATGTCTTATATAGGGGTGTATAGGAGGGGGTGATGTCTTATATAGGGGTGTATAGGAGGGGGGTGATGTCTTATATAGGGGTGTATAGGAGGGGGGCGATGTCTTATATAGGGGTGTATAGGAGGGGGGTGATGTCTTATATAGGGGTGTATAGGAGGGGGGGGGTGATGTTTTATATAGGGGTGTATAGGAGGGGGTGATGTCTTATATAGGGGTGTATAGGAGGGGGTGATGTCTTATATAGGGGTGTATAGGAGGGGGGCGATGTCTTATATAGGGGTGTATAGGAGGGGGCGATGTCTTATATAGCGGTGTATAGAAGGGGGGGTGATGTCTTATATAGGGGTGTATATGAGGGGGGTGATGTCTTATATAGGGGTGTATAGAAGGGGGGGTGATGTCTTATATAGGGGTGGATAGGAGGGGGTGATGTCTTTTATAGGGGTGTATAGGAGGGGGTGATGTCTTATATAGGGGTGGATAGGAGGGGGGGGTGATGTCTTATATGGGGGTGTTTAGGAGGGGGTGATGTCTTATATAGGGGTGTATAGAGTATAATGGAGAGTGTGTGGGGTGTATGGAGGATAATGGAGGGTGTGTGGGGTGTATGGAGGATAAGTGGGGTGTATGGAGGATAATGGAGGGTGTGTGGGGTGTATGGAGGATAGTGGGGTGTATGGAGGATAATAGAGGGTGTGTGGGGTGTATGGGGGATAATAGAGGGTGTGTATATGGGGTGAGATGGGTCCATAGAAGGATATAGCGGTGTATGGAGGATAATGGAGGATAATGGAGGGTGTGTGGGGTGTATGGGGGATAATAGAGGGTGTGTATATGGGGTGAGATGGGCCCATAGAAGGATATAGCGGTGTATGGAGGATAATGGAGGGTGTGTGGAGGATAAGTGGGGTGTGTGGGGTGTATGGAGGATAATAGAGGGTGTGTGTATATGGGGTGAGATGTGTCCATAGAGGGATATAGCGGTGGGTGGGGGAGAGGAGACCTCTTCTATGGGGAGTATATATTATATACACTCCGCTCTCCGGTTGGATCGCCAGCTGATCTCACAGGCTCCGCCCCCTCCGACACTTCCGGATCCCGCACACCGATCTCTGCACCGATCCACAATGGAGGAGGAGGAGCTGCGGGTCATCAGCGGGCTGAAGGAGCGAGGTGAGACACCCGGAACCGGGTCACCCCTGACTACAATGCACAGAGCTGGGATGAGGAGGGGTCCGGTGAGGGGTCCCGGCAGGTGGGGTTCCAGGTAGACGGCTCTGTGCAATGCATGATGTCACCCCCCCTCCCCCTACCTCATGTCAGTACAATAGTCTCCATGGACACGGGCTGTCAGTGTGGTAACTGGTAGCAACCAGCAGCCCCACCCAGCTGCAGTCAGCTAACAATGGATTCTAGGAGGTTGCTATTGGTTACTGCTGTCTGCAATGGAGGCTAACACTGTGAAGGGGGCCACGGTGTGTAAAATATGTCCCCCCAGACGTATGTCACATGACAGGAACCGGACCCGGGGTCCCCCAGACATATGTCACATGACAGGAACAGGACCTGGGGTCCCCCAGACGTATGTCACATGACAGGAACCGGACCCGGGGTCCCCCAGACGTATGTCACATGACAGGAACTGGACCCGGGGTCCCTCCGTATGTCACATGACAGGAACCGGACCCGGGGTCCCCCAGATGTATGTCACATGACAGGAACCGGACCCCGGGTCCCCCAGATGTATGTCACATGACAGGAACCGGACCGGGGTCCCCCAAATGTATGTCACATGACAGGAACCGGACCCGGGGTCCCCCAGACGTTCCTCACATGGCAGGAGCTGGGGTCCCCTCAGACATATGTCACATGACAGGTCCAGGGTCCCCCCAGACCCGTCACATGACAGACACAGGACCCCCCTCCCCAGACATATGTCACATAACGGGCACAGGACCTGGGGTCTCCCCCCTTCCCTAGACATACGTCACATAACAGGTGCCAGACCCAGGGTCCCCCTCCCCCAGACATGCCATGTGCCAGACCCAATGTACTCCCAGACATGTGACATGACAGGTGCTGAACCCTGGGTCCCCCCAGACAAATGTCACATGACAGGTGCCAGACCAGGGGTTCCCCCCCAGACATATGTCACATGACAGGTGCCAGACCAGGGGTCCCCCCCCCAGACATATGTCACATGACAGGTGCCAGACCAGGGGTTCCCCCCCAGACATATGTCACATGACAGGTGCCAGACCAGGGGTTCCCCCCCCCAGACATATGTCACGTGACAGGTGCCAGACCAGGGGTTCCCCCCCCAGACGTATGTCACATGACAGGAACCGGACCCGGGGTCCCCCAGACGTATGTCACATGACAAGAACCGGACCTGGGGTCCCCCAGACGTATGTCACATGACAGGAACCGGACCCGGGGTCCCCCAGACGTATGTCACATGACAAGAACCGGACCGGGGTCCCCCAGACGTATGTCACATGACAGGAACCGGACCCGGGGTCCCCCAGACATATGTCACATGACAGGAACAGGACCTGGGGTCCCCCAGACGTATGTCACATGACAGGAACCGGACCCGGGGTCCCCCAGACGTATCTCACATGACAGGAACCGGACCCGGGGTCCCCCAGACGTATGTCACATGACAGGAACCGGACCCGGGGTCCCCCAGACGTATGTCACATGACAGGAACCGGACCCGGGGTCCCCCAGACGTATGTCACATGACAGGAACCGGACCGGGGTCCCCCAGATGTATGTCACATGACAGGAACCGGACCCCGGGTCCCCCAGATGTATGTCACATGACAGGAACCGGACCGGGGTCCCCCAAATGTATGTCACATGACAGGAACCGGACCCGGGGTCCCCCAGACGTTCCTCACATGGCAGGAGCTGGGGTCCCCTCAGACATATGTCACATGACAGGTCCAGGGTCCCCCCAGACCCGTCACATGACAGACACAGGACCCCCCTCCCCAGACATATGTCACATAACGGGCACAGGACCTGGGGTCTCCCCCCTTCCCTAGACATACGTCACATAACAGGTGCCAGACCCAGGGTCCCCCTCCCCCAGACATGCCATGTGCCAGACCCAATGTACTCCCAGACATGTGACATGACAGGTGCTGAACCCTGGGTCCCCCCAGACAAATGTCACATGACAGGTGCCAGACCAGGGGTTCCCCCCCAGACATATGTCACATGACAGGTGCCAGACCAGGGGTCCCCCCCCAGACATATGTCACATGACGGGTGCCAGACCAGGGGTTCCCCCCCCCAGACATATGTCACATGACGGGTGCCAGACCAGGGGTTCCCCCCCCAGACATATGTCACATGACGGGTGCCAGACCAGGGGTTCCCCCCCCCCAGACATATGTCACATGACAGGTGCCAAACCAGGGGTTCCTCCCCCCAGACATATGTCACATGACAGGTGCCAGACCAGGGGTTCCCCCCCAGACATATGTCACATGACAGGTGCCAGACCAGGGGTTCCCCCCCCCCCAGACATATGTCACGTGACAGGTGCCAGACCATGGGTTCCCCCCCCAGACATGTCACGTGACAGGTGCCAGACCAGGGGTTCCCCCCCCAGACATATTTTACATGACAGGTGCCAGACCAGGGGTTCCCCCCCCAGACATATGTCACATGACAGGTGCCAGACCAGGGGACCCCCCCCAGACATATGTCACATGACAGGTGCCAGACCAGGGGACCCCCCCCCAGACATATGTCACATGACAGGTGCCAGACCAGGGGTTACCCCCCCAGACATATGTCACGTGACAGGTGCCAGACCAGGGGTTCCCCCCCCAGACGTATGTCACATGACAGGAACCGGACCCGGGGTCCCCCAGACGTATGTCACATGACAAGAACCGGACCTGGGGTCCCCCAGACGTATGTCACATGACAGGAACCGGACCCGGGGTCCCCCAGACGTATGTCACATGACAAGAACCGGACCGGGGTCCCCCAGACGTATGTCACATGACAGGAACCGGACCCGGGGTCCCCCAGACATATGTCACATGACAGGAACCGGACCTGGGGTCCCCCAGACGTATGTCACATGACAAGAACCGGACCCGGGGTCCCCCAGACGTATGTCACATGACAGGAACCGGACCCGGGGTCCCCCAGACGTATGTCACATGACAGGAACTGGACCCGGGGTCCCTCCGTATGTCACATGACAGGAACCGGACCGGGGTCCCCCAGACGTATGTCACATGACAGGAACCGGACCGGGGTCCCCCAAATGTATGTCACATGACAGGAACCGGACCCGGGGTCCCCCAGACGTTCCTCACATGGCAGGAGCTGGGGTCCCCTCAGACATATGTCACATGACAGGTCCAGGGTCCCCCCAGACCCGTCACATGACAGACACAGGACCCCCCTCCCCAGACATATGTCACATAACGGGCACAGGACCTGGGGTCTCCCCCCTTCCCTAGACATACGTCACATAACAGGTGCCAGACCCAGGGTCCCCCTCCCCCAGACATGCCATGAGCCAGACCCAATGTACTCCCAGACATGTGACATGACAGGTGCTGAACCCTGGGTCCCCCCAGACAAATGTCACATGACAGGTGCCAGACCAGGGGTTCCCCCCCAGACATATGTCACATGACAGGTGCCAGACCAGGGGTCCCCCCCCCAGACATATGTCACATGACAGGTGCCAGACCAGGGGTTCCCCCCCCAGACATATGTCACATGACGGGTGCCAGACCAGGGGTTCCCCCCCCAGACATATGTCACATGACGGGTGCCAGACCAGGGGTTCCCCCCCCCCCCCAGACATATGTCACATGACAGGTGCCAAACCAGGGGTTCCTCCCCCCAGACATATGTCACATGACAGGTGCCAGACCAGGGGTTCCCCCCCAGACATATGTCACATGACAGGTGCCAGACCAGGGGTTCCCCCCCCCCAGACACATGTCACGTGACAGGTGCCAGACCAGGGGTTCCCCCCCCAGACATGTCACGTGACAGGTGCCAGACCAGGGGTTCCCCCCCCAGACATATTTTACATGACAGGTGCCAGACCAGGGGTTCCCCCCCCAGACATATGTCACATGACAGGTGCCAGACCAGGGGACCCCCCCCCAGACATATGTCACATGACAGGTGCCAGACCAGGGGACCCCCCCCCCAGACATATGTCACATGACAGGAACCGGACCCGGGGTCCCCCAGACGTATGTCACATGACAGGAACCGGACCCGGGGTCCCCCAGATGTATGTCACATGACAGGAACCGGACCGGGGTCCCCCAGATGTATGTCACATGACAGGAACCGGACCCGGGGTCCCCCAGATGTATGTCACATGACAGGAACCGGACCGGGGTCCCCCAGATGTATGTCACATGACAGGAACCCGGACCCGGGGTCCCCCAGACGTACCTCACATGGCAGGAGCTGGGGTCCCCTCAGACATATAAGTCACATGACAGGCATAGGACCCAGGTTCCCACTCAGACATATGTCACATGACAGGAGCCGGACCTGGGGTCCCCCTAGACATATGTCACATGACAGGTCCAGGGTCTCCCCAGACCCGTCACATGACAGACACAGGACCCCCCTCCCCAGACATATGTCACATAACGGGCACAGGACCCGGGGTCTCCCCCCTTCCCTAGACATGTGTCACATAACAGGTGCCAGACCCAGGGTCCCCCTCCCCTAGACATGCCATGTGCCAGACCCAATGTACCCCCAGACATGTGACATGACAGGTGCTGAACCCTGGGTCCCCCCAGACAAATGTCACATGACAGGTGCCAGACCAGGGGATCCCCCCAGACATATGTCATTTGTGCAAAGATTTTAGGCAGGTGTGAGGAAATTCTGTAAATTAAAGTGATTCTAAAGGCTGATTATTTGCATGTGTGCAGCGCCCCCCCCCCCCCCCAATCCTTATCTGAGCTCCGTCCTATCCAGCGATGTTCGCGATAGCCTCGGCTGTCCAGGGACTTTCCCTCCTCATTGGCTGAGACCGCAGCGGAATCCCATTGGTTCCCACCGTTGTCAATTACAGCCAATGAGGAGAGCAGGGGGGCGGGGTAGGGCCGAGCCACTTCTCTATGTGTCTTATGGATGCATAGAGCAGCAGCTCAGTAGCGAGCACGCAGTGGTGCCCCCATGGCAAGCTGCCTTCTCTGGGGACACTGCTCGAGGGGGAGGAGCCAGGAGCATCAGAAAAGAAGAGGATCAGAGCTGCTCTGTGCAAAACCAAGTATAACATTTTTTTTTTATTTAAAAAAAATAAAATAAAACAAGGCTTTAGTAACACTTTAAAAAATGCTTTAAAAAAATATGTTTTCATTGTTTATTTTTATCAATTTACAAAATGCAGAAGAAAAATCCAAATCATATCAATATTTAGAGTGACCACCCTTTGCCTTCAAACGGACATCATTTCTTCTGGGTACACTTGCATGAAGGTTTTGAAGGAACTCGGCAGGTAGGTTGTTCCAAACATCTTGGAGACGTAACCACAGATCTTCTGTAGATGTCGGCTGCCTCAAATCCTTCTGTCTCTTCATGTAATCTCAGACAGACTCCATGATGTTGAGATCAGGGCTCTGTGGGGCCAAACCATCACTTCCAGGACTGCTTGTTCTTCTTTACACTTAAGATAGTTCCTAATGACATTGGCTGCATGTTTGGGGTCATTGTCCTGCTGCAGAATAAATTTGCAGCCAATCACACTCCTCTCTGATGGTATGGCATGGTGGATAAGTATTTGCCTGTATTTCTCAAAATTGAGGACACCATTGATCAGGTAACGTTGAGGACCGTAGGCGCAGTGGTCGGCCAAGGAAACCATACACCAGATGAAAGACGCATCATGTTCACTTCCCTTCAACTTCAGAAGATGTCCAGCAATGCCATCAGCACACAATTGGCGGCAAACCAGTGGGACACAGGTACACCTACCTACTGTCTGAAGATGTCTGGCCAGAAGAGTAGTGGTCAAAAGCTATACCTCCGACATGGAAACAAGGCTAAGCGACTCAACAATGCGCGAAAACATGGGAAGTGGGGTACTGAAAAATGTCAGCAGGTGCTCTAGACCAGGGGTCTCAAACTGACGACCCTCCAGCTGTTGTGAAACTACAAGTCCCATGAGGCATTGCAAGGCTGACAGTTAACAAGCGAGACCCCCACAGGCAGAGGCATGATGGGACTTGTAGTTTCGCAACAGCTGGAGGGCCGCCAGTTTGAGACCCCTGCTCTAGACCAATGAGTCTAAATTTGAAAGAAGGAGGCAGTGTGTTCAGTGACGCATGGTGGAGGTTCCTTGCAAGTTTGGGGCTGCATTTCTGCAAATGAAGTTGGAGATTTGGTCAGGATCAATGATGTCCTCAATGCTGAGAATTACAGGAGATAATTATCCATCAGTCCTGGAAGTGATGGTTTGGCCCCCACAGACCCCTGATCTCAACATCATGGAGTCTGTCTGGGATTACATTAGGAGACAGAAGGATATGAGGCAGCCGACATCTACAAAAGATCTGTGGTTAGTTCTCCAAGATGTTTGGAACAACCTACCTGCCGTGCTCCTTCAAGACCTGTGTGCAAGTGTACCTAGAATAATTGATGCCTTTTTGAAAGCAAAGGGAGATCACACCAAATATTAATTTTATTTGGATTTCTCTTCTGTTCGTTTACTCCCCCCCCCCCCCTTTTTTTGTTAATTGATAAAAATAAACTATTAATACTTCTGTTTCTGAAAGCATTCTTCATTTACAGCATTTTTTCACACCTGCCTAAAACTTTTGCACAGTACTGTATGTCATATGACAGGGGCCGGACCCAGGGTCCCCCAGACATATGTCATCTGACAGACGGCAGACCCCAGATATCCCCAGACCTATATCTAGGGAGAACTTGGGTTCAAACGCCACAATGGCTTACTATGGTAATGGGGGGCTTCATCCACTGTCTGCTTACCAATCAAGAGCCTTGTCCAGTGTTGCTGTGATGAGTATAGGACCATGTCCAGATCAGACCATCCAGGAGCCCACTCCTTTCTGTTGCATCAGCCCTCACCACCCAACATTCATAACCCAACCACTGTCCATGCTACCCTCTGTCAGTGTGTGCACCCCTTCACCACCCCACGCCCGCACCTCATTAAATGTGTTGCACCCCGACACCGGCCAGCATCTGTATTTCTTTGTCAGGGTGTGCATCCCCCTCACTCCTTAGCACATCTACCTCAACAGTGACAATGCTCCTCGCCACCAGTCACCATCTGCACTTTCCTCTGTCAGTGTACACCCCCCCAGCACTTGCACACCAACAGTGGTAGTACACCCTGACACTGGTCACCATCCTTACTTTCCTCTGTCGGTGTGTGCCCCCCTTCCACCCAACACCCCATCATGTGTTACACCCCAACACCAGCCACCCTCCCTATTCCCTCTGTGTGTTGCCCCACTCGTCCAGCACTTGCACAGATGTTACACCCTGACACCTGCCGTCATTGTGCTCCCCTCACCACCCAGTACCCGCACCGCATTAGTGGTGTTACACCCCGACACCCACCATCATTCTGCTCCCCTCATCAGTGAGTGCCCACACTCCATCACATTTGTTACGTACTGGCACTAGTCACTATCCACACTGTCCTGTGTCAGTGTGTGTCCCCTTTACTGCCCAAAGCCTGCACCCCATCAGGGATGTTCTATGCTGACACCAGCAGCCGTCTGACATCCATGTCAGTGTGTATGCCCCTCCATTGTATGAACGTCCCTGGCACCTGAGCTGAATCTTCACCATCAGTCACCATTTGTTTGTGACTTTTTCCAGGGATGGTTAACAGAGAGCAGCAAAGGGTGGCCAATCTCAGGAGGACACAGACTTCAGATGATGGTTGGAGGCAATGGCACAATCTTTCTGGCAGATCTCATACAGTAACGTGTCGGCTCATCCAAGCTCTGCATGTGTATACTGTGTAGGGGAAGAGGGGTGAAGATCTCACCTTATCTCGGGGATTCCATCAGTCTTTCAGCCCCAGACCCATCTGCTGGGGAATCTTCCGCTGCCAAAGATATGAGCTAACCATCTAATACAAGAGCAGTAAGCGCCTTAGGTCTGTTGGCAGTGTTATGGTGACTGATAACATGAAAACCTGAACCCTTCATTAGCTGGCACCTTCTCTGGGTGGTGGGTTGGTAGAACATGCAGGGAAAGTAGAGTTCCTCTTTAGTCAGGGCTCTGCAGTCTGTTGGATGACAAGTGTCACTAAAGGCTCCTTACAGACCTTTGCCGGAGGACACGCTAAGGCTTTGGGGAGGTGTGCGATGTGTCCTGTCTTACCAGTAAAGCTGCCCCCATGCATCACCTGTGTTACCTGAAACTGGACAGGCAGGTGTAAGAGGAGGCTGATGACGTGCCCCAAATTTAAACTGTCATGTTACAGTAATGTGCTGCAACGCACGTTACATGCTTTGGTGCGCTGTGGTGCCATTCGTTGTAAACCTCACCCCAACGCACCACAGAAATGCATGTGCACTGCAGTGTGGCACAACGCATGGCCTCCTATGCAAAGCACTGCCTTAAAATGCAGCCTGCCCTGTTTTGAGTTGTCTGTTTAATATGGTGCAATTTGTGTCCATGAGTCACTGCGTGCATTGCAGCGCAGTATTGTGGTGTTAATAGACCTTTAACTGTGCCATAAGATGTGCAACTTAACTTTTCTGTATTAATAGCTGACGTGCCCACAGATCCACTGAATGAATGCAGCAGAAGCAGGGAGAGCTTTGTAATAAAGGTCCTCAGGTACAGTGTCCTCTCCAGCAAGGAGAACAGTGAGCAGTACAATACTGACATCACCAAATCACACTAGAAATCTGGTGACAGAGACAGCAGTGCCTTAGCTGTGTATCTGCAGTGAGAGATTATCTATCAGGTGCCTGGGCACAGGAAGGGCGCTGATATCAGGGGTGCCTAAGCACAGGAAGGGCGCTGATATCAGGGGTGCCTAAGCACAGGAAGGGCGCTGATATCAGGGGTGCCTGGGCACAGGAATTGCATTGATATCAGGTGTGCCTGGACAAGGGAAGTGCATTGATATCAGGTGTGCCTGGGCACAGGAATTGCATTGATATCGGGTGGTGTGCCTGGGCACAGGAAGTGCATTGATTTCAGGTGTGCCTGGGCACAGGAAGGGCATTTATATCAGGTGTGCCTGGGCACAGGAAGTGTGCAGCTGTTTTTCATGGAGAATTCAAGACAAAGGGTAGATTTTTGAGTTCAGTCCAGTCCGGAACACAGGCTTTCATTGAGAGTAGATCAGAAGACAGATTTGTGATTTTTATCACACAGGTGGTATAGGTAACATTTTGTGAGACAGGTGTGGTGTGATTTTGCTTTGTTGAGAACATAGAGGACCTGTCACCTACATGTATGTTAAAGGTGTATAGCATGAAGCAACAGTAACTAGACTGGCCATATGGCTTCCTTTGTATTGAGGTCTGTGTGAAGGTCTCAGGTGGTTTTCAGGTGGATACAGTGTGTTGGATGGAGTGTGTAGGTAACCGAACACCGCAGGTCACTCTTCGCTCAGCCTACGACATTAATGTTTGATGACCAGTCTTCTTTAACACCCATTCATATATACAGCCTAATGCCGCGTACATACGTTCGGAATTTCCGATGGAAAAAGTCAGGCGGAATTTTTTCATCGGATATTCCGAACGTGTGTATGCCCCATCGGACTTTTTCCTTCGGAAATTCCGACGGACTTAGAAAGAGAACATGTTCTCTTTTTTTTCCCGATGGAAACATTTTTTTATCAGAATTTCCGTTCGTCTGGATGCAATTCCGACGGATTAAAAACCACGCATGCTCAGAATCAAGTCGACGCATGCTCGGAAGCATTGAACTTAATTTTTCTCGGCTTGACATAGTGTTGTACGTCACTGCCTTCTTGACGGTTGGAATTTGGTGTGACCGTGTGTATGCAAGACAGCTTGAACGGAATTCCTTTGGAAAAACCCGTCAAAGTTTATTCCGATGGAAAATCCGGCCGTGTGTAAAAGGCATAAGACACACAATGCCTTCTAAAGAGGCTCTCCACCTATAAATGGTTTTCTCTCTTCCTAGTACACATTTTATTTCCTGCTTTTACTAAATGTTATTGAGCTGAGTCTGAATTCTGAACAATGAAAATAATCGATCCAAAATAGAGCCTAGGCAAGAAAATCTAGAAAGAGCGATGTATTTGATCTCCTCATAAGACATGGATTAAACCGGTCTCTAGTGAATGGATAGGCTGCATTCTCAGGGATGTCACTGGTCTCTAGTGAATGGATAGGCTGCATTCTCAGTGATGTCACTGGTCTCTGGTGAATGGATAGGCTGCATTCTCAGGGATGTCACCGGTCTCTAGTGAATGGATAGGCTGCATTCTCAGGGATGTCACTGGTCTCTAGGGAATGGATAGGCTGCATTCTCAGGGATGTCACTGGTCTCTAGGGAATGGATAGGCTGCATTCTCAGGGATGTCACTGGTCTCTAGGGAATGGATAGGCTGCATTCTCAGGGATGTCACTGGTCTCTAGTGAATGGATAGGCTGCATTCTCAGGGATGTCACTGGTCTCTAGGGAATGGATAGGCTGCATTCTCAGTGATGTCACTGGTCTCTAGTGAATGGATAGGCTGCATTCTCAGTGATGTCACTGGTCTCTGGTGAATGGATAGGCTGCATTCTCAGGGATGTCACTGGTCTCTAGGGAATGGATGGGCTGCATTCTCAGGGATGTCACTGGTCTCTAGGGAATGGATGGGCTGCATTCTCAGGGATGTCACTGGTCTCTAGTGAATGGATAGGCTGCATTCTCAGGGATGTCACTGGTCTCTAGGGAATGGATAGGCTGCATTCTCAGTGATGTCACTGGTCTCTGGTGAATGGATAGGCTGCATTCTCAGGGATGTCACTGGTCTCTAGGGAATGGATGGGCTGCATTCTCAGGGATGTCACTGGTCTCTAGGGAATGGATGGGCTGCATTCTCAGGGATGTCACTGGTCTCTAGTGAATGGATAGGCTGCATTCTCAGGGATGTCACCGGTCTCTAGTGAATGGATAGGCTGCATTCTCAGTGATGTCACTGGTCTCTGGTGAATGGATAGGCTGCATTCTCAGGGATGTCACTGGTCTCTAGGGAATGGATAGGCTGCATTCTCAGGGATGTCACTGGTCTCTGGTGAATGGATAGGCTGCATTCTCAGTGATGTCACTGGTCTCTAGGGAATGGATAGGCTGCATTCTCAGTGATGTCACTGGTCTCTAGGGAATGGATAGGCTGCATTCTCAGGGATGTCTCTGGTGAATGGATAGGCTGCATTCTCAGGGGTGTCACTGGTCTCTAGGGAATGGATAGGCTGCATTCTCAGTGATGTCACTGGTCTCTAGTGAATGGATAGGCTGCATTCTTAGTGATGTCACCGGTCTCTAGTGAATGGATAGGCTGCATTCTTAGTGATGTCACCGGTCTCTAGTGAATGGATAGGCTGCATTCTCAGTGATGTCACCGGTCTCTGGTGAATGGATAGGCTGCATTCTCAGTGATGTCACTGGTCTCTGGTGAATGGATAGGCTGCATTCTCAGTGATGTCACTGGTCTCTAGTGAATGGATAGGCTGCATTCTCAGTGATGTCCCTGGTCTCTGGTGAATGGATAGGCTGCATTCTCAGTGATGTCACCGGTCTCTGGTGAATGGATAGGCTGCATTCTCAGTGATGTCACTGGTCTCTAGTGAAAGGATAGACTGCAGGTTTTATAATCCTTGTGATTGCTGTATGGTGCAGTGTGAGCTGTCCATGGTGCTGCTGGGTTTTATATGTTTCTGCTGTATTGATTGTTCTTTTCCTCCCCAGTCCTGTATGATGTGTAAACATGGAAATCGTCTGTCATGTCTGGGGCTGCATAGTCTCTGGGATTTTGGCTTGGTGTTTGCCGGGCAGTTGTAGAAAGCCTCCACCATGGCAGAGTCCTGGACCACGGGTATGGAGTTGGGACATCCCTGCACTTTGTACCTGGGTGGTCTGTCTACATCCATGATGAACGGATGAGATTTCCACGTCGCCTTTTATAAATTAGAGAAATGGCCGAAGAAAATTAGCTGCAAAGCAGACTGTTGCTTTTGAGACTATAGATTTTGGGTTGTGTTGTTTTGCATGCATGATTTTAGGGGTCGATGGTGACAGGAAGGTTAATCTATTATTTTCTCCCGCTCCACCCATTTTCTGTGACCGTTATGCGGTTCTTGAATATTCAGTGTCAGCCGTTCTCATTGGTGGATGAAGGAATGGAGCTGGAAGTGCGGTGGGAAGACTTTTTTTTCCATGGAATTCCCAGTAAATAGAAGTGGTCACCGAGTATCTTCAGTGCACTGGTATCCATCCATAACTGATCAATACAAGCTAATTATTTTATGAGGTCATCACCTGCCAGTAGAATTGCTGTGGTCAGTTGATTGATTTTTGGTGTGTTCTCTTTGATGAGCTTCCCATGACTACTCCACCGATGTGATGGGATTGTGGTCACAAAATAAGAATAATCATCACCAGATTGTTTTCCTTCAGCTCCCAATACAATTCTAATGTGGAAGTGGAGTTCTTTGTTGGGGGTCTTCACGTCACCCCCTTGTATATATTCAGCATCAGATAAGATGAAGTATAGTATAGGGAGGGATGAATAGAAGCTCCCCGGACATAAGACTATTGTCATTCCAATAATGATATAGCTGCAGGTGCTGTGCACGTTCATGGCAGATTTCCCTGGGGGGTCGCTGTTATTTCCCCTCCAAGATGAGCTGGAAACTCTACTACCTTCCCCACCCTTTCAGGCCATCCGAGTTTGTATGTCTGTGGAATGGCAGCAGTGTGGCTTAGTGGTTAGAACATATGTCTTGCAGCACTGTGGTCAAAGGTTCAAATGCCAGCCATGGAGTTTGTATGTTCTTGCTGTGCTTGCGTGCATTTCTTCCCACGACCAAAGACATGCTGATAGGTTAAATGGCTTCTGTCCAAATTGGTCCATGTATGTGTGCATGTGAAATAGGGGCCTTAGATTGTAAGCTCTTGCAGGCCAGGGTTTGATGGGAATAATCAGTATGTAAAGCCCTGTGTAGATACCTGATGTAAAAAATATATAATCTTCCCATCTGTACACTCTGGGAGCTTCTTCTAACAACAATGCGGACTGCGCTGTCCATCTAATGCCTCGTACACATGGTCGGATTTCTTGTCAGAATAAACTCAGACAGGTTTTTCAGACGGAATTCCGTTCAAGCTGTCTTGCATACACACGGTCACACCAAATTCCAACCGTCAAGAACACAGTGACGCACAAGACTACGTCGAGCCCAAAAAAATGAAGTTCAATGCTTCCGAGCATGCGTCGACTTGATTCTGAGCATGCATGGTTTTTAGTCTGTCGGAATTGCATCCAGACCAACGGAAATTCCGTCGGAAAAAAAGAGAACATGTTCTCTTTCTAAGTCCATCAGAATTTCCGATGGGGCATACACACGGTCGGAATATCCGATGAAAAAATTCCATTGGTCTTTTACCATCGGAAATTCCGAGTGTGTAATTAAGTCGCCTGCCCATCCCCACCCCCCTCCCATGCTTGCATACAATAAAAATATTACATAACTCATTCATTCCTTCCCAGTATCGGCAACTGATAGTGGAGGCCCACATTAGTAGTGATTGGGATGCAGTCTGTAGCAATAGTGCATGTTAATTTAGGACAGGAGGTCAGCTAGACGGCTAAATTCCTACATTGAATTTATATATGTGAGAAGATATACCCGACATTTTTCCTGTAATCCCTTTCTTTTTTTTTTTTTACACACTCCTGCCATCCACATACTAGGGTTGTCCCGATACCACTTTTTTAAGACCGAGTACAAGTACCGATACTTTTTTTCAAGTACTCGCCGATACCGAATACCGATACTTTTTTTTATGTGTCAGTATTTTTTTCTTTTTTTTTTTTACTATATTTTTTTTTTTTTACTATTTTTTGCCATGTTTTTTTACAATGCTTTGTTGGGGTGGGGGATGATCTCAGTGTATTTTTTTTTTTTATTATTTATTGCAATTTTTTTTTTTATTTCTAGCCCTGTTGGGGGGCTTTGGTGAGATATCAGGGGTCTTAACAGACCTCTGACATCTCCCCTTTGAGACAGAGAAATGGACTAGGGAAACAGATTCCCCAGTCCCTTTCTCAGCTGCACTGAAAATGAATGGAGAGGAAACAACGGCTCCTGTCCACTCATAAACTGAAACATCGTAAACACACAGGTTACGATGTTTCAGTTATATGAATGGACAGTCAGTCACTGACTCTGTACATTCGGAAAAGGTAGGAGCCGGGTTTAGCGGCTCCTACCTCCGCTCTCCATCCTGACAGAGGGAAGCGGAGGAGGATATGGAGGGTGGCACAGAGCTGAGGACAGCAGCAGCGAGGAGGGGGGGACACGGAGCGCGGGGGGGGAAGAGCAGAAAGATGAAGGACATCAGCAGCATGGAGGGGGGGACACGGAGCGCACGGGGGAGAGCGGAATAACGGAAGACATCAATAGCATGGAGGGGGGGGGGCACGGAGCGCACGGGGGAGAGCAGCATGGATGGGGGAACTGGAGGAGGATACAGGGACAGTCAGCGGTGATCGGTGTGGCTTTGGGGGGAGTTACAAGCACCGATCACCGCTGTATAGATTTCACTAAAACAGCTGAAAAGAAGGGGGGGGGGGGGTCGGGAGAAGCTGTCGGGCTGTATTGAAATCTATACAGCGGTGATCGGTGCTTGTAACTCCCCCGCCGCACCGATCATCACTGACTGCCCAAGTATCGGCTGAAGCATCGGAGCATTTTCCCCGAGTACAAGTACTCGGGAAATGCCTGGTATCGGTACCGATACTAGTATCGGTATCGGGACATCCCTACCACATACCCTCACCACCTTATACAGACAGAGGGGGACACCACTGTTCAGAGTCTGCAGATCTCCCACTTCCTGTGTCACCACACCATCTTTAGCCCTTTCACAAGCTTTTCAACGTTCATCTTGTAGGCAGGTGCAGTCTACTTTCTCCACGACAGGTGGCGCTCTTCCACAGCGGCACTGCATTTGGAGAGGAAGTTAGGAGGAACATGGTTCCTCTATGGTTTCCTGGGTCACTGGGGAATCTATCCCATTGGATGCTGCCGCCCCATGTGACGCTAGCAGCCATCTTGGGTCAGGCAGAGCCTTTTTAAGACCCTGGTTCCCAGGTTTGGCATGCATTTTGCGAGTTGGTAGAGTAGGGACAGCTACCCTGCTGTGAACTGTCTTTGCGTTATTTTAATACAAGTTCTATTATCGCACTGGGACCGTGTGTGTTATTGCCGCTGCACCCCCACCTAGAATATCACTTCTGAGTTTCTCCCTGAGCACCCCTCTTCCATCTCATTGCTAAAATGTACCCCCCCCCCCCCACAGTGAGGAAACTAAACCTGCCCAGACAGTTCTAAATTAGCAAATGTCACATTAACTGAAGACTCTGGGGGAGATTTACTAAAACTGGAGCACTCAGAATCTGGTGCAGCTGTGCATTGTAACCAATCGGCTTCTAACGTCAGCTTGCTCAGTTAAGAGTTGAAGCTGATTGGTTTCTATGCAGAGTTGCACCAGATTTTGCATTCTCCAGTTTTAGTAAATAACCCCCTGTGTGTCATAAACATTCAGTGTGTGACTGTGGTGGCAAATTAGACTGTAAGCTCTTCTGGTGCAGAGACTGATGTGACTGTCTCTGTGTTCTCTGTACAGACTCTGGAATATGTCAGAGCTATACAAATGTATTATAATAATAGTGTGACTCTGGTGTGGAGGGAGATTAGAGTGTAAGCTTCTCTGGTGCAGAGACTGATGTGACTGTCTGTGTTCCAGTGTTCTCTGTACAGCAATATGGGGGGTGTATGATTAAAACCTCATCCCTTTTAAGGCCGGGTTCACACTGGGGCGACAAACGCTTCCGACATTGGGAGCTCATGTCGCATGACGTGTGAAAATCAATGTTTCCCTATGAGAGCCGTCTTAACTGGTCCGACACATGTCGGTCCGACTTTGAGAATGCTCCCTGTACTACTTTGATCCGACTTCAGCCCATTGAATATCATTTGAAGTCGGATCAAAGTCGGACCGCAGTCTTGCATGATCCAACTTTGGCATGCGACTTGTGCTCTGCTGATCTTGCCTCCACGCCAAATTTTAAATTAAAAACCGGCATGGGTTCCCCCTCCAAGAGCATACCAGGCCCTTCAGTCTGGTATGGATATTGAGGGGGAACCCCCTACGCCGCAAAAACAGCGTAAGGTTCCCCTCAAAATTCATACCAGACCTTTATCCGAGCACGCAGACCGGCCGGTCAGGAAAGGGGGTGGGGACGAGCGAGCGCCCCCCCCCCCCCAAACCATACCAGGCCGCATGCCCTCAACATGGGGGGTGGGTGCTTTGGGGCAGGGGGCACCCTGCGGCACCCCCACCCCAAAGCACCCTGTTCCCATGTTGATGAGGACAAGGGCCTCTTCCCGACAACCCTGGCCATTGGTTCTCGGGTTCTGTGGGCGGGGGGGCTTATTGGAATCCGGGAGCCCCCTTTAATAAAACCTTTAGATTTACCAAAACCATGTAGTGCAAGAGCCTGACTGATTGCATACAAATTAAAACTCTTAAGGTTTGACCTCATATTATATGGTTTTGTAAATCTGAAGACAAAAATCTGCAGAAAATCTAAGTGTGTATGGGGTTTTAATCAGACGCAGAACCTGTGTAATTCATATGTGTTCGGTTTTAAAGGGTTGAGGGGGGGGGGGGCACTAGAGTGTAAGCTTTTCTGGTACAGAGATGAATGTGACTGGCTCAGTGTTCTTTGTACAACACTGCAGAATATGTCAGCGCTCTATAAATGTTTAATAAAAATATTAGCGTGTGATTGTGGTGGAAACAGTAGAGTGTAAACGGAGTGACTGGCTCAGTTTTTGTCTGTACATCACTACGGAATATGTCAGCGCTATACAAATGTATAATAATAATAGTGTGACTGTGGTGGGAGATTAGAGTGTAAGCCTCTCTGGTACAGAGACTGATGTGAATGTCTCAGTGTTCTCTGTACAGCGCTGTGGTATATGTCAGAGCTATATAAATGTATAATAGTGTGTGACTGTGGTGGGACTTTAGAGTGTAAGCTCCTCTGGTACTGATGTATATGAGTCAGTGTTCTCTGTACAGCACTCCAGAATATGTCAGAGCTATATAATAATGGAGTGTGACTGTAGTGGGACATTAGAGTGTAAGCTCCTCTGGTGCTGAGCCTGGATTGACTGGCTCAGTTTTATGTCTGTACAGCACTATGGAATATGTCAGCGCTATATAAATGAATAGTAGTACATATGAATGTCGCTCCTGGGTCAGCTGGCATTAAAGGGGTTAAGCAAGAGCATTGCCTGTATTATCTGTGCAGCACTACAGAATATGTTTTGAGCTCCATAAATACAGAAAATAATGGAAATAAATAATAGTAACCGGATGCGGAGATGGTGAAATCCTCTCGGCATTTTCTCCAGTCCTCTTGAGACGTGTATTTGGCGCGTTAGGAAGGAAATGTGGTCCCCGGAGAGCCTTGTTTGTAGATAAGTGCTCTCTCTGGGTTTAGCGTGTTAATGACATCCGAACGGCGGGATGATAGGCGGCGGTTTCAGGACTTTACTCCCCTGATCCTGCGCTTCCTGAATGCAGCGCGATGTAATGAGGGGAAATGGTGGGCCGCTAGGTGTATTGTGGAGGATTCAATCACATGCTTTCTATGCAATTTGCGCTCTCCTGGTAAAGAGGATTTGTGCCGCATAATGTAATGAAGCGTTTACTGTCCACCGCTCGATATCCGATCATAAACAAGCGATTTCCAATCCGCCTCCACACTCAATGCGTCCTGTTAATGGAGCACTTATTTCCAGACGCACTTTGTGACGCCGGCCGCCGTTTACCCTCTTGGTAATTTGCGGTGTTGTTACAGGCGGCTGTGTACTGTGTGCGATATTCCATCCATCTTTGTTTGTGGTAAAATGTTATGACAGATTTTCCTAGATAATATTTCATTCAAATAGAAATAGAATATCTGAAGCTTGAAGCAGGATTGGACCCAAAGCAAAAACTTTACATATTGGGGTTGATTTACTAAAACTGGAGAGTGCAAAATCTGGTGCAGCTCTGCATAGAACCCAGCTTCCAGGATTTTTTGATTTTTTTTTGTCAAAGCTTAAAGTGGATGTAAACCCTCCATACACCCAGTGAAGTGAACAACAGCCTCAGATGATACACCGAGATAAACCAAATCTCCCTACATAAGTTTTACATCCATATCTGCTGTCTTCCCATTTATATACTGTTTAGAAAGTTCAGATCGTGTTAGGAGAATTTCTCTTCTTGTTTAACACAGAGTGTGATGTCTGGGCATACAGCCAAGATAGCTAACATTGCTGATTGGAGGAAAGGCACACACCCCCTCTCATAGGCAGAGACTCTCAGAGGTGCTTTGTAACAGGGCCAGCTCCCTGCTAATCTATTTTAGCAACCTCCCTGGACTGAAATGTCAGACTGCTTTTACCTGATGTGTCTGAGAATTTGTCAGGAGTTATCAGGCTGATAACAGAGGAATGGTTCAAGAGAGAGCTATGGGACTTTGCTCTTTGAAGAGAGATAACAAAATACTGGAATCGGGTTTACATCCACTTCAATTGAACAAGCTGAAGGTCTAAGCTGATTGGCTACCATGCACAGCTGCTTTAAATGTGGAACTGCATTAGTCTTTTTTTTTTTTTTTGTTTGTTTTTAGGCTTTTTTTTTTCCTTTGTTTTCACCTGGTTACCCAGCCAGTAAAAACACTTCCAGTCCTAGGATGTCTCCACTTTGGATGGAGGAGCAACATAGACCCCTTTGGACAGGGTTAAATTGAAAGTGATTCGAAACGTTATTTTTTATTTAAAATAACAAACATGTTATACTTAAAGGGGTTGTAAACCCTCATGTTTTTTTTACCTCAACCACTTCAGCCCCGGACCATTTGGCTGGCCAAAAGACCAGGCCACTTGTTTGCAATTCGGCACTGCGTCGCTTTAACTGACAATTGCGCGGTCGTGCAACATGGCTCCCAAACAAAATTGATGTCCTTTTTTTTCCCCAGAAATAGAGCTTTCTTTTGGTGCTATTTGATCACCTCTGCGGTTTTTATCTTTTGCACTATAAACAAAAATAGAGCGACAATTTTGTAAAAAAAAAAAAAGCAATATTTTTAACTTTTTGCTATAATAAATATCCCCAAAAAATATAAAAAAACTCATTTTTTCCTCAGTTTGGGCCGATACGAATTCTTCTACATATTTTTGGTAAAACAAATTGCAATCAGCGTTTATTGATTGGTTTGCGCAAAAGTTATAGCTTCTACAAAATAGGGGATAGTTTTATGGCATTTTTATAAAAAAAATTTTTTTACTAGTAATGGCGGCGATCAGCGATTTTTATTGTGACTGCGACATTATGGCGGACACATCTGACACTGTTGCCGCTATTTTGGGACCATTCACAATTATACAGCGATCAGTGCTATAAAAATGCATTGATTACTGTATAAATGTGACTGGCAGTGAAGGGGTTAACCACTAGGGGGCTAGGAAGGGGTTAAGTGTGTCCTAGGGAGTGATTCTAACTGTTAGGGTGCGTGGCTACGAGTGACACGTCACTGATCGCTGTTCCCGATGAGAGTGAGCATACGATCAGTGTCACTAGGCAGAACAGCGAGACGCTTGTTTACACTTGCCTCTCCCCGTTCTGCAGCTCTGTGACCCGATCTCGGGACACCAGCGGACATCGAGTCCGCGGGCACGGTGACGGAGCTCGTAGCAGGCGGCGTGCGCGCACAGTGGCAAATTCAACGTGACGTAAATATACGTCGATTTGCCTGTCCATGCCATTCTGTCTACGTATATCCACGTGAGCCGGTCCTTAAGTGGTTAATGCATCCTATGCATTAAGGTGAAAAAACACCTTGCAGTGTTTTACTTACCTGAGCCCCGAATTTCTGTGGGCGCAATCCAGCGTCGCTCTCTCCACGGGTTCTCGGCTCTTCATTGGATAGATTGATAGCAGCGCAGCCATTGGCTCCCACTGCTGTCAATCAAACCAAATGACACGGATGCCGGGGGCGGGGCCGAGTCATACACTCGGCGTCTATGGACGCCGAGTGTATGACACAGGAGCGCGCCAGCAAGGTAACCCCCTCAGGAGAGAGATTCCCAGAGGGGGTTATTTAATGTGGGGAGGAGCCACGAGAGCCGCCGCGGGACCCCAGAACAGCTGGATCGGGGGCTCTCTGTGCAAAACGAACTGCACAGTGGAGGTAAGTAGGACATGTTTATTTAAAAAAATAAAAAATAAACGGAACCTTTAATATCACTTTAACTGCTCTGTGCCATAGTTTTGCACAGAGCGGCCCTAATCCTCCTCCTTCTGGGGTCCCCCGCCACCGCTTATGGCTCTTGCCCACCGCCGCCTGCTCCCATAGCAAGCCAATGCTATGGGAGCACTCGTGCAGGCTCGTTTCCAAGCCTTGCTGTCTGTGTCCGAGTGGTCACGTGACCTCCCTCTGTAGTAGGTACATACATCGGAGGAACAGAGCGACGGGCGGTCACGTGAACGCTGATCAGCGAGAAGAAAAAAAGGTATTTGGAAGAAGAATTTTACAAAACGGAATACACTATATACTACGTGTAATTCTAGCAGAGGGGCTGGCAGTGGTTGTGTGCGGTAATTTGTATACTGCGTGGGCGCGGGTCCCTGAACGCAGAAGGCGCGGGTCCCTGAACGCAAATGGTGCGGGTGCTGATCCCTGAACACCCTGATCACTGCCACACCCTGATTCAAGCTGCTAAACTTACCTGCCTGGATTTTAATCCTCCCTGGATGCGTAGCTCAGTTTACATTTCCGGCAGTGCAAATATTCGGGATGAATGACTCCCGTGCATGCGTGGGAGTGATGTCCCCCCATACCAGCCAACTAAGACTACTGAAGATTGGCACCCAGAAGAAGCTGCATAGAAAATGTTGGTCCTAGGCAAGTGAGCTCGTGGACATTGGACTGTTGGAGCACAGGTGAGCATTTGTGCCTTTAGTTCAACTTTAAAGGAAGTTAAAATATAACGCACACAACCACTGCCAGCCCCTCTGCTAGGATTACATATAGTACAAAATGTGTACTATTTTGTAAATATCTTCTAAATACCCTTTTCTTCTCGCCGTTTAGCAGTCACGTGGCTGCCCATCACTCTCTTCCTCCGATGTATGTACTACAGAGGGAGGTCATGTGACTACCCGTCGCTCTCTTCCTCCGATGTACTTACTACAGAGGGAGGTCACGTGACTGCCCATCGCTCTGTTCCTCCGATGTATGTACTACAGAGGGAGGTCACGTGACCACCCGGCAGACATCAAAGGAAGAGAGAGGCGGACGGTCATGTGACCTCCCTCTGTAGTACATACATCGGAGGAACAGAGCGACGGGCAGTCATGTGACCTCCCTCTGTAGTACATACATTGGAGGAAGAGAGTGACGGGCAGTCACGTGACCGCTGATCGGCGAGAAGAAAAAAGGTATTTAGAAGAAGAATTTTACAAAACGGCATACACTATATACTACGTGTAATTCTAGCAGAGGGACTGGCAGTGGTTGTGTGCAGTAATTTGTATATTGCGTGGGCGCGGGTCCCTGAACGCAGATGGTGCGGGTCCCTGAACGCAGATGGTGCGGATCCCTGAACACCCTAATCACTGCCACACCCTGATTCAAGCTGCTAAACTTACCTGCCTGGATTTTAATCCTCCCTGGATGCGTAGTTTAGTTTACATTTCTTTCTCGTACATCACGGGACACAGAGCGGCATAGTCATTACTATGTGGGTTATATAGATACCTTCAGGTGCTGGCACTGGCAACTTCCAAAACCGGAAGTACCCTCCCCTATATAAGCCCCTCCCATCCGGGAGCACCTCAGTTTTTTGCCAGTGTCTAAGGTGTTGGCCAAGAAGTAACATGTGTTTTTCACTGAGCTTGCGTACAGGTTCTTTTGGGCCTCAGTAAGCTATTCCGGATCCGACCAAAAAAGCTTCATAGCTAAACGGTCGGTACCCGGGCCTTGCAGAGAAGAGCAAGGTTTTGCCTGTAATGCTTCTCTTAGGAGAGCTGGACCCTGGGATCCAGAGCTCTGGTCATACCCACGACCAAGATGTTTTCTGTGCAGGGTGCTATACAGGTCCAGGGGAGTGGAATCCTTGGCAACCCGTCCCTGAAGGTTTAATTACAATGCCTGCCGTGATAGGTGAAGTTTGGGCTTCTGTGGACCAAACAGAGTCCTGCGGCGGGGAAAAGGTAAGTGGGGGCCCCTCAGGAACTTGGTTCTATTGAGGGGACCCCCAAGCCTAATATGTCTTTCTGCTTGTTACCTAACGGTATTCCCGCTAAATATTTATGCATGCCTGTAACTACTAAAAAATGTAATATTTTTAATAGTGGTCAAGAAAAAAAAAAATATATAGACTGCGGTACCTGTGTTAATCCACTAGAGGCCGCTGTGGAACGTTTCTTGTCATGTGGACTAGTTTCTTTAGATCAGAGCAAGTCCAGGCAGATGGTGAGTTCTCTTGTGGGAAACTGCTTCCTCTGCCATGTTGCAATGCTCGTCCATCCCCCGGCCTGCGGCAAAAGGGGCCCTGTCTCTTGTCCCTAGTTTCCCTTTTCAAAAAAGAGCGCCGAAGGCGCACGTGCCCGTGCGCGTGCACGCGCCTCTATATATAGAGGTGAGCTGGGAAAGGGGGCGAAGCTTGGGGGATGACGCTCTGTGCGCGCCGCAGCGCTTCTGCGCATGTGCGGGCGTCCCAGCATGTTAAAAAGCACAATTATGTGTTGTGAGCTGGCTATGGAGTGCACAGACAGAGCTGGCAACATTTTAAAAAAGGCATACAGCAAGCGGTTGATGCAGGCATCCCCATAGAAAGGCACATTAGTAGACACCAACTGTTTTTATAGCAGCAATTGTGCTAGACTATTGTCAGTAAGTGGTGTATTTCGGCTGGAATACCTCAGCTTTGGGCTTAGGAATATGCCGTCTAAAAACTCCGGGACTAAAAATCCCAGGAAGCATAGGGGGTCTCCATCGGGCTCTGAGGATCTTGGGCATGCTTCGGCTGCACCAATCTCCCCTGAAGAATCAGAGGTTAGTGACCGTAGAGCACCCTCAGGAGTACCTGGTACTGTGGCTGTCCTCAGTTCACCTGCTCCTGTGTATGTAACAGAGGAGGTTTTTTCCTCAGCTCTGGGAGGGCTGGAAGAGAGATTGTCAGCATTGATCGCTGCTTCCCTGTCACAGGGAAAAAGTGCTCGATCTCCGTCTCCTCCCTCAGAGTACCTGTTAGCGGAGCAACAGTCCCATACAGGGATCGACCTACCTGAAGGGGATCAGGATGAGGTCGATTCTGTTGTAGAGGAATCAACAGTGGAAGAGCCATTCTCAGCATCACATGCTGAAAGATTATGGGTTCAGTCCCTGACTAACATGGTCCGATCAGCATTTAAAATGCCCCTTGCGGAGCCATCATTCTCTTCTGTCTCCTCGTTGGGGTCGCTAAAAGCTCCCCAGACTGTTTGTTCCTTTCCGATCCATCCTTTATTGGAAGGGCTCATTTACCAGGATTGGGAGCATCCTGATAAAATATTTACTCCCCCCAAGAGATTTCCGGTGGTCTATCCCATGGAGGATAAGTTTATCAAAAAATGGAGGGTCCCTACAGTGGACGCAGCCATCTCTTGTGTGAATAAATCACTGACATGTCCAGTGGATAATGTCCAAATGTTCAAGGACCCAATAGATAAAAAATTAGAGTCCTTATTAAAATCTGCTTTTGCTACAGCAGGCTTGGTGACACAACCAGCAGTGGCAGCTATTGGGGTCTGCCAAGCAGTGAAGGATCAGTTGAAACAGGTCTTAAGGGACTTGCCAGATCAGCAGGCTCTTGCCCTAGCTGATCTACCTAGAGCCTTATGCTTTGCGGTGGACGCTATAAAGGATTCAATCCATCAGGCCTCCCGCCTTACGCTGTCTGTAGTACATATGCGCAGGCTTCTGTGGCTCAAAAACTGGTCTGCTGAAGCTCCCTGTAAAAAATTGCTGGTCAGCTTCCCATTTCATGGTGAACGCTTATTCGGGGAAGACCTGGACAAATATATCCAGAAAATTTCCAGCGGTAAAAGTACACTTTTGCCGGTTAAAAACAGAGTTAGAGGTCCCTCTTTTAAGAGGCCTGCTTCTCCAGTCCCTAGGACATCGGCTGTGAAACAGTTCCGACGGCCTCCTCGGTCAAATCCCGGAGGTAAAAATCAGGGACAATTGCAGGGTAACAAGAAGCCCTGGATCAGGAGAGGTACAAAACCTCCCCCAAAGTCAAATGCATGAAGGGTTGCCCCCACTCAATCGGGTGGGGGGAAGACTTCAGTTGTTCACAGAGACCTGGCGGGACACGATCAGAGACAGATGGGTGCTCTCCGCAGTAAGTCTGGGATACAAATTGGAGTTAAAAGACTCCCCTCCTTCCCACTTTATAAGGTCAAACGTGCCAAGGGATCCCCAGAAGAGAGGATCCCTCCTGTTGGCACTAGAACAATTATTGCTCCAAGCAGTAATTATAGAGGTTCCCCTGGAAGAATGGGGGTTCGGGTTTTACTCAAACCTCTTTACAGTCCCGAAGCCAAACGGGGACGTGAGGCCCATATTAAATCTAAAAGGGCTAAACAAATTCCTACATATCAGGACTTTCCGGATGGGGTCGATCCGATCGGTGGCCACTGCCCTACAAGGGGAGGAATGGTTAGCCTCAATCGACATCAAAGATGCTTATTTGCACATTCCCATCTTTCCAGCCCACCAAAAATTTCTACGCTTTGCGGTAGAAGGGCGCCATTTTCAGTTCAGAGCCTTACCCTTCGGTCTGGCCACAGCACCACGAGTGTTCACAAAAATTCTGGCCCCATTATTGGCCAATCTAAGAACACGAGGTGTAACGATAATGGCATATCTAGACGACTTGTTGCTGATAGACCACTCAGTGGAAAATCTAGAAGTGGTTGTTCACGAGACAATCGAGTATCTGGAATATCACGGTTGGATTATCAACCGAGACAAGTCAGCCCTAAAACCAGTCAAAAGTCTGGAATACTTGGGGCTAAGGCTGGATTCAGACCAGAGAAAAATTTTCTTGCCTCAAGAAAAGGGGTCGTCTTTGAGAGATTTGATCCACCTAGTGGGTACAAAAAGACAGCCATCCATACGCCTGTGCATGAGGCTGCTGGGAAAAATGGTGGCATCATTCGAAGCAGTACCCTACGGTCAATTCCATTCAAGGAATTTGCAAAGGGCCATACTGTCAGCCTGAAACAAAAAAGTTCAGGCCCTAGACTTACCAATGTCCTTGTCCCCTTCCATTCGCAAGAGCCTCCGTTGGTGGTTGGTTCCCCAGAATCTGGAAAAAGGGAAATCCTTCAGTCCGATTTCTTGGAAGGTGGTCACTACAGATGCCAGCCTTATAGGCTGGGGAGCAGTACTGGAACAATGGTCTCTCCAGGGCAGATGGTCGGATGCAGAAAAGGCCCTGCCCATCAATCTCTTAGAGATACGAGCAGCCCGGTATGCCCTAGTAGCATGGACATTCAAACTCCAAGGGTCCCCTGTCAGAATTCAATCGGACAATGCCACGGCAGTGGCATATATCAATCATCAGGGTGGCACCAGGAGTCGTGCAGCCCAGAGGGAAGTAAATTGCATCCTGAAATGGGCAGAAAGATATGTCCCAGCCATATCTGCGGTATTCATTCCAGGAGTGGAGAATTGGAAGGCAGACTTTCTAAGTCGCCAACAATTATGCCCAGGGGAATGGTCCCTTCATCCCGAGGTTTTCTGGACAATATGTCAGCGGTGGGGAACACCGGATGTAGATCTGCTAGCATCCAGATTCAACGCAAAAGTGGACAGGTTTGTCTCTTGGACAAGGGATCCCCTAGCTTGCGGCTCGGATGCCCTAGTGTTCCCTTGGGATCAGTTCAAGCTGATATATGCATTCCCACCGCCACAATTGTTACCTCGATTACTCCGCAGAATCAGGGTAGAAAAGAAACCAGTGATTCTGGTAGCTCCAGCGTGGCCCCGAAGAGCATGGTACGCGGAGATTGTAAAGATGTCTGTGGGGAGTCCTTGGACCCTCCCACATCGTCCGGACCTGCTTTCGCAAGGACCGATATACCACCCTTCCTTACCAGCCCTAGGTTTGACGGCCTGGCTATTGAAGCCCACATTCTAAAAAAGAGAGGGCTCTCTAATCCTGTGGTATCTACCATGATCAATGCCAGGAAGCCGGTATCCAGGCAGATCTACTATAGAATCTGGAAGGCGTACATCGCCTGGTGTGAAGCCAAGAAATGGCATCCACGTGAGTACGTAATAGGTAGGATTCTGGACTTCCTACAATGGGCTGTAGATAGGAAGCTTGCCTTGAGTACTATCAAGGGTCAGATTTCGGCCTTGTCAATATTTTTTCAAAGGCCCTTGGCTTCGCATTCACTAGTCAAGGCCTTTATACAAGGAGTGATGCGTATTAGCCCTCCGGTTAATATTCCCATATGTCCATGGGATCTAAACTTGGTTCTGTCGGTTCTACAGAAACAACCATTTGAACCATTGCAGCATATTTCCCTGGTTCTTCTCACCAGGAAATTGATTTTTCTAGTAGCCATTTGTTCGACTAAAAGAGTGTCGGAATTAGCCGCTATGTCCTGTAGGGAGCCATATCTGGTTATCCATAAGGACAGAGTAGTGTTACGTCCTCATCCAGCCTTTCTTCCTAAGGTGGTATCGAGGTTTCATTTGAACCAAGATGTGGTTCTTCCTTCCTTTTTCCCCAAGCCTAGTTCGGTAGAGGAAAAGTTATTGCATTCTTTGGATGTAGTAAGAGCAGTTAAAGCTTATCTAAAAGCCACTGCTCAGATTCGTAGAACGGATTCTTTGTTTGTTCTGCCGGAAGGCCCCAGAAAGGGTAAGGCAGCATCAAAATCTACTTTAGCCAAGTGGATTCGACAGGTCATAATGCAAGCCTATGGCTTGAGAAGGAGACCGCCTCCGTTCAAAGTTAGGGCGCACTCCACGAGAGCAGTTGGAACTTCATGGGCAGTGCATCACCAGGCCTCCCTGGCTCAAATCTGTAAGGCCGCAACATGGTCTTCAGTACACACGTTTACTAGGTTCTACCAGGTGGACGTTAGAAGTCAGGAGGATGTCGCCTTTGGGCGCAGTGTGTTGCAGGCCGCAAAAGATCCTCATGTCTGATAGCGCTCAGCTTATGTATGGTGTACCCCCCCCCCCTCATTGGGCATTGCTTTAGGACATCCCACATAGTAATGACTATGCCGCTCTGTGTCCCGTGATGTACGAGAAAGAAAATAGGATTTTTATAACAGCTTACCTGTAAAATCCTTTTCTTGGAGTACATCACGGGACACAGAGCTCCCGCCCCTCTTTGGGGACACTTATTGCTTTGCTACAAAACTGAGGTGCTCCCGGATGGGAGGGGCTTATATAGGGGAGGGTACTTCCGGTTTTGGAAGTTGCCAGTGCCAGCACCTGAAGGTATCTATATAACCCACATAGTAATGACTATGCCGCTCTGTGTCCCGTGATGTACTCCAAGAAAAGGATTTTACAGGTAAGCTGTTATAAAAATCCTATTTTCCGGCAGTGCAAATATTCGGGATGAATGACTCCCGTGCATGCGTGGGAGTGATGTCCCCCCATACCAGCCAACTAAGACTACCAAAGATTGGCACCCAGAAGAAGCTGCATAGAAAATTTGGCCCTAGGCAAGGGACCTCGTGGACATTTTACTGTTGGATAACAGGTGAGCATTTGTGCCTTTAGTTCAACTTTAAAGGAAGTTAAAATATAACAGATTTACTGGCTGGATCACCAGATGAAAAGCCTAAAGAAGAAAATGAATGCAGCCACCACATCTAAGAATTGGTAAGGTTTCCTGCACCTTTCACCAATGGCAGGAACAGCCTAGGAGGGGAGACTCCTGGCTTCAGAAGGTAGTGGGAAAACTGCCTAGTAGGATAGGTTACAGGAGGGAGGGAGGGGTGGTAAAAAAAAAGGTTTTAGTCTGGAATGGGGCTTTAGGGCTCATGCACACTGCAGCTCAAAGAAAGCGGCTCCTAAACACTTTTGAGCTTTTTTGAGCTTATATTTTTTTCTGCCTGGAAACTCCCCTCCATGTTAGCCAACGTGTCCATGCACACTATAGCTTTTTCAGGCAGAACCAACTCGCGTTTTTGAGAGGAGCTAGTGCCCCAAAGAGGTCGAAGAAGCACGAAAACGTTTGTTTCAGCTTTTTGTTTTGTTTATACAGTGGTTAAGAAAATCCTATCTAGGAGGGTTTGTGGGAAAAAAAAACACTTATGCTCAAAAAAGCTCAAATGAGCTTGAAGAAGCTCAATAAAAGGTGTACAAGTGCACAAAAAAGCACAAGCTTCTTCAAGCTGAAATAAAAGCTCAAATGCCTGTAAAAGCAGCTTTTTTTTTGAGCTGCATGTGCCCTTAAAAGTGACCTGGTCAGTGATGAATAAATACAAATAAAGATCCTGAAAAGGGATGTAAATACTAAAAGTGATTGTAAACCCTTCTATATTCCCAGTGAAGTGACTGGCCTCAGGTGATACACAGAGAAGAAACAAATCCTCCTATATAAGTTGTACCTGCTTGTCTGCAGTCTTCTCTTTACATTTGTGCATAATTTATAAAGCTTGTCTAAACTGTCAGAAAATAAGGGGAGGAGAGCTGAGTTGGGAGAGCTCTGAGAGCTGATTGGAGAGAAGAGACACACCCTGTTTCACACTGCACACAGGAACAGAGCTGAGGCTGTCAATCAGATGGAGATCCCTCCCCTGTCACCATTTTTTTCTTGGTGTCAAGAAACCTTGTTCGAAGTGATTCATGCTGATAGCAGTGGAAGGAAGCAGCAGACAGAAATTACACTAAGTGTGGGTTCATACCTAAGACAGATGTGACTCACAGCGGGTGGTGCGGTGTGTCCCTGTTCTCTGTTTTAGGGACAAATCGGGGACATGTTTTTTCCTCGATTTGGCCCTGAAACGGAGCCAAAGACGCACAGGACTCCTGTGCAAGCCGCCCTGGAGATATGTGAACCGGCTCCATTGAGAGCTGGTCATAATCTCCAGTCATGCGAATTGGATGCAGGAAAACTCACTTTCACTAGTGTAAACCCAGCCTTAGTGCTCTGGATTGAGCCAAGCACACACTGTAGAGGGATGTGCTTTGTTCGTTTTTTATGTCTGAGGTAGGGCTGGGCGATTTTCCCCCCAAAAAAAATCAGCGTTTTTTTTTTTTTTTTTTTTTTTTATAAAAAACTCTATATTCGATTCGATTTTTTTTTATTATATTAATTAAAGTGCATCAAACAAAATTGCAAAGGCAAACCCTTTCTCTAACTGCAAAGTCAGTGTGCAACAAAGATTGTTAAACATCCAAATTATTAACCACTTAACGACCGCTCACTGTATATATACGTCGGCAGAATGGCACCGACAGGCACAATCACGTAGAGTGTACGTGATTGCCTTTGTATAGTTGGGGGGTCCAATCGGACCCCCCTTCTGTACAGTGAGCGGTGGCTAAGTGTCCGGGAGCGTTCCGGGATGAGGGGGCAGCCATTCGTTTCTGGCCACCCCCTCGCGATCGCTCCCGGCGAATGGAAATGCCCCCTCTGTCTGTGTCAGACAGAGGGAGCAGGAGGAAGTGATGTCATCTCTGGTGCGGCGCTCACATATACCGAGCGCCGTACAAGAGAAGACATCAGGTCAGTGCACACAACACTACACTGACACCAGGACACATAGGGACATAAATCGCCCCCCCAGGCCCCCCCAGATCACCCCCCCAGCCCCCAGTCACAGTGTCACTGATTGCAGTGACCATTTATTTAGTGATCACTGCAATCAGTGACATTTGTGACTGTAAAAGTGTCACCAAAGTTTAGTCTTAGGTCCAGTGTAGCCCCCTAACCCCCCCTAATAAAGGTTTAACCCCCTGATCACCCCCCAGATAACCCTTTCACCCCCTATCACCACTGTCGCTAAGCGATCATTTTTCTGATCGCTGTCTTAGCGTCAGTGATGCCGATCGGCAGCCAGTAATTTTTTTTAGGTTCGCCGCATGTTTTTATAGCGTCAGGTACCCCAATATATTATCTAATAAAGGTTTAACCCCCTTGATCGCCCCCCAGGTAACCCTTTCACCCCCTATCACCACTGTCGCTAAGCAATTGTTTTTCTAAACGCTGTCTTAGTGTCTGTGATGCAGATCGGTAGCTGGTAATTTTTTTTAGGTTCGCCGCAGGTTTTTATAGCGTCAGGTACCCCAATATATTATCTAATAAAGGTTTAACCCCCTTGATCGCCCCCCAGGTAACCCTTTCACCCCCTATCACCACTGTCGCTAAGCAATTGTTTTTCTAAACGCTGTCTTAGTGTCGGTGATGCAGATCGGTAGCTGGTAATTTTTTTTAGGTTCACCGCAGGTTTTTATAGCGTCAGGTACCCCAATATATTATCTAATAAAGGTTTAACCCCCTTGATCGCCCCCAGGTAACCCTTTCACCCCCTATCACCACTGTCGCTAAGCGATCGTTTTTCTAAACGCTGTCTTAGTGTCGGTGATGCAGATCGGTAGCCAGTAATTTTTTTTAGGTTCGCCGCATGTTTTTATAGCGTCAGGTACCCCAATATATTATCTAATAAAGGTTTAACCCCCTTGATCGCCCCCCAGGTAACCCTTTCACCCCCATCACCACTGTCGCTAAGCGATCGTTTTTCTAAACGCTGTCTTAGTGTCGGTGATGCAGATCGGTAGCTGGTAATTTTTTTTAGGTTCGCCGCAGGTTTTTATAGCGTCAGGTACCCCCATATATTATCTAATAAAGGTTTTAACCCCCTGATTGCCCCTAGTTAACCCTTTCACCAGTGATCACCATATAAGTGTTACGGGTGACGCTGGTTAGTTAGTTTGCTTTTTATAGTGTCAGGGCACCCGCCGTGTATATAACCCAATAAAGGTTTAACCCCCTGATCGCCCGGCGGGTGATATCAATTAGGTTTTAGCGTCAGAGAGGGTCTGAGTCACACCCCAGGCAGCGTCAGGTTAGTGCCAGTAACGCTAACACCCACGCGTGAAGCATACACCCCCCTTAGTGGTATAGTATCTGAACAGATCAATATCTGATCTGATCAGATCTATACTAGCGTCCCCAGCAGTTTAGGGTTCCCAAAAACGCAGTGTTAGCGGGATCAGCCCAGATACCTGCTGGCACCTGCGTTTTGCCCCTCCGTCCAGCCCAGGCCACCCAAGTGCAGTATCGATCGATCACTGTCACTTACAAAACAAAAACACACATAACTGCAGCGTTCGCAGAGACAGGCCTGATCCCTGCGACTCCAGTGCTGTAGGAGGTGATTTCACCACCACAGTTAAAAAAAAAAAAGCAAATATGCCGAAGCATTGGGGCAGCAGGGGCGGAGGAGCGATTTTGCTCCTAATGCCGCGTACATACGGTCGAAATTCCGACGGAGGCTTGCCCGTGGAAAAGTCCGACCATGTGTGTGCGGCATAACTTTTTTGCGGGAGGATGCCCCCATGCTTCGGCATATATAAATGGTGCGTGTATGCCCATCATTAGAAGTGGGTGGATGAAGGGCGGTATTCTAATGGTGGGCATACCCACCGATCAATCTCTTTTTTCGTTCAGCCAACTGGCTGCATGAAATAAAAAGATTACAATACATGTCCAACAAGGACCAGCAACGTACTGGTATGTTGCTGGACTTTGAATGTTTATACCAGAATGATGCCTGCGGGTTTAGGTATTATCTTGGTATCATTCTTTTCAGCCTGCGGCCGGCTTTCATGTAAAAGCAATCCTAGCGGCTAATTAGCCTCTGGACTGCTTTTACAAGCAGTGGGAGGGAATGCCCCCCCCCCCCCCGGATATAAAAAGCGCCATTGGGAAATTGGGAAAGCATTTTATCACACCGATCTTGGTGTGGTCAGATGCTTTGAGGGCAGAGGAAAAATCTAGGGTCTAGAAGACCCCAGTTTTTTCAAAAAAAAGAGTACCTGTCACTACCTATTGCTATCATAGGGGATATTTACATTCCCTGAGATAACAATAAAAATGATAAAAAAAAAAAAATACTTGGAAGGAACAATTTAAAAATAAAATAAAAAAGCAAAATTAATAATAAAAAAAAAAAGAAAAAAAAAAAAAGCACCCCTGTCCTGCCCTGCTCTTGCCCAATGGCGAACGCAAGCGTCGGTCTGGCGTCATATGTAAACAGCAATTGCACCATACATGTGAGGTATCACCGCGAAGGTCAGATCGAGGGCAATCATTTTAGCAGTAGACCTCCTCTGTAAATCTACTGGGGTAACCTGTAAAGGCTTTTAAAGGCTTTTAAAAAATGTATGTAGTTTGTCGCCAATGCGCGTTTGTGCGAAATTTTAAAGCATGTCGTGTTTGGTATCTATGTACTCGGCCTAAGATCATCTTTTTATTTCATCAAACATTTGGGCAATATAGTGTGTTTTAGTGCATTAAAATTAAAAAAAAGTGTATTTTTTAACCCAAAAAATGCGTTTGAAAAATCGCTGCGCAAATACTGTATAGAAAAAAAAATGCAACACCCACCATTTTAATCTGTAGGGCCTTTGCTTTAAAAATATATATAATGTTTGGGGGTTCAACATAATTTTCTTGCAAAAAAAAAAAATGTTTTCATGTAAACAAAAAGTGTCAAAAAGGGCTTTGTCTTCAAGTGGTTAGAAGAGTGGATGTAAGCTTCCTAATGTTGTGTATAAAATGCCAGAACAGTTCAAAACCCCCCCAAATGACCTCATTTTGGAAAGTAGACACCCCAAGCTATATACTGAGAGGCATGTCGAGTCCATGGAATATTTTATATGTTGACACAAGTTGCGGAAAAATGACAATTTTTTTTTTTTTTTGCACAAAGTTGTCACTAAATGATATATTGCTCAAACATACCATGGGCATATGTGGAATTACACCCCAAAATACATTCTGTTGCTTCTCCTGAGTACGGGGATACCACATGTGTGAGACTTTTTGGGAGCCTAGCCGCGTACGGGACCCCAAAAACCAAGCACTGCCTTCAGGCTTTCTAAGGGTGTAAATTTTTGATTTCACTTCTCACTGCCTATCACAGTTTCGGAGGCCATGGAATGCCCAGATAGCACAAAACCCCCCCAAATGACCCCATTTTGGAAAGTAGACACCCCAAGCTATTTGCTGAGAGGTATTGTGAGTATTTTGCAGATCTCGCTTTTTGTCACAAAGTTTTGAAAATTGAAAAAAAAAATATATATATATATATATTTTCTTTCTTCATTTTCAAAAACAAATGAGAGCTGTAAAATACTCACCATTCCTCTCAGCAAATAGCTTGGGGTGTCTATATTCCGAAATGGGGTCATTTGGGCGGGTTTTGTGCGATTTTGGCATTTTATGGCCTTCGAAACTGTGATAGGTAGTGAGGAGTGAAATCAAAAATTTGTGCCTAGAAATCCTGAAGGCGGTGCTTGGTTTTCGGGGTCCCGTACACGGCTAGGCTCCTAAAAAGTCCCACACATGTGGTATCCCCGTACTCAGGAGAAGCAGCAAAATTTATTTTGGGGTGTAATTCCACATATAACCATGGCATGTGTGAGCAATATATCATTTAGTGACAACTTTTTGTAATTTTTTTTTTTTTTGTCATTATTCAATCACTTGGGACAAAAAAAAAATATATTCAGTGGGCTCAACAGGCCTCTCAGCAATTTCCTTGGGGTGTCTACTTTCTAAAATGGGGTCATTGGGGGGGGGGTTTTGTGCTATTTTGGCATTTTATGGCCTTCGAAACTGTGATGGGTAGTGAGGAGTGAAATCAAAAATTTGCGCCCTTAGAAATCCTGAAGGCGGTGCTTGGTTTCCGGGGTCCCGTACGCGGCTAGGCTCCCAAAAAGTCCCACACATGTGGTATCCCCATACTCAGGAGAAGCAGCAAAATGTATTTTGGGGTGAAATTCCACATATAACCATGGCATGTGTGAGCAATATATCATTTAGTGACAACTTTTTGTAATTTTTATTTTTTTTTTGTCATTATTCAATCACTTGGGACAAAAAAAAAAAAATTCAATGGGCTCAACATGCCTCTCAGCAATTTCCTTGGGGTGTCTACTTTCCAAAATGGGGTCATTTGTGGGGGGTTTTGTACTGCCCTGTCATTTTAGCACCTCAAGAAATGAGATAGGCAGTCATAAATTTAAAGCTGTGTATATTTCAGAAAATGTACCCTAGTTTGTAAACTCTATAACTTTTGCGCAAACCAATAAATATACGCTTATTAACATTTTTTTTTACTAAAAACATGTGGCTGAATACATTTTGGCCTAAATGTATGACTACAATTGAGTTTATTCGATTTTTCTTATAACAAAAAGTAGAAAATATCATTTTTTTTCAAAATTTTCGGTCTTTTTCCGTTTATATCGCAAAAAATAAAAATCGCGGAGGCAATCAAATACCATTAAAAGAAAGCTCTATTTGTGGGAAGAAAAGGACGCAAATTTCGTTTGGGTACAACATTGCATGTCCGCACAATTTACAGTTAAAGCAGCGCAGTGCAAAATTCTGAATTCACCTCTGGTCCTCTAGCTACCAAATGGTCCGGGGCTTAAGTGGTTAATACTGTATTTGGATTTAGCTAATAAAACAACAAAAAATCCTGAGGTTACTCTTAGTTGAATTGAACTGTGCCCATGCCTCACTGCGCCTCACTGTGCCCAATGTCTCACTGTGCCCATGCTTCAATCACTGTGCCCGTACCTGATGCAGATTTTCATGGGATACGGATTTTACTGCTACACCGGCGGCCATTCCAGTATTCAAAAGCCGCGCCTCCTCCTCGTCTGTGATAGGCGGAACACTTAATTTCCCAGCATTCAGTGTTCCGCCTATCACGGACATCCGCTCATCCTCATAACACAGACGAGGATGAGCGGATGTCCGTGATAGGCTGAACACTGCCTGCTGTGAAATTGAGTGTTCCGCCTATCACAGACGACAAGGACTCGGGAGGCGCTGCTTTTGAACACTGCAATGGCCGCCGTCTGTCTGCATGACACGCTGATCAGGTAGGCAGACAGCGGCTTGCGGTTAGTTAATGTTACATTACATCTACTCGCGGCGGCTGCGGCGAGTAGATGTAATTGGGGTAACGCTGCCCAGTGCCATTCTGGATTCGCCCCCTGCAGCCCTGCTACGAAAACTCTCTGAAGGAAAAAAAATAAAAAATCTAAAAAAAACGATTTTCTTCAAATCTGAATCGATTTGAACTCAAAACTCAATTCAAGATTAAAATCGATTTTTTTTCCCAGCCCTAGTCTTAGGTTTACAACCACTTTAACCACTTCCCTACCCGCCCATAGTAATATGACGTCCACAGATGGGATCTCCCATCCTGGGTGGACGTCATATGACGTCCTGGCTTTGTAGGGGGATATCTGAATGATGCCTGCAGCTAGAGGCATCATTCAGATATCCTTTTGTTGTGCCGGCGATTCTGCGCACCATAAGAACGATCATAGCGGCGGTTCCGCCGCTTGATCGTTCTCATAGGTGGCGGGAGTTGACATCCCCCCCTCCCGTCGCCATCCGGTGCTTCTCTGGGCTCTCCCGTGCCATCGGGGGCCCGGAGAGAATCGTCCGGCGCCGGTGGTGGGTCATGTGACGAGCATAGAGATGACTGGTGACCAGATGGTCACCAGTCATCTCTATGACCGTCGGAGGCCGGGGCGCGATGTGATGACGTCACGCCCGGGTCCTCAGATGTAAACAAACCATTGCGGCTAGTAAACATGAGATCAGTAAAAAAAAAATCATTAGCTCATGTTTTCCAGCCTGGAGGAGAGATGTGGGGTCTTATTGACCCCGCATCTCTCCATAAAGAGGACCTGTCACACACATTCCTATTAGAGGGGATGTTTATTCCTTGTAATAGGAATAAAAGTGATCAAAAAAAAGTAAAATAAGTGTTAAAAAAATTAAAACGCCCCTGTCCCCGGTAGCTTGCGATCAGAAGCGAACGCACACGTAAGTCCCGCCCACATATGTAAACACCGTTCAAACCACATATGTGAGGTATCGCCGCGTGCGTTAGAGTGCGTGCAACAATTCTAGCACTAGACCTCCTCTGTAACTCTAACCTGGTAACCTGTAAAAAAATTAAAGCGTCCCCTATGGAGATTTTTAAGTACCGAAGTTTGGCGCCATTTCATGAGTGTGCGCAATTTTAAAGCGTGACATGTTAGGTATCTATTTACTTGGCATAACATCATCTTTCATTTTTTCCCAAAAAATTGGGCTATATTTACTGTTTTGTTATTTTTTAATTCATGAAACCATTTTTTTTTATTTTTTAAAAAAGGCGTTTGAAAAATTAATGCGCAAATACTGTGCAAGAAAAAAAGTTGCAATGACCGTCATTTTATTCCCTAGGGCAGTGATGGCGAACCTTGGCACCCCAGATGTTTTAGAACTACATTTCCCATGATGCTCTATTACACCACAGAGTGCAGTAGCATCATGGGAAATGTAGTTCCAAAACATCTGGGGTGCCGAGGTTTGCCATCACTGCCCTAGGGTGTCTGCTAAAAAAACATATATAATGTTTTGGGGTTCTGAGTAATTTTCTAGCAAAAGAATGATGATTTGTACATGTAGGAGAGAAGTGCTAGAATAGGCCCGGTATGGAAGTGGTATAAAAAGCCCTGTATTGAAAGGGTTAAATACTTCCTTCTCCTGGCATGTAGAAAAGCCAACTCTAATCAAGGCCGCTGGACTTCTCCAAGTGTTGTCAAATTGGTGTGGCCTACAAACACAGCCTAACATACCGCCAAATAATCAGACAATCTAAACTTGGAGTGAGGGATCTGGTTCCGGGGACCTTCCAATGAATGAAAATATTGTTCTGTGTATAACACTGCAGAGGTTCAAACGATAATTATCAGTTATTGGCGGTTCTTGACAAAGTAGCTTTAGGCTACAGAAGGCGTGGAGTCTGAACACGCTGCCTGCTCCACCCTCCTAGTAATTGTGGCCCAGAGGGACTGAACTTCTTCTCCTTTGTGTTTACAGGATCTTTTTTCCTGATCTATAATGATATGTTATGTCATTTGTGTGTTGTGGGTTAGTCTATTTAACTGTATATTTCACTATCTTAAAGTGGTTGTAAACCCATATAAAAAATAAAAAAAACCCTGCAAGACAAAGACATAATGAGCATTATGTCTTTGTTATTATGAATGCATTGCATACTTACATAGTAGGTGAGGTTGAAAAAAGACACAAGTCCATCAAGTCCAACCTATATGTGTGATTTATATGTGTGTATTACATTGTATATCCCTGTATGTTGTGGTCGTTCAGGTGTTTATCTAATAGTTTTTTGAAACTATCGATTCTCCCCGCTGAGACCACCGCCTGTGGAAGGGAATTCCACATCCTTGCCACTCTTACAGTAAAGAACCCTCTACGTAGTTTAAGGTTAAACCTCTTTTCTTCTAATTTTAATGAGTGGCCACGTGTCTTAAAGTGGAGTTCCACCCAATTTTTTTTCCTTTTTTTTATTCCACTCCTCACCCCCTTACATGCCACATTTGGCATGTAATTTTTTTTGGGGGGGAGTGGGGGCTTCAGTAGGAGTGGGACTTCCTGTCCCACTTCCTCCTTCCGCCCTGGGGTCGCCTAGGCGATACGTCATATCGCCTTGTGGCGGCTCCTCCCTGTAGGCGATCACCTGGGACGTGACAGGTCCCAGGCGATCGCCTGTCCACTCACAGAGCGCTGCGCCGTTCGCGCATGCGCAGTGAGTGCCCGGCCGTGAAGCCGAAAGCTGTCACGGCCGGGTGCCCACACTGTGAATGGACGCGCCGGCGGAGGAGGGGGGAGAGGAGCGGAGCTCCAGGCGGCGCGTCGCTGGACAGTGGAGCAGGTAAGTGTATGTTTATTAAAAGCCAGCAGCTACACTTTTTGTAGCTGCTGACTTTTAATAAACATAAAAAAAGGGTGGAACTCCGCTTTAATAAACTCCCTTCCGCAAAAAAGTTTTATCCCTATTGTGGGGTCTCCGGTATGGTATTTGTAAATTGAAATCATATCCCCTCTCAAGCGTCTCTAATAAATTCAGTGTACACAACCTCTCCTCACAACTAACATCCTCCAGACCCTTTATTAGCTTTGTTGCCCTTCTTTGTACTCGCTCCATTTTCAGTACTTCCTTCCTGAGGACTGGTGCCACGAATTGGACAGCATACTCCAGGTGCGGCCGGACCAGAGTCTTGTAGAGCAGGGGAATTATCATTTTATCTCCTGGAGTTAATCCCCTTTTTAATGCATGTCAATATTCTGTTTGCTTTGTTAGCAGCAGCTTGCCATTGCTGAGCCTATCATCTACTAGGACCCCGAGGTCCTTTTCCATCCTAGATTCCCCCAGAGGTTCTCCCCCAGTGTATAGATTGCATTCAAATTTTTGCCACCCAAATGCATTATGTTACATTTTCCACATTAAACCTCATTTTGCATGTAGTTGCCCACCCCATTAATTTAATTTTTGTTCAGATCTTTTTGCAAGGTTTCCACATCCTGCAGAGAAATTATTGCCCTGCTTAGCTTGGTATCGTCCGCAAATACAGAGTTTGAACTGTTTATCCCTTCCTCCAGGTCATTTATGAATAAATTAAACAGAATTGGTCCCAGCACAGAACCCTGGGGGACCCCACTACCCACCCCTGACCATTCCGAGTACTCCCCATTTATCACCACCCTCTAAACTCGCCCTTGTAGTCAGTTTTCAATCCATGTGCTCATCCTATGGTCCATGCCAGCAGACCTTATTTTGTACAGTAAATGTTTATGGGGAACTGTGTCAAATGCTTTTGCAAAATCCAGATACACCACATCTATGGGCCTTCCTTTATCTAGATGGCAACTCACCTCCTCATAGAAGGTAATGAATTGGTTTGGCAAAAACGAATCTTCATGAATCCATGCCGATTACTGCTAATGATACAGTTTTCACTACTAAAATCTTGTATATAGTCCCTTATCATCCCCTCCAAGAGCTTACATACTATTGATGTTAGGCTAACTGGTCTGTAATTCCCAGGGATGTATTTTGGGCCCTTTTGTAATTATTGGTGCTACATTGTCTTTTCTCCAATCTGCTGGTACCATTCCAGTTAGTAGACTGTCAGTAAAAATTAGGAACAATGGTCTGGCAATTACCTGGTTGAGTTCCCTAAGTACCCTCGGGTGCAATCATCTGGTCCCGGTGATTTATTAATGTTAAGTTTCCCAAGTCTAACTCTAATTCTGTCCTCTGTTAGCCATGGAGGTGCTTCCTGTGATGTGTCATGAGGATAGACACTGCAGTTTTGGTTACTGAAGCCCCCCAATTCCCTTGTGAAGACTACTAGCTCATTATGAAATACTTACCTTAGATCGAATTTGTTCACCACTGCTACCGGCGACATGTCTCCCGGAGTTATTTCCTGCTTTGCGGGCTCCGGCGCTTCAGATTGGCCGGAGCTGTGAAGACGTCACTCCCGCACATGCGCATGGGAGCCTCAGGTTCACGGTACAGGCCCTTTAAAAACAGCATGATCATACCCTTTCTTCAGTGCGCATGCGCCGATAAGGCGGCGCAAGCGTATATGGTAAATATCTCCTAAACCGTGCAGGCTTACCTGTAGGTACAAGTGATGTAACAGAGTTTACAACCACTTTAATTTTAATGTATTCTTTTTGGTTTCTCTGTATATAATGTTTAATGACAGCAAAAGGAAGAACAAAAACCGACTGTGGCCTTTAGGCCCCTTTCACACGGGACGGATCCGTGATGATCCGCTCCGTGAGCCTCCGCTTGCTCAGCGGGGATCGCTCCGTTGATCCCCGCTAAGCCGGCGGATGACAGGGCAGTCCCCGCACACTGTGCAGGGACCGCCCTGTCAGATCTCCGCTCTCCCCTATGGGGGGGATCGGATGAACAAGGACCGTCTGTCCGTGTTCATCTGATCCGCTCTGCAGACGGATGGAAAAATAGGATTTTCCTCCAGCTGCAGAATCAGAGGATTGCGGAGACGGATGAGATCGGGTGTCAGCAGATGGTTATCCGCCGACACCCGCTATCTCATAGGGACCAAAGTATGTCCCTTTTTCATCCGTAAACGGATGGATGAAAAAGCGGACATACGGTCCGCATGTGTGAAAGGGGCCTTACACTTTTCAGTCATACAAAAAAAAGTATGGCTTTATATACACACCTTCAGATCCTAACCAAGGTTACTGGACATTGCCAGAATAAGCCAAACCGGTACATGGTGCAATCTAAATGTTATTGTTGTTCTTTTTCTTATTTATTGTTGTTGTTCTCGAATATAATTGTAGTATGTGTCTGTGTTCCTCCCACTATGGTGAGATTTCCCGACAGTTGAGATAATGGTATCCCAGCTGGGATATGTGGTTCATGGTTGTAAACCCTCAACGTTTTTCACCTTAATGCATTCTATGCATTAAGTTAAAAAACCTCCTGTAATGCAGCTCCCCCCAGAGCCCCCCTTTTACTTACCTGAGCCCGGTCTTTCCAGCGACGGAGACGAGCACAGCAGCTCCAGCCAGTGTCTCGTTTCCTGATTGGATAGATTGAGAGCAGCGCTGCCATTGGCTCCCGCTGCTGTCAATCAAATCCAATGACGCAGGGTGCAGGGCCAAGTCCTGCTGTCTGTGTCAATGGATGCAGCAGCAGTAGACGGGAGCACGCCTGCATGAGTGCCCCGAGGGAGAGTGGCTCCCCAACCGGATACTTGAGAAAAGGAGGAGCCAGGAGCGCAGCAGAGTGACCGCAGAAGAGGAGGATTGGGCCCAACTGCACAGAGGAGGCAAGTATGACGTTTTTTGTTTTTTTTAACAAACCTTTACATATCCTTTAAAGTAAAAGTTCACCCTTGGGCCTCTTGCACACCGCAACTTGAAAAAGCTCTGTATAGCTTTTTATTTTTTAACTGACCTAAAATACAGCCCATTAATTGTAATGAGAGTATGCACACAGGCGTGTAAATAAACACTGTGCATTCTTCAGCAAAAAAATAAATAGAAAAATCAGCATTTTTGGTCAGTAATTTACGTCTTATGTGTGCAAATACGTACGATTGCGCACAAATGCCCACTCACATATTGTGCAGAACAAAAACATGGGAATAACTTTTTGCCTGTGCGTGTGCAAAAAAAACACGGCTGAAAAAGTAGATGCTCAAACAGGAGTATTGTGTGCAAGAGGCCTAACACTAAGGTCCGATTTCAGCCCGAATTTTGGACTTAAATCGGAGCTCCGCCGGAAAAAAAAATATTAAAAGCCAGCAGCTACAGCAGCTGCTGGCTTTTAAATTTTGGACACTTACCTGTCCTGGGGTCCAGCGACGTCCGCAGCAGAGGACGAGCGATCGCTCGTCGCTCTGCTGCTCCCTCCGCCATCCTCGCTGAGGGAACCAGGAAGTGAAGCCCTGCGGCTTCATGCCCGGTTCCCTACGGCGCATGCGCGAGTCGCGCTGCGCCGTTCTGATTCGTCCTCCTGTGTTCTGGGAGCCGAGTGTCTCCCAGAACACAGCAGGGAATCTGCGGGAAGTGACGTCACTCCCGCAGACTCCCGGAGAGAGGACTCTCGGATGTGGGTGAAAATACCTGTCTTAGACAGGTATCTTCACCCCCCTCCCCCCTGCTAATGTGAATTGGATGCGTCGAAACCGCATCCGATTCGTAATGGTCTGAACCAAGCCTAAAATGTCTAAATCTACAGACATCCACAAACTAAAACTTCTGTTTCTGTAAGCTGTATAGCTTCTAACTGGGTCCTAACAGTTACTCTGCTCTTTCATCTATATAACTTTCCTCTCCTGAAATACTCTGCTCTATTGGAGAACTCTTGTTCTTCCTCTATCCAATTCTTATCTCCTGAAATATTCTGTGCCAGCTTTTTTCAACCGGGGCAACCTTGCACCCAGGGGTGCCTTGAGGTTTCTCCAGGGCTGCCTTGGCCAAATGGTATACAAGCCAGCGGGTGGATGAAGCCTGCCTTTTAGGTACACAAAGCCATGAGTTTTCATTGTGCACTATTACAGCCTTCTCGCTGCCGGCACCCTAGCAATGAATTATGTCATTGTTAGCTATGACTAAGCGCTGAAGTTCAGTGCGAAACGCGTCAGCTCACACTAGCTGTTGCCTTTGCTGTGCAATGTATTCATCGTTTTTTTAATTTGAATAAAAGAAAAAATATAATTTTTTTTTGGAGTGCGGCAGTCCAAGGTTTCTTATTACTTTTGAATTATGTCATCAGTTGATAAGGAGGATGTCGGGCACTTGCTCAGCATCCTTGTTTGCCCCTCTCCATCAGCACTGGGGCCACATTAGCTGAGTGAGGGAGAAGAGAAACACTGGAATACTAGTCAGTACCAGTGTGCACAGGTGTGTTTGCTTTGGAAGAATGAATTGCCTCTAATGTTGGGTGTCCTCCTACATGTGTGGATGTTGCTTTGTTATTTAAAATTTTAGTTTAGTCTTTTGCTTTTTAAAATGGGGTGCCTCGAGATTGTTCATAATTTTAAAGGGTGCCTTGACTGAATAAATGTTGAGAAGCAATGCTCTGTACTGCCGGAGGACCTTTATGCCAGCATACTCAGTAATTCCTGGGGTGTTTAGGGGGTCCCCTGGTGCTATAAGTTCTCTCTAAACTTTTTGTATTTTCTTTCCAGCCATCGAACAATATGAAGAGCTCCGGACAGAAAATGAGAAAACCAAAGATGAGGTGAGTGATTGCCTTACTTTTACAAAATACAGACGTTTTGTTATAGTAATGGAGAATAATTACCAAGATTGGGATATTTCCGTGCAGTAGTTTGTGTCTCTGCCCCTCCCACAATGGTGAGATTTCCTGCAGTAATTTGTGTCTCTGCCCCTCCCACAATGGTGAGATTTCCTGCAGTAGTTTGTGTCTCTGCCCCTCCCACAATGGTGAGCTTTCCTGCAGTAGTTTGTGTCTCTGCCCCTCCCACAATGGTGAGATTTCCCTGCAGTAGTTTGTGTCTCTGGGTTATATGTGCGTTATGGCAGCCATATACAGCCAGATGAAAGTCGTGTGACAGATCACGATACCAATTGTCTGCCATGTATGACATCATTTGACTTGATACACTCCTGAAGTTGCAGCGTCTGGAAAGCTCCAAACAAGCAGGCATGCCAGCAGCGCAGTTTTGTCACCCGGGAGTACAGAGCTTGGTACAGATCAATTCTACACTCCGGCCTTGTTGGATGATCAACAGAATGCAGGAGGTGTGTGTGTCTTATCTGCAGGAATTGTCTTATCGCACTGTGCACACTGACACACCCTGCACCTCACACTGCCATCGCACGTACATACTTCTCACTCTGTCCTCCTTCCCACAATGCACCTGGATTTATGAAACTTTTCTTTTTCTGCCCAGTTTAGAGGACAGGGGGAGAGTTAAAGGAATCTTGCACGAACTGTCATTGCTGGCCTCCTTTTTGAAAATACGAGTTACATGCCTGTGTCTGGTTTCTGGTACAAATACAATGCATCCGGAAAGTATTCACATCGCTTCACTTTTTTCACATTTTGTTATGTTACAGCCTTATTTCAAAATTCATTAATTTCCTTGAAACTCTACAGACAATACCCCATAATGACAATGTGAAAGAAGTTTGTTTGAAATCTTTGCAAATTTATTAAAAATAAAAAACAAAAAAATCCCATGTACACAAGTATTCACAGCCTTTGTATTTATAGATGAATCCGCACAAGAGTATTTAGAAACACCAATGCTAACAGAGGTATGAAGTATTAATAATAATGTGTGTTGCAAGGGAATCAATAGACAGCTGCCTCTGCCGATTTGCGTCCACCTGACTGGGGCAAATAATGAATGGAGAGAAAAAAACAGCTTTGGCGCTGGTCTATTAAAGCCCTGTGAGGTCTGGTGCTACACTTAAAAATCCTAATGTTTAAAGTGCGGTGTGCAAACTAAATAATATATCCTGAAATGCCTAAAATAATTGATAAATGAGATAAAATACTCAAAATGCTAGAGAATCCTAAGTGCTAGGATGCCTGTGCAATCAACTGCTTTGAAGAAAATATGTGTGCAAAATTCAATATTTATATTTCCTTATAGATCCAATGATACATTGGGTTACCCGTGACCCCTACTTGGTGCAAAAATAAATATTAGTGCAGGTGTGCAAATATTTTCAAATATACAAAAAAAAAAAGTCCTTAGGAGAAAGTCCTTATAAGAGAGTCCTTATGGAAACCATGGTAAATGTATCCAATCAGGTTTTCAGGTGCTGAAAGGATTATAGGAAGTGCTTGGTGCCTAGTGTAAGGGAGCCGGTTTCACTGCAAACTGTGCTCTTACAAAGACCGCACTCACCAGCTTCTCCCCCCCCCCCCCTCTTGGGGTATGATGCCTTCACAGCCTTTGCTCAGTACTTTTGTTGAAGCTCCTTTGGCGCCAATTACAGCCTCAAGTCTTTTTGAGTATGATGCTACAAGCTTGGCACACCTATTTTTGGGCAGTTTTTCCCATTCTTCTTTGCAGGACCTCTCAAGCTCCAACAGGTTGGATGGGGAGAGCCGGTTCACAGCCATTTTCAGATCTCTTTAGAGATGTTCAATCGGGTTCAAGTCTGGGCTCTGGCTGGGCCACTCAAGGACATTCACAGAGTTGTCCCGTAGCCACTCCTTTGTTATCTTGGCTGTGTGCTTGGGGTCGTTGTCCTGTTGGAAGATGAACCTTCGCCCCAGTCTGAGGTCCAGAGCACTCTGGAGCAGGTTTTTATAAAGGGTGTCTCTGTCCTGACTAGGCTCCCAGTTCCTGCCACTGAAAAACATCCCCACAGCATGATGCTGCCACCACCATGCTTCACTGTAGGGATGGTATTGGCCAGGTGATGAGCGGTGCCTGGTTTCCTCCAGACATGACTCTTGCCATTCAAACCAAAGAGTTCAATCTTTGTTTCATCAGACCAGAGAATTTTGATTCTCAGGGTCAGAGTCCTTCAGGTGCCTTTTGGCAAACTCCAGGCGGGCTGTCATGTGCCTTTTACTGGATAGTGACTTCCGTCTGGCCACTCTACCATACATGCCTAATTGGTGGAGTGCTGCAGAGATGGTGGTACTTCTGGAAGGTTCTCCTCTCTCCACAGAGAAACGCTGGAGCTCTGTCAGAATGACCATCGAGTTCTTGGTCACCTCCCTGACTAAGGCCCTCCCCCCCCCCCCCGATTGCTCAGTTTGGCCGGGTGGCCCACTCTTGGAGGAGTCCTGGTGGTTCCAAACCTCTTCCATTTACAGATGATGGAGGCCACTGTGCTTATTGAGACATTCAATGCTGCAGAAATGTTTCTGTACCCTTCCCCAGATCCGTGCCGCCATACAATCCTGTCTCGGAGGTCTACAGACAATTCCTTGGACTCCATGGGTTGGTTTGTGCTCTGACATGCACTGTTTAACTGTGGGACCCTTTTATAGACAGGTGTGTGTCTTTTCAAAGTATGTCCAATCAACTAAATTTACCACAGGTGGACTTCAAGTTGTAGAAACATCTCAAGGATGATCAGTGGAAACAGTTAAATAAGTGTTTTATGTATATGTATGTAATTTTTAATGTATCTGTATTGAAATGTAAGTAATGTTATGTTGAAAAAGACTAATAAAGAAAGATTAAAAAAAAAAATCAGTGGAAACAGGATGCACCGGAGTTCAATTTTGAGTGTCATGGGAAAGGCTGTGAATACTTACCATATGTACATGAGATTTTATTTTAATTTTTTTAATAAATTTGCAAAGATTTCAAACAAACTTCTTTCACGTTGTCATTATGGGGGATTGTTTGTAGAATTTTGAGGAAAATAATGAATTTAATCCATTTTGGAAGAAGGCTGTAACAAAACAAAATGTGGAAAAAGTGAAGCGCTGTAAATACTTGCCAGATGTACTGTATATTTTTTTATATTTTAAAAGAATAGCAAAAAGCATCCAATCTGCCCACGCAGGAGCTTGGAGTGACAACATAACTCAGGGTAGTGATTCACATACTGTTAATCAGATAAAAGGAAACGGATGCCGTGGTTATATGCAAAACAAACTAAAAACCTAGACAGCTAAGGCGGGGTCCAGGAAAATCTACAAGAATGTCAATGTCAAACCTGGATAAACTAAATCCCTGAGGATGATGCAATATACTTCCATACGGGAGTGCAGGGCAACTGTAGAGAATGTGAGAGGGGGCGTGAGCCTCCGAAGAAAGGAGAAAGAAAAGGAGGAAAAAGAGAGAAGCCAACAGAAAAAGGAGAGGAAGGGCAAAGGGGATATATGGACTCGGGATTGTCAGGCGTCCAGTCCTAGCTGGAGGAAGTGAGGGAAAGGCGTAATGGAGCCAAGGATCCCAAATCTTAAAAAATTTAACGTGAGAATCCTTGAGGATGCTAGCCTTTTGTTCATAGAGCATTAGAGTCGTCATACGATCTCTAACAACCTGAAAAGGAACCATAGGCTTCCTCCAAGCCTGGGCAATTTGTTCTCTTGGCATAGAAGCCCGGGATTGGGCAGTGCAACAAGGCTAATTTAGCATCCTTGGGGATAGACAGGTGAAATGGGGTTTATAACAGGCCAAACACACGAGACCAAAAGCCTATCAAATGTGGGGAAGTCCACCATATGTGTAAGAGGTCCCTACGGTGGCCACAGCCCCGAAAGCAGCAGTCGCTGGAGCTAGGGTTTTGCATGGGCAATACAAGCTGGGACCAAATACCAATGTAGGGCTGTGTCTGGTTTCAGTACATTTAGTCAATTACCTTGAACAAGCATACAGAAAGGTGTCAAAACAACACAAAGCAAAATCTTACATGTTCTTGATCTGTAACTCAAAGTACTGAAGACAAAGTTCTTCTATTCCTACTAGTACAGTGGGGCAAAAAAGTATTTAGTCAGCCACCAATTGTGCAAGTTCTCCCACTTAAAAAGATGAGAGAGGCCTGTAATTGTCATCATAGGTATACCTCAACCAGTGGCGGCTGGTGCTCCAATTTTTTTGGGGGGGGCGCAAACAAACTGAAAAAAAAACAAAACATCAATTGCCGCCACTGTGCCCATTAAACGCAGCCACTGTGCCCAAACGCCACTAGTTTCCCCCCCATATACAGCCAGTTTCCCCCCCATATACAGCCAGTTTCCCCCCCATATACAGCCAGTTTCCCCCCCATATACAGCCAGTTTCCCCCCCATATACAGCCAGTTTCCCCCCCATATACAGCCATATGCAGCCAGTTTGTCCCCCAATATACAGCCAGTTTGTCCCCCATAATACAGCCAGTTTGTCCCCAATATACAACCAGTTTGTCCCCAATATACAACCAGTTTGTCCCCCATAATACAGCCAGTTTGTCCCCCATAATACAGCCAGTTTGTCCCCCATAATACAGCCAGTTTGTCCCCCATAATACAGCCAGTTTGTCCCCCATATGCAGCCAGTTTGTCCCCCATATGCAGCCAGTTTGTCCCCCAAATGCAGCCAGTTTGTCCCCCAAATGCAGCCAGTTTGTCCCCCAAATGCAGCCAGTTTGTCCCCAATATACAGCCAGTTTGTCCCCAATATACAGCCAGTTTGTCCCCCAAATGCAGCCAGTTTGTCCCCCAATATACAGCCAGTTTGTCCCCCAATATACAGCCAGTTTGTCCCCCAATATACAGCCAGTTTGTCCCCCAATATACAGCCAGTTTGTCCCCCAATATACAGCCAGTTTGTCCCCCAATATACAGCCAGTTTGTCCCCCAATATACAGCCAGTTTGTCCCCCAATATACAGCCAGTTTGTCCCCCAATATACAGCCAGTTTGTCCCCCAATATACAACCATTTTGTCCCCCATAATACAGCCAGTTTGTCCCCCATAATACAGCCAGTTTGTCCCCCATAATACAGCCAGTTTGTCCCCCATAATACAGCCAGTTTGTCCCCCATAATACAGCCAGTTTGTCCCCCAAATGCAGCCAGTTTGTCCCCCAAATGCAGCCAGTTTGTCCCCCAATATACAGCCAGTTTGTCCCCCATAATACAGCCAGTTTGTCCCCCATAATACAGCCAGTTTGTCCCCCAATATACAGCCAGTTTGTCCCCCAATATACAGCCAGTTTGTCCCCCAATATACAGCCAGTTTGTCCCCCATAATACAGCCAGTTTGTCCCCCATAATACAGCCAGTTTGTCCCCCATAATACAGCCAGTTTGTCCCCCATAATACAGCCAGTTTGTCCCCCATAATACAGCCAGTTTGTCCCCCATAATACAGCCAGTTTGTCCCCCCCAGCCCTGCACTTATCTTCCTCGAGTCCTTCTTCCGTCCTCGATGTCTTCTCCCGCCCTCGATGTCGCTTCAGCCAATTAGGTTACCGGTAACCAGACCCGGTGAACCTGATTGGCCAGGGAACGCACCCCCGTGCGTCCTCTCATTAGGTATTTAGAAGCCGATTACAGCCCTCAGGCTGTAGTCGGGAAGCCTATCAGAGCCTGCTGGCTCTGATAGGCACTTCTAAAGACCAACCAGACGCTGTGATTCAGATGACCGGCGCTCAAGGGGCCGGCCATCTGAATAGTGGGCGGCAGCAATACATAGGTTCATGCAATGCATGAACCTATGTATTGTTGTGGTGAGTGACGGCCGGGCGCAGAAGCGAGCGGTAGCGGAGCTTCTGTGCCCACTATGGTCGCGCCGCCATGTGTGAAAAAAAGACATTTAAAAAAAAAAAAAAAAAAAACTCTTAAAGGGCCCGTTTTTTTTTTTTTTAGTGACCACAGGAGGGGGGGGCGGCGCCCGGGCGCCCCCTATGGACGGGCCGCCACTGACCTCAACTATGAGAGACAAAATGTGGAAACAAATCCAGACAATTACATTGTCTGTCTGATTCGGAAAGAATTTATTTGAAAATTATGGTGGAAAATAAGTATTTGGTCAATATCAAAAGTTCATCTCAATACTTTGGCAATGACAGGGGTCAAACGTTTTCTGTAAGTCTTCACAAGGTTGTCACACACTGTTGCTGGTATGTTGGCCCATTCCTCCATGCAAATCTCCTCTAGAGCAGTGTGTTTTGGGGCTGTCGCTGGGCAACACGGACTTTCAACTCCCTCCAAAGGTTTTCTATGGGGTTGAGATCTGGAGACTGGCTAGGCCACTCCAGGACCTTGAAATGCTTCTTACGAAGCCACTCCTTCGTTGCCCGGGCAGTGTGTTTGGGATCATTGTCATTCTGAAAGACCCAGCCACGTTTTTATCTTCAATGCCCTTGCTGATGGGAGGAGGTTTGCACTGAAAATCTCACAATACATGGCCTCAAAATCTCACGATACATGGCCCCATTCATTCTTTCATGTACACGGATCAGTTGTCCTGTTCCCTTTGCAGAGAAACAGCCCCAAAGCATGATGTTGCCACCCCATGCTTCACAGTAGGTATGGTGTTCTTTGGTTGAAACTCAGCATTCTCTCTCCTCCAAACATGACGAGTTGTGTTTCTACCAAACAGTTCTACTTTGGTTTCATCTGACCATATGACATTCTCCCAATCCTCTTCTGGATCATCCAAATGCTCTCTAGCAAACCTCATATGGGCCCGGACATGTACTGGCTTAAGCAGGGGGTAACGTCTGGCACTGCAGGATCTGAGTCCCTGGCGGCGTAGTGTGTTACTGATGGTAGCCTTTTTTACGTTGGTCCCAGCTCTCTGCAGGTCATTCACTAGGTCCCCCCGTGTGGTTCTGGGATTTTTGCTCACCGTTCTTGTGATCATTTTGACCCCACGGGGTGAGATCTTGCGTAGAGCCCCAGGTTGAGGGAGATTATCAGTGGTCTTGTATGTCTTCCATTTTCTAATTATTGCTCCCACAGTTGATTTCTTCACACCAAGCTGCTTGCCTATTGCAGATTCAGTCTTCCCAGCCTGGTGCAGGTCTACAATTTTGTTTTTGGTGTCCTTCAACAGCTCTTTGGTCTTCACCATAGTGGAGTTTGGAGTGTGACTGTTTGAGGTTGTGGACAGGTGTCTTTTATACTGATAACAAGTTCAAACAGGTGCCATTAATACAGGTAATGAGTGGAGGACAGAAGAGCATCTTAAAGAAGAAGATACAGGTCTGTGAGAGCCAGAAATCTTGCTTGTTTGTAGGTGACCAAATACTTATTTTCCACCATAATTTGCAAATAAATTCTTTCCAAATCAGACAATGTGATTGTCTGGATTTGTTTCCACATTTTGTCTCTCATGGTTGAGGTTTACCTATGATGACAATTACAGGCCTCTCTCATCTTTTTAAGTGGGAGAACTTGCACAATTGGTGGCTGACTAAATACTTTTTTGCCCCACTGTACATGTTTATTGCTATTATAGGCAGCCTATGAGACAAGAATTGCTGGTTGAAATGCACCATGCATGAAGCTGGCCATGGATAGATCAAAATATAGCTGGTTGAGCAGGGATTGGACAAATTTCGACCCATCTATGGCCTATGGCAGGGACCAGCCAAACTTCGATCCATCTTTGGTACATCACTTAGATTGATCAGCCAAATTTCAATCCATCTAAGTGAATTTTGTGTGGCAAGCTTTAATCAAAGATCACAGGACTCTTCATATTCATGGTTATATGGATTATGCTGTAGACTCCAGGTCTAAAAAATGCAGAAATCTGGCCCAGGCGAACCCCCTCCCAGCTCAGTTAGGCCTTCGTTTTTAGCTGTTGTCTTTAGGTGATAGATGTGCCTGCAGATGTCTCTCTGAAGATCTCATTGGGCTTAGTTACCTATTTTATGGCTTTTTCTACATACCTTGGCATGGGTGTAGATGTGCTTCATTCAGGATCGCTTGTCTACAGCTTGAATGCCAAGAGGGACTATGTCCATATCCCACATGCAAGAGCGAGGATGTCGAGCAATATTACTAATCAGAACTGGATTCTGTGGACAGCGATATCCAGGGTACTATGTACTAGAAGACCTCACTGGCATGGCACTTTACAGGTCCAGGGCAGTGATCACCTTGAAAGGGTGTGGAGGCCCTGTGGGGAACGACCACTATAAGGGATGAAAAAACAAGAAAGAGGCCCCCACGGACTTTTGAGACAGAATTACAAATCCGTAAACATATAAAAGACAAATGCTAATCTTTATTACAAAATTTTTTTTAGAAGATGGGGCCCGCATGAGAAAGAGAGTAAAATATACAATCGGGCTCACGCGTTCCTGGCTGATAAGCCTTTTGTTCACAGCACAACTGTGCTTTGAACAAGGCTTCTGAGCCCGTTTTGTGCATTTTACTCTTTCTCATGTACTAATAAGTGGATTAAGGATCATTGGAGTTGCTGGCTCTATCTTCTGAATTTGTGTTTTTCTCACTGATGTAAGAGGGAACATCTAAACCCACCCGAGCACCCATTGTGGCTTTCTGCCTTATACCTACAAAAGGGTTTCACTGTTTTGAGTGCTGCACCATTTGTTTTTCCTTTATTACAAAAAATTATAAAAAGACCCGCCGGTTCAATAAAACAATGTCATGATTCCACACAAGGTAATCACAATGAGATAGAACATAACACCATACAGTATTGGATAGACCCTGCTGATCAAAGGTGCACTGCAGATTTAGTTGAAACTGTAAAAGGACTGCTGCCCCAGGGGTTCATTGCGCCCTAACCTGTTTATGCTTCTCAAGCCAAATGAAGACACCTGGCCCATTCTGGACAAGTTCCTGAAAGTGCAGAAATTCTGGATGAAAGCCATGGTGATTGCTTTGCTTCATCAGGGATCTTCCTGGTGTCAGTCGATACCAAGGATGCGTACCAACACATCCTAATTTTCTGGCATCACCAATGATTTCTGCGATTTCACAGTGGAGAATCACCACAATTCTTTTGTGGCATTGCCTTACAGCCGTCCACAGTCCCCAGAGTGTTTACCAAGTTGTTGGTTCTTGGTTGTTGAGGACCTGGGGTATCTCCGTTTTGGAGTATATGTGCTGTTTCTCAGAGAGCAATTGGCTCAGAAGCTAAAGTAAAATGTCAAGCAGACAGTATAGGTCCTGAAAATGTTTGGTTGGGTGCTTAACCCGTAGTAGTTGGCCTGGGTTCCAACCCAGCGTCTGGAGTGCCAAGGTTTACTCCTCAACACAGCACAGGGAAATGCAGTGCTTCTACAGAAGAAATACTTGCCTCCTCAAACCCAGGTGGAACCCCTGGGGTGATTGGAAAGCCCCCTCAATTCAGGTCTATATGAAGGTGCTGCCTTCGATATTGTCCTTTATTCACTACAGAGCTCTTCAACTCAATATCCTTTTGGCAAGAAATAAATGGCAGGACTCCTCAAATCTGTTAATAACTCCCAAGACCAGGTCAGCTCTGAAATGGTGGATATCTTGCAGATGTTGAATACCATAAATTCTTCCTTCTGATGATTTGGATGGTCTTGACTATGGATGCCAGCCTGTTGGGCTGGCAAAGTGTTCTGGAGAATCTCTCAAGGAACGTGGTTGTCAAGAAGAGCAAAAGCTGCCAATCAACATCCCCGAACTTTGCACGATTGTCTGTCTACCTTTTGGGGTCTTCCCGTCAGGTGGCAGTTGGATAGTGCCACACCTGTGTTCTAAATCATGTCTAGTATCATGTCAGATCCGTATCCAGCCTACATGTGTATGTCCACGTAAAACCCTTAGGCCCCTTTTACACTGGGGTGGGGGCGGCGTCGGCGGTAAAGCACCGCTATTTTTAGCAACGCTTTACTAACAATTTTGTGGCGCTATTCGGCCGCTAGCAGGGTGCTTTCACCCCCTGCTAGCGGCCGAGAAAGGGTTAAAAACCACCGCAAATCGCCTCTGCAGAGGCGCTTTGCCGGCAGTATAGCCGTGGTGCTCCATTGATTTCAATGGGCAGGAGCGGTGGAGGAGCGGTATACACATCGCTCCAAAGATGGTGCTAGCAGGACTTTTTTTACCGTCCTGCTAGCACCCTCGGGGCTTTCACACTGGAGAGACAGCAGCGGCTGTTTCAGGTCGCTTTGCAGTCGCTATTTTTAGCGTTATAGCGCCTGCAAAGCGACCCAGTGTGAAAGGGGTCTTAAAGTGATTGTAGATCAGCCATCAAGGAGGGACAAGAAATTAAGCTGCTCAAGGAGAAAGAGGACCTGATCTTGTCTTGGGCAGAACTTCACGTTATATTCACGGCATGGAAAATTGGCAGGCGGCAATGTTCAATATAATTTTGTGCCCAATCCCCGTTTTGACAAACTGCCCTTTAATATGGGGGTGGATTGATCGGACGACTTTGACTATCTGACAAATGTGTGTACGTGGAACCCCGCAATATTTAATCTTTTCCCATTTGACATGAACGGTACTTTAAGAGCCTGTACAGCCTGCAGGAAATGGGACAGACACATCGTGATGGATGCTTGACCACAGACCCCCCCCCCCCCCCCCGTCGCTCCAGCCTGCCACCGCACATCCCCCATAAATTTTGTTTGGGTACAACATCGCATGACCGCACAATTATCAGTTAAAGCGACGCAGTGTCAGGAAGGGGGCAAATCGTTCCCGGGGCTGAAGTAGGTAAAAAATTCTGAGAATCTGGAGAAATCTCTGTAGACAAGTTCAAAACGCAATATTCGATCTGAGAAAAAAAAAGAAAGTCAGCGCTTATGAGATTCAGGCAGCTAAACCTGTCAGATCTTCATCCAATATACATGTGTATGACCACACCCTTAAATTGACCCCATAGCAAGCCGCTCCAGAGCCCCATTCTCCGCTCCCTCATCACTGGCTCTGATTGAGCCAGGGGCTCCCGCTGCTGTATCTGAGCCAATGAGGAGCGAGAGAGCCAAGAGAGGCATGTTGTAGTGGACATTACTGTATGGAAGGGGTGTCCAAACTTTTTTCAAAGTGGGCCAGATTTGATGAAGTGAAAATGCATGACGGCCGACCCTTTTGCCTGACATTCTTTGAACCATTAAAATTCGGTCTAAGTGTGTTCGTTCGAGCACTAATACACTGCCCAACAAGAATTATCTTGCCTTTGTGGCTGTGTGTGAGTAAATAGATGAGCTCAGGCGTATTATTTGGATATACCGTATTTTTGGGCATATAACACACCTTCACTTTAAGAGGGAAGTTTCAGGAAAAAAACTTGCATTTTAAATAAAGAACTGTGAAGCAAAATAAGGGTCAGTGCCCATCTGCAGACCCACCATTGCCAGGAATGCAGCACCCCAATTGCCAGGAATGCAGCGCCCACCATTGCCAGAAATGCAGCACCCACCATTGCCAGGAATGCAGCACCCACCATTGCCAGGAATGCAGCACCCACCATTGCCATCAGTGCAGCCTGATTGATGCCCATCCAACTGCAGCCTTGGAGGGGACAGGGAGGAAGCAGGACGAGTGCCAAAGATTACCTACAGGAGAATCTCCTGTTTACACGGCGGCCTCTTTAACCACCTCCCTACTGGGCACTAAAACCCCCTTCCTGCCCAAGCCATTTTTCAGCTTTCAGTGCTCTCACACTTTGAATGACAATTGCGCGGTCGTGCGACGTGGCTCCCAAACAAAATTTGCGTCCTTTTTTTCCCACAACTAGAGCTTTCTTTTGATGGTATTTAATCACCTCTGCGGTTTTTATTTTTTGCGCTATAAACAAAAGAAGAGCGTCCAGTTTGGAAAAAAAACACAATATTTTTTACTTTTTGCTATAATAAATACCCATTTTTTTTTTCAATTAAAATTTTCCTCAGTTTAGGCCGATACGTATTCTTCTACATATTTTTGGTATAAAAAAAAATCGCAATAAGCGCGTATTGATTGGTTTGCGCAAAAGTTATAGCGTCTACAAAATAGGGGATAGTTTTATAGCATTTTTTTTTATTTTTATTAGTAATGGCGGCGATCTGCGATTTTTATTGTAACTGCGATATTGTGGCAGACACATCGGACACTTTTGACACATTTTTGGTACCATTCACATTTATACAGCGATCCCTGCTATAAAAATGCGTTGATTACTGTATAAATGTGACTGGCAGGGAAGGGGTTAACCACTAGGGGGGCGGGAAGGGGTTAAATATGTTCCCTCAATGTGTTCTAACTGTGGGGGGAGGTGACTGACTGGGGGAGGTGACCGATGGTTGTCCCTATGTACAAGGGACACACCATCAGCCTCCTCTCCCTCACAGGATGTGGATCTGTGTGTTTACACACACAGATCCACTTTCCTGCTTGGTTCCCGGGCAATCGCGGGTGCCCGGCGGCAATCGCGGCTGCCGGGCACGCGCACCGGGTCCTTGGTAACGCGGCGGGCACGCGCTGCCGGCGGCGCGCACGCACGCGCGATCCCCCTCCTCCTGAGGGACGTTCAGGAACGTCCACTCAGAAGGAGAGAGCACCCACCCGGCCGTATATGTACAGTGGCCGGGTGGGAAGTAGTTAATAGAAAGTCCCGCCTCCTTTGATGGACAGAACAGTCGTCCAATGGCAGCGCAGGAGACGGGACTTCCTATTACAGAGGCCGCCCGTATACAGGAAATTCTCCTGTATGTACGGCACTCGTCCCGCCTCCTCCCTGTCCCCTCCAAGGCAGCCAACATATACATCTTTTGTGGCCCCGGCGCTGGGAGATCGTCTGGGGCCACAAAAGACATATATGTCCAAATAACCAGGCGGGCCGTTCAAAACTGGAACACAGACTTTGGACATGCCTGCTGTATGGGCTCAGGAATTCTTCCAGAAATCACGGTCTGTGAACACATTTTGCAGTGCCATCCAAAAATTCAAGGTAAAGCTCTATCATGCAAAGAAGAAACCATATGATCCAGAAACGCCACCGTCTTCTCTGGGCCAAAGCTCATTTAAAATGGTCTGTTGCAAAGTGTTCTGCGGTTAGACAAATTGTACTAAAGAGGGGAGGGACCTTCTGGCCTGTTATCTGTGCTCAGTACAAAAGCCTGCCTCTCTGATAGTATGGGGGTGCATTCATGCATATGGAATGGGCAGCTCACACATCATAAAAGGCACCATGAATGCTGAAAGATATATCCAGGTTTTAGAGCAGCATATGCTCCCATCCAGGTGACATCTTTTTCAGGGAAGGCCTTGCATATTTAAGCAGGACAATACTGAACCGCATTCAGCATCTATGACAACAACATGGCTTTGTAGTAGAAGATTCCGTGTGCTTAACTGGCCTTTTAACTTGTCATAAAAAGCACCAGGAAAGTCTATGAAAGTAGTACAGTACTGAAACTACACACCAACTCCTGAACACTATCAATCTTGCCACAAAAAAGTGGGGAGAGCCCCAAAAAGAGTTCTAGAGGGAGAAAGGGAATGAGACACCCGCAGTCTCACCCTCAGTAATAAACTTTAATCAATGAAAATGTCACAAAAATCACACAAATACATCATAAACACAGACTACACGGAAAGTAAAAAATCTAAGAGACAACGTTGTCGCTTAAAAGCACACACATGCTTACCACAATCTGAGACAGAGGCATAAGACAGATAAATGTACAGTAAAGAGCCAGCCGGGGTGGAATAGCAGGAAACCACGGTGGTGTCAGCGTGGATCAGGCTTTACACAAACAGTGTGGACGTCTGCTCACACCATGGGTCTTCGGCTTGGTAGGTATCTGCTAATGACTCTAAATGATAAGTGACATATTCCTCTGCGCATACTCCCAGCTCACCACCACGCTTGGCTTAATTGGCCTGCCTGCAGTCCAGACCTTTCACCATTTGGAAATATTTGGCACATCTTGATTTAAAAAATACAATAAAGAAGACCCAGGACTGTTAAGCAGTTATGCCACGTACACACGATCGTTTTTAATGTCATTGAAAAAAAACTGCATTTTTCTCTACGTGATTTTTCGTGTTTCCTCTCAAGCCTAACTTGCCTACACACTATCGTGAAAAAAAATGTTTGAGTAAAGCGCGGTGACGTACGACGGCACTATAAAGGGGAAGTTCCATTCGGATGGCGCCACCCTTCGTGTTAGTAAAGTTTGTTGAGAGGCGATTTGCGCTTTTCAGCCTTGTGCTTTTCTGTCCGTTACAGCGTGATGAATGTGCTATCTCCATTACGAATGCTAGTTTTACCAGAACGAGCGCTCCCGTCTCATACTTGATTCTGAGCATGCGGTTTTTTTTTTCACGTCGTTAAAGCCCACACACGCCCGTTTTTCATGACGAGAAAAACGACGATGTAAAAAACGACATGAAAAATTAGAGCATGTTCCAATTTTTCTCGTCGTGATTCTCTGCGTTTTTCTCGTCGGGAAAAATGCTGGAAAGCCCACACACGATCATTTTTAATGACCATTTAAAAAAAATTAATTTTTCACGTCATTAAAAACGATTGTGTGTACGCAGCATCAGAATCCTATATCGGGCAAGAAATTGTCAGCATTCCTCTCCCAAAACTCCAGCAACTGGTCTCAGTTCCCAAACGTTTACAGAGTGTTATTAAAAAAAGGGGGGATGCTACACTGTGGTAAACTTTTTTTTGAGACATGTTGCTGCCATCAATTTCAAAATTGCTTCTTCTTTTTTTCTTAAAATGGTAAATTTTCTCAGTTTAACCTCTTCCCGTCTGCGCTATAGCCAAAAGACGGCTACTGCGTGGGCTCACATTTCAGAAGGGTGTCTAAGGACGTTCTCTTGTGTTCGCGCTGCCCGTGCACCCTGTAACCGTTGTGTCCTTAGGACACAGCTGATCACAGATCAGAGTAAAGGGTCAGTGGCCTTTTACAATGTGATCATCTGTGTCCAATGACAGCTGATCACGTTGTAAACAGAAGACAGTTATCGGCATTCCTTTCCTCACACTGACAGCGTCAGGAGAGAAGAGCTGATAACTGGCTTGTGTGAAAGGGACATCTACACTGAGCAGTGTCCTGCTTATCAGTGCAGTCCCAACAGTGCCCACCAGTGCTACCCATCAGTGCCCATCAGTGCCCATCAGTGTCACCTATCAGTGCAACCTCATCAGTGCCCATCAGTGAGGGAGAAAAATTACCTGTTTACAAAATAGTATAACAAACCATGAAAAATGCTTTTTCTCTTACCGTCCATGGACTGACACAGCCTCTTCATTCTTGACAAAGTGGGTTATGTTCCTGCTCATAGGAGAAGACTAGGCAGAATGTTAGATGTTTTAACATACATTTATTTACCAGAGCTGTAAAGCCCCGCCCAGGGGGCGGTCCCTCTGGACATAACCCTCCTACCTGCAGCCAGCAGCCTCAGTTTTTTTCTGCCTAGCAGAGGAGAGGACGTGGCTCTCTTCAGAGCCAGTCTCTTGAAGAAATATTTTATTCTTTTAAAAAATTTATTTTATTTTTGAGATCTTCTATCAACAGTCGGCTGGGCAACAGGTTGGGTAGTTCGCTATCCTCGTAGTCTTCCCAGTCCGACCATCGAGCGTTCTGATCCTCGCTCTGCGTGAGATCAGTCCACGACATACCCCGCGACTCCTGGGGTGGCCGGTGAGCTTTTTGCTCCAGGGTCCACGTATGTCTGAACAGTTTTGCTGTATCTTTCACGGTGGACCGGGCCGACAGCTACTCAGTACTGCACTGTGATAGGTCTGTCAGGAACACACTAGTGGATCCTCGCTGGATGTGTAAGTACTGTTCCCCCTGCCTCAGCATGTGAGTACATGCTGTGTGTTCCTATGGTAGGGGGGTTTCCCTGCCCCCCCCCTGTTTTTTTTCTACTCTCTGTCACCTTCTCTGGCTATGCGCTGACTGGTGGTGTCTGGTGGTCACTCTGCCCCGGGTGGGGTCCGTGTAGGGTCTGCTTTATGTGTGGGGATGCCTCTGGGTCAGCCTGGGCCTTGTGTTTTTTCGGCGCCGCTGGGCACCATGTTTACTGTGTGTTTCTATTACTATTGTAAACCGCATTAGCGGCCATTTTGCTGTGGCCGCCCCATGGCGCACTTATAATAGCAGCGGCCATTTTGTTGTAGCCGCACGCTTTTTTGCTGCTAGTTTGGCCTCTACTGCTGACTGGGACGGCGCAAATCTCCTCAGTCGCCTCGCGGTTCTCTCACTCTAGGAGCAGTGCACAGGCAGCAGAGCTGAGCGGTTCTCTCTGGGTTGGTGAGTCCCCTGGGTAACCCCCCATAGTCAGCGCAGCCAGAGGGTGGACTTTTCTCTTTCTTTGACAGTCTCAAAGGGTGCTGGTTATTATGGAGTCAGTTTCACCTGCTTCCCACTTCATGTCAGAGGCAACAGGCAGTGCTCCTGCACCTGCGGTTCCTATGGACCAGTTGTCGGCAGTCCTGGAATCATTTGTGGCCAGGATGGAAGCAGCGTGCGAGCTCAAGGGGGCTAAAAAGTGCCCTCTCCCCACACCATCTCCAGGGGAGCGCTCTGATTCAGAGGTGGGCCTTGCTGCGGCACAGGACCCTAGCTCTGAATTTTTGGATATGTTTGACCAGGACATTCCTTGTGAGGAAGGCTCCTTGTCTGGGTCAGTGCATGACAGGACGCTTGTTAGTGAACTCATTGATGCTGTGAGGGACACTCTCAAGCTGGATGCTGCGGCTGAGGAACCTCTGGTGGAGGCAGTCTCCTTTTTGGTTAATTTAAAGCGCATCCTTAAAAGTTTTTTGCTATACACCCTTCTTTGACAAATTCATAGACCAGGTATGGGAAAAACCGCAGAAGACCTTTTGCAGTCTCGCGTTGTTTAGCGTTTAGGTACCCCTTTTGAGGAGAACCTGGTTAAAAAATGGGCCTCTCCTCCGGTTGTCGACCCCCCGGTCGCCCGGCTGAATAAAGCCACGACCCTTCCGGGTTGAAGGGACTCCTGCCTTTAAGGACCCTACTGATAGGAGGTCGAAAGTGGTGAGCAGGGCCATGTTCACCATGCTGGGATCCGCACTGCGTCCTATTGTAGCGGCGACCCTGGTGTCTCAGACACTCGCGGAATGGGCGAAGATTCTGCACCAGACTGTGCAGGAGCATAATCTTCCTCCAGATTGCATTGCACTGGACGACCAAATCGTACAGGGCCTTGTGTATGTGTGCGATGCCACTTTGGACGCTGCCCCCCTAATCTCTGGAGCCTCAGTGTCTGCGGTGCTTTTGCGTCGCCTGATCTGGTTAAAATGCTGGTCTGCTGACCTGGCCTCTAAGAAGCTCCTGACGGATTTGCCTTTCAAGGGCGGAAGACTTTTTGGTGCTTCCCTGGATGACATTATTAAAAATGTCACGGGGGGTAAGAGCACCGTTCTTCCTCAGCCTACTAGGGCGAAGGCACCGCGCCGTAAGCCGGGTCCTTCCTTTCCCACTCAGAAGAGGTTTTTTGGTCAGTCAGATCCCACAGGAAAATTCTCCCGGACTGAGAAGGGTGCGGCTGGAGGACAGAAGCGTCCCTGGGTGCGTAAGCCGAACAAGCCGGCAAGTAAACCCGCCACCGCATGAAGTCTTGCCCCCGCCCGACTCTGGGGTGGGGGGACGACTTTGCAGGTTCGCGGATCGGTGGACCTCCCGGATCTCCAACCGGTGGGTATGTAGGTCGTCACCTCGGGGTACAGGATAGAGTTCCTTTTCTGGCCACCAGACAGGTTCTTTCCCTCAAATCTCTCTCTCCTTCCGGCGCGTCAAGCTGCCCTATTGAGGGCAGTGCAAGACTTGCTGAGGTGCAGAGTGATTGTGCCGGTACCGTCAAGGGAGGGGTTTCAGGGATTTTATTTGAATCTGTTTGTGGTCCCAAAGAAGGACGGAGTCCGTCCAATTCTGGACCTCAAAGCCCTAAATGCCTTTGTGAAGGTTCGGAAATTCTGCACGGAATTCATTCGCTCTGTGATTGCTGCGCTTCACCCCGGAGATTTTCTGGCATCCCTGGACATCAAGGACGCCTACTTGCATGTCCCAATATGCGTGGGTCACCAGAAAATTCTGCGCTTCGCGATAGGCGAAGACCACAATCAGTTTGTGGCTCTTCCCTTCGGTTTGGCGTCAGCACCGTGGGTTTTCACCAAGGTGCTTGCCCCGATTCTAGCTTTGCTGAGACAGCGAGGCATTGCTATTGTGGGCTATCTAGACAATCTTCTTCTGAGAGCAGACTCTGGCTCAGAATTAGAGGAAAATGTGGCGATAGCCAGTCAGGCCCTCCGGGAATTCGGCTGGCTGCTGAACGTTCAGAAGTCGGTCCTGGTTCCGACTCAGCGTCTGGAGTACCTAGGCTTGATCCTGGACTCCTCGGAGGCGAGGGTCTTTCTACCCTTGGAAAAATTACAGACTCTTCAATCTGCGGTACGGGTGTTTGGCGTCCCGCAAATAGTCGACTCTCTGTTTTTGCATGAGGGTCCTGGGACTCATGGTGGCTTCCTTCGAGGCGGTACCGTATGCCCAATTCCACACTCGAGTCTTACAAAAGGAGATCCTATCTTGCTGGAACAAGTCTCCATTATCACTGGATCGTCAGATCCAGGTGAGTCACTTGGTCAGGGCATCCCTGACGTGGTGGCTGAGATCCCTGGCCCTTCGGTCGGGGAAGTCGTTCCTTCCTGTTCGGTGGACTGTGATCACGACGGACGCCAGTCTTTCGGGCTGGGGTGGAGTCTGGGGAGTTCTGTCAGCCCAAGGGCTCTGAACTGCGGACGAATCCCGTCTACCAATCAATGTCCTGGAACTCCGGGCAATCAGACTGTGCCTCTCCTCGTGGTCAAGGAGACTGCAGGGATGCTCAGTCAGGATCCAGTCGGACAACGCCACGGCGGTGGCTTATGTCAACAATCAGGGGGGGACTTGGAGCTCAGCTGCGGCGTCCGAGGTCGCTCACATCCTAAGATGGGCGGAAAGAAGCGTCCCGGCTCTGTCGGCCATTTACATTCCAGGCGTAGACAACTGGCAGGCGGACTATCTGAGCCGCCAGATGTTGGACCAGGGGGAATGGTCCTTGCATCTGGAGGTGTTTCACCTCCTTTGCCAGAGGTGGGGCACACCGGATGTGGACCTATTGGCCTCTCGACTCAATCGCAAGGTGTCGAGAACCGTGGCCAGGTCCAGGGATCCCTGGGCAGACGCGTCAGATGCGTTGGTGGCTCCGTGGGGTCGGTATCGGCTGATTTATGCCTATCTTCCACTGAAGTTGCTTCCTCGCCTTCTTCACAGGGTGGAGGCCGAGGGGATTCCGGTGATCCTCATCGCGCCAGATTGGCCTCGGCATCCTTGGTACACTGATCTTGTGCGCCTAGTGGCGGACGTTCCATGGCGACTACCTGTGCGGGAGGACCTTCTGTCTCAAGGTCCTATTTTTCATCCTGCTTTACAGTCGCTGGCTTTAACGGCATGGCTATTGAAAGCCAGGTGCTGAGAGACCGGGGTCTCTCGGATTCGGTCATTTCGACCATGTTGAGGGCACAGAAATCTTCCTCCAGGAAGATATACCACTGTACCTGGAGGGCTACATCGCTGTGTGCGAGGAGCTGGATTGGCGTCCACGGACGTATTCCGTTCCCAGGATCCTGCTGTTCTTACAGCGTGGTGTGACCGAAAAGCTTGCTTTAAGCACAATTAAGGGTCAGATTTCGGCTTTGGCCGTTCTCTTTCAGCGGCCGCTAGCGGGCCATTCCTTGATTAGTACCTTCGTACAGGGGGTCCGCCATGTGCTTCCTCCTTGGGATTTGAATTTGGTGCTCTCGGTTCTTCAAGAACCTTCTTTCGAAAATTCCTCTCTTAACTTTATCTCAGAAGGTGGCTTTTCTAGTAGCCATTACTTCTGTCAGAAGGGTTTCTGAATTAGCGGCCTTGTCTTGCAAGCCATCATACTTGGTCCTCCATAAGGATAAGGCAGTGCTACGCCCACAGCCGTCTTTTCTCCCGAAGGTGGTCTCGGCCTTCCTCCTTAATGAGGATATTGTGCTTCCGTCTTTATGTCCTCGTCCATCGCATCCCAGAGAGTTTGCGCTTCACACGTTAGACGTGGTACGAGCTTTACGGGTGTACCTGTCTGCTACGGCTTCATTTAGGAAGTCTGACTCGCTGTTTGTGTCTGTGTCTGGTCCAAAACAGGGCCAAGCGTTTTCGGCTGCCACCATTTCTAGGTGGATCAGACAGACTGTCATACAGGCCTATGCCCTTAAGGGGCGGGCGCCTCCCTTTCCGGGTTATGGCGCATTCAACCAGGGCAATTGGTGCTTCCTGGGCTTTCCGACATCCAGCGTCTGTTGCACAAGTGTGCAAGGCGGCGACTTGGTCGTCCATTCATACCTTTTCTAAGTTCTATAAGGTTGATGTGGCTGCGTCTTCTGATGCTTCCTTCGGCCGCAAGGTTTGGCAGCGGCTGTTTAATGTTGCAACTCCTCCGTTGGGGAGCTCTGCTTGTTTGGGGTGAAGTTTTTTTTTTTCTTTTTTTTTTTTTTCCCTGATATGGTTCCCACCCCTCGTTCTTTGGCACTGTTTTGGGATGTCCTACTATGTCAAGAATGAAGAGGCTGACAGTCCATGGACGGTAAGAGAAAATAGGATTTTCGTACTCACCGTAAAATCCGTTTCTCTGACGTCCATGGACTGACACAGCACCCACCCCTCCTTTTTTAGAGTTGTACTGCTTTGATACGAACTGAGGCTGCTGGCTGCAGGTAGGAGGGTTATGCCAGGAGGGACCGCCCCCTGGGCGGGGCTGTACAGCTCTGGTAAATGAATGTATGTTAAAACATCTAACATTCTGCCTAGTCTTCTCCTATGAGCAGGAACATAACCCACTTTGTCAAGAATGAAGAGGCTGTGTCAGTCCATGGACATCAGAGAAACAGAGATTTTACGGTGAGTACAAAAATCCTATTTTTTCCTTTTTTTTTTCTTTTTTCCTTTTATTTAGCAAAAAATAAAAAAACCCAGTGGTGATTAAATACCACCAAACGAAAGCTCTATGTATGTGAAAAAAATATATAAAAATTTCATATGGGTACATTGCAGGGACGTGCGGTGAGACCAGTGGCTGGTGAGGCACTGGCTAGTATCAGAGCCAGCTACACACAAGTTACATACGCCACGATCGTTAGAGCGAGAGTAATAATTCTAGCACTAGACCTCCTCTGTAACTCTAAACATGTAACCTGTAAAAAAAATTAAACCGTCTCCTATGGAGATTTATAAGTACTGAAGTTTGGCGTTATTCCACAAGTGTGTGCAATTTTAAAGTGTGACATGTTAGGTATCTATTTACTCGACGCAACATCATCTTTCACATTATACAAAAAAATCAGGCTGTTAGTGTTGATTTTTTTTTATTCATGAAAGATTGCTGTGCAAATGCCGTGTGACATAAAAAGTTGCAACGACCACTGTTTTATTCCCTAGGGTGTCTGCTAAAGCAATATATATAATGTTTGGGGGTTCTGAGTAATTTTCTAGCAAAAAAATTATGATTTTTACATGTAGGAGAGAAGTGTCAGAATTGGCCTGGGTGGCAAGGGGTTAATTACCATAAACAAGTAATATACAAATAATTATTATATATTTTTTTTTTTTAAGGTAATTTTACTATATTTTCAAAATCTGTACTCAAGCAGGTGGCTTAACGAACAAATTACTGAAGTTTGAAGTTATACTTCCAACCAGTAATTTCACAGTAAATAGATGAGTTGTTATTTATGTTATAACATATAGCATATAAATATATGGCAGGCAGCAGATTATCATTCCCATGGAATTTCAGACAACAAATGTTCGATGTGAGCTTTTGTTCGGATATTCCGACCGTGTGTAGGCTCCATCGGACATTTGCTGTCGGAATTTGCAAACACAAATGTTTGAGAGCAGGATGTCAATTTTTCCGACAAGAAAAGTTCTTGCCGGAAATTCCGACTGTGTGTAGCCATTTCCGACGCACAAATGTGCTGCGCATGCTCGGAATCAATTCGACGCATGCTCGGAATCATTGTACTTAATTTTTCTCGGCTCATCGTAGTGTTGTACGTCTCCGTGTTCTTGACCATCGGAATTTCTGAGCAACATTTGTGCGACCGTGTGTGTGCAAAACAAGTTCGAGCCAACATCCGACGGAAAAAAAAACACGGTTTTGTTGTCGGAATGTCCGATCGTGTGTACGCGGCATTATTCTCCTTCTTAACTGCGTGAGAAAAACATGGGATTGTGGGTAAATATTATACCCATAAGTACATGTTTTTTCCTTGTAGGTAAGAGGACTGGGCTGGAAAGGAGCATTTGTCTTTTAGACACACGCCCCCTTCTATCACACTGCAGTGAGAGGCCAGCCTCCACTGCAGCATTTTTATTGGACAGCTGGGACCAATGGTACTTTACCATTGGTCCAGGACTCCAAGCTGTTTATTGAGCTCCGTGCCTCTGACAAGAAGTGAGAGGCACTGTGAGCTCATCCTCTCAGTCTGCTGCAAACAGATTGTGTCAGCTTATATTTAAACTGCATTTAAACTGGCTGCGCTGTATGTAGCTTCTGACAGGCTGCGCAAGGAGCCCCATATATCTGAAACCATAGGTCGTAGGAGCCCCAAATTTTTACCAGTGGTGGGGTAGGACATATGCTACATAGCCCCCATATGACCCCAGGTCGCCGAGCTACGACCCTCGAAGCTTGATTTTTATTTTTAAATGTTCATGGCAGGTGAGGCTCTGCCTCACCTGACTGCACGTCCCTGGTACATTGTAGTATGACCGCACATTTGTCATACAAAGTGCAACAGCGCTAAAAATTGGCCTGGGCAGGAAGGGGGTAAAAGTGTCCAGTAGGCAAGTGGTTAAACATTTGTTTTCTATTGTGAATAAAATATGGGTTTATGAGATTTGCAAATCATTGCATTCTGTTTTTATGTAGATTTTACACAGCGTTACAACTTTTTTGGAATTGGGGTTGTATTTCTGTAATGTTTCTACTGAGATTGTGTCCTTAGTAAAGAAAAAAACCACTAAACTCACAATGAATGCCCCATATTGAATTAGTCTATTGGCCAGGTCTCTAAACACTGATGCTGTGTCATATGGTTATGTAAATTTTCCACTGCTGATTGCTCTGCAGCTCCAGTATGCAATTTTATTCAAGATATACCACAGTGAGCTTTATCCTCTATGACACTTGAAACTTTTTCCAATGTATTTGCTGTGACATGTGTGGGAATAATAGGCTTGTGCCTGTAGAGTCGCGCAGTGCTGTGTCTGTCCTGTCATTGTGCTAAGTGTGTCATCACCATAGATATATCTACGCTCCATGCAACGGACAGTATTTGTCCCTGACACTGGCTGCCAGCCATGCCCTCTATTTTGCACCGAAAATTCTGTCCTTTTCATATTGTGTTCTGGAATTCTGAACAAAGCACCGCAATCACTCACTAAGTTTGTCCTTTTCTGTCTCTTTGCAGTTCGACAAGGTTAAGCAGGAGCGCGACGAGGCCGTCAGAAAGCTGGAGGAATTCAGCAAAAGTGAGTGACAGTTCTTAAAGAGACTCTCGCTCCGGGGTTCGTGTTGTTATTATTGAAGATTTATATAGCACTGTTGTGTCCCGTGGTGCTGTACAAAGTGCGGCAAATAAAGCTGACGGGGAGAAAGCCTTTGAATTGCGGAGCAGATTGTATGCGGCGGAGGCAGCTGGAGCCGGTATGTCAGACCCAGACGGAGCGCCGATTCAGCAGGGGCTGCGTTACAGGACCGCATGTGACCGGCTGGAACAAATAATGCGCTACTATAGGGAGGAACGCTAATTGGAACATTTGGGATTTCGGTGTTAGTATGTAGCAGCTGTGTTGCTGAATGTTTCAGCGGTTTAACAAGAAGCCATCACAGCTCGGGAAATACAGAAATCCTGATGGCTATTCTAAATTATTATAATTGTGTCCGATTACTTCTAAAATGTTTGTTGTTGCCCCATGTTTTGATTCTTCAGCTTTGAATGCTACAGGGGAATCTGAGGTTGCAGCTTTAATCTGCTTCCCTGGTTCCTCCTTTCCCCACTCGCCAAGATGATGAAACTCTGGGAAATTTAAAAGTTATTCCTTGCAGTACTGCTGTGCCTTCTAGGGCAGTGGCCTCCAAACTGCGGCCCGCGGGCCAGATATAGCCCTTTATCTATTTTTATGTGGCCCTTGGGGCACTTTTACTCCCACCAACACCAATGATGGGGCACTTTTCCTCCCACTGACACCAATGGTGAGGCACTATTCCTTCCGCTGGCACCAACAATAGGTCACTATTCCTCCTACTGACACCAGTAATGGGGCAATATTCCTCCTACTGACCAGAATTGGGGAACTATTCCATCTTCTGACACCAGTGATGGGGCACAATGCTTCCCTCTGATACCAATGTAGCGCGCTACCCCAATGGTGGGGACGCTATTCTAACATTTAAGGGTGTCTGAGCCGATAGTTGGGCTCAGACTGCCGATTTGTACAAATTGCCTCTGTTCTGGTTGTGGTTTGCCTGATAGCAGTTTCCCTTATTGCCTGTAGGTGGCGTTACCACCTTAGGCACCTGCTGGAAAACAGGCAAACCATGGTGCATTGAGTGACCCTTCTCGGCAGCGGTTCAGTGGGAGTGGTCGACCCGCTGTGCCTGCTGGGAGGGGATACTTAAGGGGCAGACGCCATTGTTCAGGGTCTTTCGCCTTGTGGTCCTCCTGGCTTGAGGTATGTGTGTGTGATTCTGGTCTCGGGGCCACGTTGGCCAGAGGCTGCATCGCTATCGAGTAGGCCCGGCTATTCTGGCTGGGGCCTACATCCCGAGAGGGGATCCCAAGCTGTCCATCCAAAAAAGGGAGGAAGCTGCCTTGATGAAGGAAACCGGGGGAGGACCTGCCCTGGAGGAGACTGGCAAAGCGCTGATGTCTCGGGTGAGGCCTGGTGACCTTGTTGAGGAGGGATCCAATCTACTAAAAGCCCTGCAGTTAGCCGGATCGGCTTAAAGGCTCTCATACTGTACGGCTGGAAGTTTGGGACTTTAAAATCCTGTGGCAGAGGATTCCTGGACTATCCATTAAACTATCTCTAAAGGAAGGTCTGTGGCAGAGACCGACTCCATCTTAAGCAATCTGTGGCAGAGGCTGTCTTGTTGCTGGTTCATGCGTCATCCCTGCTGCTAAGCCATGTGAGAGGGGACTATCCGGGTGAGCAATACCCACTCTACTGAGAGAGTGGTGAATGATTGATAAAAACTTTGAACTGACTTGTGCATTCTGTACCGCGTGCCTGGACCTTCCCCTACTCTTCTCCTACCTTCTACTTTCTCTCAAGTTTTACTGTAGAAGAAAAGAATAAAGCCTGACTGTTGAAGGTTTTACTTTTGTGTGGACATTGCATTTAATATGGACTTTCCTACCCTGACAACTAAGCTAAAGAGGTAACGTGCAAACCCAAAAACAAACCAGCAGCTCCTACGGGGGTAGTGCTTGTAACGACACCCCAAATACGAAAGGGGGTAACGCCGTTTTAGATCTCTTCCCTCTCCTGGACACAAATTCACTGCCGATCCTCCACAGCCAGACGACCACTTCCCATAGGAATTAATCCTTCTGAAAGAACGAGACGCACTCTGTATCTTGCTAGGATAGACTGACTTTATTGAAAAACACATTGTAACTTTTATACACATCCAATACTGCATTAACCTAAAATGAACAATGGTCCAGCTCCACCCACAACATAACAAGACCCAATACACATTGGACAATAGGCTAGCTTTTGTCTCCCAATGCCCATCTCTTAGAAGGCAACAGCTAATCCCTTTATGTTTAAATAACTATGCATGACCTTTATATTCACCAGACTGTCTGTTACTTTACAATACACACAAGGACAGACTTAATTATCACAATCCACATCACCACAAACAATGAACAGGTCTTTTAGAAGCTGGGATTCATTAGCATTACACTAGGCAGAAAGGTGATTGAGGCTGAACACATCAGTATCTCTCAATTAACCTGTTGAGTTCAGAATCAGTAAATAGTCCTTTACAGATATCCTTGGGAATATGGTGGATAAATATTACAGACCCATTTTAGGTAGTCCAAGATATATTTCTTAATGTCCATTATTTCCTGGCTCACCCTGTGTCCAAAGTGACCCTCCTGTCACAGTGCTACACCAACAATTGGCAATATTTTCCTCACCAATACCAATGATGGGGCACTATTCTTCCTACTCAAATCAATGATGGGGCACTATTCCACCCACTGAAACCAATGATGGGGAATTATTCCTCCCACTGATACTAATTATGGGGCACAATGCCTCCCTCTGATACCAACAATTGGCAATATTCCCCCCCATCAGTACCAATGATGAGGCAGTATTCCTTCTCCTACGGACCACAGGTGCTATGTAATTTTCTTATTCCCACTGAAAACCAAGCCTGAGGCATTTTCTACTCCCACTGGCCTCCCTAAAGTCTGAAGGACAGTAATCTGGCCCTTAGTTTAGAAAGTTTGAAGACCCCTGTTCTAGGGAAAAAGAAAACTACCTGATCTTACCTGATCCTCCCCCGGCAGATGATGCTCCCCCATATCCAACAGTGGACCCTGCATTGGTCTTGATGATGTCAGGACCTTAGACTTCTGGAGTGCAGGGAGAAGACACTGTGGTAACTGGGCTAGCAGCATAAATCAGGTAAGTAAATATTTTTCATCAAGTCCCCTAGATCTTAAAGCGGAGTCGTCCCCCCCCCCCAAGTAAAAATTAAAAGTCAGCTGTTACAAATACTCACTTACCTGTCCAGAGATCCCACAATGTCGGCACCCCAGCCGATTTTCGGATCGGGTCTCGGGTGCTGCTGTCGCCATTTGTGGTAAGAGAAACCAGCAGTGAAGCCTTTCGGCTTCATAGCTGGTTCTTTACTGCGCTTTCTAACTGGCCCGGTGGCGGAGGAGAGAGGCCAAACTTCCGAGGGACGTCGCAGTGACGCAGTCTTCTGGAAGTGGGAACGGGTACCTGTCAAAAAACAGGTACTCGTTCCCCCCCAAAAGGTGCCAAATGTGACACCGGAGGGGGGAGGAAGCAGATAAGCAGAGCTTCCACTTTTGGGTGGAACTCCGCTTTAAGTCCTGTGCACTTCTCACATAGCGGGAACGAGCTTTTCCGCCCGCAATTTTGTGTGCGCAATTTTTGTGCTATTCCTTGTCCTGTGTAGGGCATCCTATCCATTTGTACGGACTGCCCCATTCGCACTTGTCGTGCAAAAGGAGCTCTTTGGGAGATGAGCTTCATGCGAATTTTAAATGTACGTTTTGCTGTGCCATTCTGTTTCACAAACAATTGTGGCAAAAACGCACCTCATTTTGGGTACCATTAAGAATAATAACACCCAATCGCTCGCCACACATTTTACCATGATTTGGAATAGTGGGCTGAATCGCAGCAATTCTGCCCATGATTCCAAATTGCCTAATGTGAACAGGGACTAAATGAGCAATTAACCCTTGCAGGGGGCAGGTGCAGCCTAGAATTTTTTTTTTTTTTTAAGTTTCCCAGATTTGGACTTTAAATAACACCTTTTCATTTTATTATATACCCTTTTTGAGATCCAGTGATGACATAAATGAATCGCTTTGCTTCTCTATACAATGCTGACAGATCATGGCTGGTGGAAAGGAACTGCACAAAGCTTGCTGAAAACAGCAGTTTGCCTTCGGTAATTACCACATGTGATGCTGAGCCTCCATGATTGAAAGAACTTAAATCCAGTGAATGACTGCAATTCCCAGCATCCCTTGCAGCTTCTTCCTCCATAGCAGCATCTTTGCCCCTCTGGGGGAAGAGGTTGCATCACCATTTGAATTCTTAAATTCTGCCTGTTCATACATTTTTAAGGCTGACTCTCCACCTTTATGGGGGATGGTTGTCTCCTTTGGTTGGGGGTCTCTATTTTTTGGGGTTAAAAATTGTAAAAACATTTTTTAGAGGGTGGGGCAAGGTCTCCTTTTAGAGGGGTGTCGAGGTCTGTGCTTTAGGTGGGGTGAGGTCTATTTTCTTTTCTGGGTGGGGGGGGGGGCTGCTCTTTGAGGGCTGGCAAGATCTGCTCTTTTGTCTGGTGAAGATTCCTCCTTAGAGGGTTGGTCTCCTCTTCAGGGGAGTGGGGTCTTGCTTCAAGAGATGTCCCCTTTTTTGGGAGGTGGGTCCAATTTGTAGGACGATGGGGTCTTCTCGTTGGAGGGTGGTGGTGTGGTGTCCTCTTTTGTGTGGCAGCGTCTCCTCTTTAGGGACATGGGGACATCTCTTGGGGAGAGCTTGTTTTAGGGTTGGGGGTCTGAATAAGGCCCCTTTCACACTAGCGGGCCGCATGTCCGCTTTTTCATCCATCCGTCTACGGATGAAAAAGGGACATACATTGGTCCCTATGAGATTGCGGGTGTCAGCGGACACGGATCCGTCCCATGTGAAAGGGGCCTAAGGTGGTGGGGTCTTTCATTTAGGGGTATAGGTTAATTTATACTCATCCTGATCCAACCGTAACGCCAATTTATTTGAGGTCTGCATTGACTTATTACTGACTTTATAGAGGAGGGAGCTGAACTAGACACTGAATAAAATCATATAATGAAGGCCAGTGTTCACAAACAATAGAACAAATAGGCAGGCCTATAGATTATACACTCTTTGTTTTTCCTTCAACCAGCAGGTTAAAGGAAAAAAAAAATGTGCTGATTACCCCATCCACACATTTGAGGATGGTATTGTGTTCTCACAGTGGGGAGCCCTCCCGCTATGGTATTGTGTTCTCACGGTGTGGAGCCCTCCCCGCCATTAGAACTTAATGATCAGTGTTGCCTGCTATAGCCACCGCCACTGATCATTTGGGAAAAACCTGACAAGGTTGCTGTACAGAAGTCGATTGATAGATGGACTTCTGTACAACCAGGGTGCGCATGCATTGGCTGAAATTTAGGGTTGAAAATATAAGTTACAATCTGTGTGTGTGTGATGAGTCAGCCCAATGGCTATCTCCCACAGCTTAACTCTTATCGTCATACAGTATAGTATTAACATCGACCACTGTCACTTGAAGGAAAGAGTAATTCCGGCTAGGAGAGCCCCGCTGTTCATAATAAAATTGTATACAAAAAATTTGAGAAATTTAAAAATAAAAAGGACAAGAAAAAGGGGGAGCGACCCAAAGATGGGCGTTAATTGAAAAAGAAAGGGAAAGAGGAAGGAAGAAACAGGAGAGGAATAGAAGAAAGATAGTCGAAGAAGAGCGTATAGGCTGCTGTAGAGATATACGTAGAAAGAAGTTACCAAAGGACAGCGAGGGGGGGGACCCTAGGTATATGCCCCGCCCATCCCACTGTCAGGTTGTATGTTAGGGCTATCGTATCGGGGTCGACAGAATGTTAACGAGAGTATCAGAAGCGGAGAAGCGGAGCCAGATGGACCACAGTACCTTGTATTTATCAAAGGTGTCGTCAAGGAGCATGGGCCGAAATTTAGCTGGTCCCTGCTGAACCGGCCGAATTACAATCCATGTATGTCGTATGGCCGGCATTAGTCCTCCTTCAATCAACATTCCTAAACTGGCTATGAGCAGCAAGTCTGCGTACTAATCCCACTCCAAAACTCCACCAAGTGGAGATGGAGAAAGTAGATTGGGACAATAAATGTCTTAATTAAATGTTAGAGGGAACACATATTGACCATTGTAAACATAAACATAATTTTATTACATCAATAAAAGCCTGTAAGACTTCATTCACACAGGGGCAACACGACTTCCAGCGCGACTTTGGGAGGCAACTTGGACACGACTTGAGTATGAATCACAGCGCGACTTCAGCACGACTTGGGGAGACTTCAAGTCGCCTCCAGGACAGGCGATTTTGCAAGTGGCCAATCAAACACTAATTAGCTCTTTGGGAGGGAGGGAGGGAGGGAGGGAGGGGTTTGCCTGAGAAAACTAGTTTCTCTTCCTGTAAAGTTGCTTCAGTTAAGACAGGGGATCCGACTTGGAGGCGACTTCCATTGAAATCAATGGGTACAAGTCGCCTTGAAGTTGGATTGAAGTTGTACAGGAACCTTTTCTGAAGTCGGAGCGACTGCAGTAGTGTGCATTAAGACGGATCCATTCACTTACATTGATTTTTTCATGTAGCGTGACTTGGGGCGACTTGAAGTCGGATCCAAAGTTGCCCCTGTGTGAATGGGCTCTTAAAATGCACATTACACGCACAAATTATTTCTCGATTGCCATTACAATGTGGTAGAGTAGACTGAAAAAAGGTGTAAAAGGCATAGTGAATAGTCGCGTTTCGCGATATTGTCGCTTCCTCAGGATCCAGGCCTTCAATCAAACATAATATGGCTGTGCAGAATAACAGTAGAACATATAATACTACCATGTTTTAATACATCAATCCAAACATACAAAAAAATAAATATATTAAACAACTTAAAGAGGAACTGCAGTCTGCTCACATTATTTGTAATAAAAACATCTTTGCCATTCTGAAGCTTCCCTCCAGCCGTTTTGCATATTATTTTATATATACTGTGATTCTGTACTTGCCAAATATGCTGCAGACATCTCCCTCCACTAAGTCTGGTTGCAGCCATTTTAACTGTGGGCAGCTGAAGCTGCTGCCTGTTCACTTCCTGGATTTACACAGAGGCACACCTCCAGCTCTGCAGCTCTTATTGGCCCTCTTCTGACTCACACACCCTCCCTGCCTGGCAAATGCTCACAAGAGTGAGAGAGCTGTGCATGATGTCATAAGCCTAGGCTTTTTACCAGACAAGAAACAGGAAGTGGGCTACATAAGGTATTTACTGGCAGAAAAAAAACTATCCAAAGTTAAAACAACAAGGGCGGAATATTTAATAGATTTGCCCTGGTTCACACTGAGCTGCGGGAATGAAGCCGTGCGAGTTCAGTTGAACTCTCACGATTTCACTCCCGCATGTCAGTCCTGATTTCAGACGCGATTTCACAGACATCACATCTGTTCGCAGGTTTCTGCACAGATGTCAATGGAAATCGCACCCCGAAATCGCAAAAAGTAGTACAGTTGCCACCGATTTTGACATGTCAAATCACACCAATGTGAACCAGGGCGGAAAGATAAAAAAATGACTGAAGGTCCGCTTTAAGAACACCTGGTGGCTTTCGGTGTCGGGCGAAGAAGAGAAATCCGAGAGAAGAAAAAAAAGGAGTAGTAGAATAATGCTTGATATTCCTCTTCCACTGATCCCTTTTCCCAATTCTGAAATATTCTGAAAATCGTTCACAAAACACATTACAGAACGAAGTGCATTATAACCAGCGCCTGCCATTCCCTGTCCGTCCACCAGGAAGGAGACAACAGCAATGCCAGCTCTGTGTTTGGGATAGATTTGCAGTCCTGTGTTTGCCAAGAACAAACATGAAGATTAAATACACAGAAAACTTTGTTCCTTTTTAGTGGCTAACCAAATGCTATTAACATGGCGAGTTTGGGGCGGTCTTGGATGAGCTGTGAAATGGCCTTTTAGTGTAAATGATTCTGACTTTCTAATTGTTTTTTGCTGTGTCCCATACTGCTCCTTCTTCTCCATTCTCTCAACTTCTATTTGATTCTATTTTTTTAGGTTTTTTAACCTTTCATTTAGGACGTTGGAATGTGTTCTATTATTTCCTTCTGAATTGTGGTGCCACAAGTGATAGAACACCATTATTGGCTTTCTATGCTGGCCGTCTGCAGATCTTTTTGTATTCTGTCCATTTCCCCCAAAACAAAAAGTGCTTTACAGTTTGTTGTCTTTAGAAAGCAGCCACAGCCTGAGTAGAAAAGCCTGTCTTCTGCTAGCTTGCTGCAGAGACGGACCCCTGTGCTCCATGTGAAAGTAGCCGTCTCTCCAATACCCCTGATGAATAGAGATTTGTAAACTCTGACTCAGCCAGAGGGGCATGCTGAATCTCTGCAGAGAGACCACTGTATCCACACACAGAGCAAGGGTCCTTCTCTGCAGCATGCCAGTAGGGGGGACAAGCTTATCTTCTTAGGTTGTGGCTGCTTTGTAAAGCAATCAAATATAAGACTTTGTACACAAAGATGTACCGCTCCAGGTGGCAATCCTACTGCTACACCTCCCCTGCACATGGAAAGGGTGCTGGCTCAGCGTGCAATGGACATGCGAAAGGAGAAATCTGGACAGCCACACCCAAATGCAATCACCTTTATTAATGTAAAAAACAGTCCACGCAGCAAACAGAGGTTGTGTCTATGGGAATGTTTGACCATTCTTCCAGAAGCACATTTGTGAGGTCAGACACTGATGTGGATGAGAAGGCCTGGCTCGTAGTCTCTGTTCTAATTCATCCCAAAGGTGGTCTATGGGGTTGAAGTCAGGACTCTGTGCAGGCCTGTCAAGTTCCTCCACCCCAAACTCGCTCATCCATGTCTTTATGGACCTTGCTTTGTGCAATGGTCCAAATCTTTTGGTGGAGGGGAGATTATGGTGTGGGGTTGTTTTTCAGGGGTTGGGCTTGGCCCCTTAGTTCCAGTGAAGGAAACTCCTAAGACATCAGCATACCAAGACATTTCGGACAATTTCATGCTCCCAACTTCCTGTTCCAACGTGACTGTGCACCAGTGCACAACGCAAGGTCCAAAAAGACATGGATGAGCGAGTTTGGCGTGGAGGAACTTGACTGGCCTGCACAGAGTCCTGACTTCAACCCCATAGAACACCTTTGGGATGAATTAGAATAGAGACTACGAGCCAGGCCTTCTCGTTCACATCAGTGCCCAACCTCACAAATGCACTTTTGGAAGAATGGTCAAACATTCCCATAGACACACTCCTAAACCTTATGGACAGCCTTCCCAGAAGAGTTGAAGCTGGTATAGCTGCAAAGGGTGGGACAACTCAATATTTAACCCTACAGACTAAGACTGGGATGCGGTTTAAAGTTAATGTGCGTGTAAAGACAGGCGTCCCAATATTTTTGACAAGATATCGTATATATACGTTGTGGTTTACTGGGATTATGGCTGATTGCCGATGTCTTCTGGGCTTACCGTTCCCTTCGGCTCGCCCGAGAAACAATCCAACAAATGGCTGGGTCACAGAGGCTATAAAAGACTAGATCGTCTTTGATCACTTCTTTGGAGGACCGGAGCGATGTCATGACGTCACTTCTGGTCCAGGGTGTAAGTAAACCATTTATTTTTTATTTTTTTGGATCTTTTGCTTTTAAAAATAAAGATATTTAGGGTCTTTTTGACCCCAGATCTCTCCGTAAAGAGGACCTGTCATGCCCTATTCCTATTACATACATGCAAAGGACAGTGTAAAAATAAAATAAATAAGAAAACATTTTTTAAATCGCCCCCATCCCTCCATGCTTACGCGCAGAAGTGAAAGCATACATAAGTCACCCACCTATATGTAAACAGTGTTCGCACCATACATGGGAGGTATCGCCACAAAAGTTAGAGCGAGAGCAATAATTCTAGCACTAGATCTCTTCTGTAAGTCCAAACAGGTAACCTGTAAAGGCGTATAAAGCATTGGAGAGATTTAAGTATCGTAGTTTGTTGTCATTCCACATGTTGGGTATGTATTTACTCGGCTTAACATAAAATTTGTGGTATATATTGTGTTGTTTTTTTTTTTTTTCATTTATTAAAATGTATTTTTTCCAAAAAAATACAGCTGTGCAAATACCGTGTGACATAAAAAAATTGCAACGGTCATTATTTTATTCCCTAAGGTCTCTAGGTGTAATGTTTGGGGGTTATAAGTAATTTTCAAGCAAAAAATACTGAATTAAACTTGTAAACAAAAGGTGCCAGAAAAGGCCTGGCCTTCAAGTGGTTAAAAGCACCAAAATGCAAACTGACATTTTTGTTAAAAGTGATTGTAAAGTCAGAAGGTTTTTTATCTTAATGCATTTAGATATAAAACCTTCTGTGTGCAGCAGTCCCCCTAATACTTACCTGAGCCCCATCTAGATCCAGGTAACTCGGCTGTCTGGGACCCCCCCTCATTGGCTGAGACAGCAGCGCAGCACCATTGGTTCCCGCTGCTGTCAATCAAAGTCAGAGAGCCAATGAGGAGAGAAAGGGGAGGGGCTGGGCTGCGGCTCAGAGTCTGAATGGACACACAGAGCAGTGGCTCGGCTCGGGAGCCCCCATAGCAAGCTGCTTGCTGTGGGGGCACTCGGCAGGAGGTAGGGGCCCAGAGTACTGAAAAGGTATCCGAGAAGAGGAGGATCTGGACTGCTCTGTGCAAAACCACTTCACGGTGCAGGTAAGTATAACATGTCTGTTATTTTTAACAAAAAAAAAAACAGACTTTAGTATCACTTTTTAAGTGAAATATTTTTGGTTTCAACTTTTTCTAAGGCACTTAAAGTGGTTTTAAACCCTCCCTCCTTACTTTTACCTATAGGTAAGCCTAGAATAAAGCTTACCTATAGGTAGTGGAAATATCTCCTAAACGTGCTACGTTTAGGATATATTTCACTTGTAGTGGGCCGATGATCGGCGCATGCGCTGGGAAGAAACGGACCTCTGTGCCGTTTCTTCCCTAGCGTGTGCCGTTACTGACGGCTCTCACACGCATGCGCAGGAGTGACGTCACGCGGCTCTGGCCAATCACAGAGCCGGAGTCCGTGGCCCCGGAAGGAAGAGGGGTGAAAAGATGGACGCACCCAGCACAGGGGACAGCGCTGGATTTGTTTGTAGGTAGGTGTCACATAATGGGCTAGAATGCGATGCATACTAGCCCATTATGCTTTTAATTTGCAGGGTTTGCAGGGAGCAAAAGAGGAAGTAAAACCCATCAGGGTACTTTGCCTCTTTAATAAAGGCGAAGTACCAATTTTATCCTATTAGACCTACTATTAAGCTCGGTTCACACTGGGGTGACTTGTCAGGTCGACTTAGTCGCCTGACAAGTCACGCTCCATTCAGTGCAATGGAACCGTTCTAATCAAGGCGACTCAAGTCGCTCCGAATTAGAAAAAGGTTCCTGCACTACGTGGGGGCGACTTCGGAGCGGCTTGCATTGACTTTTATTAAAGAAGTCGTTTGCAAGCTGCGCTGAAGTGCTGTGTGGGGCGGCTTCAAAGTTGGCGTCTTTAAAGCCGCCTCTGTGTGATCCGAGCATTCGGGTCTAATCATTTCATCAAACAAAATACCGTATATACTCGAGTATAAGCCGACCCGAATATAAGCCGAGGCACCTAATTTTACCACAAAAAACTGGGAAAATGTATTGACTCGAGTATAAGCCTAGGGTGTCCATCTGCATGCCTCACTGTGCCCGTGCCTCACTGTGCCTATGCCTCACTGTGTCCATGACTAGACTGACGTTTAACATAGGAGTCTATGGAAGGAGGGCCCGGTTTTGAAAAATCAGTGCTCCCCGGCTGTAGGTCTCCCAGACAACAAACTGTGCACACTTGTAGAGGAGAAATTGGGCTACATGTGTGCCAAGTTCCGGGTCCAGGGAACCTACGACTGGCCGGTACTGGGTCCCCAAAAATCACTTGAGAAATGACCGTTTAACATTGGAGTCTATGGAAGGGGTGCCCGAATTTGAAAAATCGGTGCTCCCCGGCCAAAGATTTAACAGACAACAAACTTTGCACACTTGTAGAGGAAGAATGGGGCTACATGTATGCCAAGTTTGGAGTCCAGGGGGCCTACGGCCGGCCATTACCGGGTCTCCAAAGTCCGGGAGATCAGGCACAAAAAGGTGACTCGAGTATAAGCCGAGGGGGGCATTTTCAGCACAAAAAAAGTGCTGAAAAACTCGGCTTATACTCGAGTATATACGGTAATCATTTATTAGCGCAACAACTTCTGCCTCTACTAGACTTTGCTTAGGAGCTGCCGGGTAAAGTGTTGACTTTGTGACATTGTTAGGGTTTTGAAATTCCAGCCAGTAAATTCTTGTGTAATTGTAGTTTGGAACATCCAGAAGTGGATTCATAAACTCTTCTATATGGTAACCAGTTTAACCACTTTTTCCACATAGTTTACCAGGCAAACACTAGATCTTCATTCAAACATTGCCTATACACTTGAAGAAGTAACGCATGGGATTGATGAGGTGTATTTATTCTCATAACATAAAATAACAAAATGCAGATTTGTCACATAGAACAGGTAGGTATTTTCACCACCACTTCAAATCCATGAAATTAAAATCTGATGATTCAGATTAGGTACCAATGATCAGAACCTCCTTAGGGAGTAGTCTCTTAGCCCACGTTCACATTGGGCCAATTTCGCATGCAATTTGTCATGTCAAATCGGCGGATATTGCCAGCAATGGAACGTCTGAATCGGTGCGGCGTCGACTTTGCGGTGCCACACCGATTCCCAAAAGTAGTTCCTGTACTACTTTTGGCGACTTCGGGGGCGATTTGAATAGACATCTGTGCATGAACCCGCACAGATGTCTGTCAAATTGCCCCCGAAGTCAGACTGCATTGCCGGTTTGAAATAGTGTGAGTTCAGCAATTTCTAACCCGCATTCTGTGTGAACCTAGGCTTATGCTGCGTACACACGATCGGAATTTCCGAAACAGATGTTCGATGTGAGCTTTTGATCGGATATTCCGACCGTGTGTAGGCTCCATCGGACATTTGCTGTCGGAATTTCAGACAACAAATGTTTGAGAGCAGGTTTTCATTTTTTCCGACAACAAAAGTTCTTGACGGAAATTCCGATCGTGTGTAGCCATTTCCGACGCACAAAACTGGTACGCATGCTTGGAACCAATTTGACGCATGCTCGGAATCATTGTACTTCATTTTTCTTGGCTCATCGTAGTGTTGTACTTCTCCGTGTTCTTGACCATCGGAATTTCCTAGCAACATTTGTGCGACCGTGTGTATCCAAGACAAGTTTGAGCCAACATCCGTTGGAAAAAAAAACATGGTTTTGTTGTTGGAAATTCCGATCGTGTGTACGTGGCATTAGAGAGGGTTCACACCGGTGCACTGTGGTGTAATTTTTATCTGCGTTTTACACACAGTTTTTATTGGCTTCTATTAGACTTGCGTTTGTGTTCAAAGATACAGCATGCAGGACTTTAATGCACTTTCATGAAAACGCACAGTCTAAAAGAAGTGAATGGGAGAACGCCTAAAGCCACGTGTAAAGCGCAGATATATTAGACTGCACCTAATCCGTGGCGTGCTGGGGTGAACCCTCATGTATTTAGGCCAAGTTTTTTATATGTGCAGGTAAAGTTCAGATTTCTTTTCAGAGGCATTTGACAGGCAGCGGGGAAGCGATATGACTTCTTGCTGATTGTTTTAACCCTGTAAATGTTGCACTACATGCGCTGCAACTACATGCATCGCACGTGGCTGTGGGGAAGTTGCTGCACGTCCCCATTCGCTTGAATAGGTGGGTGAAAGTACTGCCTGCAGAATGAAACCGTGGACATTTTGCTGCGGGCACAAGCAAAGTATCACAACAAGGGCATGTGAATAACCCCATCAACTTCCTTTGCAACATAACCACTTGACCCCCAGACCAATTCTGACATTTCTCTCATACATAAAAATCTGCATTTTTTTTTGCTAGAAAGTCACTTAGAACCCCCAATTATTATATTTTGTTTTACAAAGAGTTTTATTAAATTTTACAAAGTGAGTGGATTACAGAGAGCAAGACACAATGAAAAAAGTGCAAATAGTACTTCAAAATGAAGCATACAGCATAAGACGTTAGAATACACGCCAATGTGAATAGTAACCAATCAATTTGTGACCTGAAACCCAAACGGTGCACCGGCCGATAAGGATTGCACGTTGCTGTAGGTAACAGGCACCCCGTTTGTAAAAAGAAGGTAAAAAAAGAGGCGAGATATCCAATTACCTCTTTACCCCTAAGTAGGAAGAAAGAAGAGAAAAAGGTAAGTATGAGGAGAGCAGAATGGGAAGAGAATTAAAAGGAGCTTGCCTGGGAGTAAAAGGAAAGAAGGGGGGGGATCCCTAGTGGTCCAATCCAGCTGCAGCATTCAAAGGCTATGGCGTACTGTCACGCGGAGAGTAGGGTTCTGTTAATGTTCTCCTGGGCATTATATGTGATCCAGGAGCCCCAAACTCTTAGGAACTTAGCATGGGTATCAGAATGGAGGTAATATTCTCATGCACAATAGTGCCCATTAGCCCATGTTTAACAGTGAACTTAATGAATGGTTGCCTCTATGCTCTGGCCAAGGTCTGCAGTGCTGCCAGAAAGACAAACTCGCCAGCTTCCTCTGAGGGATAAAATTGGTTTGTATAGCAGGGCTTCCCAAGGCTTAGGAGGTTAACCACTTCAGCGCCGGACCATTTGGCTGCCAAATGACCAGGCCACTTTTTGCGATTCGGCACTGCGTCGCTTTAACTGACAATTGCACGGTCATGCGTCATGGCTCCCAAACAAAATTGACGTCCTTTTTTTTCCCCACAAATAGAGCTTTCTTTTGGTGGTATTTGATCACCTCTGCGGTTTTTATCTTTTTCGCTATAAACAAAAATAGAGCGACAATTTTGTAAAAAAAAAAAAAGCAATATTTTTAACTTTTAACTACCAAAAAATATCTAAAAAAAAAAAAAATATATTACTCTTTCGTCCATGGACCGACACAGCTTCTCTATTGACAAAGTGGGTATTATCCGTTAATTAGGAGTGACTAGGCAGAAAAACTTGTAAAAAGTGTTGCATCACACCTTCTACAGTACCGCCCAGGGGGCGGACCCTCTGGGTATACCCTCTCAGTCTGCACATCGCAGATCAGTTTTTTTCTGTCTAGCAAGGAGTAGGACATGGCTCCCTTCGGGCCCATTGGTCCGGGGAAAAAAGATATATATATATATTTTTTATTTTTATTTTTTTTGCTACATTTGTTGTTTCCTGCGATCTTCGATCAACTGCCGACTGGGTGACAGGCTGGATCCTCGATCCTTGTAGTCTCCCCAGTTTCGGCCATCGAGCGTGTGCCGACCCTAGCTACGCGCTGGGTTTTCCACGACATGCCCGTCGCTCCACGGGTGGCCGGTGAGCCTACGCTCCGGGGCCTGCATCGGACTGCTCAGCTTCGGCTGACCTTACGGCCGAGTCGCAGCAGCCTGGCCGGTGAGCTTACGCTCCAAGGCTTGCATCGGACCGCTCAGCTTCGGCTGACCTTACGGCCGAGTCGCAGCAGCCTGTCCGGTGAGCGTCATGCTCCAGGGCATACATATGATCGTCCCTTCTGGGTCCAATCACAGCATGCCTGGCCAACAGTCACCTTCCGTGCGCGGACGATGATCTGTTTGGAATGTCTTCCAGCAGAATACATGCAGGATAGGTAAGTAAAACTCCCCTGCCTCGGCTGGGTGATTTAGCTGGACATTCCTGGAGAGATCAAGTAAGTGGTTGTGGCCCCTTTCTTCCCTCTCTCCCTGCCTTTCCCTCCTCCCTGGGCTTCTAGCTAAAGGTTGCTGGGTGCTGGGGGTCACCTAGGGGGTCCCACTGGAGCGGGGCTGGCTGTAACTAACATTTAAAAGAAATGTCATTTTTTGCTTACCTGTGTTTCTGTGTCTCCATGCTGTCGGCGGCCATTTTGAGGTGGTCCATGCCAAGTTTGGCCTCTTGTAACTGCCTGGCGGCCATCTTCCTGTGGTTCGGCCACACCCACTGGCCCCTATCAGGTGATCGGCGGCCATGTTTGTCCACCCTGTATGCAGATATTGCCGTTCGGTGGCCATCTTTTTGTGGGCTATGGCTGCCTGACCTATATCTTCTGTCGGCGGCCATTTTCTTAGAGCCCACATTATCTTCCATACAGACGTTTTTGGCAACCATTTTGCGAGAGCCTCCGGCCTCTAGGGTGCATTACACTGGCGCGAAAATTCACACAGGAAGTGCTGATAAAAGAAGCAGACTGACACAGCAGCAAGGGGACAGCATCACAGGCGCAGCATAGCAGTACCTATCCAGGGTGGTGAGTCCTCTGGGTAACCCAGCATCTCTGCAGCACAGGAGGGTGGCCTATTGATATCTTGCCTGGAGCCCTGTGAGTGTCAGCGTGTGGTCAGCATGGCATCTGAGCCAGAGGTCTTCTCCCCTGAAACACCAGATTTAGCAGCTGGTGTCCCTGAGGTGTCTATGGACGCTATGTCGGCAATCCTAGAGGCGTTTGCTGCCAGGGTGGAAGCAGCACACGGGAATACAGGGGGTAATAAACGCCCCCGTCCCCTGCAATCTTCTGGGGATATTTCTGATGCAGAACCAGGTCCAGCTACGGCTCATGGCCCAGATTCTGATGCATCAGAGACTGCAGACCGTGACCGATCGGACAGTGAGGAGGACTCCAAGTCCAGGTCAGTACGCGAGACGGCTTTGGTATCTGACCTTATTACTGCAGTGCGGGATACACTAAAGTTGGAAAGGACTGAAGAAGTAGCAGATACTCCAGTCCCCTTTGGGTTTCGTAAACCTGCCCGCACTGCTAAGGTGTTCCCTTGTGTGTCTTATTTTGACAAACTCTTATACAAGGAATGGGAGAATCCACTGAGGGTCTTTACAGCCCCAAAGAGGTTTGCAGTACGGTACCCCTTTGAGGAGAGTTTTCTGAAGATATGGACCTCTCCCCCTATAGTGGACCCTTCGGTGTCCAGACTTAATAGAGCCACCACTATTCCAGTAGAAGGGGCTCCTGTTTTCAAGGACCCTGTGGATAAGAAGGCTGAAGCACTCGCTCGCTACCTATACTCAGTGGTAGGCTCGGCAGTACGCCCGGCATTGGCGGGGGCCCTAGTGTCTCAGACACTTACTGAATGGGCAAAATTGCTACTCCAGGGGTTAAAGGAGCGAGATGCTCCTCCTAATGAGATAACTTTGGCCGACCAGTTGGTCCAGGGCCTTAAGTTTGTCTGCGAGTCAGACATGGATACTATTCCCCTGCTGTCAAGAGCTTCGGTTTATGCAGTAGCAATACGCCGCCTGATCTCGCTAAAGGGCTGGTCTGCGGACCAGACTTCCAAGAAAGCCCTATTGGATCTGCCTTTCAAGGGCGACAGACTTTTTGGGGCTTCTCTGGATGACATCATCAAGGATGCCACAGGAGGTAAAAGCACTTTGCTTGCCCAAACTAGCAAGGGTAAGGGACCACGCCAAGGGCAAGGGCCCTCCTTTACTGCACGTAAGCGTTTTTTTCGCCCCCTTAAGGCGACAGGGAAAAGACCCCAGGCCGATAAAGCGCCTGCCCAAGGACAAAAGCGTCCTTGGTCCCGCAGACCCAACAAGCCTGCGGACAAATCTGCGTCCACATGAAGGTCCGCCCCCACCCCGACGTCTTCGCAAATTCGCGACTCAGTGGACTGCTCTAGTCTCCGACAGGTGGGTTTGCAAAGTAATCTCCTCAGGCTACAAGATAGAATTTCTCTCTTGTCCACCAGACAGATTCATCACCTCCAATCTCCAGCTACTACCGACCCGTCGGGAGGCCCTGTATGGGGCGGTCCAGGGTCTACTGGAACGCGGGGTAGTTGTTCCAGAACAGGAACGGGGTCAGGGTTTTTACTCAAATCTGTTCATTGTGCCAAAGAAGGAGGGGGTTCGTCCAATCTTGGATCTCAGAGCCCTCAATTGCTTTGTGAAGGTACAAAGATTTCGGATGGAGTCGGTTCGATCCGTAGTCACGGCTCTCCATCCGGGGGACTTTCTGGCCTCCTTGGACATCAAGGACGCATACCTGCATGTCCCCATATACTCCAGACACCAGAGGTTTCTGCGATTTGCTATCGGGAAGAACCACTACCAGTTTGTGGCCCTCCCGTTTGGCCTTGCCTCAGCACCCAGGACGTTCACCAAGGTGCTCGCTCCGATTCTGGCACTTCTAAGACAGCGGGGTATCGCTATCACAGGTTACTTGGACGACCTTCTGCTGAAGGCCCCTTCAAGCTCAGAATTAGAGGTAAGCGTGTCCATTACCTGTCAGACTCTTCGAGACTGTGGTTGGATACTAAACACGCAAAAGTCAGTATTGGTGCCCACTCAACGCCTAGTGTACCTGGGGTTGATTCTGGATTCCTCAGAGGCAAAGGTATTCCTCCCGGTGGAGAAGTTGCAGACCCTCCGGGCTGCAGTACGGCAGCTGACTTCCAGGAATTGGTCGTCACTCCGTTTTTGCATGCGAGTGTTGGGCCTCATGGTAGCCTCCTTCGAGGCGGTCCCATATGCTCAATACCACACTCGAGTGTTACAGAAGGAAGTTCTGTCCAGATGGAACAGATGCCCTTCATCTCTGGATTATCAAATCCGAGTGAGCCACCTAGTCAGGAGATCCCTGGTATGGTGGCTGACAGCACCGGCTCTAATGGCCGGGAAGTCATTTCTTCCGGTTTACTGGATAGTGATCACGACGGACGCCAGCCTTACAGGTTGGGGGGGTAGTCTGGGGTGTCCAGTCGGCGCAAGGTCGCTGGACCCCAGAGGAAGCCCTCCTGCCGATCAATGTCCTGGAGATCCGGGCGATCAAGCTGTGCCTCTTCAAATGGTCTCAGATACTGCAAGGGCGTCCAGTCAGGATCCAGTCAGACAACGCCACAGCAGTGGCATATGTCAATCATCAAGGAGGAACAAGAAGCTCAGCTGCAGCATCGGAGATCGCTCACATCCTGAAGTGGGCAGAGAGGAGCGTACCGGCACTGTCGGCCGTGTACATTCCGGGTGTGGAAAACTGGCAGGCGGACTACCTGAGCCGCCAGATGCTGGACCAGGGAGAATGGTCCTTACACCCGGAGGTGTTCCAACTCCTCTGCCAAAGATGGGGCACACCAGACGTAGATCTTCTGGCTTCCCGACTCAATCGGAAGGTATTGAGGTTTGTGGCCCGGTCAAGAGACCCATGGGCAGACGCAACGGACGCGTTGGTAGCATCGTGGGGTCAGTATCGGCTAATCTATGCCTTCCCTCCCTTAAGGCTTCTTCCTCTTCTGCTCCGCAGAGGGAATTCCAATGATCCTAATCGCTCCAGATTGGCCTCAGCGTCCTTGGTACACCGATCTAGTACGTCTGGTAGCAGACGTCCCCTGGCGCCTACCACTACGGAAGGACCTGCTATCGCAAGGTCCCATATTCCATCCTGCTTTACAGTCATTGGCTTTAACGGCATGGCTGTTCAGAACCAGGTACTGAGAGATCAGGGCCTGTCAGACTCAGTAATCTCTACTATGAGAAGTGCTCGGAAACCGTCCTCTAGGAAGGTCTATCACCGCACTTGGAGGGCCTACATCTCCATGTGTGAGGAAATGAAATGGCATCCACGTACCTATTTGGTTTCCAGAATCCTGCTGTTTTTACAGCATGGGGTAGACCAAAGGCTTGCCCTAAGTACGATTAAGGGACAGATATCTGCCCTGGCTGTCTTTTTTCAGCGACCCCTGGCGACTCACTCTCTCGTGAATACATTTGTGCAGGGGGTTCGACATGTGGCCCCTCCGGTCCGGCCCCCGTTACCTCCGTGGGACTTGAACCTGGTCCTCTCGGTGCTTCAGAAGGCACCGTTTGAGAATATTAGAGATATTCCCCTGTTGACACTTTCTCAGAAGGTGGTCTTTTTGGTGGCTGTTACGTCAGTTAGACGAGTCTCTGAGCTGGCAGCCTTGTCCTGCAAGGCTCCCTATTTGATTTTCCACAAGGATAAGGTGGTGCTGCGGCCGCAGCCTTCCTTTCTTCCGAAGGTCGTTTCGGCTTTTCATCTCAACGAAGACATTGTACTTCCATCCTTGTGTCCTCAGCCGTCGAATCCTAAGGAGTCGGCGTTGCATTCCTTGGACGTTGTCCGAGCTTTGAGAGTATACATATCTGCTACTTCCCTGTTCCGGAAGTCAGACTCACTGTTTGTTTCGGTGGCTGGTCCCAAGAAGGGCCAAGCAGTCTCATCGGCCACCATCTCTAGGTGGATCCGACAGATAGTAATCCAGGCTTACGCCTTAAAGGGTCAGGCGCCCCCCTTTCCTGTCACGGCGCATTCGACCAGGGCAATAGGTGCCTCTTGGGCTTTCCGACATCAAGCGTCTGTTTCCCAACTATGTAAAGCGGCGACTTGGTCGTCCGCTCACACTTTCACAAAATTCTACAAAGTTGATGTAGGTGCATCTTCGGATGCCTCTTTCGGCCGCAAGGTTTTGCAGGCGGCTGTTTAGAGTTGCAACTCCTCCGTTGGAGGAGTGCTGTTTTGTGTTTTGGGGTGAAGTTTGTTTTTATGCTGTTACCACCCCTCGTTTTTTCTCTGACACTGCTTTGGGACGTCCCACTTTGTCAATAGAGAAGCTGTGTCGGTCCATGGACGAAAGAGTAAATAGGATTTTTTACTCACCGTAAAATCCTTTTCTCTGAGTCCATGGACCGACACAGCACCCACCCCTCCTTTTAAGTTTGTACTGCTTTTTGACGAACTGATCTGCGATGTGCAGACTGAGAGGGTATACCCAGAGGGTCCGCCCCCTGGGCGGTACTGTAGAAGGTGTGATGCAACACTTTTTACAAGTTTTTCTGCCTAGTCACTCCTAATTAACGGATAATACCCACTTTGTCAATAGAGAAGCTGTGTCGGTCCATGGACTCAGAGAAAAGGATTTTACGGTGAGTAAAAAATCCTATTTTTCCTCAGTTTAGGCCGATACGAATTCTTCTACATGTTTTTGGTAAAACAAGTTGCAATAAGCGTTTATTGATTGGTTTGCGCAAAAGTTATAGCTTCTACAAAATAGTGGATAGTTTTATGGCATTTTTATAAAAAAAATTTTTTTTACTAGTAATGGCGGCGATCAGCGATTTTTATTGTGGCTCCCAAACAAAATTTACGTCCTTTTTTCCCACAAATAGAGCTTTCTTTTGGTGGTATTTGATCACCTCTGCGGTTTTTATTTTTTGCGCTATAAACATAAATAGAGCGACAATTTCGAAAAAAACAACAATATTTTTTACTTTTTGCTATAATACATATAAATAAGGACAGACCTGATCATAGCATAAACCCGCGTCCAAAACCAAATTGCCTTAGGACAGGTCCACCAGACATTAAATAAAGTACCCTGATACAGAAGGATTGAACTTAGATAGTCAAGGGTCATATACCACAGTGAGAGTAGTTTATAGGCATTTTCTTGAGCCATAATATTCAGTATTTGTCCTTGTAGATATTGGAAGGACTTGAGCACCATTACCAGCTCCTCTCTCTTGATGGAGTTAACTCCTCTCATATGCCACCATGCTGGTGCAAACTGAAGAGTGTCCAGGTTGCCTGAAAGTGGCAAGTGGGGGGAAAGTAGTTTACTGGAGTATTTCATGGAATCCCATAGGCGTAAGGTATGTGACAAAGAAGGGTCAAGAATCCTGGGCCTATGATAGGGAGGGGTACATGGAAGGTTGTAGACTGGGAAAGAAGAGCACTCAGAGATCGCAAAGTGAACCCAGATTGGCATTTTGAAGGTGGCATGTAATGAGACAAGGGGGGCAATCTCTTCCTCAGTGTAATAGAGTTTAAGGTGGGGCATCACCAAGCCTCCTTGTAGCCTACAGCAGTTCAGTACAGAGGCTGTCAAACGTTACCTGCGTCCTTGCGTTGTTCACTCCTCAGGATATTGTTGGAGATGGGAACTGAGAGTACCCAAAAGTAGTAAAGGAGCTTTGGTAAATAGGTCATGCGAAACATTTATATATTCTTAATATGTATAAATAAAATGGTGGATGTTGCAAATTTTTAATGTCACATGATTTGTGCAGCGTTTTTTCAAGTGCACATTTCTTTTGAAAAAAAAAAAAACTTTAATGAATTTTAGTGAACACAAACGCAATATAATACCAATTTTTTTTTATAAAATATGGTGTTACGCCGAGTTAATAGATACCAAGTATATCATGCTTTAAAATTGCATGTGTCCGCTGAATGGCAACAATCTACTGTACATTAAATTATCCATAAAAATTGAAAAATAAGATGGTACTGAGGTGGCCAATGGGCAGTGGCAGCCAGTGTTTTTTTTGGGGGGGGGGCGGACAAACAACCCCCCCCCCGTTGGTCGTGGCATCTCAGTCAGCACCCCCCTGCACTCACTTACCCAAGCAGGCCCCGGCAGGTGGGTTTCGGGCTCTGGCAGGCAGCGGCGGGCTCCGGTGGCAGTGGTGGTCTCTGGTGGCAGCGACAGGCAGCGTGCTCTGGTGGCAACGGTGGGCTTCAGCGGGCAGTGGGCTCCGGTGGCAGCGGCAGGCTTCAGCGGGTTTCAGGCACCATCTGCAGCGGGCTTCTATGGTCGGCGGAGTGGGCTCCTGAGTCTTCTGTGCGGCTCCTCCCTTCTCCTAGGCGTCCAATAGGATTGCCTGTCCTTTCAGCCAATCGGGAAAAGGGTATCAGACCCGCGCTTCCTGATTGGCGGAGAGGCGATTCGGTGTTAGAAAAGCGAATATTCATTTTGAAGCCTATTGGCTTTAATCGGGTGTTTAAAAAAACGCCCCCACTGCTGTAATTCATGCGCCCGGCATCCTGAAAGGGGCCGCACGCATGAATAGGGGAGGTGGCACCCGTGCGCCTTTAATTGATGAGCCGCCCCTGCTGATAGGGGAGGGTCAGTGAAGAGGATGGTAAAAACGTGGCTCAACTGCATATTTGTACTAACCCACCCAAACACAAATCAAAACAAGCCCTTAAACCTCCAATATCTAGGATTGGTGTTCTCCTTTCCATTGTGTTTTGTTTCATCATGTCAAAATCAAAGGACCTCAGAAAATCGGCTGTGGATGCCTACGAGTCTGTCAAGAGATATAAAATGATCACCAAATTATGTTGAATGCAAATGTGTCTAAAATTGGCTGATCCTGCAAATTCAGACCAACAACTGATGGTTTGATGCCAGAAGTCTCCAAGAACCCCAAAATGTCATCATAGAATCTAAAGGTATTTCTTAAAATGGGGAGATTTACTAAAGCTGGAGCACTCAGAATCTGGTGCAGCTGTACATGGTGACCAATCAGCTTCTAACCTCAGCTTGTTCAATTCAGCTTTGGCAGTAAAACCTGGAAGCTGATTGGTTTCTATGCAGAACTGCACCCGATTCTGCGCTGTCCAGTGTGCATCAGATTCTGTGTGCACCAGTTTTTGTAAATCTCCCTGTAATATCTAATTTAAAGAGGAAGTAAAACCCTGATGGTTTTTACTTCCTCTTTTGTTCCCTGCAAAGTAAAAGCATAATGGGCTAATATGCATCGCCACTTACCTGCAAGCGAAGTCTGCAATGTCCCCACTGGTGGCCACATTCATCTTCACCCTTCTTCCTTCCTGGGGTCGTGGACTCCGGCCGGCTCTGTGATTGGTCCGAAGTCGCATGATGCCACTCCCGCGCATGTGCCGACGGCCACGGCTAACTGCTGAAGAAGCGGCACAACCGTTCCGTTTCTTTAGTGCGCATGCGCCAATGACGTCGGCGCAAGCGTATATAGGGCAAATGTCTCCTTAACTGCGCAGGTTTAGGAGATATTTCCAGTACCTACAGGTAAGCCTTATTATAGACTTACCTGTAGGTGAAAGTGGTATGTAAGGGTTTACAACCAGTTTAACATGTACACACATATACAGTGCCCAGTAAATGAATTTTGCACCTTCATAAAATAAACAGTACATTTAGGCTCCATTCACACCTAGGGGTTCTGGAACGTGGGTGAATCGCCGCAATTCCAGAATGCATTTGCGGTGCCATTATTTCCTAATGTCACTCCAAACGCGGTTTGATTGTCGCTATGATTGCAGCAAACGCAAATGCTAGTTGCTCTGTTCTAAGATTTGGTACATGAGCTTCTTTCGGAGCGTTTTTGGAGTGGAGGGAGGCCCATTCAAATGAATGGTGCAGCTCCAAAAACACTCGAGTAAAAAAGAAAAAGCTATTTGTCGCTGCAGATCGCTCAGGTGTGAATGGAGCCTTAGACACTGAATGTGATTGACATGTTTTTGCTATTAATCTTTATTTAGTAACGTTGCCTTATTTTGTTTGCTGCTTTCTAGAACTGGAGACTCTAAATAACGATAAATGCGACTCCCCCGAGCGCCGTATCTCAGCATCTATATTACCGCACACTTGCCGTTCTAAACGCTCCGTCGTGTACACCTTGCTCATTTGTTTCTTTGAGAAATCTTTTCTGCATTTAGAAAATGGATATTTATTTACTTTGCTAATGTTTATTCCTCTTATCGCATTAGTAAATGAATCGCTGGCAGGTTATTGTTAAATTGCCTAACGAGATAATGGCGATCATTGGTGAAAGTTGCGAGAGCACTACAAAGGCGCGGTGCAAGACATCCTCCAGAGCTATGGGAATCATGTTTTCTTTTCCACCTGGCGCTTTGTGTCACTCAATAAAACCGTTTTTTTTTTTACTCTCTAGAAAACTCATTGTGGATATCATCAGCAACTACCTGAATCATGGCAGATCCTCTTCATCCTTTGTCATAAGGGCGCTTTATTTTCCAGGCACGAAGAAGCTATCTTGTGGCTGTTCTGATAGAAATGCCTTGAATATGTCGGGATTTTAAGAAAATATTAGGCACAATTATGGAGGCGACAATGTAAAAAAGGCAATTATAGTGATAAAGAGCGGCAGACGCCTTTGTCGAGGCCGGGGCTCAGCTTCTATTTGTCTCTGACTACATGAGCGCATTGTGCGTGATTCTCGCTTAATGGGGCCCCGTCTGTATGCCAAGCAGCTGCATTTTTTAGGGGCCTATTGGATGATTTTGTGGCTTTCTGAAAATTGTTTCTTTTCAGGAGATATAACGGGAAAGGGGGGGATACCTAAAGGGAGGGGGGGCTTCTTTCAACAATAATTTCTTTTCAATTCGAGCCAGCAAGGTTGACAACAACATGACCATTTTGTTCTAATGATAAGACCACTAAGGCATCTGCACTCCTCATCAAGCCTTCACACAACAGAAGATACAATTTAATTTGTCGCTCTGTCAGCCGCGCTTATACCATTATGCCGCTGTCCCCACGGTCGTAATAACTCCTTTTCAGACGTGCACTTGAAATGATCTCGGCTGGTGAATAGAACTCTCAATTAAGTCTGCCACTTTCGCTGTGTCGCATGCACTTGGTGCGACTGTCACCTCCAGCGCTGTTTATTTACAATGTCTACCCGTAATTACGCTTAACGTGTCATTTGGCGAGGAAGGGGGCCGGCGAGGAGATTGTCGGGTGCAGCTGAGCCACCGAGGAGGAGTTTCCGCACAGCGGGCACTAGCAAGGCCGTCCAGAGCCGCTGTCAGGACGCGGCGATAATGTTGATAATGCGAGCGCTGCTCTCATCAAGCCGTAATTAGGTGGCCCTTCCAATGTGACACTTTGGCTAATAACAGCTTTGATTTGTAGTTTTTTTTTTTTCCTTTTGGCGCGCAACTGCTAATTAGTTAAGTGGTTTTCGCTTGGCCTGCGTTTGCTGTAGATTAGTATTTGCCTAGAGAGAGAGAAAAATTGTCAAGGTTATTACCATTTGTGTCATTTTATAGCTGCGATATGCATTTCAGTGGGAAAGTGGAGGAAAGTTTATAGAGATGGAGCGGAAGAGACTAGTACTCATTTGTTTCCAGAGGTCTAATTTGGCCTAAATGGATTGCCTTTGGGGTCTGCAGGTCATTAGAGGTTGCTTGGTGCCTCATGATTTGCATTTTCTTTGCTGCTTTCTTCGGGGACCAAGGCAGACCTCTGTGACTGGTTCTTATGTACATCAGTCTGGATGAAGGACCAAGGCGCCTTCCGGAATTGGCGCTCGAGGAAATGCAGACTCATCATAGAGTGGAAATGGGCACAGTGCTGGGTTTGATTGTACATGTTAAATGTTGCCTAGACATTAAGAAACAACCTGTAAGATTTAGGCTGCATCCACATGGGGCAATTAGCTGTGCGCTGCATGTAGGGCCGTCTTTTACTGGCGTGGGATTCACTGGTGTTGCGTTAATGACTGTGCCGGTAGTCCCATAGATGTGTTTTGGGACACACACCCGCCCTGTGCTGGCAGTCCCATAGATGTGTATTGGAGCACACACCTGCACAGATTTCACATTGGGACACAGCAGCTGTGTCCACGCAGCCATGTGTCCCAATACATCTATTAGACTGCTGCACAGGGATGCATAAAACACTAGTCAGCCACCAATTGTGCAAGTTCTCCCACTTAAAAAGATGATAGAGGCCTGTAATTGTCATCATAGGTATACCTCAACTATGAGAGACAAAATGTGGAAACAAATCCAGACAATCACATTGTCTGATTTGGAAAGAATTTATTTGCAAATTATGGTGGAAAATAAGTATTTGGTCAATATCAAAAGTTCATCTCAATACTTTGTTATATATCCTTTGTTGGCAATGACAGAGGTCAAACGTTTTCTGCAGGTCATTCACTAGGCCCCCCCCCGTGTGGTTCTGGGATTTTTGCTCACCGTTCTTGTGATCATTTTGACCCCACGGGGTGAGATCTTGCGTGGAGCCCCAGATCGAGGGAGATTATCAGTGGTCTTGTATGTCTTCCATTTTCTAATTATTGCTCCCACAGTTGATTTCTTCACACCAAGCTGCTTGCCTATTGCAGATTCAGTCTTCCCAGCCTGGTGTAGGTCTACAATTTTGTTTCTGGTGTCCTTCGACAGCTCTTTGGTCTTCACCATAGTGGAGTTGGGAGTGTGACTGTTTGAGGTTGTGGACAGGTGTCTTTTATACTGATAACAAGTTCAAACAGGTGCCATTAATACAGGTAATGAGTGGAGGACAGAGGAGCCTCTTAAAGAAGAAGACGTGGCTGGGTCTTTCAGCATGACAATGATCCCAAACACACCGCCCGGGCAACGAAGGAGTGGCTTTGTAAGACGTATTTCAAGGTCCTGGAGTGGCCTAGCCAGTCTCCAAATCTCAACCCCATAGAAAACCTTTGGAGGGAGTTGAAAGCCTGTGTTGCCCAGTGACAGCCCCAAAACATCACTGCTCTAGAGGAGATCTGCATGGAGGAATGGGCCAACATACCAGCAACAGTGTGTGACAACCTTGTGAAGACTTACAGAAAACGTTTGACCTCTGTCATTGCCAACAAAGGATATATATATATAACAAAGTATTGAGATGAACTTTTGATATTGACCAAATACTTATTTTCCACCATAATTTGCAAATAAATACTTTCAAAATCAGACAATGTGATTGTCTGGATTTGTTTCCACATTTTGTCTCTCATAGTTGAGGTATACCTATGATGACAATTACAGGCCTCTCTCATCTTTTTAAGTGGGAGAAATTGCAAAATTGATGGTTGACTAAATGCTTTTTTGAACCACTGTATCTGGGAAACATGCTCACTCCTGACCATGAATCCTTGCACCCCCTCTGCCTCAAACTTCAAGATTTGCTTTCTTCATGGAACCGTATGGCATTTTCTTGGTTTGGCTAAGCCCATGCTATAAAGATGACGTACTTGCCTAATTTGTTATACCTGTTGGGTTCTCCCAATACAAGTCCCTGCCCACATCTTACGCATATTACAAGCGCAGATCTTGAACTTTATTTGCAACGAAAATAATCTTCGTATACAACAAAAATAGTCGTCTTGTCTTCTTCTAAGGACATTCCTGATGGCCAAAACTCCAAGAACAGCAATTGGAAGTGCTGACTCCTGCATTCCTTCTGTAAAGTACTCCATTTGGAAGATGCGCCTATGAGCGAATCTTTGTGCAGAAACCAATGAATAAATACATTGCGACACTATAAACGGGTGTAGGCGTGGCAAGTAGAGGGGTCCTCCCGTACATGAAATCACTTCTGAATACATGCTGGTATGTAGCTACGCCCACAGGAAATTGTACTGGATTTTACAAGAATTTTCATACACTTAGTACCACTCTCGTGTTTTGATATGAGATCAGCATTCAAACAACCCTGAACGATCATTTGTCTGATTTTTCTCATCATTTGTGCCAGGCATTACCGTTGCAATGAAGTTGTATTTTGGTACCAGAAAAGATAAAGGCCTTTTCACCTCCCTGACATATACATTTGTCAAAGGCTTCGGCCATCAGAGGTTTTTATGCTTGATAGATTTTCTGGACAACATATGTTCCAGCTATAAACCTTTTTATTTACTTGTAGATACACTAATGGTCCCTATTAGGTTGGCTGTTTGTGTTGCTGACCATCCCACTGCTTAAGCTGGCATTGGTTCTGTTCATGGCTGCTTTTGGATCTTCTCCTGGAAAAGGTAATATCTGGTATTTAGTTCCTTGGCTGCTGTCATTTCCTCTCTTGGAAAACATCACTTCTGGTATTCAGTTTTCTGACCATTTTTTTTTTACTTCTGAAAAACTTCACACTGGAAAACCTTCACATATTTGGTGCTTGGTTCCTTGGCCTCTATCATGTTCTCTTCTGCAAAATTTCACATTTGGATTTTTCGTTTGTGGCTGTTAGTTCTTCTCTTGGAAAACCTTCACGTATTTGGTACTTGGTTCCTTGGCCACTATCAAATCCTCTCCCAGAAACCATCTAATTTAGTAGGGTCTGGGGTGTAGTGGTAGATCGTGGACCAAAGCATCCTGAGGAGCTGGCCAGGGGTTTCTGGTAAAGCTCAGAGTTTCCACCGAAAGGAAAAGAGAGGGAGGAGGGAGAGCCCTTTATAGTGTAGCAGATTAATTCAGAAACAAGGATACAGTGCTTCCACAATAAAAGGAAAAAAGTCAAAATGGACTGCCTGTGGTGACTTAGCTAGGGGGAAAACATGCAGCCATTCTAATGCGCGGGTGGAGAAAACCTGACCCCACACAGGTTCAGTGTGGTCGCTCTCTATGCCTTGGGTATTCCCATCCTGGGTGCTCTGTGGGGGTTCTCAGGTGGGTGAATGAAGTAGTAGAAAGAGTCAGTGCAAAAGAGGCCCTTGGGTAATTCAATTGGCAGAGGCACCTGATGTGGTTGTTCAAAAGAGCCAATTACTTTATTTCACAGAATAAAACTTGTTTGGTGGCTTTAAATTGCCACTTCCTTAGTTCAAGGTGATAAAATTGGTGTTTTGTATCAGCTGATAGCCCCACCTGGAAAATATTCTTTATTGGCCACTAGGTGGAATGTAGAGTTTGTGGCAGCGATGTCATCTAGGTGGATCACATGTAGCTGGCTCATTTAGTACTTGGTTACTTGGATGCTGTTGGTTCCCCTTCTGGATGACATCACATCTGGAACTCTGTTCTTTGGCAGCTTTTGGTGCTTCTTCCGGAAATGGGCACATCTGGTATTCAGCTATTTACCTACTGCTGGTTCATTTCCTGGAAAACATTACAATGGGTACCGTATATACTCGAGTATAAGCCGACCCGAATATTAACAGAGGCACCTAATTTTACCACAAAAAACTGGGAAAACGGATTGACTCGAGTATAAGCCTAGGGTGTTCATCTGCATGCCTCACTGTGCCTCACTTTGCCTCACTGTGCTCATGCCTCACTGTGCTTATGCCTCACTGTGCCCATGACTAGACTGATGTTTAACATGGGAGTCTATGGAAGGGGTGCCCGGCTTTGAAAAATCGGTGCTCCCCGGCTGTAGGTCCCCCAGACAAAAAAACATTGCACACTTGTAGAGGAAGAGTGGGGCTACAAAGATTGGGGTCCAGGAGACCTACGGCCGGCCGGTACTGGGTCACCAAAGTCTGGGAGATCGGGCGCAAAAAGGTGACTCGAGTATAAGCCGAGGGGGGCATTTTCAGCACAAAAAAATGTGCTGAAAAACTCGGCTTATACTCGAGTATATACGGTATTTCCTTTCTTGGCCACTGTTGGTTTCTCTTCTGGAACACGTCACATCTGACATTCAGTTCTTTTGCTGCTGTTGGTTCCTCTCCTGCAAAACGTCACACCTGGTACTCTGTTACTTGGTCACTGTCTGTTCCTCTCAGAGAAAATGTTACACCTGGTACATTTTTCCTCCCTGTACACTGGAATTGCAGATGTGTGGAGGATGAGCAGATGTACACATTGAGCACTGATTGTGATATTTCAAAGAAACAATTGTGTGTGTCTGCCCTTCTCTTCTCTGTACACAATACATTCCTTTTATCACGTCTCTCATATTAAACGTTTTGCACAAATAAAGGAGACAACTATGTAATTATCACCAAGTATTCCAAGGTGTTTAAAAGCTGTTGCGGCAGCCATGTCAAGAGGCTGTGAGCGGCCTATAACAGGACTTTTATTGTTGCCAAAGATAAAAGACACTTGTCATATGATGCCCTTGGCTCTAGGCCTGTCTTCATCGCATGGTATCGTTTGTGTAAGGAGATTATGTCTAATGCTTGGTGTTGCCATTTCAAGTGTCTGATAAGCGTCACTTGAAATAAAATGTGTCCAGCAAGGTCATGAAGAAACTGTTAATGGCATGCAAACATTTTCAGAACATAACCAGTTGCGACCCCCTTCAGGCTGACCGCAGAAACTTGGCATTGAGCAATATTCTTTCCACAGTTCTAAAATTTGCGTCTCCGGTGGCAGAAAAGTGACAGCCGTATCTTGAGACTTTTGTCAGCGAAGTGCTTTTTTTCAGCATTCCCCATTGTGCATTGTCTTTTGTGGTATGCCGTATTGTTCCACAGCTTAGCCCAATGGTAATTCTCTTCTTGCTGCTCACGGTTCTTTGAAATTCCACAAAACAGCAGCCATGTTTTTTAGCAGTCCCGACCTTGACACTCATTTTCGGGAGGGAGAAGGATGTAGGAGTTATTGTGTGAACTCCATGTGATGTTTTTCTTCTAGGAGCGCTGTCGAATTCAGTGTTCCACGCCTTTATCTGCAAAAAAAAAAGAGAGAAGCTAGAATAGATTGTCAGACTTGAAGATAAGATACACATGATCGTGTGAAATAAAAATATATACAGCGGGTAAAATAAGTATTGAACATGTCACCATTTTTCTAGGTAAATATATTTTTAAAGGTGCTGTTGACATAAAATTGTCACCACATGTCAGTAACAATCCATACATACAAAGAAAACAAAACAAATCAGTTCAAAAAGTAAGTTATGTGTAATAAAATGGAATGACATGGGGGGAAAAAAGTATTGAACACGCTAACTGAAATGTATTTAATACTTGGTACAAAATCCATTGTTGGTAATGAGAGCTTCAAGACGCCACCTGTATGGAGAAACTAGCCACATGCGTTGCTCAGGTGTGAATTTGGCCCATTCTTCCGCACAAACAGTCTTCAAATCTTGGAGCTTCCGTGGGCCTCTTCTATGAACTCTGATCTTTAGTTCTTTCCGTAGATTTTCTATTGGATTCAAGTCAGGTGATTGGCTGGGCCATTCTAGCAGCTTTATTTTCTTTCTTTGAAACCAATTAGGAGTTTCTTGGCTTTGTGTTTGGGATCCTTGTCTTGCTGAAATGTCCACCTTTTGTTTCATCATCATCCTGGTAGATGGCAGCAGATTTTTATCAAGAATGTCTTTGTGCATTTTTCCATTCATCTTTCCTTCAATAATATAAAGTTTGCCAGTACCGTATGCTGAAAAACAACCCCACACCATGATGTTCCGACCTCCAAACTTCACTGTTTGTATGGGGGTGTATTTTGGGGTGATGTGCAGTGCCATTTGACCTCCAAACATGGTGCGTATTATGGCATCCAAAGAGGTCAGATTTGGTCTCCTCTTACCAGGCTATATTCTCCCAGTATTTCACTGGCTTGTCTAAATGTTGTGCAGCAAACCTTAAACAAGCTTCAACATGCTTTTTCTTCAGCAATTGAGTCTTGCGTGATGAGCATGCATTAAGGTCTCCACAAGTGGTCCTTGGTTTTTGGACAACTCTTCTCTGGGAAGCTCTCTCCCGAGGGGGTTATCTTGCGGGTGCGCTCCTGTGCCATACAATCAGCATCCATAGCCGCCAATTGAATGACTCTGCCCCACCACCCCCCCCCCCCCCCGGCAGCCACCTCATTGGATTTGAATGACAGCAGCGGGAGCCAATGGCTGCACTGCTGTAAATCTATCAAATGAAGAGCCAACAAGACCGGGGGGAAAGCAACGCGGGATCGTACCCACGGAGATTCAGGGCTCAGGGGGGCCAGGGAGTGCAAGGTGTTTTTTCACTTTAATGCATAGGATGCATTAAGGTGAAAAAACACGAAGCTTTACAACCACTTTAAGTTCTGTAATGGGTCCCAGAGCTCGAAGAATTTGTAGAGCTTTGGGTTGGATAAAGCCTCCATTGCTAGCTCCACATCCTACCTGATAGTCATACACTTCTATTATTCCTAGCTGTGCAGAGGCCTTAAAGGTGAAGTATGGCCAAAGCTTTTTTGGCTATATTTCTCCTATGGATCACAGGAGTGCAGTTCGTTCTGCACTCCTGTGACCCATTTTAGCTGAAAATGGGCTAAAGCCCGCTATCAGTTGACGTCACTCAGCTGGTCCAGGATGAGGAAAGATCACAACTTTGCAGTCGGGATCTACCCAGATGCCTTGACCAGCAGCTGGCTCAGACTCTCAGTTGTGCCACTGGGAGACTGAGCCAACCGCTGCCTCTCCTCCCCAGCCCAGCGCTCAAATGAGCACCGGAGGGACAGAGCAGAGAGCTGGTGGCTGATAGTCATCGCTCTCTACTCAGAACGAAGGGGAGAACGGAGCAATAAACAGTGTTCGATTGCTCAGTTCTCAGTGCAGAGGCCTTAAACTAATACTTTGTTGAATCACCTTTTGATTTTATGACATTCAGTATTTTGGTGTAGTAGTCTATTGGTGTGGCACATTTTCCCTATGAATCTTTGCTCACTCTTCCTTTCAAAAGTGCCCCAAATCTGTCCGATCTCCTATGCACAGCCCTCTTCAGGTCAACCCACAGATTTTCAACTGGATTCAGGTCCAGGCTGTGGCTGGGCCATTGCAAAACTTTCATCCTGTATTATAATAATAATCTTCTGGTGAAGCTATTTACCTCGTAGTTGAATAATACTAACAGTCTCTGACATGCCGTCTTTAGATCTATTTGAATGCTGGTAGAGGTCAGCACAGTAAAGTCAAATGCATGTTCAGTAATGGGTGCAAAAGGGAACTTGGTGCCTGTACGTCTAAAGAGGGGTGCTCTGAGCTGGGGTCCCTTATTGTAGAAATACACAGGGACACTGCTGATTGACTTGGTTGTGTGACATCACAAATCACGCATGGGAAACCGCTAACACTGTCTGCGCCATCCTTCAGCCCTGCATATAATACCATCTGATAGCAGCACCCCGCTGTGAATGTTCACTGTATTGTGTTGGAGTTAATGCTTTTTCCTTCGATTCATAGATTTCTATGATCAGACTGTTGGCTCTGCAGCCTCAATATTTAATAAAATCAACAGTGTTTTGTGTAGATGTGGGAACCATGACATACACACTGAATGTGACCATCCTAATTGGTATTATACAGATGAATTGTCAATCTCTCCAGAATATTGATGGATGGTGAGTTCTCCTGAAAGTTGGATTGGAAGGTGTTTCCTGAGATCTCAAAGCTTTTTGGTTTTTTCTCTCCTTGTAGTCTCCCATATGGTCATCGAAGAGGTCGGCTTTATTCAGAACAATCTGGAGATCGAGAAGTCGTGCCGGGAAAGTGCCGAGGCCCTGGCGTCAAAGGTAAGTGATCAGGGAAGAGAGACAAGGAAAATATAAAGTGAAAAAACTGCGCTAAACCAATATTTGTGCAACGGAGCTGCTGGCACTCAAACAAACAAAGTATAAACAGATATATAGAAAAATAATGCAGCGCTCAAAATCAAGAGATGCTGAAAGCACCTCTGATGTGTAAAGGACTAATAGACCACTGGGGGTTAGTGATTAATGATATAAAGTTCATAGGCAGTCTGTTCCAATGGATGATTTCACATATGAGATGACATCCGTGAAGACTGTAATACGTGACCACTCTGGGTAAATAAAGTGATTCAAAAAAGTCCAAACAGCATATGTGTAGTGAAAGTGAATGTCTTTTCATGGACACCGCCGCCACAGCATAGATGACTGGAGGACCTCAATATATCGGATGGAAATCAACAGTAAGAAACAAAAGATGAGATTGAATACTCTTACCGGATACGGTGGACACACCTGTCGTATGACAGTGTGTCAAACGGGCTAGATGGTCGCCATGACCAAAGGTAAGGGGAACTAGATGTCCAGATTGCCTCAGACCGACTCCCACGGGGTAGCAGATGACCAACTCACTCGATGGACACTCCTCCGATCATACAGGCTCCAAGACAGTTCAAGGTGGATGCAAGGGTAAAGGAGAAAAAGAAAAACTCCAGATGGTGCAGGTCAATATAACCATGAACGGTTTATTGAATTAATTTTGTCTTTTTTTAAATATCACACAACATGTACACAACAACAGATGCAGAACAGTGGGCAGCAACCAAGCTGGAGAGCAGGCAGATGTAGGATCTCAGATGATCAGGCAGGCAGAAGTCGGTAACAAGCAGAGGTACAGAATCGGGTCCAAAACAGGGTCAGGGCTAAGCCAGGGTCAGTATCAGGCGAGCAGAGAAGGCACCGGAATGGTAGGAAAAAGGCAGAGTCAGGTCACAAGCAGGGTCAGCTATAAGGTAACAGGAATGAGCAGAGTCAAACAGGCCAGGTATACACAGGAACAAACGCAGGATCAGGTCACAGATGGAAGAAGCTGATGACCACTCGGCAATCTTCTGGTCTATATAGCCACTTTAAATAGGCAAGAGAGCGCCAAGTATTCTCGCACACTAATGCGCACGTGCGCGGATACCTGAGCGAGTCATTGCTAGTTGTCACTTGTAAATTATTATGTGCACGTGCGCGATTTAGAGAGATCCTCTTAGTTGTCACTCGAAAATATCTATTAGCAAATGCACATGTTCGTGCACGTCTTTGTGTACGACTGTACATACGATTTCCCTGACACTCTTATAACAGAAGGTGTTTAAATGTCACTTCCAGCACAAAACCCCAAAACAAGGAGCTCAGTCTCTGCTTATGGGTAAGTGGGTGGAGACATGCAAATCATTCATTTTTGCCCCTTTTAGCCATCTGTGTATCCAGACCCACTGGTGTATAGCACAGATCTAGCCATCATCTTACAGGGTCAGCATTACCTTGTGTTTTATGATGAAAGCCTGGGACTGCATAAATCACTTTATCGGGGTAATAAATCCAAATAGTGCAACTCCACTAACGCATTTCTGCCGAAAGAGGCTTAGTAATAACTATAATTAAGGCCTCTTTAATGTGTTACAGCTAAAATAGGCCTTAAAGGAGAAGTACAGCCAAAGCTCCTTTGGCTGTACTTCTGTGGATCACAGGAGAGCAGTTCATTCTGCACTCCTGTGACCCATTTTCCGCAGACAGACAGAGGGCTGAAGCCCGCTGTCAGCTGACACCACAGAGCCAGTCCAGGCTCGGGAAAGATCGGGACAATGAAGTGGGGATCTGCCAACATGCCTCGATCAGCCCCCGGCTCAGCCTCCCAGCAAGCCGATGAGAGCCTGAGCCAGCTCCTCCCACCCCCTCCACAGCCCAGTGCTCCAGTGAGCGAGGGGGGGGCAGGGGGGACTGATGGTCACCAGCCCTTCGCTCTGAGAACTGAGCTATTGGTGGTGTTTGATTGCTCGGTTCTCAGTCTTGGAGCATCTGGGGGACCGATTCTGCATCCACCTAGGTAAGTATGATTCTGGAAAAAAACAATAACATACTTCTCTGTTTAATCATAGCTGTGATTTAAGGGGTTGTAAAGGTTCATGTTTTTTCACCTTAATGCATCCTATGCATTAAGGTGAAAAAACATTCGACGATTACCGGCTCCCCCAGCCCCCCGTTTTACTTACCTGAGCCCTGGAAAGTCCCACGTCGCGAACACACTCGATGGTTGCCCGGGCTTCTCGGCTCTTCATTGGATAGATTGATAGCAGCGCAGCTATTGGCTCGCACTGCTGTCAATCAAATCCAATGACGCGGGGGGCAGGGCTGAGTCCTGCAATTGGCGGCTATGGACGCCGATTGCAGGACTCGGGAGCGCGCCCGCAAGGTAACCCCCTTGGGAGAGCACTTCCAAGAGGGGGTTATCTGATGTGGGGAGAAGCCAAGGGAGCCGCCAAGGGACCCCAGAACAGGAGGATCTGGGCCACTCTGTGCAAATCGAACCTTTACAACCACTTTAAGGCCTCTTTCAGCTGAAACACGTTAGCGGAGTTGCACTACATGGATTTATTATCCTGTCTATAATATAGTGATTTATGCAGCCCCTCAGTTGTGTGCCAGCTTTCATCATAGGGGCAAAAAGGAATTATTTGCGTGACTCCACCCACTTACCCATAAGCAGAGACTGAGTTCCTTGTTTTGGGGTTTTGTGCCTGAATGAGGACATTTAAATGCCTTCTGTTATAGGATAATTCTGTATCTCTTGGTACTTTAGAAACGGGCCTTTTGGTTTATTTCCTATAGTACCCGCCTCACCGCTACCTTGATGGTGATATAAATCTTTGTAATGCCGTGTAAATGTGTCACCTGACTCTAGTCATTTTTGTTTTGGAAAGCACTCACAGGTAGGAATGTGGATCAAGGCTAGGAGGTTTATGATGTGTTTTATTGTGCGGTATGACTTTGTCTCTCTACCTATTGTCTTGTGTCTTTTGTGCTGGGCAGGAACTATGCAAAATGTTTAAAATTTGTTGTAATGTTGGAATTTTTATGGAACCTTTAAAGTCCCATTTTTATGCAATTTTATTCATGTTTCACGTTGATTTGCAGTTGTCTTTATCTGCCCTTTCCTTGAAGTATTCTGAGTATACAATGTACAGGTGACCTGGGTGGTTTTTCTGCAAGGGTCAAAGACGGGTTCACTTTTTCTAGGGCCTTCAATTTCAAACTATTTTTCAGGGAAATAGTAAGGTGAATTTCCTTTTTTTCTGTGTTAGTTTAGTATAATAATAGATTTTTTTTTTTTACTTTTTTACTGAATATGATGCAGATACAGCCAAACCTGGCTTTGTCAGTGCAGATGCACAGAGACGCACGTAAAGTACAGTGGGGAAAATAATTATTTGATCCCCTGCAAAGTTTGTAAGTTTGCCCACTTACAAAGAAATTAACGATCTATCATTTTTATCATAGGTGTATTTTAAATGATTGAGACAGAATATCAACCAAAAATCCAGAAAAAGCACATGATACAAATGTTATAAATTTAGTTGCAGTTCAGTGAGTAAAATAAGTATTTAAACCCCAAGCAAAACACGACTTAGTACTTGGTGGAGAAACCCTTGTTGGCAATCACAGAGGTAAGACGTTTCTTGTAGTTGGTGATCAGGTTTGCACACATCTCAGGAGGGATTTTGGTCCACTCTTCTTTACAGATCTTCTCTAAATCCTTTTTTTTTTTTGCCGTCACAATGTAGTGTATAAGATTTCCTATCATTTGTGCCAGGTTTTGCCACAAAGAGTTAATCCAGCTCTGAGCAATCCTCTTTTATTATTCAGTAAGATAAAACGGACAGAGAAAAACCTTTGTCCGTTTCGCCCCCTTGCTTTGAGTGACAGGTTATTTACATCTCTCGTGCACTAGCTTTAGACAGGCATTATTTTTTAATTTCCACCCCCCACTCCTTTTCTGAAGTCATGTGGTTACTTTTCTGGATTTTGACTGGATGTTAGTGATCATAGCAGAAGGAATACACAGGAGAAAATGCATGTTGACAAGGGGAGTGTAGAGGTGGGCGGGAAGTCTACTGATATCACGACTCCACCCACCGAGCGCCAGACAACAGATCCACCCACAGAATCTGCAGTTTTTCAGGTCTCATAACAGACAGAGGGGAGACATTTGACAGATAAGGAATACATGCAGGAGACATCTATATCCTTATAGATCAGCACTATGGCAGTAGTTTAGAAAGGATGAGAGTGGGTTTACACCCACTTTAAGGTTTCTTTGCTGTCTCTTGGCAACTCGAAGTTTCAGAATAGAAGAAAGCCGATAACCGGCTTCTGTTACAGGACATCGGTCCCAATCTGTGCCCGCCAGTGCTGCTAATCAGTTCCAACCAGTGCCACCTATCAGTATCCACCAATGCTGCCAATCAGGGCCCATGAGTGCCGCTTCATCAGTGCCACCCATCAGTGCAGCCTCATCAGTGCAGATCTATCAGTGCCCATCAGTGCACATCAGTAAAGGAAATAAATCACCTGTTTGCAAAATGTTATAACAAACTATGAAAAAGGGATGTTGCCCAAGGGCCTAAAGTCAGCTGCCAGCTACGCACCATAAACATGCCAGTGGGATATCCATGGAGTGTAGCCTAATTTTTTGATTTTGCAACGTTAAAAGAGAAGTATGTGGTTTGTTTGTATTCTTACCTAGCTGGGTGCAACATCGGTCAGATGCTGCATCTGTCCCCTGCCAACTCTAACACTGAGAACTGAGCGATCAAACACCGCTGATCGATTGGTTCTCGGGACTCCCCGAGCAGAGAGCTTGTAACTGTCATTCAGCAGCTCTCTGCTCTGTGCCCCCCCGCTATTACTGGAGCGCTGGACTGTGGAGGAGGCAGGAGCAGCTGGCTTAGGCTCTCAGTGGCTTGCTGAGGGGCTAAGCCGGATGCAGGTCCAGGGTTCTGGGCGGAACCTTTCCGAGCCTTCACTTGCTCTGTGACGTTAGCCGACAGCAGACTTCAGCCCCCTGTCTGCTGAAAATGGGTCGCAGAACGAGCTGCACTCCTGTGATCAACACGCAAAGTATAGCCAAATGAGCTTCGGCTGTACTCCTAAGTTTGCAAGGCGATGAGTTAGGGGAGCAGAGGGCAGACCCTTAATGTTGGTCACTCTCTGGAAAACTTGTGCCATCGAGTCATTGTCTAGTCATTTAGTCAAGTTAATCCTAAAGACCCTTTTTCTTTTCTTTTTTTTTGTTTTTATTGCGTGAATTGGGTGTACAGGCCAAGCACTTAAACTCTGTACTGGTATCATCCCTATTGGGGGCTGAATCTTGGATTCTAATGCAGCAATATTAGTGTACTTATTTAATTCCAGCCCTCTGTGACTCTGAGCGCTCTACTACAGATCAAGGTTCTGTTTCCTCCATATTTTCCATTCGCTGCATCTGGCCTGGAATTCCTCTTTACATCAAACAATTACATGATCAGCAGAGTCTGCTTTAATCAATCTGAATGATCGGCTGTATGAACACGTCATCTGCTGATTAGATAAGTGGATGCGAGCTCTGATTGTGTGTGAGAAGAGAAACTATTGCAGCTCACCAATCAGTGTGCAGTGAAGGACAATGATTGTATTTGGGTTGTTGGACTGTCATTAGACCCCTGTTATTTTGGTCAGGTCTCAATATCTTCATCTGTGTTGCTGTATACAGAATTATATTTTAGACAAGCGCATTGTGCTTGACCCACGGACCAGATAAACCCTTCTTGAGCTTCGTCGTGGCATTTCTTATCTGCCTGACCAAATAAGCGCCCCCCCCCCAACTATCGTCTTGTCATCCCTTTGCCCCCCAGACGGATAAACCCTCCTTGAGTATTGTCCTGTCATCCCCTTGGCCCAAAAATATTATTTTTTTATTGCGTTTTCAGCAATTGGCGAATACAATAGAGACCGCCTTAAATTGGCCACTCAGGGCCATTGCCCTGCTCCTTTGAATGCCTGAACCCCTGGCAGGAGAAAAGCTGTCTGCACACACATTTATGCATGTAAAGTGTTTAAGCGTTAGTGGATTTCGTTGGCCAGAATATTTTATTCTGGCCATTGGAATGCATTAAAGGGGTTGTAAAGTCTCAAAGGCTTTTCACCTTAATGCAATCTATGCATTAAGGCGAAGAACCTTCTGTGCTGCAGCTACCCCCCAGAGTCCCCCTTTTTACTTACCTGAACCCGATCGTTCCAGCGACGAGCATAAGCCCAGCAGCTCCAGTCACTGTCTCGGGTCTTCATTGGATAGGTTGATAGCAGCAGTCAATCTAATCCAGTGACATGGGGGGGGCGAGTCCTGCTGTCTGTGTCAATGGACGCAGCAGCAGGACTAGGGAACGCGCCCACATGGGTGCCCCCATGGAATGCAGCTCTCGATAAGAAGGAGGAGCCAGGAGCGCCGCTTGGGCACCCCAGAAAAGGAGGATCGGGGCCGCTCTGTGCAAAACCCTTGCACAGAGGAGGTAAGTATAATATGTTTGTTATTTAAAAGAAAAAAAAAAACATGAACTTTAAGACTCCATTCAGACAGGGGCAACACGACTTCCAGCGCGACTTTGGGAGGCAACTTGAACACTACTTGAGTATGAATCACAGCGCCACATGAAGCTACTTACAAGGCAACTTCAAGTTGCCTCCAGGACAGGAGACATTCCAGTGGCCAATCAAACAAGAATCCGCTCTGTGGGAGGGAGGGGGGAGGGAGAGGTTTGCCTGAGAAATGTATGTTCTCTTCCTGGAAAGTTGCTTCTGTTAAGACAGGGGATCTGATTTGGAGGCAACTTCCATTGAAATCAATGGGTACAGGTCGCCTAGCAGTCGCCTAGAAGTCGGATTGAAGTAGTACAGGAACCTTTTTTGAAGTTGGAGCGACTGCAGTAGTGTGCATTAAGACAGCTGTTAATAAAATGAATAAAAAAAACAATAGTAAAGTAAAAGTATTAATGGGCGGTTGTAAGTGTAAATGAGGTTGGGCAGCCCATGAACGTATTAAAATATACCATAATTGCCACATTCAAAATTTACCATTCAAATATTACATAGTTAGTCGGGTTGAAAAAAGACACAAGTCCATCAAATTCAAACAAATTATTTTTTTTATATATTATTAGTGAATAAAACAATTAACCAATATAAGATTGAATAAATGTCCAGTAACCCACAAAACAAATCAATATTGTATATATACTGGTGATAAATCAATGTCCAAATGTGATTAAAAATATATTGCACTTCTGTGATACATTCACTGTGGATTGGGTAAACATATACTGTGCACTTTCACCTCTGCTGGTCACCTACCTGCTCACAGAACTCTCAACTTAATTCAAATTTAACTGGGCCTTAAAGTAAAATCCCAATGAATGAGTCTGGTCACCCTTAGTTGGAAATATTCTCCTTGTCCTCCCAAGTAGACCGCTCAAGCTGGGAGAATGGTCCCTTTAAGACTCCATTACTCGCATTCATCCGCATGTTAGGATAAAGCATATATAGTGCCTCCCATAATGTAATAGTTTAAAATCTCAAATGTATTTATTTAAAAACGTGGCTAATACTATTAATCCACTGTTAAAACCACATTCAACTAAAGTAAAATACTCGGCAGTGTATGCCTCTCGCATCACTTCCAGTCCGCTGTCTGCTCCAAGATGCCCTACGCGTTATGTCACGTCATGTGACTTCTTTAAGGGAATATTCTTCTTCTAATATGCCTGTAAATGCCAAGGTGTGCATGGACACCTAGGTAACATAGAGGTGCTTTTTGCAGGTTGAAAAAAAAAAACCCGCCAAATGCCTGTAAAAGTGGATTTTTTTTTAAGCCCAGTGTGGAGGAGTTCTAAAAGCCTCCCTCTGTATCGCCCTGCCATCTCTCTGCTTGCTGACAGATTAAACCCTTCCTGGGTATTGTGCTGTCATCTCTCTGCCCCCCTGGCTGTCTACACCCTGCTTAAATATTGTTCTGTATCATTATTTTTAGTAGATGTCTATAAATGCCCTCAACATTTCTGGAGATGGGTCCAACCAACTAGATTTTATACACATTCTTACATTTCCCCAATAAGCAATTTTTATTATTATTATTTTTTTCTCTGTAACCCTTAAGGTGTTCTAAACCTTTAAAATGCAGTGTATCTATTCTTCCTTATCTGTATATAAAAGATTGGATTTTAACATTCAGATTTTTTTACTCCTTTTAAGGTGCTCCTCACCCACCGCTCCTCAGCCACCATACACGATAACATCTGTATTGTCCCTCCAGGAGTCAAGTGACCGAGGACCAGAAACAGATCCCACGCACTCATAACCATTTTACCACAGACTTTGGATTTATGTATTTTCATAATGTCATATAGTGCCACCCTTCACAAGGGTCCTGAGAAGCCTTTGAAATAATTTTCAGGTCTCGGGAAACACCTGTCTAAAATGATATGTAAAACTTGTGGTTCAATAGTATAAGATAAAGAAGTTAATAATTAAAAGATTAAAAGATGTGGCATACCCAGAGTACCCACCTGCTTGAAATAATTTTCAGTAACAATCAAAAAACTATATTAAAAAATGTAATAAAGTCTTGAAAAGAAGACATTACAAGGCATCAGAGCAGCCGAGGGGGCAGGGAGGCATTTGCCCCCTGGGCCACTCTAATGCCCTGTAAAAAAAGGCCAGACCTCTTCTGCCAGAAGTGATCAGCCAAGAAATTGTGGGCCCAGTCTGCCCCTGCTCCACACTTGCCCTCCGCTAATTTCCACTCACCAAATGCGAGCAGGCGAGTGGAAATTTTGAGGGCTGCTTTACATTGTGATCAGTGAGTGGAAGAATACCCCTTACATTGAAAAAAGACCATCCAGTTCAACCATTAAAAAAAAAAAAAATCGTACAATCCCATATACCCAATTCTAAACCCACAGTTGATCCAGAGGAGGGCAAAAAAAACAGCAGAACATGCTCCAATTTGCTACAGCAGGGGAAAAAAATATTTCCTGATCCCCGGAGAGGCAATCGGATTTTCCCCGGATCAACTTTACCTACAAATGTTAGTATCCAGTTATATTCTGTACATTTAGGGAAGGATCCAGGCCTTTCTTAAAGCAGTCTACTGAGCTGGCCAGAACCACCTCTGCAGGAAGTCTATTCCACATTTTCACAGCTCTTATAGTGAAGAAACCTTTCCGTATTTGGAGATGAAATATCTTTTCCTCTAGACGTAAAAAGTGCCCCCTTGTCCTCAGTGTTGACCGTAAAGTTAATAACTCAACACCAAGTTCACTATATGGACCCCTTATATATTTGCACATGTTGATCATATCCCCCCTTATTCTCCTCTTCTCAAGAGTGAATAAATTCAGTTCCTCTAATCTTTCCTCATAGCTGAGCTCCTCCATGCCTCTTATCAGTTTGGTTGCCCTTCTCTGCACTTTCTCCAGTTCCCCGAAATCCTTTTTGAGAACTGGGGCCCAAAACTTAACTGCATATTCCAGATGAGGTCTTACTAATGATTTGAACAGGGGCAAAATGATATCTCTCTCCCTCTCTCTCTCCCTCTCTCTCCCCCTCTCTCTCCCCCTCTCTCTCCCCCTCTCTCTCCCCCTCTCTCTCCCCCTCTCTCTCCCTCTCTCTCTCCCCCTCTCTCTCCCCCTCTCTCTCCCCCCCTCTCTCCCCCTCTCTCTCCCCCTCTCTCTCCCCCTCTCTCTCCCCCTCTCTCTCCCCCTCTCTCTCCCTCTCTCTCTCCCTCTCTCTCTCCCTCTCTCTCTCCCTCCCTCTCTCCCTCCCTCTCTCTCTCTCTCTCTCTCTGGAGTCCATACCTCTCTTAATACAAGAAGGGACTTTGCTCGCTTTGGAAACCGCAGCTTGGCATTGCATGCCATTATTGAGCTTCTGATCTACCAAAACCCCCAGATCCTTCTCCACTATGGATCCCCCCAGTTGTACTCCCCCTAGTATGTATGATGCATTAATATTCTTAGCCCCCATGTGCATAACTTTACATTTATCAACATTAAACCTCATCTGCCACATAGTCGCCCAATTAGACAGAGCATTGAGGTCGGTTTGTAAATTGGCGACATCCTGTAAGGACGTTATTCCATTGCATAGCTTGGTGTCATCTGCAAAGACAGAAATTTTACTTTTGATCCCAGACTCAATATCATTTATAAAGATATTAAAAAGTAAGGGTCCCAACACTGAACCTTGGGGTACACCACTGATAACCTTAGACCATTCAGAGTAAGAATCATTAACCACTACTCTCCAAATTCTGTCTTTTAGCCAGTTTTCTATCCATTTACAAACTGATATTCATTGTGATCAGTGAGAGGAAGAATGCCCCTTACATTGTGGTCAGTGAGAGAAAGATTACCCCTTACATTGTGGTCAGTGAGAGGAAGAATGCCCCTTGCATTGTGGTCAGTGAGAGGAAGAATGCCCCTTGCATTTGTGGTCAGTGGGAAGAATACTAAAAAGATCATTGGTGTTGTACCATTGGTTTAGCCAAGTGACTTTGACTCCAGAACTATGCAGGCACCATTAGACGGAAGGTCAATATGCTACCGCTCAAGGGAACCTCTAGCAACCTCTGGAGAAACCTCAGAATTTCATGGAACCCTGCTTGAGACAGGTTGGTACAGATAAACAAGTTAATATACAAGGTAATATATGAACAAGGTATAGATGAACCATCAATGGTTCAGATATCGACCAGTTCAACAGGGACCTGCTGACCATCTATGGGCAGGCTGACTGTACCCAAGTTGATCCATCGATCAATTTGGGTACAACCAGCATATTGGATTTTTACATGCGAGTATAGCCACTAGCAAGAATCTATGGTCTGCCTAAAAGTTCTGCTTAAAAGTTCCAAAATCAACCAGAAATTTTTTTTTTTCGATTTTTAAGACTGGCAGCCTAAAATCCAATATGGCCTATCCCCGAGTGTTAAATTGGGTCTCTTGTTTTAGAAAATGGCCCCCGGTAATTCTATCTTTGCCCGGGCCTGCATTTTGTCTCCACAGAGTGATTGTCGCCATAACGAGCGACTCTACAGAAACTGTGTCATCTTGCGAGATTACTTCCATTGTTCTGCCCTACTTAATACCTCCTGAGCATCTGGATTAAATGGCCAGCAATCTACACAGAGTGAGGAAGACAAAAAGAAAAGAAAATATAGTCCTGGCTGAATGGGAAGCATCATTTCAGTGTTTTCAATCGAGCGAGAGGAGCCGGAGATTCGCCGCTGATTGTTTATGAAAACAAATAGGAGGCGGAGGGAAGCGCTGACCTCCCTGTGTACCGCTGATTACCACGGGGCTGATGAATTTACCAAGTGTGTCATTTTCTCGCCTCCATCTCATCAGACTTGTATTATTATTAAAGAATGTTTTTATCGCTCTTTTTATGTTGTTTTGCTGGTGTAAAATGCATTGCGGCCACTTCATCTGGGAAGAGATTACAGCAATTTTCAGCCAAATTTCATTAGCGATTCTGGACATAGCGAGCGCAGGGAGGGAGGAAATCGTAGCTCTGCCTTCTTCATATGTTAGAAATTTCTGTGCACATCGCCGCTTGTTGTTTTTATAGAATTCCTATAGAGAAAGCTGATATCCCTTGTAATAGAGAAAAAGCATGACAGGACCTCTTAAATATGAGATCTGGGTTTAAAAAGACCTCAGATCTCCCATTTACACTAAAACGCAATAAAAATAAATCAACAAATATATATACCGGTATATATTTTTTTTTATTCCCCTTTAAGACCATTGGGCGGAAGTGACGTTTGACGTCGCTTCTGTCATCCAATGTTATAAAGCCAAGTGGGTGCCATCTTTCCCTCACCCGGCTCCATGTCTGAGGGGAGAGGACCTGATCATCTCCACCGCTACTGACGGCCCCGGTAAGTGGCGGAGACCCCCTGAGTGCGGCGGGATGATGTGCAATGTTATGTCTTAAAGGAATATAGACAAAAATCTCCTGCGCTCTCGGTGTATCGTCAACACACGGGTGGTGTGGTTTCGTCTAGAGGCAAAGTCTTGCAGCCCTCCTCAGAACAATGGGTGTTCATACGGCTAGAAATAAAAATAAAAAAGGAGGGCGCACCGACCTAGTGCATTACCACTTAAAAGTTTATTAAAATATGAATAAAAAACACAATGGTCCTACTCACAGACGGAGCTTAAGTACAAGCTTATCGAGCAAATGGACTGGAATTCTTGGCATCCACCGACTGAACTCAACAAGAGAGAGGGTCGGACGATACCCCAAAGCATCCAGATGGCTGACGCGTTTCTGGAGCGTACCCCTTTCCTCAGAGCCTAGGTGGTCCGGACCACCTAGGCTCTGAGGAAAGGGGTGCGCCCCAGAAACGTGTCAGTCATCTGGATGCTTTGGAGTATCGTCCGACCCTCTCTCTTGTTGAGTTCAGTCGGTGGATGCCAAGAATTCCAGTCCATTTGCTCGATAAGCTTGTACTTAAGCTCCGTCTGTGAGTAGGACCATTGTGTTTTTTATTCATATTTTAATAAACTTTTAAGTGGTAATGCACTAGGTCGGTGCGCCCTCCTTTTTTTCTTTTTTTTTTAAAGGAATATAGAACATAAATACAACAGCATGCTTCCTTTCTAAACCCTTTTATCCTTTTAGAAGAAGGAATCAAACACGCCAGGAAAAACCTTCTATTCTGGCGTTATCCGAAACATGTCAGGTTTTTGTGACCACAACCCTTATATGATTAAATCTGCAAGTGGTTTGTGCTAGCAATTATTAGCAGCTGTAATCAATTGGGTCTTTTGTTTCCTTTGATGTTTTTATATATTTTTGTATGTTTGTATAACAATAAAATCTATTACTAATTTTACCAAACAATCCTGTTTGTTCACCCACCCAAAATATCCCTGGGGCATTCTTCCTTTACGACCACTTTTATCAGAAAGAGGACCATTCACCATTTAAAAATATACCGGTGTTTTGGCAGCTATCTGCTGCCATATCCTCGGTATTCTACGTCAAAGTACCAACGTACAATGACGGCGGGCGGTCCGGAAGTAGTTAAGAAAGTAATTTCCTTTCTATATTGTGTATGCACCCCTGAAGAAGAAAATCTAATTTGAAAAGTGTTGGGTATTCAGCAATTCCCATCCTTTGTTCTTTGGTGATTCCAACTGAGTACAGCGTTAAAGCAGAGTTCCACCCAAAAGTGGAACTTCCGCTCATCGGATTCCTCCCCCCCCCCCCCTCTGGTGCCACAATTGGCACCTTTCGGGTGGGAGGGGGGACAGGATACCTGTCTTTCCCACTTCCGGGAGTCCGGGCCGCGGCCTGTGACGTCACCGCGGGGTTCCCTCCTCCTCCCCCAGCCTCCAGGCCAGTAGAGAGGAGCGGGCCTCGCGCATGCGCAGTAGGGTTCCCGGCGTGAAGCCGAAAGGCTACACTGCCGGGTTCCCTTACCCGCAATGGCGGCGGCAGCACCTGACAGCTGATGGAAACATCAGCTTCGGGTGCCGACATCGCTGGACTCCAGGACAGGTAAGTGTTCTAATATTAAAAGCCAGCAGCTGCAGTATGTGTAGCTGCTGGCTTTTAATTTATTTATTTATTTTGGGGCGAAACACTGCTTTAAGAACATTTTTTCATCACTTTTAAGATGTATTGTAATGTTTATACAACTTGTATTAATAAAGATTTGTTAACTTTTATACTACTTAAAAATACTTTTCATTCACTTGATACAACAATGACCCAGTATCCGTAAAGTCCCATTTTCAGGCTTTTTCTTTATATATACGAATCTATGCCTTTCGAATCAAATCTTATCCACATAGAATTAGCATCAGTGTGAACCGAGACTGAAATTGCTTGGTTGCTTGCTACCATTATCTTGCAGTTCCGGTACTCTCTCGCAAGAATGAAGCAAGCCACGTCACAACTCAGTTCTCCATATTTTTCGTAGGTCAGGGATTCTGAAAGCATTGAAACCAGAGGATTATCTTGACAACCAGGCAGCTATCACTTTCAGAGGTTAACATTCAGAAGATTTTTCTTATGACAGGCTCTCCTTAGTACGGCTGTTGGAGATCCACAGACACTGCGAGATGTGCTCAGCCAGCCAGTGTGGTCATATCCTGGACAGTAGACCATTGCCTGTTAAATTCCAACCAAGCTGATCTAAAATTTAGCAGGTTGCCCTCCTCCCCTTCCTCTCCTGTTGATTGGTTAGGGTGTCCCACTCAGAACCCCTGTTGATTGGTTGAAAGTTGAATACCCAGGTGCCTCTACAGAAGTGGACACAGGAGCGCCGCCCCCTCTCTCCTGCACCCGTTACTCAACAAGCAATGCATTGCATGAATATATCTATTGTCGCCGCTGCCGCCCACTATTAAGGTGTCCAGCCCCCTGTTGAGCGACGGCCATCTGAATTACAGCGGTGGGGGTGTTTTGGAAGTGCCTGATTAGAGCCATAGGCTTTCTGATTAGAGCCTGTGGGCTTTAATCGGCTTCCAAATGGTTAAACGGAGGGCACACTGCTGTGCGTTCCCTGTTTAAACAATGCTGTATTAGGGAATCGATTCCCTAACATTCACCCGCCTCTCAGCCGAACAGGTGCACCAGGTCTGGTTACCGGTCACCTGATTGGCTGAAGCGACAGGCGAGCAGAGATGACATTGAGGACTCGGAGGGAGCGTGGAGGAGGACGGCGCTGACCCGAGAAAGGTGCCGGGCGGGGGGGGGGGGGGGGGTTCGTAAACTGGCTGCATTTGAGGGGGCAAACTGTCTGCATTTGAGGGGGAAACTGGCTGTATTTGAGGGGGCAAACTGGCAGAATTTGAGGGGGCAAACTGGTGGCAATTGATGGGCACAGTGGCTGCGTTTGATGGCACAGTGGGGTCAATTGATGGGCAGAGTAGCTGGGTTTTATGGGCACAGTGAGGCTGCAATTGATGATTTTTTTTTTTTTTCAGTTTGTTTGCGCCCCCCCAAAAAATTTCGAGCACCAGCCGCCACTGCTCTACAGATTCAATATGGACACCAAATACTGCCCTGAGTGGTCTTCTAGCTCACCTTCACCAACCATGGATGCTGACTAAATAGGGTCTGTTCTTCTCCCAAAAATTCAAATAGAAAAAGCTGCAATCGTCTTTTTCCTTTTCAGCATACTTTATTGTAACATGGACGAGGTCCTAATATCAAGGCCAAGCTCATTGCCCTCTACTAGACCCTGCTTCTTCTCCTTTGACATATGTCTCACAAGCACCAGAGAAGTACTGGCTGGAGAGAGAAGCATTAGTGAAGAAGAAGCATGGCGTGGCGGAAGGCAACATGCTTGGATCTGATGTTGAGAACTCCTCATGCTACAATAAGTATTAAAAAAAAAAAAGAAAAAAGAAAAACATTTCTATTTGAATTGGCCCCCATTCACACCTGAGCTACAGCGCATTCATAAAGTAGTCAGACCCCCTTCACTTTTTTCAATTTTGTTCTGTTGCAGCCTGATACTGTATTTGCTAAACCATTTGTCCTCCGGAAAAATTTACCCCCCTTCATGACCAGGCTATTTTTTGTGATACGGCACTGCGTTATTTTAACTGACAATTGCGCGGTCGTGCAGTTCTGTACCCAAGTGAAATTTATGTCATTTTTTTCCCCACCAAATAGAGCTTTCTTTTGGTGGTTTTTAATCACCACTGGGTTTATATATTCTTTGCACTATTAACAAAATTATACCTACAATTTTGAAAAATAAAAAATATTATTTTTTTGCTTTCTGTTATAAAACATATCCAAAATTTATTTAAAAAAAAAATTGAATTTGTCCATAAATTTAGGCCAATATACTGTATATGCTACACATAGGCGTGCACAGCCTATTATATAGGGTGTGCCCCCAAAGCTCAAACACACACGTGTGTGTGTGTGTGTGTGTGTGTGTGTGTGTGTGTGTGTGTGTGTGTGTGTGTGTGTATATGGTGTATATATATATATATATACATACACACATGCGCGCTTGTACATGTGCACAGGTTTTTTTGTTCATTTTGCTAGCTGACAGGTTCTTGCATCTATAGAAGCGATGTGGATGCAAGGATCCCCCTTGCAGGGACATTGTATTGTGACAGCAGGGACTCTCCACCGTCCATATACACTGATTAGTGCTGCAGCCGATTTGCTGCTAACTGAACAAGGTTTCAGGCTGGGTTCACACTTATGCGAATTGGATGCGGATTTCCCCCACATCAAATTTACATGGTAGGAGATTGTGACCAGCTCTCTATGGAGCCGGTTCACATATCTCTGCTGCAGCTCCGGTGCAAATTGCACAGGGGTCCTGTGCATCCTTTGGTCCATTTCAGGTCAGAATTAAGCCCAAAAATTCAGGCTGAAATCGGAACTGGAACGGTGAATGGAGATGCACAGGGCCCCTGCTGTGAGCCGCATGCGGCAATAGTGTGAACCCAGCCCCGTAAGCAGTCCTGTTTAAGAGAAGCGGATCTAATGATTGGCTTCTGTCTTACAGTGATACATTGAAATGTAGCCAGTTCCTGCTGAACTGGACAAATCTCAATCGGTGTGTACCCAGCTTTACTTTCTCCAGCAGGCGTCCTCCACTGCTGTGACTTGTTCCCTTCAGCTCTAATGTAAATTACTGGTTGTGGTCACACTGCAGCCTCCCCATCATACCATACTGGGTTAATGTCCCAGTATGGTATGAGATGATGTCAAGGCTTTGGATGAAGGAAGAAAGTTTGGAATCGGGTAAGACCACTTTCACACTGAGGCGCTTTACAGGTGTTTTAGCGCTAAAAATAGCGCCTGTAAAGCGCCTCTTCTGTCACTCCAGTGGGAAAGCCCTAATGCCTTCCCACTGGAGCGGTGCGCTTGCAGGACGTTAGAAAAAGTCCCACAAGCAGCATCTTTGGGGCGTTTTAGGCACGGTGAATACACCGCTCCCAAAATGCCCCAGCCATTGAAATCGATAGCCAACGCTGCTGAAGCGCCTGCAAAGTGATTTGGCAGCAGCACTTTTAACCCTTTTTTGGCCGCTAGCGGGGGTTAAAAGCGCCCCGCTAGCGGCCGAAAACGCAGCTAAAAACAGCGGCGCTTTACCGCTAACGCGACCAGCGCCTTAGTGTGAAAGTGCCCTAAGTGAAAAAGGATATCCCCTCCTCCCCCCACACTGCATGGATGAACATTCACTTTCCTGAAGTTGGGCTGTATTATAAAATCGCCTTCCTTGCTGTTTATGCTAACATAGGACTTCTGAGGTGCTACATTCCACATATACACTATATCTTATTAAAAAAAGAATGATTTTATTAGGATATAGTGTGAATGTTGAATACATCTATGTAACAGAAGTCCCAGTAATTCTCATCCTATTCAAGAAAGTTCCTTTCCTTTCAGTAAATGGTCCCTGCAAGATGCCGGCAGGATTACAGTACAGCATTGTATAGAAAGTCAGGACTCACATATGGAGAAGATTCAGGCTGCCGTCCATGCTCTGAGGTCTTCAGTCGGCCCCGGGGAAATCTGTGATGTGTACTTTGGCAGGAAGCAGTGCTGGGACTGCACTGTGATCATCTCTTCCTGCTCCGCCCACCTGTACTAGAGCTGTGAAAGCCCCGACTTGTCTAGAGAACGAGAAACCGTCTTCCCATTTCAAGCTTGTTGTGGCAACAGGAAGATAGGATGGTGGGCTCTGGTAACCCCTCACTCCAGTCAGTACTGCAGCCACCAGCTGTGGAGGAAGCAGTCAGGAATCAGATGCTGCCTCTAAAGTCCCGGCTACAGCATCTCAGCATCTCAACTAAGAGCTGGCGGCGGAGTGATATGCAGCTGTCAGGGATGCAGTATCCGGAACTATAGAGTCAGTATCGGAAAATGCGGCTGCCTGACTGCTTACTCCGCAGCCAGTGGCTGCAGTTCTCCCAGGATATTGGCATCCAACTGAGAGATAGTCCCACTCCCAGCACTACAGGTTAGCAGGGGTGCCAAAATGGAGTTATCTCAAACACATTCTGACCCTGGGGTGTGCCTGGGCATTGGGGTGTTGCTACATATTTTGGGGAAAAAAATCTCAATAAGCGTATATTGAATGGTTTGCGAAAAAGTTATATTATCTACAAACTATGGTATAAATACTGTAATTTTTATTTTTATTTTATACTAGTAATGGCAGCAATCAGCGACTTATTGTGGGACTGCGATATTGCAGAGTTGACAGCCTGACACTAAAGCCCCATACACACTATTAGATTTTCTGCAGATTTTTGTCTTCAGATATAAACCATATAATATGAGATCAAATCTTAAGAGTTTCAATTTGTATGCAATCAGGCAGCCTTTGCACTACATGGTTTTGGTAAATCTAAAGGAAATCAGACATCAAATGTTGTATAGTGTGTATGGGGTCTAACTGACACGTTTGACACTTTGTGGAAATCAGTGACACTAATACAGTGATCAGTGCTAAAAATACACACTGTCACTGTACTAATGGCACTGACTGGGAAGGGGTTAATCATCTAGGGCACAGGTGTCAGGAACACGTGTAACCCTTTGCGTGCCCCTGATTTTAACCCCTTCCCTGCCAGTGTCATTAGTACAGTGACAGTGCATATTTTTTAGCACTGATCACTGTATTGGTGTCACTGGTCCCCAAATCGTGTCAAAAGTCTCAGTTAGCTGTCCGATTTGTCCACCGCAATATCGCAGTCCTACTAGTAAAAAATAAATTAAAAATTCCATAAATATATCCACAGTTTGTAGACGCTATAACTTTTGCGCAAACCAATATACGCTTATTGGTATTTTTTTTTACACAAAATATGTAGCAGAATATATATTTGGCTAAATTGATGAAGAAATTTGATTTTTTTTATTTGATTGGATATGTTTTATAGCAGAAAGTAAAAAAAAGTTTTTTTTTTTTTTTTTCAAAATTGTCCGTCTCATTTTGTTTATAGCACAAAAAAATTAAAACCGCAGAGGTCACCAAATCCCACTAAAAGAAAGCTCTATTTGTGGGGAAAAAGGAGATAAATGTTATTTATGTATGACCGCGCAATTGTCAGTTAAAGTAACGCAGTGCCGTTTAGCAAACAATGGCCTGGCCATGAAGGGGGTACATTTTCTGGTGGTTAATCTATCCATTATTGTATATGTGCTCTAACATTAGAGACTCTCATATTATAGAGTTAGGACTGCAGTACACTGGGGTGCCGTAAGGTGGCCGCTGCAGCTTACACATGTATTTGCAAATGTGTGCAAATGAAAGCCTTTGTCCTAAACCTGTATTGTTAGAGAGGGTCAGTTTGGTTTGTTGCAGGCTGGCTGGTAAGTTTGCTGGGAATTTTTGTTTGTTTTTGAAGTACCTGAAATGAGACACTACCAGAACTACAGATATGTGAGATTGCCAAATCGATGTGGTCACTTTTTCCTTTCTTTCCTCACTCCACACTTCCTTCTTATAAGTCAAACCCTTAAATAAGCCATTAAACAATCATCAGTCATCGGCAGAGTATCATTTTTAGCCACACATTCATTTGACGCATCAGCAGTCAGTCACATTATATTTCATTAATAAATCATTATCACCCAATAAGGATAATCCCACCATATGTTCCAGGTATTTCCCACCTCTGGGCCACTCGTAGGCACACATGGAGTGGCAGTGAATATTCAAGCAGAATGAATTGATTTCTTCTGTGGTCTGGCTGGTCGGGATGGCAGGCCGGTCACAATATTTGTGTGTGTGGGCAGCAGGATGGAGAGCTTAATAAGTGGCATTGTTGTGTGGAGGACAGCTAGCTCGGAGAATGTTGCGTCTCCCACTCGTTGCTTCGTCATCTGTGATTCCTCCCCAGGGCTGATGGCGGGCCTTGGGGTTAATCCTTAGGAGGACTGTGGGGTCCATCCCCATTCTTAGGGGTATGTAGTTCGTTATGATGAGATCCTTCTTCTGTAGTGTTACAGCTTCAGGTGAGGTCTTCATTTCCACAAACGGTGCAAGAAAACTTTTCATAAAATGTTCTTTGTTGCCGGTGACCTCTGGAACCCTTTGTGTGGAGGAACGGCTGCCATGAACAGAGCTTTGTTGATGAATCTCATTTTGTGTTTATTCTCCTCCAGCTGAACAAGGAAAACAAGAATCTGAAACGGATTAGCATGTTGTACATGGCCAAACTGGGTCCAGAGATCATAACTGAGGAGATCAGCCTGGATGACGAAGACACCCCTTCTGACAGCGACAGTGGGGAAGTATGCACGTCCCTTGACTGCCAGCAGAAAGTAAAAGGTGAGGGAGCAACTGTCATTGTTTTGGAACCTCCAAATGTAAGAATGTCATTGTTCTAAACCTCCCAAGTGTCTGTCGGTATTGTTTTGGTACCCCCAAATATCAGTCTGGTAATGTTTTGAGACTTCAAGTATCAGTTTGTCATTGATCTGGGATCAAAGGTACATATTATTCAGTAGCACACCACAGATTGTTGATTACGTCCAAATTTTTGTTGAAGAATGATCACATCACATAAGAAGTGCAACGTTTCAGAGCCACGCAGGACCCCAAGTGTCAGTGTGTTATTGTTCTGGGTCCCCAAGTGTGAGTATGCCAATGTTCTGGGTCCCCAAGCATCAGTGTGTCATTGTTCTGGGCCCCCAAGTGTCAGTTTTTCATTGTTCTGGGCCCCCAAGCGTCAGCGTGTCTTTGTTCTGGGACCCCAAGCTTGAGTGTGTCATTATTCTAGGACCCCATGCATCAGTTTGTCATTATTCTAGGACCCCAAGCGTCAGTGTGTCATCATTCTGGGTCCCCAAGTGTGAGTGTGCCATTGTTCTGGGTCCCCAAGCATCAGTGTGTCTTTGTTCTGGGACCCCAAGTGTCAATTTTTCATTGTTCTGGGCCCACAAGCGTCAGCGTGTCTTTGTTCTGGGACCCCAAGCTTCAGTGTGTCATTGTTCTGGGACCTCAAATATCAGTGTGTCATAGTTCTGGGAGCCAAATCGTCAGCGTGTCATTATTATGAGACCTCCAAGTGTCAAGGTGACATTGTCCTGAATCCCTAAAGCTGGCCATAGACAGAGCAAAGAAAATCGCTCAATTCCCCATGTTGGTGGCGGAGTCCCTCCCGAAGAGCCATTGTGTTCTCTCGGGGGAAAGCTTTCCCTGCCTTTAAAAAAAAATTAAACATTATTATTGCTAGCAACTATGCTGGCCATAATCGCATGTAAAATCCGACCGGCTAGTTGTACCCAAGTTAATCGATTCTAATTTTGGAATCATACTTACGTAGGTGGAGGTGAGAACCGAACGATCGAACACTGCCGATCGTTTGGTTGTCACAGCTCCCTGAGCAGAGAGCTGGTGACTGTCAGTCACATGCTCTATACTCTGCCCCCCCCCCCGTGCTCGCTGGAGTGCTGAGCTGTGGAGGGGATGGGAGCGGCCAGCTCAGGCTTTCAGCAGCTCGCTGAGAGGCTGAGCCAGGTGCTGGTCCAGGCTCTTGGGTGGATTGAGACTATATGGTCGCAATCTTTCCCAAGCCTGGACCAGCTCTGTGACATCAGCCAACGGCGAACTTCAGCCTGTTGTCTGCTGAAAACGGGTCACAGGAGTGCAAAACGATCTGCACTCCTGTGATCCTCAGGAGAAGTATAGCCAGATGAGCTTTGGCTGGACTTCTCCTTTTATAGAAGGAAATACCTGTCTTGTTTGTTGATCTTACAGATAACCTTGGGAACACAGAATTATTTAAACAACTTCAGGTCACAAAATTGAACTTCTATACACACTCCCCACCAATGCCATCCTCTATGCTGGGCAAAAAGGGACACAGGGCGTGCATGGAATGATGGGGTGATGATTATTAGTCCCTCTTGTTAGATTAGGTCATGAAATAACACCGCTCCAAGCTCCTGGCAGCCCCGTAATAAAAATCTTATATCACAGGTCTCCATGAACAGGTCCTGTCTGCCCAGGAGGAGAAGAAGACCGTTTCTCTAGAGCTGGAGGAGCTGCGATCCCAACTTGTGGACCTCATACAAGAGGTGCTGTATATAAGAGTCATATGATAATTATACACTGTACTTGGCTCTTCCATTGACATTCATTCATACGTGGAATATTAGGTAATTCTCATGTTTCTGTTATTAAGAATTCTGTGTCCTGTAACTGTTGAACATGGTAATGTACAACAGTGCTTTTCTTATAACAAGAGGATGAGGTCTCTAAAAGAAAGCAATATAAATCCTCTTTCTTTCTCGTACATCACGGGACACAGAGCGACATAGTCATTACTAATGGGTTATATAGATACCGTCAGGTGCTGGCACTGGCAACTTCCAAAACCGGAAGTACCCTCCCCTATATAAGCCCCTCCCATCCGGGAGCACCTCAGTTTTTTGCCAGTGTCTAAGGTGTTGGCCAAGAAGAAACATGTGTTTTTCACTGAGCTTGCGTACAGGTTCTTTTGGGCCTCAGTAAGCTATTCCGGATCCGACCAAAAAAGCTTCATAGCTAAACGGTCGGTACCCGGGCCTTGCAGAGAAGAGCAAGGTTTTGCCTGTAATGCTTCTCTTAGGAGGGCTGGACCCTGGGATCCAGAGCTCTGGTCATACCCACGACCAAGATGTTTTCTGTGCAGGGTGCTATACAGGTCCAGGGGAGTGGAATCCTTGGGAACCCGGTCCCTGAAGGTTTGATTACAATGCCTGCCGTGATAGGTGAAGTTTGGGCTTTTGTGGACCAAACAAAGTCCTGCGGCGGGGAACAGGTAAGTGGGGGCCCCCAGGAACTTGGTTCTATTGGGGGACCCCCAAGCCTAATTTGTCTTTCTGTCTGTTACCTAATGGTATTCCCGCAAAATTCTGTGCATGCCTGTAACTACTAAAAAAATGTAATAATTTTTAATGGTGGTCAAGAAAAAAAAAAAAAAAAAAAAAAAATTTTTATATATATATTTAATATATTAGACTGCGGTACCTGTGTTTGTCCACTAGAGGCCGCTGTGGAATGTTTTCTTGTCATGTGGACTAGCTTCTTCTCAGCAGAGCAAAGTCCAGGCAGATGGTGAGTTCTCTTATAGGAAACTGCTTCCTCTGCCATGTTGCAGTGCTTGTCCATCCCCCGGCCTGCGGCAAAGAGGGGCCCTGGCTCCTGTCCCTTGTTACCATATTTGAAATTAGCGCCGAAGGCGCACGTGCCCGCGCGCGTGCGCGTGCACGCGCCTCTATATATAGAGGTGAGCCGGGAAAGGGGGCGGAGCCTGGGGGATGACGCTCTGTGCGCGCCGCAGCGCTTCTGCGCATGTGCGGGCGTCCCAGCAGTTTTAAAAAAACCACAATATTGTAGTGAGCTGGCTATGAAGTACAGAGACAGAGCTGGCAACATTTAAAGGCATACAGCAAGCGGTTGATACAGGCATCCCCTAGAAAGGCACATTAGTAGACACCAACTGTGATATAGCAGCAATTGTGCTAGACTATTCTCAGTAAAAGTGGTGTATTACGGCTGGAATACCTCAGCTTTAGGCTTAGGAATATGCCGTCCAGAAGCTCCGGAACTGAATCTTCCAGGAAGCGAAGGCGGTCTCATCGGGCTCGGAGGATCTTGGGCATACTCCTGCTGCACCAGTCTCCCCTGAAGTTCAGAGGTAAGTGACCGTAGAGACCCCGCAGGGGTACTTGGTACTGTGGCTGTCCTCAGTCACCTGCTCCTGTGTATGTAACAGAGGAGGTTTTTTCCTCAGCTCTGGGAGGATTAGAGAGAGATTGTCAACATTTATCGCTGCCTCCCTGTCAGGGAAAGCACGCCCGATCTCCGTCTCCTCCTTCAGAGTGCCTGTTAGCAGAGCAACAGTCCCATACAGGGATCGACCTGCCTGAAGGGGATCAGGATGAGGTTGATTCTGTTATAGAGGAATCAACAGTGGGGGAACCTTTTCTCAGCATCTCAAGCTGAAAGATTATGGGTTCAGTCTCTGACTAACATGGTCCGATCAGCATTTAAAAATGCACCTTGCGGAACCATCAACCACTACTGTATCCTCGTTGGGGTCGCTAGAAGCCCCCAGACTGTTTGTTCTTTTCCACTTCACCCTTTACTGAAAGGGCTCATTTACCAGGATTGGGAACGTCCTGAGAAAATATTTATTCCCCCAAGAGATTTCCGGTGGTCTATCCCATGGAGGATAAGTTCATCAAAAAAAAAAAAAAAAAAATGGAAGGTCCCTACAGTGGACGCAGCCATCTCTTGTATGTATAAATCACTGACATGTCCAGTGGATAATGTCCAAATGTTCAAGAACCCAATAAATAAAAGATTGGAGTCCTTATGAAAATCTGCTTGGTGATACAACCAGCAGTAGCAGCTATTGGGGTCTGCTAAGCAGTGAAGGATCAGTTGAAACAGGTCTTGAGGGACTTGACAGATCAGCAGGCTTTGCCCTAGCTGATCTACCTAGAGCCTTAGGCTTTGCGGTTGACGCCATAGAGGATTCAGTCCATCAGGCCTCCCGCCTTACGCTGTCTATAGTACATATGCGTAGGCTCCTATGGCTCAAAAACTGGTCTGCTGAAGCTCCCTGTAAAGAATGGCTGGTTAGCGTCCCATTTCATAGTGAACGCTTATTCAGGGAAAACCTGGACAAATATATCCAGAAAATTTCCAGCGGTAAAAATACGCTCTTGCCGGTTAAAAGCAGAGTTAGAGGTCCCTCTTTAAGAGGCCTGCTTCTCCAGTCCCTGGGGCATCGGCTGTGTAACAGTTCCGACGGCCTCCTCGGTCAAATCCCGGGGGTAAAAAACAGGGACAGTAGCAGGGTAATGAGAAACCCTGGGTCAGGGGAGGTACAAAACCTCCCCCAAAGTTAAATTCATTGAAGCCCCCACTCAGGTGGGGGGAGGACTCCAGTTGTTCGCAAGAGACCTGGCGGGACACGATCAAGACAGATAGGTGCTCTCCGCAGTAGGTTTGGGATACAGTTTGGAGTTAAAAGACTCTCCTCCTTCCCATTTTTGAGGTCAAACGTGCCAAGGGATCCCCGGAAGAGAGAGTCCCTCCTGTTGGCACTAGAACAACTATTGCTCCAAGGAGTAATTATGGAGGTTCCCCTGGAAGAATGAGGGTTGGGGTTTTACTCAAACCTCTTTACAGTCCCGAAGCAAACGCGGACGGGAGGCCCATATTAATTCTAAAAGGGCTATACAAATTCCTGTATATCAGGTCTTTCCGATGGAGTCGATCCGATCGGTGGCCACTGCCCTACAAGGGGAGGATTGGTTAGCCACGATCGACATCAAAGATGCTTATTTGCACATTCCCATCTTTCCAGTCCACCAAAAATTTCTACGCTTTGCAGTAGAAGGGCGCCATTTTCAGTTCAGAGCCTTACCCTTCGGTTTGGCCACAGCACCACGAGTGTTTACAAAAATTCTGGCCCTTTATTGGCCAATCTAAGAACACAAGGTGTAATGATAATGGCATATCTGGATGACTTGTTGCTGATAGACCACTCAGTGAAAAAACTAGACGTGGTCGTTCACAAGACGATCAAGTATCTGGAATCTCACGGTTGGATTATCAACCGAGACAAGTCAGCCCTAAAAACCAGTCAAAAGTCTGGAATACTTGGGGCTAAGGTTGGATTCAGGCCAGAGAAAAATATTCTTGCCTCGAGGAAAGGTGTTGTCTTTGAAAGATTTGATTCACTTAGTGGGTACAAAAAAGACAGCCGTCCATACGCCTGTATATGAGGCTGCTGGGAAAAATGGTGGCATCATTCGAAGCAGTACCCTACGGTCAATTCCATTCAAGGAATTTGCAAGGGGCCATACTGTCAGCCTGGAACAAAAAAATTCAGGCCCTAGACTTACAATGTCCTTGTCCCCTTCCGTTCGCAAGAGCCTCCGTTGGTGGTTGGTTCCCCAGAATCTGGAAAAAAGGAAATCCTTCAGTCCGATTTCTTGGAAGGTGGTCACTACAGATGCCAGCCTTATAGGCTGGGGAGCAGTACTGGAGCAATAGTCTCTCCAGGGCAGATGGTCGGATGCAGAAAAGGCCCTGCCCATCAATCTCTTAGAGATACGAGCAGCCCGGTATGCCCTAGTAGCATGGACATCCAAACTCCAAGGGTCCCCTGTCAGAATTCAATCAGACAATGCCACAGCAGTGGCATATATCAATCATCAGGGGGGCACCAGGAGTCGTGCAGCCCAGAGGGAAGTAAATTACATCCTGAAATGGGCAGAAAAAATATGTCCCAGCCATATCTGCGGTATTCATTCCAGGAGTGGAGAATTGGAAGGCGGACTTTCTAAGTCGCCAGCAATTAGGCCCAGAGGAAGGGTCCCTTCACCCCAAGGTTTTCTGGACAATATATCAGCGGTGGGGAACATCGGATGTAGATCTTCTAGCATCCAGATTCAACGCAAAGGGGGACAGGTTTGTCTCTCGGACAAGGGATCCCCTAGCTTGCGGCTCGGATGCCCTAGTGTTCCCTTGGGATCAGTTCAAGCTGATATATGCATTCACACCGCCACAATGGTTACCTCGATTACTCCGCAGAATCAGGGTAGAAAAGAAACCAGTGATTCTGGTGGCTCCAGCGTGGCCCCGAAGAGCGTGGTACGTGGAGATTGTAAAATGTCAGTGGGGAGTCCTTGGACTCTCCCACATCGTCCGGACCTGCTTTCGCAAGGACCGATATACCACCCTTCCTTACCAGCCCTAGGTTTGACGGCCTGGCTATTGAAGCCCACATTCTAAAAAAGAGAGGGCTCTCTAATTCTGTGGTATCTACCATGATCAATGCCAGGAAGCCGGTATCCAGGCAGATCTACTATAGAATCTGGAAGGCGTACATCGCCTGGTGTGAAGCCAAGAAATGGCATCCACGTAAGTACGTAATAGGTAGGAGTCTGGACTCCCTACAATGGGCTGTAGATAGGAAGCTTGCCTTGAGTACTATCAAGGGTCAGATTTCGGCCTTGTCAATATTTTTTCAAAGGCCCTTGGCTTCGCATTCACTAGTCAAAGCCTTTATACAAGGAGTGATGCGTATTAGTCCTCCGGTTAATATTCCCATATGTCCATGGGATCTAAACTTGGTTCTGTCGGTTCTACAGAAACAACCATTTGAACCATTACAGCATATTTCTTTGGTTCTTCTCACCAGGAAATTGATTTTTCTAGTAGCCATTTGTTCGGCTAAAAGAGTGTCGGAATTAGCAGCTATGTCCTGTAGGGAGCCATATCTGGTTATCCATAAGGACAGGAGTAGTGTTACGTCCTCATCCAGCCTTTCTTCCTAAGGTGGTATCGAGGTTTCATTTGAACCAAGATGTGGTTCTTCCTTCTTTTTTCCCCAAACCTACTTCGGTAGAGGAAAAGTTATTGCATTCTTTGGATGTAGTAAGAGCAGTTAAAGCTTATCTAAAAGCCACTGCTCAGATTCGCAGAACGGATACTTTGTTTATTCTGCCGGAAGGCCCCAGAAAGGGTCAGGCAGCGTCAAAATCTACTTTAGCCAAGTGGATTCGACAGGTCATTATGCAAGCTTATGGCTTGAGAAGGAGACCGCCTCCGTTCAAAGTTAGAGCGCACTCCACGAGAGCAGTTGGAACTTCATGGGCAGTGCATCACCAGGCCTCCCTGGCTCAAATCTGTAAGGCCGCAACATGGTCTTCGGTACACACGTTTACTAGGTCCTACCAGGTGGACGTTAGAAGTCAGGAGGATGTCGCCTTTGGGCGCAGTGTGTTGCAGGCCGCAAAAGATCCTCATGTCTGATAGCGCTCAGCTTATATATGGTGTATCCCCCCCCTCATTTGGCATTGCTTTAGGACATCCCATTAGTAATGACTATGTCGCTCTGTGTCCCGTGATGTACGAGAAAGAAAATAGGATTTTTATAACAGCTTACCTGTAAAATCCTTTTCTTGGAGTACATCACGGGACACAGAGCTCCCGCCCCTCTTTAGGGACACTTATTGCTTTGCTACAAAACTGAGGTGCTCCCGGATGGGAGGGGCTTATATAGGGGAGGGTACTTCCGGTTTTGGAAGTTGCCAGTGCCAGCACCTGACGGTATCTATATAACCCATTAGTAATGACTATGTCGCTCTGTGTCCCGTGATGTACTCCAAGAAAAGGATTTTACAGGTAAGCTGTTATAAAAATCCTATTTTTCATCCCAGGTACACAGCCTGGAATTTCTATGGCTACTCCATACTGCACCCCTTCCACCAACCCATGTCATTTTCCAGAGGGGCCTACAACAAAGAAAATACTAGCTGGAAGGGGCTGCACTCCTGTCTAGTCAGGGCTTCCCAGAATGGCACAGAGCTGTCACTTAAAAATGCTTACTGGTGGGGGCCGAAAGAACACAGAGATGACCTCTTAATTTTGCATCTGGTAATATAGTGTAGGTAGGACAAAAATATATTAAAATTGCAGTATTTTATTTATTTAAGAGGCATCCTCCCCTCCATCATGATCGCTTCCCTCCATAGTGACTCCTCCAGTCCATAATATTATCTCAAGAAATGAGCCTCCCTCCAATACTATGACTTCTACAGTGTACACTATGTTCAATAGAGATCCACATTGCAGTGCCTCATACTGAGAAACAGACCCCACACCACTGTACACTGCCTCATATCAAAGGAAGGGGCCCCACATGACCACGCAGTGTCTCATACCGAGGAATTGGTCCCCTTACCAATGCCATGGCTCACATTAATTAAATGTTTTTTTTTTTGTTTTTTTTTTTTAGGTGAATGCTACCAAAAAAGAAAATGTCATGCTGACCAAAGAAGTTTTTGACCAGCGTAAGCTTTTAGAAAAGTACAACAGAGGTAAGATGATATGATTTTTTTGATCTAATAGCATTGGGTTCATTTGCCTGCTAGCATCTTTCTCAGGCTCAAATTGTGAGATTTCCCTGCAGTAGTTTGTGTCTCTGCCCCTCCCGCAATGGTGAGATTTCCTGCAGTAGTTTGTGTCTCTGCCCCTCCCACAAGGGTGATATTTCCTGTAGTAGTTTGTGTCTCTGCCCCTCCCGCAATGTGGAGATTTCCTGCAGTAGTTCGTGTCTCTGCCCCTCCCACAAGGGTGATATTTCCTGTAGTAGTTTGTGTCTCTGCCCCTCCCGCAATGTGGAGATTTCCTGCAATAGTTTGTGTCTCTGCCCCCCCCCCCCCACAATGGTGAGATTTCCTGTAGTAGATTGTGTCTCTGCCCCTCCCACAATAATGAGATCTCCAGGCTATTAGTATATAACTCTTATTGTCCCCTTCCTTTTCTTCTTGTGTATTCCATCCTTAAGCCCTGACTTTTAGTTGCCTCAGTGATTTCGGTAAAAAGGGCAGGACTCATCCACCTGTTGGCATGTTTCTGCGCCAGTTAAACACTTGGCACTGCTTGGATGACACTTTTGACTTGTTTGCTAACACGTCTCTTCTGCCGTGCTGAATTTCTGCCTCAATAATTGCCGGCTTTTGATTAGCAATTAAAGTCCTTTGAAGAAAAAGTGGCATGAATATTAATGCACTGCGTTGGGGATGGAGAGACGCTGGCAGCTTGCAATGGCCTCTGATTATAATGACTGTGTTTTTGCTGCGTTGCCCGGGGGAGGTAGGGGGGGGGGGAGCTGTTTGTGGTTGGACTCTGGAGCAGCTCATTGGTTAATAGGATTAGAAACTTAGGCTAATTGCTGCACATTTCAGCCAGCAAGCCCCGAAATTTTCAGAAGTGATAGAAGCTGCTTTCACAGCGCACTCCGTGGCCTCGCAGCCATCGGAGGGAGGAGGGTGTTATTGTTTTGTTTCTGGAGATTGGCCACTTCCTGCCCACCTCTCATGTTTGGCTTTTCAGAGTTGATTGCAGGCGCGATGAGGAGTTATAACGACCCTCCTAATTTCCCTGTTCATTATCCTCCTTGCTTGCATTGTTGAGTGTGGACCTTGGATCCTCCGCCTTCCCCCATCTAGCAATTTTGCGGCGCTGCAGTTCCAACAAGCTTTATACACATGTTATGATCGCACAATGATAACAATGTTTAGAACAGTGGGGAAAGCAAATGGAATTTTAGGGTACATCACTAGCAAGCTAACCAGAAGGAGGTCCAGCTTCCCTTATTTTTCTTTAAGGGGATCACCAACGGGAGGAAAAATGTCCTGATTCCCCTATATTGTTCTTTATGTAGTGGGATCACCAGCAGAAGGAAGAAGGTTCTGATTCCCCTATAATAGATCTCTATGTAGTGGGATCACCAGCAGAAGGAAGCAGGTTCTTACTTCCCTATAATAGATCTTTATGTAGTGAGATCACCAGCAGAAGGAAGCAGGTTCTTATTTCCCTATAATAGATCTTTATGTAGTGAGATCACCAGCAGAAGGAAGCATGTTCTGATTCCTGTATATTTTTCTTTATGTAGTGGGATCACCAGCAGAAGGAAGCATGTTCTGATTCCCCTATAATAGTACTTTATGTAGTGAGATCACCAGCAGAAGGAAGAAGGTTCTGATTCCCCTATAATAGATCTCTATGTAGTGGGATCACCAGCAGAAGGAAGCAGGTTCTTATTTCCCTATAATAGATCTTTATGTAGTGAGATCACCAGCAGAAGGAAACATGTTCTGATTCCTGTATATTTTTCTTTATGTAGTGGGATCACCAGCAGAAGGAAGCATGTTCTGATTCCCCTATAATAGTACTTTATGTAGTGAGATCACCAGCAGAAGGAAGAAGGTTCTGATTCCCCTATAATAGATCTTTATGTAGTGAGATCACCAGCAGAAGGAAGCAGGTTCTTATTTCCCTATAATAGATCTTTATGTAGTGGGATCACCAGCAGAAGGAAGAAGGTTCTGATTCCCCTATAATAGATCTTTATGTAGTGAGATCACCAGCAGAAGGAAGAAGGTTCTGATTTTCCTATAATAGATAGAGGGATCACCAGAAGGAGGTTCTGATTCCCCTATAATGGATCTTTATGTAGTGGGATCACCAGCAGAAGGAAGAAGGTTCTGATTCCCCTATAATAGATCTCTATGTAGTGGGATCACCAGAAGAAGGTTCTGATTCCCCTATAATAGATCTTTATGTAGTGGGATCACCAGTAGAAGAATAGCAGGTTCTTATTTCCCTATAATAGATCTTTATGTAGTGAGATCACCAGCAGTAAGAAGAAGGTTCTGATTCCCATATATAGCTCTATGGTTATCACTAGAGAGATCACCGGCAGGAAGAAAGATGTGCAAATTCTCAGGCTTGAGAAGAGGTCAGAAATTTCCTTATTGCTTTTAATCTTGCATGTTGTCTCATGGTGGAGGTAACCTCTTAAGGGATACGTATTTCCCAAGCCCATCAGTCAGGTCTCCCACCAAAGGTACTAGGTGCCAAATGCTAGGCCGATGCTCGTCCTATTACCTGTATGCTAAATACATTCAGCAGAAAGAGCCAGGCTGTACTGCATAAGAGTCAAAAGTGGACCTCTGCAATTTAAACCCAGTTTTGTGGGTGAAACGCGTAGAGTAGGAGGTCACAAGGAGGAGATTGTCCATTTGTCGGGAGCAATAAACTTGCCAGCTTTTGATTTTCTCAAAGTGTCGCTTACATTCTTTTTTTGATTTTATTAGATCCTTGTAAAATCGATCCAAAATTACTGCTTTTTTCTTCTTCTTTTTTTTTTTTTTTTTAACAATGGTTCTTTGTAGGTCTGTAGCCTTTTGATATAAAATACCAGCAACCATAGGGACATAGATAGCATTATAGCCATGTGCAGGGGCTGAGTGCCATGCTCAGAAGTACAGTGTTCATGAGTGTGTGAAAGTTGTCTGTTTTCCTGCAGTGTCTGTCCTGGCGGTGGAAGAATATGAAGATCTACAGAACAGCCTAGAAATGGAGAAGGACCTGCGTGAGAGAGCAGAGAAACTGGCCCGGGAGGTAAGACACAAGGCCAGGGTCCCCCCGCTGCACCTTTTGAGAGCCACATCTTCATTTGCGGTCTAGAGTGTCCTAGAACTACAGTGTCGGTAAAAATGAAAGAATGTCTGGTCAAATCCAAATAGCTTACATACAGTATATACATAGGCGGCGCAAGAGAGGTGTGATCGCATGTTAAAACATGGAATTCTCTATTAAAGCTTTTTACACTGCTGTACAGTCTTGGATACTTCCAGAAAACATTTGCATTAAAGTGATTGTATAGGCTCAAGGTTTTTTATCTTTATGCATCCTATGCCCCCCAATACTTGCCTAAGACCCTCATCTCCAAATACTGCAATACCCAACTTGCTACAATTACTACATAAGTTCTCAAAACTTTCAGGCTTATCATTGAACCAATATAAAGCCATAGCCTTGAATGTGAGCTTACCACAATCCATGGTCAATCTGTTACGTAGCAATTTTAGTTTTTTTAGTAGACTATTAAATCTATTCCTTATTTGGGGATTAACCTGAACCCATCCATAGAAACCGTATACTCCACAAATTATCCATCTCTTCTCAAACAACTTATAGCCGACCTGGACAGATGGTCCAACTTGCCTCTTTCTTGGTGTGGGAGATTTCATTTTGTTAAAATGAATATATTACCAAGACTTCTTTACTTTTTAGAGCACTTCCCATAGTGGTCCTGAAAGGGGAGAATACTATGGCTACAAAATAAATGTATCCATTTTGTATGGGCCATAGAAAACCCCAGGTGAATAGGCTAACAATATTCCCACCAGAGTTTTTTGAAGGTTTAGGACTCCACAACCTTTTAGCACATTTTCATGCAGTTCAGATAGCAGAGCTAGCTTATCCTACGGTAAGAGGACCTTCTCCTCAGCAGGTTTCTAGAGAAGCCCTTTTGTGCTCCCCTGGATCCCTCGAGGCCTAATGTGAATTCTCAATAGGCTACGACCTCCAATCTTGCTCCCTACACTATCGTATTTGCTTGCTATTTTAGAGAGAGAAATCTTTCTTCTCCCCATATTCCATTAGCTCCCCTGCTTAATAAACCTAGAACAGTGATGGGGAACCTTGGCACCCCAGATGTTTCGGAACTACATTTCCCACGATGCTCACCTACACTGCAAAGTGCATGAGCATCATGGGAAATGTAGTTCCAAAACATCTGGGGTGCCAAGGTTCACCATCACTGACCTAGAATTTACTCCTGGCCTTCTTCCACGTCAGTTTCACTGGTGGGAAAATAAAGGACTCCTCCAAATAGGGTATTTTTTTAAATTGGTAATGACTTCGGTACTCTGGGACACTATCAAAACAAATTACTATTACGTTCAACTGAACTGTTCCTATACAGCCAAATTACATTATATCTCCATACCAAACTTGAAGTTTCTGCCTGTCCGTTGTCGCTGATGTTCAAAGGTCTCCTATAAAACCGGAGACTCGTCCAAGAGTCACATCTCTATCATACAGTATATAATCTCTTAATGGATCTAGAGCATAAACTCGCATACTGTATATGTAACATTGGGAACAAGATCTCTGCATCACATTAGAGTTATTGGACAGACAGGAATTCGCTAACGACTTATCCAAAATATATATTAACACTTCCCTAATGGAATGCAACTATAAAACACTGGTATCTGGTACCTACTAGGGTAGCGAAAATGCATCTAAAAAATTCTTCTGATTGCTTTAGATGTTGTGGCCACAAAGGCACCATGTTCTATATATGGTGGCTGTGTCCCAAAGTAACCAGGTTCTGAATCAGGGTCTTAAATTTCATTTGGTCATTGATGGGAATACAGATTCCCAGATCACCGGAAATCACTCTTTTCAAGAAACTGGATGCTGATATCCGTAGAAACGCTAGAAGACCGATCTCTTGCATGGTTGTGGCAGTGAGAATAGCAATTGCTAGATTCTGGAACCAGACAGTGGTGGTATCAGACTACGTTAAATACTGACTTGGATTATGATTAATGACAAGGTTTACACCCTGCTGAATACCAAGTTCGACAAGATGTGGGATCCTTGGATTCAATACTTTTGAGGTACTTTTGAATTACATTCGTCAAGTCTCTGAAGGCATTATTGAATGTACTGACATTTTTTGTGCAAACTTGCATATGAAAATCTACTACTGTATGGCCTTTAGTTTTAGTTAGTTAGTTTTAGTTAGGTCTTACACGCCACAAGTTAAATATGAATTCCAGTTATGGATATTTTTACATAGTTACAATGGTAACCAGAGTAACGACCGTATGCATATACCATACCTTACCAATCCTAGAACCTGGAAATCATTGTAGTATGCACCGCTACTACAGTGATCTCAACTAGCTTCTGGGTCCTGTGCCGAGAAGCTGCGGCTGTTTGCGAATTAATTCATGAGGTCAGCTGCTCAGCAAGCGCTGCTCACACTTCGCATGTTCTCAATGGAAGTGTTCTCTGATTGGATGAGGTGGGCAGGCAGGGCGGTAACATCACAGAAATTGTAGTTCGGTATGGTCTTCAATGAAGATCACATTAGCTTTTTTTCCATTTTCCAGATGATCATCGAACAGAATAAACTGAAGCGACAGAGCTGTCTCCTGCTGCAGGAGTGCGCCCCGAGCGAGCAGATGCTGAATGCGCTGGAGGAGAACGCCAGGCTGACCCAACTGCTGGAGGAAAGCCGCATACAGCATCAGCAAAAGGTGACCCAACCACTCCAAGACTATTCACTTCTCCTGAACTAAAACACCCCTGAGCCTTACCAGATTGAGTACAGCTCAGAGTATTTCATGAGAGAAGAGTTAGAGGAAGGTGCAAAGCAGTTTAGGAGAGGAGAGCTGGATACAGGGAGGAGAAGAGACCTTTCACCTCACAGAGTAATTCTGGAGAGGAGAGTTAAATAGAGGAAGAAGTAAATGCCTCAAGCAGCACAAACAATTTCAGGAGTATTAGATAGAGGAAGGAGAAGAGTCCTCTAGCAGAGCAGAGTATTCCAGGAGAGAAATAGAAAAAAGGCTGTGTTATACAACAGAGCAGATTATTTCAAAAGAGGAGAGTTATATAGCGGAAGCAACAGAGTTCTCCAGCAGAGCACAGTAATTCAGGAGAGGAGAGTAAGATATAGAAAATAGGCACTGTTATCCAGCAGAGCAGATTATTTCAGGAGAGGAGAGTTAGATAGCGGAAGGAACAGAGTCCTCCAGCAGTGCAGACTATTCCAGCAGAGAGGAATTAGAGAAAGGAGCAGAGTCCTCCAGCAGAGCAGAGTATTTCAGGAGAGGAGAATTAGAGAAAGGAGCAGTGACCTCCAGCAGTGCAGAGTATTTACGGAGACTAAATTTCATTATGTGTAATCTTGTACCTTGTTCCGTATATTAAGGTGAAGGAGTTGGAGGATCAGTTGGCGGAGGACCGGCTTAGGAAGGAGATTCAGAGTCTAAAGAAGCAGCTGGAGATAATGGAGGAGGAAAAAAAGGATCTGGAGGTGAAGCTGTTCAGTTCAGAGTCATTAGTAAAAGACCTGAAACACGCAGGTATGGAGATTTGTTTTACGTAATTTGAGGGGGGGGGGGGTTTAGGAAATAAAATGTTTCCCAATATTAGTTTTACACAACACTTTCCTTGGCATAAATGTCTCTGTAGGCTTCATATGTCTCCTCCAGTGTCTGTGGCAATTGCTGGTGTCCTGGAAGCAGTGCTATTTCTGGGCGGAGCACAGCTTGTACAGTGACCTCCAGTGGCGGCTGGTGATAAAAAAAATTTGGGGGCGCAAACCCCTCCAGGTCCTTAACTGCCCATCCTCTGCTGTCACGGCTCCCAATACCCGAACACTTAATACATACAGAGCACACAGAACACAGTGCATACACAGAACACACAGTGCATACACAGAACACACAGTGCATACACAGAACACACAGTGCATACACAGAACACACAGTGCATACACAGAACACACAGTGCATACACAGAACACACAGTGCATACACAGAACACACAGTGCATACACAGAACACACAGTGCATACACAGAACACACAGTGCATACACCAAACACACAGTACATACAAGACATACAGAGAACACAGCACACTATATACAGAGGTGGAGGGGATCCAGCAGCACTCACATTAGTTATATTGGCACCTGAGTCAGTGAGGATGAATTATCCTGTAATATGATGGAGTTGGCATGTTCTCACCTTCCCCCACAGACCATGTTCTCTCTCTCTCTCTCTCTCCTCCCATACAGTAATGTTTTGTAACTTCTTCCCTGCCTGAATGCCCGTTTTTGACACATTTTAAAACAACCTGTTGCTGTGAAACTCACCCATCTTCTTATCGCAGAGTCCCACACAGTAGCTGCCATGCCATGAGTTACTGCATGTGCAGAAGAGACAGCTGAAGCAGTCTGCCTAGAGGGGGGGGGGAGGGGAAGAGCAGCAGCTTGAGATACAGACTCTAAATACTCTGATATCAGCTGATCACAAATCAGCTGATATTAGAACTGTGACTGTCAGATATGCAAAGGTGGCCGTCCTTACTGTAGCTTGTTCCTGTAAATGGGAAATAACGGCACTGGCACTTACTGTAAGCCTAGGTATGTGGAGGAAAGACACTGACATAGTCAGATCACATTACCTTGCTTCACGGAGCCGACTTCCCACTGGAACAGAAAGTGAAAGTGACCTCCCAAGTCCTACGGCGGTGCTAATGGTCAGATAGATAGACAGACAGAAGACTGACCCAATGACAGTGCTGAGGCTATTAGCTTTGCGTCTCAAAGCAACACAAAATCCCGCAAATGTAACGTCCCGCCTGCAATCACGGGATTGCATTGGCATGATGCTCCCATAGTGCACTGGGGCCGGCGCCCGAGCCCAGTGAACTTAAAGAACTTTTTTAATGTATTTTTTTTTTTTTAAAGAGCCCTTTTGTTTTTTGTTGTTTTTGCCAATAGCTTTGGGGGGGCGGCGCCCATGCGCCCCCTATGGATGGGTCGCCACTGGCGACCTCTAAAGTTGGCCATAGATGGATCGTTTTGGTTTTAATTAGCCAGCCAGCTGATGAAAATTTTTTTTTTTATAGATTTTCCTATCTACACATTTGAGGTGGCTGATGGAATCCTCCCCGTTGCACCAGGGACATACCGTCCTGCGGGAGGGAAAGGAGGAGAAGCGGGCATTCAGTGGCTGTAGGATGGAAATGGAGAGATCGGTTCCTCTATTTGCAGCCCACCCCACTGCTCCTCCTATCCAGCTTTTTACTGCTGGAGAGCAGGGAACCCCTTCCTTGTCTTAATGAGTAGAGTCCGTGTTCCATACCATTTATTTTACTCTGTTTATTCATTCTGTGTTTATGCTTTAGTTTGTAAATGGAGGGGAAGCTCTGTACAGAGCTATTCCTGTCCATTCATTCTTAACAGCTGAGGCTGCAGAGGGCTGTGTCCTCAGTCTCCTTTCTCTGTCTCAAAACTGGAACATCAGAGATCTGTTTAGACCCCTGATATTTCACACGGGTTGTGCGATCAGGTCCGCCTGTCAGTTTTTCAGGCGGACCTGATCGGACTATCCATAGCTCTCTATGGAGCGGCGGATGTCAGCGGACAGATCCTGTCTGCCAAAAACATCGGATCGGATAACAATCTGATGGAAACAGACAGGCGGTCCGTGTCAAACCAGCCTAAAAGAAGCCTGTTTAGACAGCCACACTCCAGGAAAAAAATCCTTAAATGTCCTTTATTGGTAAAAATGGAATACACTACAATCCACAGCAAACAGAAAATCGGGACACACAGCTGACGTTTCGCACTGATACTCGGTGCTTACTCATAGCTAGGAATTTTTTCCTGGAGTGCGGCTGTCCAAACATCCTTTTTGTTTTTCTTTCTCGTACATCACGGGACACAGAGCGACATAGTCATTACTAATGGGTTATATAGATACCGTCAGGTGCTGGCACTGGCAACTTCCAAAACCGGAAGTACCCTCCCCTATATAAGCCCCTCCCATCCGGGAGCACCTCAGTTTTTTGCCAGTGTCTAAGGTGTTGGCCAAGAAGAAACATGTGTTTTTCACTGAGCTTGCGTACAGGTTCTTTTGGGCCTCAGTAAGCTATTCCGGATCCGACCAAAAAAGCTTCATAGCTAAACGGTCGGTACCCGGGCCTTGCAGAGAAGAGCAAGGTTCTGCCTGTAATGCTTCTCTTAGGAGAGCTGGACCCTGGGATCCAGAGCTCTGGTCATACCCACGACCAAGATGTTTTCTGTGCAGGGTGCTATACAGGTCCAGGGGAGTGGAATCCTTGGGAACCCGGTCCCTGAAGGTTTGATTACAATGCCTGCCGTGATAGGTGAAGTTTGGGCTTTTGTGGACCAAACAAAGTCCTGCGGCGGGGAACAGGTAAGTGGGGGCCCCCAGGAACTTGGTTCTATTGGGGGACCCCCAAGCCTAATTTGTCTTTCTGTCTGTTACCTAACGGTATTCCCGCTAATATCTGTGCATGCCTGTAACTACTAAAAAAAAAAATGTAATAATTTTTAATGGTGGTCAAGAAAAAAAAAAAAAAAAAAGAATGTTTTTTTATATATGTTTAGTATATTAAACTGCGGTACCTGTGTTTGTCCACTAGAGGCCGCTGTGGAATGTTTTTCTTGTCATATGGACTAGTTTCTTCTCAGAGAGCAAAGTCCAGGCAGCTGGTGAGTTCTCCTACAGGAAACTGTTTCCTCTGCCATGTTGCAGTGTTCGTCTATCCCCCGGCCTGCAGCAAAGGGGGCCCTGGCTCCTGTCCCTGGTTTCCATGTTTGAAAATTAGCGCCGAGGCGCACGTGGCCGCGCGCGTGCGCGTGCACGCGCCTCTATATATAGAGGTGGCCGGAAAAAGGGGCGGGGCCTGGGGGATGACGCTCTGTGCGCGCCGCAGCGCTTCTGCGCATGTGCGGGCGTCCCAGCAGGTTTTTAAAAAGCCACATTATTGCAGTAAGCTGGCTATGAAGTACAGAGACAGAGCTGGCAACATTTAAAGGCATACAGCAAGCGGTTGATACAGGCATCCCCTAGAAAGGCACATTAGTAGACACCAACTGTGATATAGCAGCAATTGTGCTAGACTATTCTCAGTAAAAGTGGTGTATTACGGCTGGAATACCTCAGCTTTAGGCTTAGGAATATGCCATCCAGTAGCTCCGGAACTGAATCTTCCAGGAAGCGAAGGGGGTCTCATCGGGCTCTGAGGATCTTGGGCATACTCCTGCTGCACCAGTCTCCCCTGAAGTTCAGAGGTAAGTGACCGTAGAGACCCCGCAGGGGTACTTGGTACTGTGGCTGTCCTCAGTCACCTGCTCCTGTGTATGTAACAGAGGAGGTTTTTTCCTCAGCTCTGGGAGGATTAGAGAGAGATTGTCAAAATTTATCGCTGCCTCCCTGTCAGGGAAAGCACGCCCGATCTCCGTCTCCTCCTTCAGAGTGCCTGTTAGCAGAGCAACAGTCCCATACAGGGATCGACCTGCCTGAAGGGGATCAGGATAAGGTTGATTCTGTTATAGAGGAATCAACAGTGGGGGAACCTTTTCTCAGCATCTCAAGCTGAAAGATTATGGGTTCAGTCTCTGACTAACATGGTCCGATCAGCATTTAAAAATGCACCTTGCGGAACCATCAACCACTACTGTATCCTCGTTGGGGTCGCTAGAAGCCCCCAGACTGTTTGTTCTTTTCCACTTCACCCTTTACTGAAAGGGCTCATTTACCAGGATTGGGAACGTCCTGAGAAAATATTTATTCCCCCAAGAGATTTCCGGTGGTCTATCCCATGGAGGATAAGTTCATCAAAAAAAAAAAAAAATGGAAGGTCCCTACAGTGGACGCAGCAATCTCTTGTATGTATAAATCACTGACATGTCCAGTGGATAATGTCCAAATGTTCAAGAACCCAATAGATAAAAGATTGGAGTCCTTATGAAAATCTGCTTGGTGATACAACCAGCAGTAGCAGCTATTGGGGTCTGCTAAGCAGTGAAGGATCAGTTGAAACAGGTCTTGAGGGACTTGACAGATCAGCAGGCTTTGCCCTAGCTGATCTACCTAGAGCCTTAGGCTTTGCGGTTGACGCCATAGAGGATTCAGTCCATCAGGCCTCCCGCCTTACGCTGTCTATAGTACATATGCGTAGGCTCCTATGGCTCAGAAACTGGTCTGCTGAAGCTCCCTGTAAAGAATGGCTGGTTAGCGTCCCATTTCATGGTGAACGCTTATTCAGGGAAAACCTGGACAAATATATCCAGAAAATTTCCAGCGGTAAAAATACGCTCTTGCCGGTTAAAAGCAGAGTTAGAGGTCCCTCTTTAAGGGGCCTGCTTCTCCAGTCCCTGGGGCATCGGCTGTGTAACAGTTCCGACGGCCTCCTCGGTCAAATCCCGGGGGTAAAAAACAGGGACAGTAGCAGGGTAATGAGAAACCCTGGGTCAGGGGAGGTACAAAACCTCCCCCAAAGTTAAATTCATTGAAGCCCCCACTCAGTCGGGTGGGGGGAGGACTCCAGTTGTTCGCAAAGAGACCTGGCGGGACACGATCAAGATAGGTGCTCTCCGCAGTAGGTTTGGGATACAGTTTGGAGTTAAAAGACTCTCCTCCTTCCCATTTTTGAGGTCAAACGTGCCAAGGGATCCCCGGAAGAGAGAGTCCCTCCTGTTGGCACTAGAACAACTATTGCTCCAAGGAGTAATTATGGAGGTTCCCCTGGAAGAATGAGGGTTCGGGTTTTACTCAAACCTCTTTACAGTCCCGAAGCAAACGCGGACGGGAGGCCCATATTAATTCTAAAAGGGCTATACAAATTCCTGTATATCAGGACTTTCCGATGGAGTCGATCCGATCGGTGGCCACTGCCCTACAAGGGGAGGATTGGTTAGCCACGATCGACATCAAAGATGCTTATTTGCACATTCCCATCTTTCCAGTCCACCAAAAATTTCTACGCTTTGCAGTAGAAGGGCGCCATTTTCAGTTCAGAGCCTTACCCTTCGGTTTGGCCACAGCACCAAGAGTGTTCACAAAAATTCTGGCCCTTTATTGGCCAATCTAAGAACACAAGGTGTAATGATAATGGCATATCTGGATGACTTGTTGCTGATAGACCACTCAGTGAAAAAACTAGACGTGGTCGTTCACAAGACGATCAAGTATCTGGAATCTCACGGTTGGATTATCAACCGAGACAAGTCAGCCCTAAAAACCAGTCAAAAGTCTGGAATACTTGGGGCTAAGGTTGGATTCAGGCCAGAGAAAAATATTCTTGCCTCGAGGAAAGGTGTTGTCTTTGAAAGATTTGATCCACTTAGTGGATACAAAAAAGACAGCCGTCCATACGCCTGTATATGAGGCTGCTGGGAAAAATGGTGGCATCATTCGAAGCAGTACCCTACGGTCAATTCCATTCAAGGAATTTGCAAGGGGCCATACTGTCAGCCTGGAACAAAAAAGTTCAGGCCCTAGACTTACAATGTCCTTGTCCCCTTCCGTTCGCAAGAGCCTCCGTTGGTGGTGGGTTCCCCAGAATCTGGAAAAAAGGAAATCCTTCAGTCCGATTTCTTGGAAGGTGGTCACTACAGATGCCAGCCTTATAGGCTGGGGAGCAGTACTGGAGCAATAGTCTCTCCAGGGCAGATGGTCGGATGCAGAAAAGGCCCTGCCCATCAATCTCTTAGAGATACGAGCAGCCCGGTATGCCCTAGTAGCATGGACATCCAAACTCCAAGGGTCCCCTGTCAGAATTCAATTAGACAATGCCACAGCAGTGGCATATATCAATCATCAGGGGGGCACCAGGAGTCGTGCAGCCCAGAGGGAAGTAAATTACATCCTGAAATGGACAGGAAAAATATGCAGCCATATCTGCGGTATTCATTCCAGGAGTGGAGAATTGGAAGGCGGACTTTCTAAGTCGCCAGCAATTAGGCCCAGAGGAAGGGTCCCTTCACCCCGAGGTTTTCTGGACAATATGTCAGCGGTGGGGAACATCGGATGTAGATCTTCTAGCATCCAGATTCAACGCAAAGGGGGATAGGTTTGTCTCTCGGACAAGGGATCCCCTAGCTTGCGGCTCGGATGCCCTAGTTTTCCCTGGGGATCAGTTCAAGCTGATATATGCATTCACACTGCCACAATGGTTACCTCGATTACTCCGCAGAATCAGGGTAGAAAAGAAACCAGTGATTCCGGTGGCTCCAGCGTGGCCCCGAAGAGCGTGGTACGCGGAGATTGTAAAATTTCAGTGGGTAGTCCTTGGACTCTCCCACGTCGTCCGGCTTTCGCAAGGACCGATATACCACCCTTCCTTACCAGCCCTAGGTTTGATGGCCTGGCTATTGAAGCCCACATTCTAAAAAAGAGAGGGCTCTCTAATGCTGTGGTATCTACCATGATCAATGCCAGGAAGCCGGTAGCCAGGCAGATCTACTATAAAATCTGGAAGGCGTACATCGCGTGGTGTGAGGCCAAGAAATGGCATCCACATAAGTACGTAATAGGTAGGATTCTGGACTTCCTACAGTGGGCTGTAGATAGGAAGCTTGCCTTGAGTACTATCAAGGGTCAGATTTCGGCCTTGTCAATATTTTTTCAAAGGCCCTTGGCTTCGCATTCACTAGTCAAAGCCTTTATACAAGGAGTGATGCGTATTAGGCCTCCGGTTAATATTCCCATATGTTCATGGGATCTAAACTTGGTTCTGTCGGTTCTACAGAAACAACCATTTGAACCATTACAGCATATTTCCTTGGTGCTTCTCACCAGGAAATTGATTTTTCTAGTAGCCATTTGTTCGGCTAAAAGAGTATCGGAATTAGCAGCTATGTCCTGTAAGGAGCCATATCTGGTCATCCATAAGGACAGAGTAGTGTTACGTCCTCATCCAGCCTTTCTTCCTAAGGTGGTATCGAGGTTTCATTTGAACCAAGATGTGGTTCTTCCTTCTTTTTTCCCCAAACCTACTTCGGTAGAGGAAAAGTTATTGCATTCTTTGGATGTAGTAAGAGCAGTTAAAGCTTATCTAAAAGCCACTGCTCAGATTCGCAGAACGGATACTTTGTTTATTCTGCCGGAAGGCCCCAGAAAGGGTCAGGCAGCGTCAAAGTCTACTTTAGCCAAGTGGATTCGACAGGTCATTATGCAAGCTTATGGCTTGAGAAGGAGACCGCCTCCGTTCAAAGTTAGAGCGCACTCCACGAGAGCAGTTGGAACTTCATGGGCAGTGCATCACCAGGCCTCCCTGGCTCAAATCTGTAAGGCCGCAACGTGGTCTTCGGTACACACGTTTACTAGGTCCTACCAGGTGGACGTTAGAAGTCAGGAGGATGTCGCCTTTGGGCGCAGTGTGTTGCAGGCCGCAAAAGATCCTCATGTCTGATAGCGCTCAGCTTATATATGGTGTATCCCCCCCCTCATTTGGCATTGCTTTAGGACATCCCATTAGTAATGACTATGTCGCTCTGTGTCCCGTGATGTACGAGAAAGAAAATAGGATTTTTATAACAGCTTACCTGTAAAATCCTTTTCTTGGAGTACATCACGGGACACAGAGCTCCCGCCCCTCTTTGGGGACACTTATTGCTTTGCTACAAAACTGAGGTGCTCCCGGATGGGAGGGGCTTATATAGGGGAGGGTACTTCCGGTTTTGGAAGTTGCCAGTGCCAGCACCTGACGGTATCTATATAACCCATTAGTAATGACTATGTCGCTCTGTGTCCCGTGATGTACTCCAAGAAAAGGATTTTACAGGTAAGCTGTTATAAAAATCCTATTTTTGCTACATGCATTGCCAGCACCCGTGGTCTTCAGGAGGAGATTGATCAGCCAAGCACACCTATCTGGAGCGGTCACTTCCCTTTCCCCTAAAAGAAGCCTGTAGTGAAAGAATCATGTGGGTTGCAGTTGCTGACCTTTTCCTGGAAACCCGAGATGCCTGGCTGCTAATTTTTCATACTTTGGGGGAGATTTGCTAAAACTGGTGCAGCTGTGCAAAGTAACCAATTGGCTTCTAGGTTTTATTGTCGATGCTTAAAGTGGATGTAAACCCTCACATATACCCAGTGAAGTGAACAGCCTCAGATGATACACAGAGATAAAACAAATCTCCCTACACAAGTTTTACATGTATATCCCCTGTCTTCAGCTTTCTATACTGTTTAGAAAGTGCACATCCTGTTAGAATTTTCTCTTCCTGATTCATCTGTGGGTGTGAATTATTGCCATACACTGTGAAACATCTGATTGGAGGCAAGGCACACACCCCCTCTCCACATAGGCTGAGACTTGCAGAGCTGTGCTGTGAATAGACCAGCTCTCTGCTAATCTATTTATAGCACCCTCCCCGACACAAAATTCAGCCTGGTTTTATCACAGTTGACAGAGAACTTATCAGAAGTTATCATGCTGATAACAGAAGAATGGAGCAGGAGAAGGCCAGGGGACTTGGAGCTTTGTAGAGAGATAAGAAAACACTGCAGATATATGTGCCCAGGTCAAATTTCATGAATGGGGTTTACATCCACTTTAAGGCTCTGTTCACACTAGTGCAACTTATCATGTGACTTTAAACACATAAAGTTGCAGCCCGTTGATTTCAATGGCACCCATTCCAATCTATGCCACTTAACCACTTCAGCCCCAGAAGAATTTACCCCCTTCCTGACCAGAGCACTTTCTTTATCGTACACCACGGGACACAGAGCTAGTCATTACATAATGGGTTAAGGGTCACCAGCGGTGATTGGACACTGGCACAACCAATGGAAGACAGTTCCCCTCCATATAACCCCTCCCATCAGGGAAGTACCTCAGTTTTTTCGCCAGTGTCGAAAGGTGTTGGACGCGTTAGGAGGTGCTAAAGGAAAGCTCTACCAAAGAGACCCTCTGGGGGTAAAAGAGCTATGCTTTCGGATCCATCCAAGACGCCTATAAATGAGCTGAATCTGGATGGGATCCGGGCCTCATCCATGAGGCGTCGCCTGTAATGTCTCTCTTCGGAGGACTGGGCTCTAAGATCCAGCACTTTCGCTATTTCGCTATAAAGTCCTGGTAAGAGTCTTGTACAAGGCCCAGGGGAGAGGTATCCTTTAAATAGGAACCCATATCCCTGAAGGTTGGCACACATAGCCCACCGTGAAGGGTGAAGTTTGGTATCTGTCTGAAATCTTTCAGCAGAAAAACCTGCGGCGTGGATAAGGTGAGATTAGAAGGTCCATAACTAGGTTGGGACCTTTTTCAAAAAGTGGATGTCTTCTTTTTTTCCACCACTGGGGGGAGTAAAGAGCTGAATATACTCACCTCACTCTGTTCAGTGTCGGCTTCGGCGAAGTACACTGCTCGTCACCTCCGCTGCTGAGCTTGCTGGGGCACCCCGATCCTCCTTTCGGTGGCCGACCAGACACCTGCAGATGCAGGTAAGTGGGAACAAGGGCTGATGAGAGTCCTCTCTCACTATGGCCACCGCCATAGCGCTAAGGGCCGCGCGCGCGCGCGGGAGCGCGCTTTATCGGAGGGGGGGGCGAAGGCGTGCGCGGGCACGTGGCGCGCGCAGGCACAGAAACGGCGCCAAATTTAAAAGACTGTCAGTGTGAGAAGCACTGCAGCAGCAAGCAAGCTCGTTAGTTCTCTTATTCCTGGCAGAGAAACACAGCAGCTATACAGGGACGTAAGACTCCAGGTGGTTGGATTGGGTACTTCCTAGAAGACATCCATGTTATGCATAGTTATGTGTTAAAAGTTGCATACTTAATGTATTTGCTAAACTAAACACGGTAGTATATGCATTTAGGTACCTTGTATTTTGTCTAAACAGTAAGCCTTCCAGGGGAAGTAATACGGACAAAAAGAGATAAGAAAGCACCACCGCCTGAGAGGAGGCTCTAACTGTGCTGACTCGGTACCTTTCTCTCCTGTGTTGCTAAATGCACCTGTTCAGGATGAGCCATTACCTCTGTCAGGTATGGCGGCTTCCCCAGTGAAGCCTGGGCCTGTATATGTCACTGAGGACACTTTATCAGCTGCCCTAAACAATCTGGAGGAAAAAATTGCTACCTTAATCGCTAAGTCCTCTAAAAAGGGACAATAAGCGAAGCAGGTCTCTTCCAGTATTGGACCTCCCTTCAGAAGTACCTGAGGGAGGAGGATGAGGAGGAGGAGGCTACATCAGCAGAGGATGAGGAGCCAGATTTTAAGGTCACAGGTACAATGTTATGCAGGAGCAGTGCATTTAAGTTAACCTCTGCGGAGGTAACGGAATTACCTGTCTCCTCCCTAGGATCATTAAGATCCCTGCAAGGTGCATGCTCCTTCCCGGTTCATCCGTTACTAGAGGATCTAATATACGCAAACTGGCAACATCCAGATAAGCGTTTCTCACCTCCAAAAAGGTTTAACATTCTTTATCCTATGGGGGAAATTTTTTTTTTTAAAGAAATGGAGCCTGCCTGCGGTAGTTGCGGCTATTTCTTGTGTAAATAAAAACCTGACATGTCCGGTGGATAATGTACAAGGGTTTAAAAGATCCTTCTGAGAGGAAGTTGAAATCCTCCTTCCTTTTGGCCGGCTCAATTACCCAACCTGCAGTAGCAGCAGTCGGTATGGGTTAGGTCATCAGCCAACAGGTAAAGCAGGGGCTGAAGGAACTGCCTTCAGAGCAGGCTAGAAATTGGGAAAATTTGCCTAAAGCCTTATGCTTCACAGTGGATGCCATGAGAGATTCTATCATACAGGCATCACGCCTTACACTCCAGCTGGTACAGATGCGCAGAGTACTTTGGCTTAAGCATTGGTCAGCGGAGACCCCATGCAAAAAGCTGTTGGCAAGTTCCCGTTCCATGGCGAACGCCTATTTGGGGAAGATTTAGAAAAATATATACAGAAGATCAAGTGGTAAAACGACTTTTACCTGAGAGAAAGGAAAACAAGAGATCTTGTTTTAAACGCTCTCTCCCCAGCTCCCGGGAAATCTGACTCCAACCAGTGGCGGCGGCCTGTTTTAGCCGCCCACAAAAGCCAAGGGGCAAGCTCAGAAGAACAAGAAGCCGTGGGGTGCAAGAGCTAATAAGCAAGCCCCAAAGCCTCTCAGTGAAGGGGCGCCCCCGCTCGGCCGAGTGGGAGGAAGGCTTTGTCAGTTCTGAGCAACTTGGTGGTCAGAAATCCAGGACAATTGGGTAGTATCCACAATATCCTCAGGGTACAAACTGGAATTTCGAGAGATCCCATCTTCTCAATTCCGAGGTTCAAGACTCTCCAAGGATCCACAAAAAAGAGAATCCTTCTTCAAAGGTTTGAATCACTTAATGGCTCAAGGGGTACTTACAGACGTACCCCAAAAAGAGCGAGGTTCAGGTTTTTACTCAAACCTCTTTGTGATTCCAAAGCCAAATGGAGATGTCAGACCCATCCTGGATCTAAAATCCCTAAATCGGTTCCTGAACGATCGCCATTTTCGAATGGAAACGATCCGATCCGTGGCCGCCACTTTAAAGGGCGGAAAATTCATGGCGCCCATAGATATCAAGGACGCACATTTACACATACCCATCCTCCCCGCTCACCAAAGATTCCTAAGGTTTGCGGCAGAAGATCGCCACTTTCAATTTGTGGCTCTGCCGTTTGGTGTAGCCACCGCGCCCATAGTATTCACAAAGGTGCTAGCTCCTCTGTTAGCAAACCTAAGAACACGGGGCATTGCGGTAACAGCCTATCTGGACGATCTACTAGTAATAGATCAGTCAAAGGACGGATTGGGTCACGCTGTACACACTACAGTAGGATACCTGGAGCATTTAGGATGGATTATAAATTTACAAAAATCCTCTCTCCAGGCCCAAAGAAGGATAGGGTACCTGGGCATGATCATAGATACAGCCCAAAACGGGGTATACCTGCCAGAACCGAAGATACAGTCTCTGAAAGACCTGATCCACAAGGTCAAAGCAAACGAGAGGCCGTCTATTCGCCTTTGCATGAGACTATTGGGAAAGATGGTAGCCTCCTTCGAGGCGGTCCCTTACGCCCAGTTTCATTCGAGACTACTTCAAGGCAATATTTTAGCTTCCTGGAACAGGAAGAGCCAAGCTCTGGATATACCCATGCGCCTGTCCTCACAAGTACGCCACAGCTTCGATTGGTGGCTAGAAGCCAGGAATTTACGGAAGGGAAAGTCCTTCCTCCCAGTGGCCTGGAAGGTGGTATCTAGGGATGCCAGCCTATCGGACTGGGGTGCAGTATTCGAGGAGGCTTCTACCCAGGGAACCTGGGCCAAGACTCAGGGGATCCTGCCCATCAATGTGCTAGAGATCCGGGCGGTATATCTAGCCCTCAAAACCTGGACATACAGGTTACAGGGCTACCCAGTTCGGGTTCAATCCGACAATGCTACTGCAGTAGCTTACATCAATCACCAAGGAGGCACCCGCAGTCGGGCAGCCCAAAGAGAGGTGAACCGGATCCTGGCATGGGCAGAAGAGCATGTACCTTGCCTTTCTGCAATCTTCATTCCAGGGATGGAAAATTGGCAAGCAGACTACCTGAGTCGTCAGCAGCTGCTACCAGAGAGTGGTCTCTTCACCCCGAGATCTTTCAGGCCATATGTCTGAGATGGGGAAACCCAGATGTAGACCTGCTAGCTGCCAGGTTCAACAAGAAATTGGACAACTTTGTGTCCAGAACGAGAGATCCTCTAGCCTACGGGACAGACGCTCTAATAATACAGAGGCTCTAATAACTCCATGGAATCAGTTCTCACTGATCTAGGCATTCCCTCCGATCCCTCTTCTACAAAGACTGCTTCGCAGGATCAAGGAGGAGGGAATACCAGTAATCCTAGTGGCCCCAAACTGGCCCAGGAGGCCTTGGTACGCCGAGATTGTAAAAACGGCGATAGGAAGGCCCTGGAAGTTTCCACTCCGACACGACCTGCTGTCACAGGGTCCAGTATTCCACCCTTCCTTACAAAGGCTAAAGTTGACGGCCTGGCTGCTGAGACCCACATTTTTTAAAAAGAGAGGGGTCTCTGGTCCGGCTCTTTCTACGCTCATTAATGCTAGAAAGCCAGCCTCCAGACTCATCTATCAGAGAGTCTGGAGAGCATACGTTTCCTGGTGTGAATCCAGATGTTGGAATCCTCAGAAGTATGAAATAAGTAGGATTCTTGCTTTTTGCCAGTTAGGAGTGGATATGAATTTAGCCCTTAGCACCATCAAAGGGCAAATATCGGCTCTATCAGTCTTCTTTCAGAGACCATTGGCATCTCACTCCCTAGTTCGGACATTCATTAAGGGGGTACTGAGGATAAATCCTCCAGTTAGGACTCCCTTGTGTCCATGGGATTTGAATTTGGTATTGTCAGTGTTGCAAAAGCAACCTTTTGAACCTATTCGCCATATTCCTTTAATTATATTAAGTAGGAAGTTGGCCTTTCTGATTGCTATAGCTTCTGCTAGGAGAATATCAGAGCTAGCAGCTCTTTCTTGTAAAGAGCCTTATCTAATTTGTCACAAGGACAAAATCGTACTACGACCCCATCCGGCTTTTCTACCTAAGGTGGTGTCGGCTTTTCACTTGAATCAAGACATTGTTCTGCCTTCCTTTTTTCCAAACCCGCGGACGGCGGGGGAAAAATTATTACACTCTCTAGATCCAGTGAGAGCGGTAAAGGTGTATCTGCAAGCAACCGCTCAGATACGTAAAACAGATGTTTTGTTTATTTTACCAGATGGGCCCAAGAAGGGCCAAGCGGTATCAAAATCCACCATTTCCAGGTGGATTAGACAAGTAATTATTCAAGCTTATGGTTTAAAAAACAGGACTCCTCCTTTTCCTGTTAAGGCGCACTCTACCAGGGCGATAGGTGCTTCATGGGCAGTGCACCACCAGGCTTCGATGGCTCAGATCTGTAAAGCTGCAACTTGGTCTTCAGTCCATACATTTTCCAAATTCTATCAAATAGATGTGAAAGGACATGAGGATTCCGCCTTTGGGCGAAGTGTGCTGCAGGCAGCAGTATAGGGCTTCTGGTCCGCAAGCGGCCTGTTTTGATCTGTGTCTCCCCCCCTTCATATGAGCATTGCTCTGGGACGTCCCATTATGTAATGACTAGCTCTGTGTCCCGTGGTGTACGATAAAGAAAATAGGATTTTTATAACAGCTTACCTGTAAAATCCTTTTCTTGGAGTACACCACGGGACACAGAGGTCCCCCCCTTCTTATGGGAACCTTACTGCTTTGCTACAAAACTGAGGTACTTCCCTGATGGGAGGGGTTATATGGAGGGGAACTGTCTTCCATTGGTTGTGCCAGTGTCCAATCACCGCTGGTGACCCTTAACCCATTATGTAATGACTAGCTCTGTGTCCCGTGGTGTACTCCAAGAAAAGGATTTTACAGGTAAGCTGTTATAAAAATCCTATTTTTTGCGATACGGCACTGCGTCGCTTTGCGATTTTTATCGTGACTGCGACATTGCGGCGGACACATCAGACAATATTTTGGGACCAATGTCATTTATACAGCGATCAGAGCTATACAAATGCACTGATTACTGTGTAAATGACACTGGCAGGGAAGGGGTTAAACACTAGGGGGCGATCAAGGGGTTTAGTGTGTCCTAGGGAGTGATTCTAACTGTAGGGGGGTGGTCTCACAACAACATGACAGAGATCACTGCTCTCGATGACAGGGAGCAGTAGATCTCTGTTATATTGCTAGGCAGAACAGGGAAATGCCTTGTTTACATAGGCATCTCCCCCATTCTGCCGCTCCGTGACACGATCGCGGGCCCCCGGCGGACATCGAGTCCGCGGGACCCGTGGGAATGCTCACGAAGCACGCGGTGGGCGGCCCGCGCCGGCTGCGCGTGCGCGCCCACAATGCCGAGATTTAAAGGGGATGTACAGGTACGCCCATTTGCCCACCACTGCCATTGTGCCGACGTATATCGGCGTGCAGCGGTTGGCAAGTGCTTTAAGCCGCAGCCACTTTAAAAAGGTTCCTGCACTACTTTGATGCAACTTTCTTGTGACTCGAGTGCCATAGTGTAAAGTTGCATTCCAGGTCACATGACTTTGGAGTCACATTCGTGTGAACCAAGCCTAACTGTACTAGCTGAAGTTGGAAGGTGATTGGCTACTGTGCACAGCTGTACTAGATTTTGTGTGCACCAGTTTTAGTATACCCCCCCCAACCCCCCCCCATAGAGTCACCATCATGGAGCAATTGTTTAGCCAGTGGATTCTGGATACAGTATGTGCATTCTGTGTCAGTGACTCAAAGTATTGAAGCCATTGTATTAACCTGGCAGTGAGGCAGGCTAATGCAACAAGATAAATTAATGAGTTAGAATTAATTGCATTACTGGCATCACTATCGTTAATTGATATAATGAATTATTAATCATTATTATTGTATAATAATTCTATAATTAAGCTAATAATTAATCTTAGTAAAAAATTATTATTACTACAATTACAATTGAAAATGTAATAATAAAAATAATTGCTGTAATATTATTAATAGTAAGTAAAATGTATCATATAATATTAGCCATTTATCATAAATATATATATATATAATGTGTGTATGTATCTATATCAATTAATATTTATCATATAATTTTATTTTATTTTATTTCATTTTATTTATTTATTTTTTATTTATTTCATTATAGTAGTTAACATTTAAAAAATTATACAGTAGTTGGACAATAACAAATATCTTAAGTAATCATTAAAACATAATTATTGTTTAGTAATAATTATTATATAGTAATTAAGAATAAGAATATAAAATATTTTTTATTAATAATTATGTAATAATAATAATAAGGTAATTATTTATCTCATCAATGAAATAAATGAAATTAGTTAAGAGGTGAGGCAGGCTAATCCAACAATAGCTGAGCAGTGTCTCCTCCATGTTTTGTTCAGATCTCCTGACTAATTACAGACAACATTGCCACGTCAGTGGGCAGCGATTGTCTCTCGCCCTTGTTACGATCTCACTACATTGTAATTCTGGGGATTAGGAGGACGGTGGAGGGTTTGGGGAAATTAGTGTGATGAGAACTGGACATTAACCTGCTGCCTCTGTGCCTTGTCTGCTCTTCATATTGGCTCTCTGTTTTTCTGGCAATCAATATCTCCTCCATTAAAGAGAAAAGCGTTGTCTCATTAGCAGAAAGCAATATTGCAGTAGACGAGTAATTAGTGCTATATCTTTTGTATCGCAACTTTCTAAACTGAAAAGTCTCCCCTTAATGCCCTCTTATCCGGCAATGAGAGGATGACATTGTCAAAAGACAGAAACTGGAACTTTTCATGCTATTGAGGTCAGCAGATTAGTGTTAATTAAGTCTCTGCATCTGATTCAGGGTCCCTCCTGCACAGGACGGAGTTCATTCTGTAGGATGACATGGCACAAAGATGTACAGGACCATTGGCTGAGCCTCCTTGTTTGCCCCACATCACAGGTCTCATCTGTATTTCTGGGGAAAGTAGAGTAGATCCTTACCCTAAGATCAGCTACTATGGGATGTCTGTGGTGTTTGGAGCTAAGCTTTGTAGGATTGCTCTCCGACTCAACTATATATGAGAATGAGAGACAGTCCTCTTATGTCAGATGTTTATTTTCTCATCTCTTCTTCCCTGAAGGATCTCATCTCTGACATTCTCACCTCTTCTTCCTTCGAGATATCATTCCCAGCAGACTCACCTCTTATTCCCTGAGAGATCCCAGCCTCTTATTCCTTGAGAGACATCCTTGACAGGCTCATCTCTTCCTCCCTGAGATATCTCATACTTGACAATATTGGCTCTTCTTACCTTCTTCCCTGAGAGATCTTACCCCTGACACTCTTACCTTTTCTTTCTCGTACATCACGGGACACAGAGCGACATAGTCATTACTAATGGGTTATATAGTTACCGTCAGGTGCTGGCACTGGCAACTTCCAAAACCGGAAGTACCCTCCCCTATATAAGCCCCTCCCATCCGGGAGCACCTCAGTTTTTTTGCCAGTGTCTAAGGTGTTGGCCAAGAAGAAACATGTGTTTTTCACTGAGCTTGCGTACAGGTTCTTTTGGGCCTCAGTAAGCTATTCCGGATCCGACCAAAAAAGCTTCATAGCTAAACGGTCGGTACCCGGGCCTTGCAGAGAAGAGCAAGGTTCTGCCTGTAATGCTTCTCTTAGGAGAGCTGGACCCTGGGATCCAGAGCTCTGGTCATACCCACGACCAAGATGTTTTCTGTGCAGGGTGCTATACAGGTCCAGGGGAGTGGAATCCTTGGGAACCCGGTCCCTGAAGGTTTGATTACAATGCCTGCCGTGATAGGTGAAGTTTGGGCTTTTGTGGACCAAACAAAGTCCTGCGGCGGGGAACAGGTAAGTGGGGGCCCCCAGGAACTTGGTTCTATTGGGGGACCCCCAAGCCTAATTTGTCTTTCTGTCTGTTACCTAACGGTATTCCCGCTAATATCTGTGCATGCCTGTAACTACTAAAAAAAAAAATGTAATAATTTTTAATGGTGGTCAAGAAAAAAAAAAAAAAAAAGAATGTTTTTTTATATATGTTTAGTATATTAAACTGCGGTACCTGTGTTTGTCCACTAGAGGCCGCTGTGGAATGTTTTTCTTGTCATATGGACTAGTTTCTTCTCAGAGAGCAAAGTCCAGGCAGCTGGTGAGTTCTCCTACAGGAAACTGTTTCCTCTGCCATGTTGCAGTGTTCGTCTATCCCCCGGCCTGCGGCAAAGGGGGCCCTGGCTCCTGTCCCTGGTTTCCATGTTTGAAATTAGCGCCGAGGCGCACGTGGCCGCGCGCGTGCGCGTGCACGCGCCTCTATATATAGAGGTGGCCGGAAAAAGGGGCGGGGCCTGGGGGATGACGCTCTGTGCGCGCCGCAGCGCTTCTGCGCATGTGCGGGCGTCCCAGCAGGTTTTTAAAAAGCCACATTATTGCAGTAAGCTGGCTATGAAGTACAGAGACAGAGCTGGCAACATTTAAAGGCATACAGCAAGCGGTTGATACAGGCATCCCCTAGAAAGGCACATTAGTAGACACCAACTGTGATATAGCAGCAATTGTGCTAGACTATTCTCAGTAAAAGTGGTGTATTACGGCTGGAATACCTCAGCTTTAGGCTTAGGAATATGCCGTCCAGTAGCTCCGGAACTGAATCTTCCAGGAAGCGAAGGGGGTCTCATCGGGCTCTGAGGATCTTGGGCATACTCCTGCTGCACCAGTCTCCCCTGAAGTTCAGAGGTAAGTGACCGTAGAGACCCCGCAGGGGTACTTGGTACTGTGGCTGTCCTCAGTCACCTGCTCCTGTGTATGTAACAGAGGAGGTTTTTTCCTCAGCTCTGGGAGGATTAGAGAGAGATTGTCAAAATTTATCGCTGCCTCCCTGTCAGGGAAAGCACGCCCGATCTCCGTCTCCTCCTTCAGAGTGCCTGTTAGCAGAGCAACAGTCCCATACAGGGATCGACCTGCCTGAAGGGGATCAGGATAAGGTTGATTCTGTTATAGAGGAATCAACAGTGGGGGAACCTTTTCTCAGCATCTCAAGCTGAAAGATTATGGGTTCAGTCTCTGACTAACATGGTCCGATCAGCATTTAAAAATGCACCTTGCGGAACCATCAACCACTACTGTATCCTCGTTGGGGTCGCTAGAAGCCCCCAGACTGTTTGTTCTTTTCCACTTCACCCTTTACTGAAAGGGCTCATTTACCAGGATTGGGAACGTCCTGAGAAAATATTTATTCCCCCAAGAGATTTCCGGTGGTCTATCCCATGGAGGATAAGTTCATAAAAAAAAATAAAAATAAAAAAATGGAAGGTCCCTACAGTGGACGCAGCCATCTCTTGTATGTATAAATCACTGACATGTCCAGTGGATAATGTCCAAATGTTCAAGAACCCAATAGATAAAAGATTGGAGTCCTTATGAAAATCTGCTTGGTGATACAACCAGCAGTAGCAGCTATTGGGGTCTGCTAAGCAGTGAAGGATCAGTTGAAACAGGTCTTGAGGGACTTGACAGATCAGCAGGCTTTGCCCTAGCTGATCTACCTAGAGCCTTAGGCTTTGCCGTTGACGCCATAGAGGATTCAGTCCATCAGGCCTCCCGCCTTACGCTGTCTATAGACATATGCGTAGGCTCCTATGGCTCAGAAACTGGTCTGCTGAAGCTCCCTGTAAAGAATGGCTGGTTAGCGTCCCATTTCATGGTGAACGCTTATTCAGGGAAAACCTGGACAAATATATCCAGAAAATTTCCAGCGGTAAAAATACGCTCTTGCCGGTTAAAAGCAGAGTTAGAGGTCCCTCTTTAAGGGGCCTGCTTCTCCAGTCCCTGGGGCATCGGCTGTGTAACAGTTCCGACGGCCTCCTCGGTCAAATCCCGGGGGTAAAAAACAGGGACAGTAGCAGGGTAATGAGAAACCCTGGGTCAGGGGAGGTACAAAACCTCCCCCAAAGTTAAATTCATTGAAGCCCCCACTCAGTCGGGTGGGGGGAGGACTCCAGTTGTTCGCAAAGAGACCTGGCGGGACACGATCAAGACAGATAGGTGCTCTCCGCAGTAGGTTTGGGATACAGTTTGGAGTTAAAAGACTCTCCTCCTTCCCATTTTTAAGGTCAAACGTGCCAAGGGATCCCCGGAAGAGAGAGTCCCTCCTGTTGGCACTAGAACAACTATTGCTCCAAGGAGTAATTATGGAAGTTCCCCTGGAAGAATGAGGGTTCGGGTTTTACTCAAACCTCTTTACAGTCCCGAAGCAAACGCGGACGGGAGGCCCATATTAATTCAAAAAGGGCTATACAAATTCCTGTATATCAGGACTTTCCGATGGAGTCGATCCGATCGGTGGCCACTGCCCTACAAGGGGAGGATTGGTTAGCCACGATCGACATCAAAGATGCTTATTTGCACATTCCCATCTTTCCAGTCCACCAAAAATTTCTACGCTTTGCAGTAGAAGGGCGCCATTTTCAGTTCAGAGCCTTACCCTTCGGTCTGGCCACAGCACCAAGAGTGTTCACAAAAATTCTGGCCCCATTATTGGCCAATCTAAGAACACGAGGTGTAACGATAATGGCATATCTAGACGACTTGTTGCTGATAGACCACTCAGTGGAAAAACTAGAAGTGGTTGTTCACGAGACAATCAAGTATCTGGAATATCACGGTTGGATTATCAACCGAGACAAGTCAGCCCTAAAACCAGTCAAAAGTCTGGAATACTTGGGGCTAAGGCTGGATTCAGACCAGAGAAAAATTTTCTTGTCTCGAGAAAAGGGGTCGTCTTTGAGAGATTTGATCCACTTAGTGGGTTCAAAAAGACAGCCATCCATACGCCTGTGCATGAGGCTGCTGGGAAAAATGGTGGCATCATTCGAAGCAGTACCCTACGGTCAATTCCATTCAAGGAAGTTGCAAAGGGCCATACTGTCAGCCTGGAACAAAAAAGTTCAGGCTCTGGACGTACCAATGTCCTTGTCCCCTTCCGTTCGCAGAAGCCTCCGTTGGTGGTTGGTTCCCCGGAATCTGGAAAGAGGGAAATCCTTCAGTCCGATTTCTTGGAAGGTGGTCACTACAGATGCCAGCCTTTTAGGCTGGGGAGCAGTACTGGAGCAATGGTCTCTCCAGGGCAGATGGTCGGATGCGGAAAAGGCCCTGCCCATCAATCTCTTAGAGATACGAGCAGCCCGGTATGCCCTAGTAGCATGGACATCCAAACTCCAAGGGTCCCCTGTCAGAGTTCAGTCAGACAATGCCACAGCAGTGGCATATATCAATCGTCAGGGGGGCACCAGGAGTCGTGCAGCCCAAAGGGAAGTAAATTACATCCTGAGATGGGCAGAAAAAATATGTCCCAGCCATATCTGCGGTATTCATTCCAGGGGTGGAGAATTGGAAGGGGGACTTTCTAAGTCGCCAACAATTATGCCCAGGGGAATGGTCCCTTCATCCCGAGGTTTTCCGGACAATATGTCAGCGGTGGGGAACACCGGATGTAGATCTGCTAGCATCCAGATTCAACACAAAAGTGGACAGGTTTGTCTCTTGGACAAGGGATCCCCTAGCTTGCGGCTCAGATGCCCTAGTGTTCCCTTGGGATCAGTTCAAGCTGATATATGCATTCCCACCGCCATAATTGTTACCTCGATTACTCCGCAGAATCAGGGTAGAAAAGAAACCAGTGATTCTGGTGGCTCCAGCGTGGCCCCGAAGAGCATGGTACGCGGAGATTGTAAAAAATGTCTGTGGGGAGTCCTTGGACCCTCCCACATCGTCCGGACCTGCTTTCGCAAGGACCGATATACCACCCTTCCTTACCAGCCCTAGGTTTGACGGCCTGGCTATTGAAGCCCGCATTCTAAAAAAGAGAGGGCTCTCTAATGCTGTGGTATCTACCATGATCAATGCCAGGAAGCCGGTATCCAGGCAGATCTACTATAGAATCTGGAAGGCGTACATCGCCTGGTGTGAGGCCAAGAAATGGCATCCACGTAAATACGTAATAGGTAGGATTCTGGACTTCCTACAATGGGCTGTAGATAGGAAGCTTGCCTTGAGTACTATCAAGGGTCAGATTTCGGCCTTGTCAATATTTTTTCAAAGGCCCTTGGCTTCGCATTCACTAGTCAAAGCCTTTATACAAGGAGTGATGCGTATTAGTCCTCCGGTTAATATTCCCATATGTCCATGGGATCTAAACTTGGTTCTGTCGGTTCTACAGAAACAACCATTTGAACCATTACAGCATATTTCTTTGGTTCTTCTCACCAGGAAATTGATTTTTCTAGTAGCCATTTGTTCGGCTAAAAGAGTGTCGGAATTAGCAGCTATGTCCTGTAAGGAGCCATATCTGGTTATCCATAAGGACAGAGTAGTGTTACGTCCTCATCCAGCCTTTCTTCCTAAGGTGGTATCGAGGTTTCATTTGAACCAAGATGTGGTTCTTCCTTCTTTTTTCCCCAAACCTACTTCGGTAGAGGAAAAGTTATTGCATTCTTTGGATGTAGTAAGAGCAGTTAAAGCTTATCTAAAAGCCACTGCTCAGATTCGCAGAACGGATACTTTGTTTATTCTGCCGGAAGGCCCCAGAAAGGGTCAGGCAGCGTCAAAATCTACTTTAGCCAAGTGGATTCGACAGGTCATAATACAAGCCTATGGCTTGAGAAGGAGACCGCCTCCGTTCAAAGTTAGAGCGCACTCCACGAGAGCAATTGGGACTTCATGGGCAGTGCATCACCAGGCCTCCCTGGCTCAAATCCGTAAGGCCGCAACATGGTCTTCAGTTCACACGTTTACTAGGTTCTACCAGGTGGACGTTAGAAGTCAGGAGGATGTCGCCTTTGGGCGCAGTGTGTTGCAGGCCGCAAAAGATCCTCATGTCTGATAGCGCTCAGCTTATATATGGTGTATCCCCCCCCCTCATTTGGCATTGCTTTAGGACATCCCATTAGTAATGACTATGTCGCTCTGTGTCCCGTGATGTACGAGAAAGAAAATAGGATTTTTATAACAGCTTACCTGTAAAATCCTTTTCTTGGAGTACATCACGGGACACAGAGCTCCCGCCCCTCTTTGGGGACACTTATTGCTTTGCTACAAAACTGAGGTGCTCCCGGATGGGAGGGGCTTATATAGGGGAGGGTACTTCCGGTTTTGGAAGTTGCCAGTGCCAGCACCTGACGGTAACTATATAACCCATTAGTAATGACTATGTCGCTCTGTGTCCCGTGATGTACTCCAAGAAAAGGATTTTACAGGTAAGCTGTTATAAAAATCCTATTTTCTTCCCTTATGCCGCGCACACACGATCATTTTTAATGACGAGAAAAATTAAATTTTTTAAAATGGTCATTAAAAATGATCGTGTGTGGGCTTTCCAACATTTTTCCCGATGAGAAAAACGGCGAGAATCACGACGAGAAAAATTGGAACATGCTCTAATTTTTCACGTTGTTTTTTACATCGTCGTTTTTCTCGTCATGAAAAACGGCCGTGTGTGGGCTTTAACTACGTGAAAAAAAAATGCGCATGCTCAGAATCAATTATGAGACGGGAGCGCTCGTTCTGGTAAAACTAGCGTTCGTAATGGAGATAGCGCATTCGTCACGCTGTAACGGACTGAAAAGCACGAGGCTGAAAAGCGCGAATCGTCTCTCAACAAACTTTACTAACATGAAGGGTGGCGCCATCCGAATGGAACTTCCCCTTTATAGTGCCGTCATTCGTGTTGTACGTCACAGCGCTTTACTCGAACATTTTTTTCCACGATAGTGTGTAGGCAAGGCAGGCTTGAGAGGAAACACGAAAAATTACGTCGAGAAAAATGCTGTTTTTTTCAATGACATTAAAAACGATTGTGTGTATGCGGCATTAGAGATCTTTACCCCTGACACTCTTACCTTTTCTTCCCTGAGAGATCTTACCCCTGACATTTTTACCTCATATTCCTTGAGAGACCTTATCCTTGACAGTCTCCTCTCTTCTTCCCTGAGAGATCTCATCCTTGACCGTATTGGCTCTTTTTCCATTCCTCCCTGAGAGATCTCAACCCTGACAATCTCACCTCTTCTTCCCTGAGAGATCTTACCCCTGACAGTTTCACCTCTTCTTCCCCGAGACATCTCATTCCTGACACTCTTACCTCTTCTTTGCTGAGAGATCTCATTCCTGATACTCTCACCTCTTCTTCCCTGAGACGTTTCATCTCTGACATTCTCACTTCTTCTTCCTTCGAGAGAGTTTATTCTCATTCCTGACAGCCTCCTCTCTTCTTCCCTGAGAGATCTCATCCCTGACACTCTCACCTCCAATTCCTTGAGAGATCTTATGTTTGACAGTCTCCTCTCTTCTTCCCTGAAAGATCTCATCTTTGACCATATCGACTCTTCTTACCTTCTTCCTTGAGAGATCACATCCCTGACATTTTTACCTATTCTTCCCTGAGAAATCCCACCCCTGACACACTTACCTCTTTTTCTCCGAGAGATCTCATCCCTGACACACTCACCTCTTCTTCCCCGAGAGATCTCATCCCTGACACTCTCACCTCTTCTTTCCTGATAGATCTCATCCCTGACACTCTCAGCTCTTCTTCTCCGAGAGAATTTATCCCTGACACACTCACCTCTTCTTCTCCGAGAGATCTCATCCCTGACACACTCACCTCTTCTTCTCCGAGAGATCTCATCCCTGACACTCTCACCTCTTCTTCCCTGAGAGATCTCATCCCTGACACTCTCACCCCTTCTTCCCCGAGAGATCTCATCCCTGACACACTCACCGCTTCTTCCCCGAGAGATCTCATCCCTGACACACTCATCTCTTCTTCCCCGAGAGATCTCATCCCTGACACTCTCACCTCTTCTTCCCCGAGAGATCTCATCCCTGACACTCTCACCTCTTCTTCCCTGAGAGATCTTACCCCTGACAGTTTCACCTCTTCTTCCCCGAGACATCTCATTCCTGACACTCTCACCTCTTCTTTGCTGAGTGATCTCATTCCTGACACTCTCACCTCTTCTTCCCTGAGACGTTTCATCTCTGACATTCTCACTTCTTCTTCCTTTGAGAGACCTTATTCTCATTCCTGACAGCCTCCTCTCTTCTTCCCTGAGAGATCTCATCCCTGACACTCTCACCTCCAATTCCTTGAGAGATCTTATGTTTGACAGTCTCCTCTCTTCTTCCCTGAAAGATCTCATCTTTGACCATATCGACTCTTCTTACCTTCTTCCTTGAGAGATCACGTCCCTGACATTTTTACCTCCTTCTTCCCTGAGAAATCCCACCCCTGACACACTTACCTCTTTTTCTCCAAGAGATCTCATTCCTGACACTCTCACCTCTTCTTCTCCGAGAGATCTCATCCCTGACACACTCACCTCTTCTTCTCCGAGAGATCTCATCCTTGACACACTCACCCCTTCTTCCCCGAGAGATCTCATCCCTGACACACTCACCTCTTCTTCTCCGAGAGATCTCATCCCTGACACTCTCACCTCTTCTTCCCCGAGAGATCTCACCCCTGACACTCTCACCTCTTCTTCCCCGAGAGATCTCATCCCTGACACACTCACCTCTTCTTCCCTGAGAGATCTCATCCTTGACACACTCACCCCTTCTTCCCCGAGAGATCTCATCCCTGACACACTCACCTCTTCTTCTCCGAGAGATCTCATCCCTGACACTCTCACCTCATCTTTCCTGAGAAATCCCACCCCTGACACTCTCACCTCTTCTTCCCCGAGAGATCTCATCCCTGACACTCTCATCTCTTCTTCCCTGAGAGATCTCATCCCTGACACTCTCACCTCTTCTTCCCTGAGAGATCTCATCCCTGACACTCTCACCTCTTCTTCACTGAGAGATCTCATCCCTGACACACTCACTTCTTCTTCCCCGAGAGATCTCATCCCTGACACACTCACCTCTTCTCCGAGAGATCTCACCCCTGACACACTCACCTCTTCTTCTCCGAGAGATCTCATCCCTGACACTCTCACCTCTTCTTCCCCAAGTGATCTCGCCCCTGACACTCTCACCCCTTCTTCCCTGAGAGATCTCATCCCTGACACTCTCACCTCTTCTTCCCTGAGAGATCTCATCCCTGACACTCTCACCCCTTCTTCCCCGAGAGATCTCATCCCTGACACATTCACCTCTTCTTCCCCGAGAGATCTCATCCCTGACACATTCACCTCTTCTTCCCCGAGAGATCTCATCCCTGACACACTCACCTCTTCTTCTCCGAGAGATCTTATTCCTGACACATTCACCGCTTCTTCTCCAAGAGATCTAATCCCTGACACATTCACCTCTTCTTCTCCGAGAGATCTAATCCCTGACACTCTCACTTCATCTTCCTTGAGAAATTCCACCCCTGACACTCTCACCTCTTCTTCCCCGAGAGATCTCATCCCTGACACACTCACTTCTTCTTCTCCGAGAGATCTCATCCCTGACACACTCACCTCTTTTTCCCCGAGAGATCTCATCCCTGACACCCTCACCTCTTCTTCCCCGAGAGATCTCATCCCTGACACACTTACCTCTTCTTCCCCGAGAGATCTCATCCCTGACACACTTACCTCTTCTTCTCCGAGAGATCTCATCCCTGACACACTCACCTCTTTTTTCCCCGAGAGATCTCATCCCTGACACTCACCTCTTCTTCCCTGAAAGATCTCATCCCTGACACTCTCACCTCTTCTTCCCTGTGAGATCTCATCCCTGACACTCTCACCTCTTCTTCCCCAAGAGATCTCATCCCTGACACTCTCACCTCTTTTTCCCCGAGAGATCTCATCCCTGACATTTTTACTTTTTATTACTTAAGGGATTTTATCCTTGACAGTCTCCTCTCTTCTTCCCTGAGCCATGACCATATTGGCTCTTCTTACCTTCTTCCCTGAGAGATCTCACCCTGACACTCACGTTCTCTTCCCTGAGCGATCACATCCCTGACATTTTTTTACCTCTTATTCCTTGAGAGATCTTATCCTTGACAGTCTCCTCTCTTCTTCGTTGAGAGATCTCATCCTTGACCGTATTGCCTCTTCTTACCTTCTTCCCTGAGAGATCTCACCCCTGACACTCTCACCTCTTCCTCCCTGAGAGATCTCACCCCTGACACTCTCACCTCTTCCTCCCTGAGAGATCTCATCCCTGATGGTCTCTGCTCCTCAAAGTGTTGCTCCAGGGCACTTTATCAGCAAAGTTCAGTAGATTTCAGTAAGGTGTGTGTGTTTTTCACCACAAGACTATAACTAAAATCCCTTGAATCTGACGTAATATAACATTACTAAACAGGGACGGGTTTTTAAGTATTCTTCCATTATTTCGCCTTTTTCCTGTGCCTCTTCTTTTACCAGTTTACAAGCAAAAAAAAATTGTTAAATAATGTTAGAAAGCCATTATTTTAACAATCGTGATAAAAAGGCCATGTAGTTGTGATGTTGGTGCAAATGACACTGTTCCAGGCAACCTTATGTAGCCACCGGCCACGTTTGCACACCTTTTCAGGATCTGCCTTATCCCCTGCAGACTTGCAAACATGTAAGCTGCACTCCACTGTGGTTTTTTTTCTTAACTGCAACAAGTTTTATTGACACCAGATCAGGTCAAATTGTATAGAGTGTAGTGAACTTTGAATACAGCCTGCTATGCGTCAGGCTGTATTCGAAGTTCACTGGCACTTTCCACCAATAACATGGGATTAATAATAGGAGTCCTGCATGTCACGTTGTGAGAGGACGACAATAGAACAGTGATGGCAAAATAGAAAAAAGATTAAGATTAGCACTGTGCTGGGGTTGCCGTATTTAAAGTCTCCAGCGTATTTTTACCTCCTCTGGTATGTGATGGAGAAGTTTCTTATAAATGATGTCTTAATCCACAAACCTCTCACTGAGATGATAAACACTTGTACATGGAATTCTGAAGCTGTTAAAGAGGACCTGCCATGAGAGAATGCAAGGCCTGCTACTGCTTATCACTGCTTGTGAAAATACAACTAGAATTGCTGTCATGCTGATTATTTGGTTTGAGCATTTTGGTTCATTAATTCAGAACAATCTTGCAGTGATGGAAGCCAGAGGATTGATATGACAGCCAGGCAGACAGTACTTTCAGGAGGAGTGCTTGGTACAGAATCCTGCTTGCATAGGACCAACTGGCTTTCTTTCCCATAAGGCTGGGCTAGATCAGTTCCTGGAGTAAGTTTGGATTAGGCGGGTGTGTATGAACCTGTTGGGGGTAGTGGGATCCGCAGACTAAATGCAGCACAGGAAAGATCTGGTCGCCTTCAGTGTTATTGGTCCTGACTCATTGTCTTTTTATGAGCAGTGCAAGAGCTCCAGAAACGAGTACATCAAGCTGAGAATCCGCCACCTCCTCCTCCGCCACCGCCGCCACCTCTCCCGCCTCCTCTGCCGGCCAACCCCATCCGGTAAGACTGTCATCTTCATGTACAGAAATCAATCTGTCACCATTAGAAATTACTTGGCTGTGATGGTGCCTGTATGATGAAAGGGGTGGTACCCCAGAATAGCCTTTCATCTTAATTGAAGTTTTCCTAAACTACTACAGTAAAATCAGTCTGTCTACATGCAGTAAAGCATGCTTGTTATACTCACTGTGGACCCTAATGAATTAATCCTGCACATTGTGTAATAAGGCAGTTTGACCCTATCTTCTCTGATCCTCCCCTTCTTTCACAGTCCCCACTTCATCTGCTGATCGTACAGAGCCTTGGGGACACTCTGCACATGCTCAGTTTGTTGTGTATTGCTAGAGAGTTTTTCTTTTTTCATTGGGAGGGTGCATGTGATCGGCACAAGGCCAATCGGCACTGTCTAGACAGAGGGTCAGGGGTCCTGCCGCCTCATAGGACAGTCAGAGGAGAATGAAAACTCCTCATACAGGCTTTACCAGACAAAGATAGAAGTCACAAGACTGCTATATACTGCTGATGAGAAAAGGTATTTAGAAGTTTATATTTACTAAAATAATTGTATTTCCATGTTCTGTGTACTGTGGGAGACCATATATAGTGAATGCATGGTCCTGGGTTTAGTTACACTTTAAGCAGAACTCCAGGCTGACAACTGGAATACACATTTTTGAGCAGCCTTAAACTGGCCGTAAATGGATCGAAGTTCGTCAGTCTCAGCAGGAGCCAGCCAAATTTCAATCAGTCTATAGGCAGGCTGGTTTTTCTGAAGTCGATCCACCCGATGTTTGAACGAAAAAAAAACATGTATGCCCTGCGTAAAAGTGATGTGGTGTATGAGGGATGTGGCGCCCCCATGTCAGGTGATTGATGGTATATATGTGCTGTGTTGGGAATTATGGGGGGTTTTGTGACACTGACTCACCCTCTGTTCCCCAACTCCCTCCAGGTCCCTCATGTCCATTATTCGGAAGAAACCCTCGCAGGCGAGCAGCTCCGCAAAGAAGGAAATTGCCTCCCAGTCAGAGTCCGGTAAGAAAAGAATTACGTCTGTGAATTCAGAAAACAGATTTTCAGGGAAATTACTCAGTCTGCCAAATCCAAAGTGATAATCCTTCTGGAAGGAGATAATGATTCTGCCATGGGCCATCAAACAGGGCCAAACTGTGATAGAAATAATGTGTGTAAGTACTTAAAGCTGAACTCCGAGCATAAAAACTTTCACTTAAAGAAGTAGTACAGCCAAAGCTCATTTGGCTGTACTTCTCCTGTGGATCACAGGAGAACAGTTCGTTATGCACTCCTGTGATGCATTTTCAGCAGACATCAGTCTGAAGGCCGCTGTCAGTTGAGGTCACAGAGCCGGTCCAGGCTCAGGTAAGATCGCGACAATAAAGTCGAGATCCACCCAAATGCCTGGACCGGCACCCGGCTCAGCCTCTCTGCAGGCCACTGAGAGCCTGAGTTGGCTGCTCCCATCCCTTTCATAGTCCAGTGAGCATGGGTGGGGAGGATCTCTGCTCGCAGAGCTCTGAGATCGGAGGGATCAGCGGTTTTTGTTCGCTCGGTTCTCAGTCTTAGAGACGGCAGGGTACAGCACCTAGGTAAGTATGATTTTTGAAAAAAAATAAAAATTTCTCTTTTAAATACAGTATATTCCTCAATAGCCACAAAGGATATAAATCCACTTTGTGTGCACCAAATGCCTTGATCAACCCAGATATTACCTTGTAAAAACTGAGCTGTACATAGTCTGTGCGGTGAGCAGAGCTGGTGGAGGGGCCTAGCAGTCTCCACCCACTACAGGCTGCCTACAGAAAGGAAGGGTGGCCCCTGGAAGTCACACATCTATGGTGTCCTACTGCAATGAATGGAGTGGGGCAACCTCAGCCTGGACTCCAACCAGGCCACGCCCCCAACGTGTTTCACCCCCCCCCCCCCCCCCCTGGAGTTTAGTCATGAGCCCTTCCTTTCTTCAACTTTACAGGAGCCGTGACAGGCTCCATCCTCTGTCCGCACTATGGCCACTTCTGCGGATGCACTGTTCACATACCCTCTCCCTATGGAGCCTAAGCAGCCCACACACTTTTCTCAGGCTAAAGAAGGGGGCGGAGACCGGACCAGTCACCCTGCACAAGGAGAGAGAGAGCAGCAGTGAATGGTCTTTTTTACAGGAAAAGTCTCATATTGGACTACTGCACAGATCTGGAAGACATACACTGAATATATTTAGATCATGTCTGCTTATCCTAGAGTTCAGCTTTAAAGTGATAGTAAAGTCTTGTTTTTTTCCTATAAAAATAAACATGTTATACTTACCTGCTCTATGTAGTGGATTTTCACAGAGCAGTCCAGATCCTCCTCTTCTCTGGTCCCTCTACGGCGCTCCTGGCCCCTCCATCCTGTTCAGTAGCCGAGCCGCAGCTCCCTATGTCCATTCAGACAAGGAATCCCGACCCAGCCCCGCCCCTTCTCTCCCCTGATTCGCTAACTGACTTTGACAGCAGCGGGTGCCAATGGCGCTGCTGCTGTGTTTCAGCCAATCAGGAAAGAGAATCTCGGACAGTTTAGACATTCGTGGACATTGCTGGACGGAGAGGAACCTTAGGTAAGTGTTAGGGGGGTGCTGGGGCAGCTGCTGCACACAGAAGGCTTTTTATCTTCATGCATAGAATGCATGAAGATAAAAAACCTTCTGCCTTTACAACTTCTTTAAAACTGAACTTCCGCATTCCCACTGCAAACTGCGAGCTTCTCTATCCATGGCTGGAGGAACATCCAGCATCATCTAGCCCCTTTCCACGACAGCGTGACTGTTCCTGGTCCACCCCAACTTGGATGCTCAGCATCACGTGTGAGCATTCCCACTGATTGTATCAAGACTGAGAGCTCTTGAGAGGAGTACTGAGGCAGGGTACTGGGATATTTTCAGGGAGTAATGTACAGCACTTTGCCGGCTTCTCCCACTAGCCATTATATGCCTGCATTGCATAGAGAAGCACAATGAAATAATCTAAATTAAAGCCAGAAATAGATGGAAATAATCTTGGCCAGTTCAGCAGGGACCGTCCGAGATTCGATCCATCTATGGGCAGTCTGATTGTACCTAAGTCGATCCATTGATCGACTTTCGACTTGGGTACAACCAGGATATCCGATTTCTAGCATGCATTATTAGCTGTAATCATTGTGTTCTTCCTACAGGAACAGCCCCCCTCACCCCTCCAACCCCTGGGAGAACAAGATCGCTCCGTGGGGGACATTCCACCATCAACACTGACTGTGTTCATGGGGGAATCAAGCGATTTTTCTTTCCTGCAACACCTGCTTAGGGTGTTTAATGAAATGAAAAGGTTGTTTTTTTTTGTTTGTTTTTTTTATTTTTATTGGCATGTTGATGAAGATGGAAAGGAGGAACCAGGGAAGGCAAAAATTTAACTTTGGCTTTAAATGTAAAATGTTTGTCTGAATGGACTCCCTGCTTAAAGCGGAAGTAAACCCATCTATTTAACAGTTTCAAAAAGCAGTTACATTACCGGCATGCCGGGAATGCCAACTGTCACATTGGTTGTGCTCTCAACCAAACTGTCAAACCATCCAATGGCTGTTGTCATAACTGATCACATGTGCAGCATCATGGCAGTTGAAAATTAAACAGAGGCCAAGATGGCAGCTTCCTTGCCTGAAAATGATAGGAGGGTTTACTTCCACTTTAATGGTGTTTATTTAACCACTTTGTTATCGGGGGCGGGACCTATATGATGTCCTCCCAGTACGCGCCACGCTGCGGCGCAACCTGTCACTGGCTGTGTCCACTGGCTGGTCAGTGTACTGGCCCGCTGCTATTACCATGTGACCAATCACAGCAGATCACATGACAATTGTAAGCAATAAATGGCTTTGATTCATGCCATTCATTGTGTACTATTGTGTTGCTGGCTGTGATTTGTCACAGTGATCACATGGTACAGACAGAGCCAACCATAGCCAAGTTGTACCATGTGATTAGCTGTAGCCAATTACAGCTAATCACAATACACACTGAATCAATCAATGTCATTCAGTAAAAATGGTTGCTTATACTAGTGAAATAAAAATAAAAAACCCTAAACACTTCCCCAGAGTAGTACAATGTTACTATGGTAACCCTGTATTCCTCTGGTCACAGTCACAAATTATAACAAAAGATAAAAAATGAAATAAAAAATAATATACTGTATTTATCGGCGTATAACACGCGCCGGTGTATAACACGCACCGCAAGTTTAGCAGGGAATTTTAGGGAAAAAAAGTTTTAGGAGGGTAGTTTAAGAAAAAAAAAAATTACATTTAAATGCAGCCTTACCAGTGTCATTTGCAGCCTTGTCACAGTGCAGCCTTGCCAGCAGCCTTGCCAGTGTCCAGTGCAGCCTTGCCAGTGTCCAGTGCAGCCTTGCCAGTGTCCAGTGCAGCCTTGCCAGTGTCCAGTGCAGCCTTGCCAGTGTCCAGTGCAGCCTTGCCAGTGTCCAGTGCAGCCTTGCCAGTGTCCAGTGCAGCCTTGCCAGTGTCCAGTGCAGCCTTGCCAGTGTCTAGTGCAGCCTTGCCAGTGTCTAGTGCAGCCTTGCCCAGTGTCCAGTGCAGCCTTGCCCAGTGTCCAGTGCAGCCTTGCCCAGTGTCCAGTGCAGCCTTGCCCAGTGTCCAGTGCAGCCTTGCCCAGTGTCCAGTGCAGCCTTGCCCAGTGTCCAGTGCAGCCTTGCCCCAGTGTCCAGTGCAGCCTTGACAGTGTCTAGTGCAGCCTTGACAGTGTCTAGTGCAGCCTTGCCAGTGTCTAGTGCAGCCTTGCCAGTGTCTAGTGCAGCCTTGCCAGTGTCTAGTGCAGCCTTGCCAGTGTCTAGTGCAGCCTTGCCAGTGTCCAGTGCAGCCTTGCCCAGTGTCCAGTGCAGCCTTGCCCAGTGTCCAGTGCAGCCTTGCCCAGTGTCCAGTGCAGCCTTGCCCAGTGTCCAGTGCAGCCTTGCCCAGTGTCCAGTGCAGCCTTGCCCAGTGTCCAGTGCAGCCTTGCCAGTGTCCAGTGCAGCCTTGAATTTAAATTTGGCGCCGCCGAGATCGCCGCTGATACAGGGCGGAGCGCGGCGAACGCCGCAGAGAACGCAGGGACTGGGCGGAGCCGAGATACACATAGCCGAGTGTATTCGGCTATACTCGGCTTTTCTCGGCTTCGCTCACAGTCACGCCGAGTCCCGCCCTATGATGGACATATCACAGGTCCAATGGCGGGACTGGGCGTGACTGTGAGCGGAGCCGAGAAAAGCCGAGTATAGCCGAATACACTCGGCTATGTGTATCTCGGCGGCGATCGCTCCGCTCCGCTCAGTCAGCGGAGATCGCCGGGGATAGGCGAGTATCGGCGTATAACACGCACCCACGATTTTCCCCTGATTTTAAGGGGAAAAAAGTGCGTGTTATACGCCGATAAATACGGTATATTTTTTTTTATGATTTTAACTTTTTTTTACATACTGTCACCAGTCAGTGTTCCTGATCACTGCTACACCAGTTTTATGATGGTGACCGTATGTAAATTAAAATAAATAAATAATAATTTCCCCCCAAAAAAGTTACAAAACTACAACTTCAAAAAACTCGCCATGCCTCTTACTAAATAGCTTGGATTGTGCTTTCCAAAAAGGGGTCATTTTGGGGAATTTTTGTACTGTCCTGGTGTTTTCGGGCCACAGTACATCAGGATTGATCAATTTTCAGGTATATCTATCATAGTTTATGGACTCTATGGCCTCATTCAGACGAGGCGGACTCCGTCGCTACGCTGAGCCGGCGATGACAGGTCCCTCTCTGCTCACTGTGAGCGGGGAGGGGCTTGTCCAGCGCCGCTGTCTCCTATGGAGGGATCGGACGAAAACGGACAGCATGTCCGTTTTCATCAGATCTCACCCAATACGATCTGCCATGAACGGATGGGGACGTATCGCCATACGTCTGATTTTATCGGATCGGGTTTGATGTCACCGCTGACATCCGACGCTCCATAGAGATGTATGGAGCGGCCGTTCAGGTCCGCCAAAAAAACTGACAGGTGGACCTGAACGGTCCGACCGTGTGAAAGGGGCCTAAAACTTTCCTACAGACTAAATAATATACACTGATTTGGTTATTTTCACCAAAAGAAATGTAGCAGAAAACATTTTGGCCTAAATTTATGAGGAAAGATTAATTATTTGCAAAATGTTATAACAGAAATGAAGTAAAACCTTTTTTTTCTTCAGTCACCAGCTCTCTACTCAGGGAGCTGTGAGAACTGAGGGATCGGCGGTGTTCCATCACCCGGTTCTCAGTGTTATGCCGTGTACACACGATCGGTTTTAACGATGAAAACAGTGCGATGGACTTTTATCATCGGACAAACCGATCGTGTGGGGGCCCCATCGGTCTTTTTTCCATCGGTGAGAAAAAATAGAACATGTTTTAAATGTATCCGATGGGAAAAAAAAGATTGAAAATTCCGATCGTCTGTGTGGAACTCCATCAGACAAAAAATCCACGCATCTTCAGAAGCATTGAACTTAATTTTTCTCGGCTTGTCGGAGTGTTTTACGTCACGGCGTTTTGGACGGTCGGATTTTTGACTGATGGTGTGTAGGCAAGACTGATGAAAGTCAGCTTCATCGGATTTCCGATGGAAAAATCCATCGGATTAGAATCCATAGAAAATCCGATCGTGTGTACAGGGCTTTAGAGGCGCCGGGGGACAGATGTAGAATCGGACCAATGCTGCATCCACCTAGGTAAGTATGATTATTAAAAAACAAAACAAAAAACATACATCTCTTTTAAATGTAAAATGTTTGAATGGACTCCCTGCTTAATGGTGTTCATTTAATTGTGTCTCCTGCACCACTTACAGGGAGGGAAAAAAGTATTTGATTCCCTGCTTATTTTGTACATTTGCCCACTGACAAAGAAATGATCAGTCTATCATTTTATTGGTCGGTTTATTTTAACAGTGAGAGAATAACAACAAAAATATCCAGAAAAACACATTTCAAAAAAGTTATGAATTGATTTGCCTTTTAATGAGTGAAATAAGTATTTGACCCCTTCACAAAACATGACTTAGTACTTGGTGGCAAAACCCTTGTTGGCAATCAAACGTCAGACATTTCTTGTAGTTGGCCACCAGGTTTGCACACATCTCAGGAGAGAATTTGTCCCACTCCTCTTTGCTGATCCTCTCCAAGTCATTAAGTTTTCGAGGCTGACGTTTGGTAACTCGAACTTTCAGCTCCCTCCACGTATTTTCTATGGGATTAAGGTCTGGAGACTGGCTAGGCCACTCCAGGACCTTAATGTACTTCTTCTTGAGCCACTCCTTTGTTGCCTTGGCCATGTGTTTTAGGTCATTGTCATGCTGGAATACCCATCCATGACCCATTTGCAATGCCCTGGCTGAGGGAAGGAGGTTCTCAAGATTTGATGGTACATGGCCCCATCCATTTTTCCTTTTGATGCAGTGAAGTTGTCCTGTACTCTTAGAAGAAAAACACCCCCAAAGCATAATGTTTCCACCTCCATGTATGACGGTGACGGGATGGCGTTCTTGGGGTCATAGGCAGCATTCCTCTTCCTCCAAACACGGCGAGTTGAGGCCAAAGAGCTTGATTTTGGTCTCTGACCTCAACACTTTCACCCAGTTCTCCTCTGACTCATTCAGATGTTCATTAGAAAACTTCAGACAGTCCTGTACATGAGCTTTCTTAAACAGGGGGACCTTCTGGGCGCTGCAGGATTTCAGTCCTTCATGGCGTAGTGAGTTACCAATTGTTTTCTGGGTGACTATGGTCCCAGCTGCCTTGAGATCATTTTGGAATGATTCTCCCGTGTAGTTCTGAGCTGATTCCTCACGTCCTCATGATCATTGAAACTCCACAAGGTGAGATCTTGGAGCTCCAGACCGAGGAAGATTGACAGTTATTTTGTGTTTCTTCCATTTTGGGAATAATCGCACCACCTGTTGTCACCCTCTCACCAAGCTGCTTGTCGGTGGACTTGTAGCCCATTCCAGCCTTGTAGGTCTACAATCTTGTACATGACATCCTTGGACAGATCTTTGGTCTTGATGAAGAGACTGGAATCTGATTGATTGCTTCTGTGGACAGATGTCTTTTTTTTTTTTTTATACCGGTAATAAGCTTAGATTAGGAGCACTCCCTTTAAAGTAGTGCTCCTAATCTCAGATCGTTACCTGTATAGAAGACACCTGGGAGACAGAAATCTTGCTGATTGATAGGGGATCAAATACTTATTTCACTCATTAAAATGCAAATCAATTTATAACTCTTTTTAAGTTTTTTGTTGTTATTCTGTCACTGTTAAAATAAACTGTTAAAATAATTATAGACTGATCATTTCTTTGTCAGTGGGCAAACATACAAAATCAGCAGGGGATCAAATACTTTTTTCCCTCACTGCAGTATTAATCGTGGGAGGAGTTCTGTGTCCACTCTCCCCTTTTCTGTTCTGCAGAATCTCCTGTCTCTCGGCAGTGAAAGGGTGTTCGCAGCTCCGTTAACACAATATCTAAAATGTGTTTTTAAATCCTTGTTGAAAATCACCTTTCTACGTTTAATTTTTTTTTTAAACAATGACTCCGGTTATACCGCAGGCGTTCCGTGTAAATGTAAGCGTTTCAAATTGCAAGTTTTTTTTATTTTTTTTATTGAAGGAATTAAGGAGCCCCCCGCAGGTCGAGCTCACCGTTATCTGACAGGTTGCGCTGGCTTTTAAGTCATTCACTGGCGACAATGGAAAAGCATTGAATGTGGAACTGAATTCCTCATTGTATTAATAAGATAATGGGGGCCATTACATTCTACAGCGCCAGCTTTTATGTCCCACAAGGGCTTTGTGTGATGTTTACGTGTATACAGCCAGCGGTTGGTGTCCTGCGGAGCCCGGCTCTGCTCCATGGAACGTGCTCTGCGCCGCTGCTCTGCGCTCGGGAGAAACCTGATTTTTCAGGTCATCTCTGACGTAATGTGTTCCCCTTAGTGACTGTAACTGACCTTAAAGGGTAACTCCACTTTCATGGGGAAAAAAAAAATGAAATAATAATATAGCGTATACAATTGCGACACATATTGTAATTGAATGTTATTAACCACTTAAGCCCCGGACCATTTGGCTGGCCAAGGACCAGGCCACTTTTTGCGATTCGGCACTGCGTCGTTTTAACTGACAATTGCGCGGTCGTGCGACGTGGCTCCCAAACAAAATTGACGTCCTTTTTTTCCCACAAATAGAGCTTTCCTTTGGTGGTATTTGATCACCTCTGCGGTTTTTATTTTCTTTATCGTACACCACGGGACACAGAGCTAGTCATTACATAATGGGTTAAGGGTCACCAGCGGTGATTGGACACTGGCACAACCAATGGAAGACAGTTCCCCTCCATATAACCCCTCCCATCAGGGAAGTACCTCAGTTTTTTCGCCAGTGTCGAAAGGTGTTGGACGCGTTAGGAGGTGCTAAAGGAAAGCTCTACCAAAGAGACCCTCTGGGGGTAAAAGAGCTATGCTTTCGGATCCATCCAAGACGCCTACAAATGAGCTGAATCTGGATGGGATCCGGGCCTCATCCATGAGGCGTCGCCTGTAATGTCTCTCTTCGGAGGACTGGGCTCTAAGATCCAGCACTTTCGCTATTTCGCTATAAAGTCCTGGTAAGAGTCTTGTACAAGGCCCAGGGGAGAGGTATCCTTTAAATAGGAACCCATATCCCTGAAGGTTGGCACACATAGCCCACCGTGAAGGGTGAAGTTTGGTATCTGTCTGAAATCTTTCAGCAGAAAAACCTGCGGCGTGGATAAGGTGAGATTAGAAGGTCCATAACTAGGAGCAGGCTAGAAATTGGGAAAATTTGCCTAAAGCCTTATGCTTCACAGTGGATGCCATGAGAGATTCTATCATACAGGCATCACGCCTTACACTCCAGCTGGTACAGATGCGCAGAGTACTTTGACTTAAGCATTGGTCAGCGGAAACCCCATGCAAAAAGCTGTTGGCAAGTTCCCGTTCCATGGCGAACGCCTATTTGGGGAAGATTTAGAAAAATATATACAGAAGATCAAGTGGTAAAACGACTTTTACCTGAGAGAAAAACAAGAGATCTTGTTTTAAACGCTCTCTCCCCAGCTCCCGGGAAATCTGACTCCAACCAGTGGCGGCGGCCTGTTTTAGCCGCCCACAAAAGCCAAGGGGCAAGCTCAGAAGAACAAGAAGCCGTGGGGTGCAAGAGCTAATAAGCAAGCCCCCAAAGCCTCTCAGTGAAGGGGCGCCCCCGCTCGGCCGAGTGGGAGGAAGGCTTTGTCAGTTCTGAGCAACTTGGTGGTCAGAAATCCAGGACAATTGGGTAGTATCCACAATATCCTCAGGGTACAAACTGGAATTTCGAGAGATCCCATCTTCTCAATTCCGAGGTTCAAGACTCTCCAAGGATCCACAAAAAAGAGAATCCTTCTTCAAAGGTTTGAATCACTTAATGGCTCAAGGGGTAGTTACAGACGTACCCCAAAAAGAGCGAGGTTCAGGTTTTTACTCAAACCTCTTTGTGATTCCAAAGCCAAATGGAGATGTCAGACCCATCCTGGATCTAAAATCCCTAAATCGGTTCCTGAGCGATCGCCATTTTCGAATGGAAACGATCCGATCCGTGGCTGCCACTTTAAAGGGCGGAAAATTCATGGCGCCCATAGATATCAAGGACGCACATTTACACATACCCATCCTCCCCGCTCACCAAAGATTCCTAAGGTTTGCGGTAGAAGATCGCCACTTTCAATTTGTGGCTCTGTCGTTTGGTGTAGCCACCGCGCCCATAGTATTCACAAAGGTGCTAGCTCCTCTGTTAGCAAACCTAAGAACACGGGGCATTGCGGTAACAGCCTATCTGGACGATCTACTAGTAATAGATCAGTCAAAGGACGGATTGGGTCACGCTGTACACACTACAGTAGGATACCTGGAGCATTTAGGATGGATTATAAATTTACAAAAATCCTCTCTCCAGGCCCAAAGAAGGATAGGGTACCTGGGCATGATCATAGATACAGCCCAAAACGGGGTATACCTGCCAGAACCGAAGATACAGTCTCTGAAAGACCTGATCCACAAGGTCAAAGCAAACAAGAGGCCGTCTATTCGCCTTTGCATGAGACTATTGGGAAAGATGGTAGCCTCCTTCGAGGCGGTCCCTTACGCCCAGTTTCATTCGAGACTACTTCAAGGCAATATTTTAGCTTCCTGGAACAGGAAGAGCCAAGCTCTGGATATACCCATGCGCCTGTCCTCACAAGTACGCCACAGCTTCGATTGGTGGCTAGAAGCCAGGAATTTACGGAAGGGAAAGTCCTTCCTCCCAGTGGCCTGAAAGGTGGTATCTAGGGATGCCAGCCTATCGGACTGGGGTGCAGTATTCGAGGAGGCTTCTACCCAGGGAACCTGGGCCAAGACTCAGGGGATCCTGCCCATCAATGTGCTAGAGATCCGGGCGGTATATCTAGCCCTCAAAACCTGGACATACAGGTTACAGGGCTACCCAGTTCGGGTTCAATCCGACAATGCTACTGCAGTAGCTTACATCAATCACCAAGGAGGCACCCGCAGTCGGGCAGCCCAAAGAGAGGTGAACCGGATCCTGGCATGGGCAGAAGAGCATGTACCTTGCCTTTCTGCAATCTTCATTCCAGGGATGGAAAATTGGCAAGCAGACTACCTGAGTCGTCAGCAGCTGCTACCAGGGAGTGGTCTCTTCACCCCGAGATCTTTCAGGCCATATGTCTGAGATGGGGAAACCCAGATGTAGACCTGCTAGCTGCCAGGTTCAACAAGAAATTGGACAACTTTGTGTCCAGAACGAGAGATTCTCTAGCCTACGGGACAGACGCTCTAATAATACAGACGCTCTAATAACTCCATGGAATCAGTTCTCACTGATCTAGGCATTCCCTCCGATCCCTCTTCTACAAAGACTGCTTCGCAGGATCAAGGAGGAGGGAATACCAGTAATCCTAGTGGCCCCAAACTGGCCCAGGAGGCCTTGGTACGCCGAGATTGTAAAAACGGCGATAGGAAGGCCCTGGAAGTTTCCACTCCGACACGACCTGCTGTCACAGGGTCCAGTATTCCACCCTTCCTTACAAAGGCTAAAGTTGACGGCCTGGCTGCTGAGACCCACATTTTTAAAAAGAGAGGGGTCTCTGGTCCGGCTCTTTCTACGCTCATTAATGCTAGAAAGCCAGCCTCCAGACTCATCTATCAGAGAGTCTGGAGAGCATACGTTTCCTGGTGTGAATCCAGATGTTGGAATCCTCAGAAGTATGAAATAAGTAGGATTCTTGCTTTTTGCCAGTTAGGAGTGGATATGAATTTAGCCCTTAGCACCATCAAAGGGCAAATATCGGCTCTATCAGTCTTCTTTCAGAGACCATTGGCATCTCACTCCCTAGTTCGGACATTCATTAAGGGGGTACTGAGGATAAATCCTCCAGTTAGGACTCCCTTGTGTCCATGGGATTTGAATTTGGTATTGTCAGTGTTGCAAAAGCAACCTTTTGAACCTATTCGCCATATTCCTTTAATTATATTAAGTAGGAAGTTGGCCTTTCTGATTGCTATAGCTTCTGCTAGGAGAGTATCAGAGCTAGCAGCTCTTTCTTGTAAAGAGCCTTATCTAATTTGTCACAAGGACAAAATCGTACTACGACCCCATCCGGCTTTTCTACCTAAGGTGGTGTCGGCTTTTCACTTGAATCAAGACATTGTTCTGCCTTCCTTTTTTCCAAACCCGCGGACGGCGGGGGAAAAATTATTACACTCTCTAGATCCAGTGAGAGCGGTAAAGGTGTATCTGCAAGCAACCGCTCAGATACGTAAAACAGATGTTTTGTTTATTTTACCAGATGGGCCCAAGAAGGGCCAAGCGGTATCAAAATCCACCATTTCCAGGTGGATTAGACAAGTAATTATTCAAGCTTATGGTTTAAAAAACAGGACTCCTCCTTTTCCTGTTAAGGCGCACTCTACCAGGGCGATAGGTGCTTCATGGGCAGTGCACCACCAGGCTTCGATGGCTCAGATCTGTAAAGCTGCAACTTGGTCTTCAGTCCATACATTTTCCAAATTCTATCAAATAGATGTGAAAGGACATGAGGATTCCGCCTTCGGGCGAAGTGTGCTGCAGGCAGCAGTATAGGGCTTCTGGTCCGCAAGCGGCCTGTTTTGATCTGTGTCTCCCCCCCTTCATATGAGCATTGCTCTGGGACGTCCCATTATGTAATGACTAGCTCTGTGTCCCGTGGTGTACGATAAAGAAAATAGGATTTTTATAACAGCTTACCTGTAAAATCCTTTTCTTGGAGTACACCACGGGACACAGAGGTCCCCCCCTTCTTATGGGAACCTTACTGCTTTGCTACAAAACTGAGGTACTTCCCTGATGGGAGGGGTTATATGGAGGGGAACTGTCTTCCATTGGTTGTGCCAGTGTCCAATCACCGCTGGTGACCCTTAACCCATTATGTAATGACTAGCTCTGTGTCCCGTGGTGTACTCCAAGAAAAGGATTTTACAGGTAAGCTGTTATAAAAATCCTATTTTTTGCACTATAAACAAAAGTAGAGCGACAATTTAGAAAAAAAATCGATATTTTTAACTTTTTGCTATATACCCAAAAAATATATAAAAAAAACATTTTTTTGTCCTCAGTTTAGGCCGATAAGTATTCTACATATTTTTGGTAAAAAAATCGCAATAAGCGTTTATTGATTGGTTTGCGCAAAAGTTATAGCGTCTACAAAATAGGGGATAGTTTTATGGCATTTTTATTAATAATTATTTTTTTTTACTAGTAATGGCGGCGATCAGCAATTTTTATCGTGACTGCGACATTATGGCGGACACATCGGACACCATTTTGGGACCATTGTTATTTTTACAGCGATCATTGCTATAAAAATGCACTGATTACTGTAAAAATTACACTGGCAGTGAAGGGGTTAACCTGTAGGGGGCGCTGAAGGAGTTAAGTGTGTCCTAGGGAGTGATTCTAACTGTTAGGATGCGTGGCTACGAGTGACACGTCACTGATCACTGCTCCTGATGAGAGGGAACATTCGATCAGTGACATGTCACTAGGCAGAACGGGGAGATGTTGTGTTTACACTAACATCTCCCCGTTCTTCAGCTCCGTGACATGATCGCGGGACACCGGCAGACATCGAGTCCACGGGTCCCGCGGGCACGGTCACGGAGCGTGCAACCACATGGCGCCAAATTAAATGGGAGGTATATATACGCCCATTTGCCTGTCCGTGCCATTCTGTCGATGTAAATGTTTGTGCGGCGGTCAGCAAGTGGTTAAATATTACCTTTCCTTTTTAATCTGCAGCTCTGTAATTTTCTGAAAATGCAATATGGCTACCTGGAGATGTTTTGTACTTAGAATGTGTACAGACATCATTTCCTGCTTGTGTGATTAGCTCACTGTTCTTATCAGAAGTCTGCACTAAGATACAAGTCCGATTTCAGGCATCCACTGCAACTAAAATTACGTTTTTGGTGAGATACTCCAAAAGGAAATCACATCTAAAGCAAGGGTAAGACTAGTTGTCCATAGCACCGCTCCCACAATGGGGAGACTTCCCTGCATTAGTTTGTGTCTTTGCCGCCCCCCACAATGGTGAGATTTCCTGCAACAAAATCACATCTAAAGCAGGGGTGTCACACTCTTATTTCATCGTGGGCCACATAAGCATTATGATTGCTTTCAAAATGCTGGTGGTATCTGTAAGTCTAGTTGTCCATAGCACCGCCCCCCCCCCCCTCCTTACCATGTGCTGCTGTAGGGAAGGGGGGGGGACTGTGAAGCGGAAAGTGTAGGGTCTGGAGGAAGACCAGAGGAGGGCTCTCCTCTCTGCTGCCGACTGCTGAGACAAGATGGGGACGGAGACAAGGGGGGGTGCCGCAGCTCCAGAAGAGGTGCACAGGTCTGGCGGGCAGATTCGGCCCACGGGCCTTGTGTTTAACACATGTGGTCTAAAGGGATGCAAGCCAAGCATCTTTCCTCATTAGAGCCCTGCAGGTGCAGCAGCTGATTGATAATTATCAAACCACTCACAAAGCACAGGGGCACTGAGTAACAGAGGGATTTCTTCAGAATAACAAAAGGTAGGAATCTGCAACAAAATTTGTTAAAATCCTTGTAATGTACATAGATCACCCAGAGGGGAATGCTTTTTTCTCAACAAAAGTGGAGTTACATTTTAAAGCAAAAGTTTGTTCTGCTTATGTTTTGGCTTCCCTGGTTCTTGCTTTCCCCCTCATTAACATGCTAATTAACTGGTTAAATTTAACCTTTCCATGTTTATTACATACCTTATTTTATTCCCATTGATGTCATCACTGGGCCTCAATGCTTTTTTATGCAGTGCAAGCATATCATGGCAAGTGGGAGGGGCCAGAAGGGTGCTGTACATAGCTTCCTGAAAACATCACAGCATCCTCCCTCGGTATTCCCATCTAGAACCATCAGCCCTGGTTTAAGCAGTGGGCTGGCTCCTGGGAAGAGTTATGCAAAGATAACACCTTATGCCTTGATGTGCAGGTGTCAGTCTGGAGGAGTAGGCCTTCATAGGCAGGCTGTATTTGCAAGCAAACCATCTTAGATAATGCACACCCACATAGTTACATAGTAGGTGAAGTTGAAAAAAGTCCATCAAGTCCAACCTATATGTGTGATTATATGTCAGTATTACCTTGTATATCCCTGTATGTTGTGGTCGGTCAGGTGCTTTTCTAGTATTTTTTCAAAACTATTGCTGCTCCCCGCTGAAACCACTGCCTGTGGAAGGGAATTCCACATCCTTGCCGCTCTTACAGTAAAGAACCCTCTACGTAGTTTAAGGTTAAACCTCTTTTCTTCTAATTTTAATGTGTGGCCACCTGTCTTATTAAACTCCCGTCCGCAAAAAAGTTTAATTTCTATTCTGGGGTCACCAGTACGGTATTTGTAAATTGAAATCATATCCCCTCTCAAGCGTCTCTTCTCCAGAGAGATTAAGTTCAGTGCTCGCAACCTTTCCTCATAACTAATATCCTCCAGACCCTTTATTAGCTTTGTTGCCCTTCTTTGTACTCGCTCCATTTCCAGTACATCCTCCCTGAGGACTGGTGCCCAGAACTAGACAGCATACTCCAGGTGCGGCCGGACCAGAGTCTTGTAGAGCGGGAGAATTATCGTTTTATCTCTGGAGTTAATCCCCTTTTTAATACATGCCAATATTATGTTTGCTTTGTTAGCAGCAGCTTGGCATTGCATGCCATTGCTGAGCCTATCATCTACTAGGACCCGAGGTCCTTTTCCATCCTAGATTTCCTCAGAGGTTCTCCCCCCAGTGTATAGATTGCATTCATATTTTTGCCACCCAAATGCATTATTTTAAATTTTTATACATTGAAACTCATTTGCCATGTAGTTGCCCACCCCATTAATTTGTTCAGATCTTCTTGCAAGGTTTCCACATCCTGCAGAGAAGTTATTGCCCTGCTTAGCTTAGTATTGTCCGCAAATACAGAGATTGCACTGTTTACCCCATCCTCCAGGTCATTTATGAACAAAATAAATAGGATTTGTCCCAGGACAGAATCCTGGGGGACCCCACTACCCACCCCTGACCATTCCGAGTACTCCCCATTTATCACCACCCTCTGAGCTCGCCCCCGTAGCCAGTTTTCTATCCATGTACTCACCCTATGGTCCATGCCAACAGACCTTATTTCTTTTTCATACATCACGGGACACAGAGCGACTTAGTCATTACTAATGGGTTATATAGATTACCTTCAGGTGTTGGCACTGGCCAATTCCAAACCGGAAGTACCCTCCCCTATATAAGCCCCTCCCATCCGGGAGCACCTCAGTTTTTTGCCAGTGTCTAAGGTGTTGGCCAAAGAGTAACATGTGTTTTCACTGGGCTTGCGTACAGGTTCTTTTGGGCCTTAGTAAGCTGTTCCGGATCCCACCAAAAAAGCTTCATAGCTAAACGGTCGGTACCCGGGCCTTGCAGCAGAAGAGCAAGGTTTTGCCTGTAATGCTTCTCTTAGGAGGGCTGGACCCTGGGATCCAGAGCTCTGGTCATACCCACGACCAAGATGTTGTCTGTGCAGGGTGCTATACAGGTCCAGGGGAGTGGAATCCTTGGGAATCCGGTCCCTGAAGGTTTAATTACAATGCCTGCCGTGATAGGTGAAGTTTGGACTTCTGTGGACCAAACAAAGTCCTGTGGCGGGGATCAGGTAAGTGGGGGCCCCCAGGAACTTGGTTCTATTGGGGGACCCCCAAGCCTAATTTGTCTTTCTGTCTGTTACCTAACGGTATTCCCGCTAAATATCTGTGTTTGCCTGTAACTACTGAAAATGTAAAATTTTAATAGTAGTCAAGAAAAAAAAAAAAAAAGGGACCGCGGTACCTGTGTTAAACCACTAGAGGCCGCTGTAGTCCATTTTTCTTGTCATGTGGATCTTTGGTTTTCTCAAGTCAAAAGATCCAGGCAGCTGGTAAGTTTCTCTGTGGGAATCCACTTCCTCTGCCCTGTTGCTGCGCTCATCCACCGCACAGGCCCTCCGGCAAAAAGGGCCCTGGCTCCTAGTCCCCTGTTTGATTTCGAAAAGGGCGCCAATGGCGCACGGGCGCGCGCGCGGGCGAGTGCACGCGCCTCCTATGAAAAAAAGGGGCGGGTGGATGACGCTCGATGCGCGCCGCGGCGCTTCTGCGCATGTGCGGGCGTCCCAGCATGGTTAAAAGACACAGTACAAGTGTCAGCTGGATGCAAACAGAGCTAGCAACAAACAGTGGCACACAGAGGCGGTTGATGCAGGCATCCCCATAGAAAGGCACTTTAGTGGACACCAGCTGGTATATAGCAGCAACTTTGTTAGACTATTACCAGCAAAATTGGTGTATGACGACGGGAATACCTCAGCTTTGTGCTTAAAGGATATGTCGTCCAGACGCTCCGGAAATAGATCTTCCAGGAAGCCAAAGGGGTCTCCATCGGGCTCTGAGGATATTGGGCATGCTTGTACTGCACCAATCTCCCCTGAGAATTCAGAGGTCAGTAGCCGTAGAAACCCCGCAGGAATGCCTGGTGCTGCGGCTGTCCCCAGTCCACCTGCTCCTGTATATATAACAGAGGAGGTTTTATCCTCAACTCTGGGAGGATTGGAAGAGAGATTAACAGCATTGATCGCTGCTTCCCTGTCACAGGAAAAGCGCGTCCGATCTCCGTCTCCTCCTTCAGAGTGCCTGTTAGTGGAGGAACAGCCCCACACAGAGATCGACCTACCTGAAGGGGATCAGGATGAGGTTGATTCAGTTATGGAGGAATCAACAGTGGAAGAACCTTTCTCAGCATCTCAGGCTGAAAGATTATGGGTTCAGTCTCTGACTAATATGGTCCGATCAGCATTTAAAATGCCTCTGGCGGAACCACCGTCCACTACGGTTTCCTCGCTGGGGTCGCTAAAAGCTCCCCAGGCTGTCTGTTCCTTCCCAATCCACCCTTTATTAGAAGGGCTTATTTACCAGGATTGGGAGCATCCTGATAAAATATTTGCTCCCCCCAAGAGATTTCCGGTGATCTATCCCATGGAGGATAAGTTCATAAAAAAATGGAGGGTCCCTACAGTGGACGCAGCCATCTCTTCTGTTAACAAATCACTGACATGTCCAGTAGATAATGTTCCAATGTTCAAAGACCCAATAGATAAAAAATTGGAGTCTTTACTAAAATCTGCTTTCTCTACAGCAAGCATGGTGACACAACCTGCGGTAGCAGCGATTGGAGTCTGCCAAGCAGTGAAAGATCAGTTGAAACAGGTCTTAAGGGACTTACCAGATCAGCAGGCTCTTGCCCTAGCTGACCTGCCTAGAGCCTTGTGTTTTGCGGTGGACGCCATAAAGGATACAATCCAACAGGCCTCCCGCTTTACGCTGTCTATAGTACATATGCGTAGGCTTCTGTGGCTCAAAAACTGGTCTGCTGAAGCTCCCTGTAAAAAACTGCTGGTTAGCTTCCCATTTCATGGAGAACGCTTATTTGGAGAAGATCTGGACAAATATATCCAGAAAATTTCTGCCGGTAAAAGTTCACTCTTACCGGTTAAGAACAAGGGTAGAAGTCCTTCTTTTAAGAGGCCTACTTCTCCAGTCCCGGGCACATCGGCTGTGAAGCAGTTCCGACGGCCTCCGCGGTCAAATTCAGGGGGCAGAAATCAGGGACAATCACAGGGTAACAAGAAGCCCTGGATCAAGAGAGGTACAAAACCTCCCCCCAAGGCATGAAGCGTTGCCCCCACTCAATCGGGTGGGGGGAAGACTTCAGTTGTTCACAGAGACCTGGCGGGACACCATCAGAGACAGATGGGTGCTCTCCGCAGTAAGTCTGGGATACAAGCTGGAGTTAAAAGGCACTCCTCCTGCCCAATTTATGAGGTCAAACGTGCCAAGAGATCCCCAAAAGAGAGGATCCCTCCTTCTGGCACTAGAACAACTATTGCTCCAAGGTGTAATCATGAAGGTTCCCCTGGAAGAAAGCGGATTCGGGTTTTACTCGAACCTTTTCACAGTCCCCAAACCAAATGGGGACGTGAGGCCCATATTAAATCTAAAAGGGCTAAACAAGTTCCTAAATATCAGGACTTTTCGGATGGAGTCGATCCGATCGGTGGCCACCGCCCTACAAGGGCAGGAATGGTTAGCCTCGATCGACATAAAGGATGCTTATCTGCATATTCCCATCTTTCCGGCCCACCAGAAATTTCTACGCTTTGCAGTAGAAGGGCGCCATTTTCAGTTCAGAGCCTTACCTTTCGGTCTGGCCACAGCACCACGAGTGTTCACAAAAATTCTGGCCCCATTATTGGCCAATCTAAGAACACAGGGTGTAACGATAATGGCATATCTAGACGACCTGCTATTAATAGACCACTCAGTGGAAAAGCTGGAAGTAGCTATTCACAAGACAATCAAGTATCTGGAATATCACGGTTGGATTATCAACCGGGACAAGTCAGCTCTAAGACCAGTCAAAAGTCTGGAATACTTAGGGCTAAAGCTGGATTCAAATCAGAGAAAGATTTTCTTACCTCCAGAGAAGGTGTCGTCTTTAAAAGATTTGACCCACTTAGTGGGTACAAAAAGAAAACCATCCATACGCCTCTGCATGAGGCTGCTGGGAAAAATGGTGGCTTCATTCGAAGCGGTACCCTACGGTCAATTCCATTCAAGGAATTTGCAAAGGGCCATACTGTCAGCCTGGAACAAAAAAGTTCAGGCTTTAGACTTACCAATGTCCCTGTCCCCTTCCGTTCGCAAGAGCCTCCATTGGTGGTTGGTGCCCCAGAATCTGGAAAAAGGGAAACCCTTCAGTCCGGTTTCTTGGAAGGTAGTCACTACAGATGCCAGCCTCATAGGCTGGGGGGCAGTACTGGAGCAATGGTCTCTCCAGGGCAAGTGGTCAGAAGCAGAAAAGGCCCTGCCCATCAATCTCTTAGAGATACGAGCAGCCCGGTATGCCCTAGTAGCATGGACATCCAAACTCCAAGGGTCCCCTGTCAGAATTCAATCAGACAATGCCACAGCAGTGGCATATATCAATCACCAGGGTGGCACCAGGAGTCGTGCAGCCCAGAGGGAAGCAAATTGCATCCTGGAGTGGGCAGAAAAATATGTCCCAGCCATATCCGCGGTTTTCATCCCAGGAGTAGAAAATTGGAGAGCGGACTTTTTAAGTCACCAACAATTATGCCCGGGGGAATGGTCTCTTCACCCCGAGGTTTTCCAGGCAATATGCCAGCGGTGGGGAACACCGGATGTAGATCTGCTAGCATCCAGATTCAACGCAAAGGTGGACAGATTTGTGTCTCGCACAAGGGATCCTCTAGCTTGCGGCTCGGATGCCCTAGTGTTCCCTTGGGATCAGTTCAAGCTGATATATGCATTCCCACCGCCACAATTGTTACCGCGATTACTCCGCAGAATCAGGGTAGAAAAGAAACCAGTGATTCTGGTGGCTCCAGCGTGGCCCCGAAGGGCATGGTACGCGGAGATTGTAAAAATGTCAGTGAGGAGTCCTTGGACCCTCCCACATCGTCCGGACCTGCTGTCGCAGGGACCGATATACCACCCTTCCTTACCAGCCCTAGGTTTGACGGCCTGGCTATTGAAGCCCACATTCTGAAAAAGAGAGGGCTCTCTAATTCTGTGGTATCTACCATGATCAATGCCAGGAAGCCGGTTTCCAGGCAGATCTATTATAGGATCTGGAAAGCGTACATTACGTGGTGTGAGGCCAAGAAATGGCATCCACGTAAGTACGTGATAGGGAGGATTTTGGACTTCCTACAGTGGGCTGTAGATAGGAAGCTGGCCTTGAGTACTATCAAGGGTCAGATTTCGGCCTTGTCAATATTTTTTCAAAGGCCCTTGGCTTCGCATTCACTAGTCAAAGCTTTCATACAGGGAGGGATGCGTATTAGCCCTCCGGTTAGTATTCCCATATGTCCTTGGGGCTTAAACCTGGTTCTGTCAGTTCTACAGAAACAACCGTTTGAACCATTGCAACACATTTCCTTGGTTCTTCTCACCAGGAAATTGATTTTCTTAGTAGCCGTTTGTTCGGCTAAAAGAGTATCGGAATTAGCCGCCTTGTCCTGTAAGGAGCCATATCTGGTTGTCCATAAGGACAGAGTAGTATTACGTCCTCACCCAGCCTTTCTTCTTAAGGTGGTATCGAGGTTTCATTTGAACCAAGATGTGGTTCTTCCTTCTTTTTTCCCCAAACCTAGCTCGGTAGAGGAAAAGTTATTACATTCTTTGGATGTAGTAAGAGCAGTTAAAGCTTATCTAAAAGCCACTGCTCAGATTCGCAGAACGGATACTTTGTTTATTCTGCCGGAAGGCCCTAAAAAGAGTCAGGCAGCATCAAAATCCACTTTAGCCAAGTGGATTCGACAGGTCATAATACAAGCCTATGGCTTGAGAAAGAGACCGCCTCCGTTCAAAGTTAGGGCGCACTCCACAAGAGCAGTTGGAACTTCATGGGCAGTGCATCACCAGGCCTCCCTGGCTCAAGTATGTAAGGCCGCAACATGGTCTTCGGTACACACGTTTACTAGTTTCTACCAGGTAGACGTTAGAAGTCAGGAGGATGTCGCCTTTGGGCGCAGTGTGTTGCAGGCCGCAAAAGATCCTCATGCCTGATGGCGCCCAGCTTATGTATCCCTCCCCTCATTTGGCATTGCTTTGGGACGTCCCATTAGTAATGACTAAGTCGCTCTGTGTCCCGTGATGTACGAAAAAGAAAAAGGGATTTTTATAACAGCTTACCTGTAAAATCCTTTTCTTGGAGTACATCACGGGACACAGAGCTCCCACCCCTCTTTTTGGGACACTTATTGCTTGGCTACAAAACTGAGGTGCTCCCGGATGGGAGGGGCTTATATAGGGGAGGGTACTTCCGGTTTGGAATTGGCCAGTGCCAACACCTGAAGGTAATCTATATAACCCATTAGTAATGACTAAGTCGCTCTGTGTCCCGTGATGTACTCCAAGAAAAGGATTTTACAGGTAAGCTGTTATAAAAATCCCTTTTTTGTACAGTAAACGTTTATAGGGAACTGTGTCAAATGCTTTGGCAAAATCCAGATACACCACGTCTACGGGCCTTCCTTTATCTAGATGGCAGCTCACCTCCTCATAGAAGGTTAATAGATTGGTTTGGCAAGAATGATTCTTCATGAATCCATCCTGATTACTGCTAATGATATCATTCCCATTACTAAAATCTTGTATATAGTCCCTTATCATCCCTTCCAAGAGCTTACATACTATTGATGTTAGGCTAACTGGTCTGTAATTCCCAGGGATGTATTTTGGCCCTTTTTGACTTGTGTCACTGAGCCTGCATGAGTGGAAGAACAGAAATCCACAGAATCACATTTCCATGTTTTGTGTACTGTGGGAGACCAGATATAATGAATGCAGGCTCCTGGGTTCAGTAACACTTGATTGAAATCTGCTGATTTAAGAGATATAAAAAATTACTTTTAAAATGTATTAATTTTTTTTTAAGATATGAGATTCTAGTGATTGGGTTTACATCTACTTTAAACCTGATTCATGATGTACAGATATGAGTGATTGACACTTTTGTTACATCCAGTGGGAGGGGGAGAGACACAAACTACTGCAGGGAAATCTCACTATTGTGGGAGTGGCAGAGACACAAACTACTGCAGGGAAATCTCACCATTGTGGGAGGGGCAGAGACACAAACTTGGATGTGATCAGATGGTTACATGTAATTAATTACTGGCATGCTTTTTGCACATCATAGGGGATATTTTTATTTTTTTATTTTTTGTGGATACAAAAGAAATAAAACAACTCCTAATTGCTTGTTCCTCAGTCTTTTTTGGATAGTGATTTTCATCAGCATTCCCGCGGTCTCCTCTCCAGCCATCTTTTAATGCCACCATTCACCTTCTCTTCTGCAGGGAATGTTGATGATCTGAAGCGACAGGCAGTGGATGAGATGATGAATCGAATTAAGAAGGGGGTCCATTTGCGTCCTGTCCAGCAGACGGTGCGAATAAAGAGCCAGGTGAGTCATGTCATCCATGATGATGGTAAAGATGCGACAGAGAAAAGGCAGAAGATATCCTTAGAAGAGCTCCACAGCTCAGTTATAGTTGGTGGAGCATAACCCCTCCTCCCAGAACACTACATGTGATGTCACCTTCTGTGCTCCTATAGATTTCTTTTTACGTTTCTGAGCTCCATTTCGGCTCTGGTCTCAGATACAGGCTCGGATTTCATTCAACCACCCTCTTTGGTCTCAGATAAAGGCTCGGGTTTCATGCAGCCCTCCTCTTTGGTCTCAGATAAAGGCTCGGGTTTCTTTCAGCCCTCCTCTCTGGTCTCAGATAAAGGCTCGGATTTCATGCAGCCCTCCTCTTTGGTCTCAGATAAAGGCTCCGGTTTCATTTAGCCCTCCTCTCTAGTCTCAGATAAAGGCTCGGGTTTCATGCAGCCCTCCTCTTTGGTCTCAGATAAATGCTCTGGTTTCATGCAGCCCTCCTCTCTAGTCACAGATCAAGGCTCGGGTTTCATGCAGCCCTCCTCTTTGGTCTCAGATAAAGGCTCTGGTTTCATGCAGCCCTCCTCTCTATTCTCAGATAAAGGCTTGGGTTTCATGCAGCTCCCCCCCTCCGGTCTCAGATAAAAGATTGTTTTTGATACAGCCCCTGCCTTACCAGGGAAATCTAAGTGGTAAACCTTGTATATGTTTGTTCAAACCAGCATAGGGATGTAAAGTGGCCACCTAACAGAGCATGCATGTACCTTTCCACATCTGACCGTCCAGGACTAAATTAAATGCAAATGCCAACTTCCAGCTCCAGAGTCAGAGCTGTGGTATTCTGCAGGCTAATGAAGTAGGAAATCTCAGAAGCAGAAGTGGATGTTCACATACTGAGCACTCCAGTATCTACCTTACCACCCTTAATAATCCAGGCAGGCTTCTACTCCTTTTTCTTATATATATATATATATATATATATATATATATATATATAATATATATCTAATTTGGATGGCATGCAGAGGAGTCCACACCTCTGAAAGGTCGTCATTGAAGCGTCTTTATTGAATTCCTTTGGAGGGATTCCTCACACTTCCTGTGTGATCAACAAGACAGGAAGTAAGGGATAGTTTCCCCAAGTGGGCAATATAAACCAGACAGAACTTTCTTATTGACGCTGATTTAATAGATTTTTACTCAAATTCCACCTGAAAGTGTATTTAAACCTAAGAACAGGGATGCAGTTTACCCCTGTCCTAGGGTGTCAGTTCTCACATGGTACTGTAACCACGGAGGTCCAAAATTGTCCCCCTAGGACAGGCCTACAGAACACCCACCGTTCTCATCTCATCAGCATAGAGGGGGTAGTCTGTGATCCTTGTTTCTCAGAGATAACTGGGAACAATGTACTGATAACTGATAAGAATGCAGCATGGGCAGAGAGCACAGGAATTTATCGGCTCACAAGACTTCTGGGGGGATCAACAGGTATTTTTTGCCCTTTCCGTTGTGAGTCGTGTACTTAACAGACCAAAAGGGAGCAGATAATTGTTAGGTTTTACATACACTTTTTCTCTTTCCTGAAGACGCTCAATGATAATAGTTTGCCACACTATAGTGTGTCGGTGACCATGTGTCCTTATACCGTTCTCAGCAGGAGCCTCCAGTGGCAGCAGCGCCACCCGCAGGATGTGAGGAGGAAGTGATGACAGTAAGCTCTTTGCATGGCATGCGATGTGTGCTGTTTGTGTCCTCTATCTTGTCACATTTCACATTCAATGTAGAAATAAAAGAAGGTTTTTTGTTTTTTATTCCATTATTTTTACAAGGAGAGATAAATTGTTTATATTTAAGACGCAGCTCTCAATGGGAGTGCTTACAATGAGCTGTGCCTTGCCCCCACAATTCACCTTTTTTATTATCAGTTCAGTATTTCATCTGTTCAGTTTCCTTCTGTTTAATGAATCATTCCCACATTACTGTGTACGTCTTTTAGTGACACCAGATTGTTTTAATGCTCCGTCTTCTGTAAAAACCCCACCTCACTGCATTGCTGCAGAGGCATTTTTTTTTTTTTAAATATACATTTTATTGTTTTTTATAGACATACATAGAGTAAAAACATTACCTTACAAATAAAGTGCAACGTAGAAAATTCACACACATTTATCTCAGACAGGGCCGGACGTTTGTCAGGTGTAGATAACACAACATAGGGTACCATTATCGTAGAGCTCGTGACAATCTGTTCAGTATCCCCCTCAGATGTTTAACATTATTCTAGGGTCACTAGATAGGGGGTATCACCGTGTCACAACTATCAGGAGTCCGATTGCCCCGTCCAATTCTCATATCTCATTAATTAAAGGGGGAGAAGGAAAAAAAAAGAGAAAGAGAGGAAGGAAAAAAAAAAGGGGGGGGGGACCGATGGGAGGCATTTTATCTTATCCATTGAAGGACACAGGAATGGAATTCTAACACAGTCATGTTATAGCGACACCTACAGGCGGTTAGGATACTGTCAAACAAATGATGTAAGCCAGCCCCCAAATAAAATAAGATGGGTAACTTGTGTGCTACACTATGTGTAAAATAAGTAGGTACAAAATAAATTTGTATAGATTGATGTAAAAAAACAAATATATCCCAAGATGTGTAACAAGTACTAAGTGGATAAAGCTGCCAACACCTGTAGTGTCACCACATACAAAATCTATTTAAAAATATATATATATATATATATATATATGGAGTGATGCTAAATCGTATATAATATTTTCTAAGTGAAGCATCAAAATAATGTTCTAATAATCATAAACAAAAAAAAAATATATAATAAAATCACTATATCATAAATATAAAGTGTAATTGATGAACAGAAAATAAGAACAAACTGTGTTTATCATTCAAAATGACCCTAATGGGTGTTCCGAGATTCAGTGCAAAACGTGAACACCAAAATAATAAATAAAGTTCTTAGAGAGGTGCTGAAATATTGCTTCAAAATCCAGTGATGATTAGACAATTGTGCAGCCCAGTACTCAATCCCTTGAGAAAGTCACGTGTTAGTGTCGCAACGCGTTGGGAGGAGCTGGATGACGTCACAGCCGAGACCGGAAGTTCGGATTCGTTGGCGTTCTGTTACAGTGTGACCCCACGGTCTCAGTTGCTGGATGCATAGCGGATATTTTAACTGTAAGTCTCTACATTGTTTTAAATAAACCCGTTATTACTACACCATGAGGATTATCATTCTTATTCCATGTGCATCCCAATTGAGTACCATCAACTACTGAGTGGTATGCAGCCCTCAAATAACCCTTCTACCCAGCATGCCTTGGTTTATGCTAGTGTCCAAGGAGTTTTTCTTTGGTGTTTTATCTGTCCAGCTCTGGGACACCAGGTTGGTCCTCTGTCCTCCCTGGTTGTGGAAGTTCCTTTGTCTTGCAGAGGGCTTCTCTTCATTCATGCTTGATTCAGGGGTTGGATCCTTGTATAGCTCTCACATGCAGATAGTCCTCTAAAAAAAATTTTTAGAACTGAAAATCTTATTTTATTAGTTTTTAACATACAGAAAAAAAAAAGAGTAGAGGACAATCAGATTGCAGAGGTACACAGGATCTGAGACACAGACATCTAAGAGGTGTAGCAAAAAAGACACTAACCAAGGCACTCCAAAAGATATCAACTGAGATTATGGTAAAAGGGCAGAAGAAAATCATCAGACTAAGTGTTGGCACTCTTAGGTAAATCAAATCCCCACCGAGAGATTCAGTTGCTAACTCAACAGTCACTGTACCGGGTACAAGTAGAAGCGAGAAGCAATCTAAACAAACACTATATTGTCAAAAGTATTGGGACACCTGCCAGAATATCCAAGCTCAACTTACCAACCAATCAGCAACCAACCAAATTCATCTGTCTAACAGTGTGTTAAAAACAGGGCTTTAGTTGCACGCATTTGAAAATCAGTGCCTGCTGACCATCCCTCAGTTGGACTTCTTTTGGACATACTGACTGTTTTTGAATTCCTGAAATTTTCGTACTCATTTTGAAGTCCAATGAGGAACAGCGGAGGTCCTGCTCCCCCCCCCCCCCCGTGTTTTTTCTGACCCCCTCTATTGTTTTTTCACAAAACTGATGCAAGCTGGGTAGAGGAAGGGTTATACAAGGGACTGGCTTTTTCTGTTTGCTAGTCACCAAGCTCCTGTAGGCGACAATATTCGCATTCCTGTGTCTTTCAATGAACTTTAATAAAAAAAGATTTTTTTTTTCCTGCCAGGCATAGGTGAGTAATTGGGAGGTTGGGATCATCAGCTGTTTGAACACCAACAATGAAAAAAGTTGGGGCTTTGTGGAGGACTCTTTATAAATGACCACCTCCCAAAGTGTTGGCGCATTGTGAAAAGCACGTCCTTGAGACGTTAACAAAGATGCCATTTGCTGTAAACCGCATCAAGTGGGTAAGCTGAAGGCGCGCATTGCAGCGACGCTCGGGGAGGTACAGAGGCGCGCGGCTCTCGGCGCTGGAGAGCGGCTTTTGTGTGGTGCACAATGGAGCCTGGAAGCAAAACAGGCCGAGGTGTGAAGTGTTTTATCTGTGAAAGCCACCTCCTCGTCTTCAGGGCCTGAAAAGCACTTTAGTACATGCAGGAACCTCTATAGATGTTCTTACATTAGTGGGGGGAATATTTCACATACAACAGATTGCTTAATGTACATTTTATTACAACTGCATAGATTATGTACATACAGAAGTGTGAGCGCTCATTGTACACGCCATAAAAGAGACACTTATCTGTCATCTGACATTACACCTTTCATTCATTATATAGAGTCTCTTTTTATAACCTGATCTGAATAACCTTGCAGGGTGATCGTCTGACCCACCATCCGGGAAAGTTGCAGGTGCTGGCAGGCATTACTCCCTGTCAATATGACAGTTATATTGAGGTTTTCACAGATTCATTTACATTCTAACTAAAGTAGATATAAACCCTGTAAATCATGGGCCCTTCAGCTTTTGGAGAACTACAAGTTTCATCATGCCTCTGCCTTTAGGAGTCATGCTTGTAACTGTCAGTCTTGCAATGCCTCATGGGACTTGTTGTAGTTCCGCAACAGCTGGAGGGACACAGGTTGAGCACCCATGCTGTAGATGCATTGTGGTAAACCATATAGCATATGTTGTGGTGCCATTCATTTTGAATGGCAACTTACCTGTGGCAAACTGTGCCTTGTGTGTCTTATTTTGATAAGCTCTTATACAAGGAGTGGGAGAACCCATTAAGGGTTTTTACGCCCCCAAGGAATCTTGCGGTACTGTACCCCTTTGAGGAGAGTTTTCTGAAGAAATGGACCTCTCCCCCGATAGTGGATCCTTCGGTGTCCAGACTTAATAAAGCTACCACAATTCCAGTCATAGGGGCTCCTGTTTTCAAGGACCCTGTGGATAAGAAAGCTGAAGCACTCACTCGCTACCTATACACAGTGGTAGGCTCAGCGGTGCGCCCGGCATTGGCTGGGGCCTTAGTGTCTCAGACACTTACTGAGTGGGCAAAGTTGCTGCTCCAGGGTTAAAGGAGCGAGATGCTCCTCCTAATGAGATAACTTTGGCCGACCAGTTGGTACAAGGCCTTAAAGGGGTTGTAAAGGTTTGTTTTTTATTTTCTAAATAGGTTCCTTTAAGCTAGTGCATTGTTGGTTCACTTACCTTTTCCTTTGATTTACCTTCTAAATGTTTTTTTTCTTTGTCTGAATTTCTCACTTCCTGTTTCTCCTCACTAAACTTCACACCATCATCCGAGTGGTGTGGAGTCAGCCAGAACGGCTTACTGAACAGCTTACTGAGGACGAACAGGAAGTGAGAAATTCAGACAAAGAAAACAAAGAAAAAAAACATTTAGAAGGGAAATCGAAGAAAAAGGTAAGTGAACCAACAATGCACTAGCTTAAAGGAACCTATTTAGAAAATAAAAAACGAACCTTTACAACCCCTTTAAGTTTGTCTGCGAGTCAGACATGGACACTATCCCCTTGCTGTCCAAAGCTTTGGTTTATGCGGTAGCTATACGCCGCCTGATCTGGCTAAAGGGCTGGTCTGCGGACCAGGCTTCCAAGAAGGCTCTGTTGGATCTGCCCTTTAAGGGCTACAGATTTTTTGAAGCCTCTCTAGAGGACATCATCAAGGATGCCACAGGAGGTAAAAGCACGTTGCTTCCTCAAACCATAAAGGGTAAGGGACCACGCCAAGGGCAAGGGCCCTCCTTTACTGCACGCAAGCGTTTTTTTCGTCTGCCTAGGGCAACAGAAAAAAGACCCCTGCCTGACAAAATGCCTGCGCGAGGACAAAGATGTTCTTGGTCCCGCAAGCCCAACAAGCCTGCGGACAAATCTGCGTCCGCATGAAGGTCCGCCCCCACCCAGTTATCGGGTGGGGGGACGTCTTCGCAAATTTGCGACTCAGTGGACATCTCTGATCTCCAACCAGTGGGTTTGCGAAGTGATCTCCTTAGGTTACAAGCCAGTTCCAGAGCTCGACCCGTGTCTGCCCCTTCTAAGACAGAGGGGCATCGCTATCATGGGCTACTAGGACGACCTTCTTCTGAAGGCCCCTTCAAGCTCAGAATTAGAGGTAAGCGTGTCCATAACCTATCAGACTCTCCGAGACTGTGGTTGGGTGTAAAACACGCAAAGGTCAGTATTGGTGCCGACTCAACGCCTAGTGTATCTGGGGTTGATTCTGGATTCCTCAGAGGTAGCCTCCTTCTAGACGGTCCCATATGCTCAAGATCACACTCGAGTGTTACAGAATCAGGTTCTGTCCAGATGGAACAGATGCCCATCATCTCTGGATTATCTAATCCGGGTAAGCCACCTAGTCAGGAGATCCCTGATAGGGTGGCTGACATCACCGGCTCTCTTGGCCGGGAGGTCATTCCTTCCTGTTCATTGGATTGTGATCACGACGGACGTCAGCGTTACAGGAGCCCGCCTGCTGATCAAGGTCCTAGAGCTCCAGACGATCAGACGTCCAGTCAGGATCCAGTCAGACAACGCCACAGCGGTGGCAGATGTCAATCATCAGGGAGGAACAAGAAGCTCAGCTGCAGCATCGGAGGTCGCTCGCAGCCTGAGGTGAGCAGAAAGGAGCGTACCGACACTGTCGGCCGTGTACATTCCGGGTGTGAAGAATTGGCAGGCGAACTACCTGAGTCGCCAAATGCTGGACCAGGGAGAATGGTCCTTACACCCGGATGGGTTTCAGCTCCTCTGCTAAAGAAGGGGCACGCCACACATAAATCTTTTGGCGTCCCGACTCGGGAGGTATTGAGGTTTGTGGCCCAGTCAAAAGACCCAGGGGCAGACGCAACGGACACGTTGGTAACATTGTGGGGTCAGTATCGGCTAATCTAGGCCTTCCCTCCCATGAGGCTCCTTCCCCATCTGCTTCGCAGAACAGAGGCAGCAAGAATTCCAAGGATTCTGATTGCTCCAGATTGGCCTCAGCATCCTTGGTACGCCGACCTAGTACGTCTGGTAGCAGACGTCCCCTGGCATCTACCTCTACGGAAGGACCTGCTATCGCAAGGTCCCATACTCCGTCCTGCTTTACAGTCTATGGCTTTAATGGCAGGGCTATTGAGAACCAGGTACTGAGAGACAGGGGCCTGTCAGATTCAGTAATCTCTACTATGAGAAGTGCTCGGAAGCCATCCTCTAGGAAGGTTTATCATCGCACTTGGAAGGCCTACATCTCCATGTGTAGGGAAATGAAGTGGTACTTATTTGGTTTCCTGAATCCTGCTGGTTTTACAGCATGGGGTGGACCAAAGGCTTGCCTTAAGTACTATTAAGGGGCAGATATCTGCCCTGGCTGTCTCTTTTCAGCGAACCCTGGCGACTCACTCTCTCGTGAGTACTTTTGTGCAGGGGGTTCGACATGTGACCCCTTCCGTTCTGTCCCCCGCTACCTCCATTGGACTTGAACCTGGTCCTCTCGGTGCTTCAGAAACCACTGTTTGAGAACATTAGGGATATTCCCTTATTGACACTTTCTCAGAAAGTGGTCTTTTTGGTGGCTGTTACATCAGTTAGACGAGTTTCTGAGCTGGCAGCCTTGTCATGCAAGGCTCCCTACTTGATCTTCCACAAGGATAAGGTGGTGCTGCGGCCGCAGCCTTCCTTTCTTCCTAAAGTCGTTTCGGCTTTTCATCTCAATGAGGACATTGTACTTCCATCCTTGTGTCCTCATCCGTCGAATCCTAAGGAGTCGGCGTTGCATTCCTTGGACGTTGTCCGAGTTTTGAGAGTATACCTATCTGCTACTTCCCTGTTCCGGTTGTCAGACTCACTGTTTGTTTCGGTGGCTGATCCCAAGAAGGGCCTAGGAGTCTCATCGGCCACCATCTCTAGATGGAGCCTACGCCTTAAAGGGTCAAGCGCCCCCTTTTCCTGTCACGGCGCATTCGACCAGGGCAATAGGTGCCTCTTGGGCTTTCCGACATCAAGCGCCTGTTTCCCAATTATGTAAAGCGGCGACTTGGTCGTCCGCTCACACTTTCACAAAATTCTACAAGGTTGATGTAGGTGCATCTTCGGATGCCTCTTTCGGCCGCAAAGTTTCGCAGGCGGCTGTTTAGAGTTGCAACTCCTCCGTTGGAAGAGTGCTGTTTTGTGTTTGGGGTGAAGTTTATTTTTATGCTGTTACCACCCCTCGTTTTGACACTGCTTTGGGACGTCCCACTTGTCAATTGGAAGCTGTGTCGGTCCATGAATGAAAGAGTAAATAGGATTATTTGTACTCACCGTAAAATCCTTTTCTCTGAGTTCATGGACAGACGCAACACCCTCCCCTCCTTTTTTAAGTTTGTACTGCTTTTTGACCAAACTGATCTGCGAGATGCAGAATGAGGGGTCCGCCCCCTGGGTGGTACTGTAGAAGGTGTGATGCAACAATTTTTACAAGTTTTTTTCTGCCTAGTCACTCCTAAATAACGGATAATACCCACTTGTCAATTGGAAGCTGTGTCGGTCCATGAACTCAGAGAAAAGGATTTTACGGTGAGTACAAAAAATCCTATTTTTCAATTTGTTTTCATCATTTGTTACATCTCATTACTGCTGATCCCCTGCAGCCTTTTTGCAGACACAATGGGGTGTATTTACTAATGGCTAATACACTGTGCAGTTGCTCAAGAGTTGAATGAGAATGAGCTTCATCTTGCAAACAATCAGCCAGATTGCATCAGGAAACTCACAACTGAGAAATGCCATGCAGCTTGTGGAGTGGAGTGCATGTAGACCTGAAGGGGTGGATTTAATAGAGGCAAATAGACTGTGCGCTGTTAAAGTGCAGTTGGTCCAGAGCTTAGTAAATGAGGGGAACTTCCATCATCCAATCATGTGCTATATTTCTTTTCCTTAAATGTGATTGGGTATTGTTTGCAAAGTGAAGCTTCATCTCATTCAACTCTGGAGCAACTGCATTTTCACAGTACACAGTCTATTTGCCTTTATTACAAGGTGTGTCTTCAAGAGGTTGTAAACTTAAAAAAATAAAAAATAAAAAACCTGTAAGACAAGGCATAATGAGCTAGTATGCATTGCATACTAGCTCATTATGAAATACTTGCCTTAGAATGAAGCCCTCCAGCGGCGCCCGCTCACCGATGAGACTGCTGATATCTTTCCCGAGGTTACTTCCTGGTTCGCATGTTCTGGCGCTGTGACTGACCGGAGCCGCGATGATGTCACTCCCACACATGCACGCAGGAGCCACCATTCACGGCACAAGGCTTGGAAGGATTGGCACCTGTGGCCGTTCCTTCAGAGCGTAGGTGCCATTGATGTCACTGGCTGCATGTAATGTAAATATCTCCTAAACGGTGCACATTTAGGAGATATTTACACTACTTATAGGTAAGCCTTATTATAGGATTACCTATATGTACATGTCAGCCGAGGAATGTTTACTTCCTCTTTAAGCCTAGTACACACAGTTTGAATGTCCGCTGGCACCAGCCGGTTCAATAGAAACTGGCCAACATTCGGCCCGTGTGTACGGCAGCCGGTCTGATGATCGGCTGGCTTCTGTCAAAGGCTTATGACCAAAAAATGACTGCCGACCGACTGCTGTTCAGTACTCTCAGCCACTCTCAGCACTGATCGGAGTGTTCTGGTGGGGGGCCTATCGTCTTGTCAGAACACAATAGCACAGCAGGGAAGATCACTGTACTAACATCGGACTGTTGGTACAGTGGCCCCAGCCTGTGCTGTCAGGTTGTTGTTTTTTGTTAAACCCACTGGGTTGAATTAAATAAAAACTAGCAGTGTGTTTTAGGCTTAAAAAGTTTGGTGAATGGTATCAGAACACAAAACGTAAGCCTTCAAAATAATAACATACTTTGTGGCAACATTCATAAAGCTTCTGAAACTATCAGCAAAGGCCTCTTTAGGAATCAATCGCAGAACTGTTGTCACACATTGTTGGATTGCCGCCACGTCCGCAAAACAACATGCAGCTTTCAGGCGGGGAAACGGAAAGAAGTTCACAGGCGACAGATCAGGGGAGTACGGTGGATGATTACATCGATTGCTGCTTGGATTTCAGATTGAACTGGTAGCACCAGGTCTCATCTCCTGTGACGATGTTTCGCAGAAAGAATGTATCCTGGTCACACATGGTAATGAAATCTCCCAGAGGTTTCCATCCATTTTGCTTTCTGTTCATCTGTCCGCTTGTGTGGCACAAACCGGGAACAGATCTTCCACTTACCCAGATCTTTGCAGACGATGCTGCACACCGTGTCCTTGCTAATGCCCAATTCCTCGGCCATCATCGCCGATCCTGTGCCAGCATTGGTCGCACTCAATCATGTCTGGGGTTCTGCTTGTTGACGACCGACCCAAACGTGGCTCATCTTCAGTCATTTCCTTCCCGTCGCGAATAGCGTTTGAACCGGTCGTGAACACATTTTCTGTGCCCAGCCTCCGTCCCGTACACTTGCACCAACATTTCATGCATCTCCTTTTGCCGGTTTCCCCAATTTGTAGCAGAACTTGATGTTCACTCGTTGCTCCATTGCACTGTGACCCTACCTCTCACACTGACCATGTTCGACTGCCCGCAGTGGGGTTACCCTGATGGTCGAGTGTATTCCACGGTTAGGTGGTGCTTCTCGACGTGTCTTTGGATAGCCATGTGCTTGCGCGCACACCTGGCCCATGTTACTGTTGAGATATCGGACCATTCACCAAACTTTAGACACCCCTCGTAAATCACCCTTCATATCTACATGCCCTCCACTCCATAGGCTGCATGGCATGGCATTTCTCAGGGTGGGTTTCCTGATGGTGACAACAGTGTGCCATACCTGATTATTGTATGCTGAAACAGTCACTTGTAGTCGCCATTAGAAGCCCACGTGACCGGGTGACAACACAGGAGCGCAATTGGGAGACAGAAGCAGAGTGTTGTCACTCTATAACAGGAAGTGACTGAACAAGGACCTCCATGGCAGGATCACCGGGGATTACTTTAATGAAAGCTGCAAATTAAAAAATGATTGAAAATTACCTTTGGAACGACATGGGGTTGGTTATATAAGATTTTAGTCATGGGGATTACGTTTACTTTAATGACTAGCACTTGTGAAAAGTAGGGCAGTCTCATATAGTGAGTCATGGTCTGTCAGGCTTTTGTCTTCCAGAAGTGGATGTGGACCTGCTCATGTCAGGAAATAACAACACTCACTATTTATCAAGGTGGAGGGAACAGAAAGACCCCGAGAATGGAGATTGACGGATAACCGATGGAACAAATGGCTCTCAATGATAGAGTGTAGACTGTGAACAATCGCACACAATTGTGACATTTTGCACTCAGGTCCAATTAAGTGTCCCTGCATAGGTTACACCATAGAGGTCCTTGTGCTCTATTGGTTCCATCAGTCTCAGGATTGGACTGCAGATAGTGGCTGGTGGAACCTGCACAATATAATCTACAGTCTACTACCTGTTGGTGGTGGTTGAAAATTTCCTCTCCGTCTTCCCTCCATTGAAATAAAAAGATATCATGAATTGTGTGAAACTTTGGCCAAAATCTCTGTGTGAGTTTATATAAATGAGTCTATAAAATATTTCCTCCTATTCTAGGCATCATCGCTAATGTCCGATGGAAATGTGATGGGTAATTGCTTAGAGCAGTATAATGGCAATTCATTGTTCTTATTGAGAGTAATGAAAAGCTTTCTGGGCAGATTGCAGGCAAAGCTGGGTACTCAATGGAAACCCCTCATAATGGGCACAGCAGGTATGCAGGCCTGGGAATGCAGTGCAGGAATGGTGGGAACCCCTCATAGTGAGCACAGCAGGTGTGAAGACCTGGGAACTCAGCACAGGGATGATGGGAACACCTCATAATATGCACAGTAAGTGTACAGGCCTGGGAATGCAGTGCAGGGATGGTGGGAACCCCTCATAATGGGAACAGCAGGTGTGAAGACCTGGGAACTCAGCACAGGGATGGTGGGAACCCCTCATAATGGGAAGAGCAGGTGTGAAGACCTGGGAACTCAGCACAGGGATGATGGGAACCCCTCATAATGGGAAGAGCAGGTGTGAAGACCTGGGAACTCAGCACAGGGATGATGGGAACCCCTCATAATGGGAAGAGCAGGTGTGAAGACCTGGGAACTCAGCACAGGGATGGTGGGAACCCCTCATAATGGGAACAGCAGGTGTGAAGACCCAGGAACTCAGCACAGGGATGATGGGAACCCCTCATAATGGGAACAGCAGGTGTGAAGACCTGGGAACTCAGCATAGGGATGGTGGGAACTCCTCATAATGGGCACAGCAAGTGTACAGGCCTGGGAATGCAGTGCAGGGATGGCGGAAACCCCTCATAGTGAGCACAGCAGGTTTGCAGACCCAGGAACTCAATGTAGGAATGGTGGGAACCCCTCAAAGTGAGCACAGCAGGTATGAAGACCTGGGAACTCAGCAAAAGAATGGAGGAACCCCCTCACAATGGGCACACAGCAGGTGTGCAGAGCTGGGAACACAGCACAGGGATAGAGGGGTAGATGTGCAGAGACTGAAACTCTGGCAAATGATTGGTGGGAACTCTTTATAATAGGAGCAGCAGGTTTGTAGAACCAAGGACCCAGAGCAGGTATGGTGAGAACGCCTCATAATGGACACAGCAGGTGTACAGATCTGGGAACTCAATAAAGAGACCCAAGAGATAGAAGAGAATGTCAGGTGATCCAACTTTCAAGTGAAAAATCTATTTTGAGTGCAGTGACCCTCAGGGGTTGGTTCACACTACAAAAACGCACTACAGATCCGTTCTGGATGAGTTTCTGCATGTGTGTTTTTTGATGCATTTCCAGGTGCATTCCAGAAGCTTTTTGTCTTCTTTTTTTTTGGTTTTCCTTTCACTGTACTGGGGTCCGGTGCATTTTTGATACATTCCAGTGCATTCTGATGCATTTTTGCTGCGTTCCAGTGCATTTTTGATGCATTTTACTACATTCCAGTACAGTCCAGTGCAGGAAAAATGCAACATGTTCTACTTTTTTTTTTTTTTCTGGAATCGGTCGCACTGGTGTAAACTATGCTATTGGAAACTCTAAAACCTACTTTCCATGTGTTTTTTGATGCAGAAAAAAAACGCACTGGACTGCATGTGGTGTGAACTGGCCCTTAGAGTGGTCGTAAACCTCAGACGTGAAATATGAACAAAGCATATCCCTCTATAGTGTAGACGTGTTTGTATTCAGAGCGCTAGGTGTCATTTCTATCTGCTGCTTTCTTCCTCTGTCAGCATGAATCACTTCTGACACCAAGAGAAAAAAGGTGACAGGGGAGTGACCTTTAGCCGATTGACAGCCTCAGTTCCTGTGTGCTGTGTGTGGGGGGGGGGGATATCTCTCTTCCCTCCAATCAGCTCTTAGAGCTCTCCTCACTGAGCTCTGCAGAGTGTAACCTCAGCTCTACTCTCCTTTTTTTCTGATCTTTCAGACAAGCTTTATAATTTCAGCAGTTTGAATGGATGTAGAGAAGATTGTAGACTTGAGTATAGTCCCTTCACTGGGTTTACAACCACTTTAAGTCTTTGTTTCTAGTTTTTCTTGACTTTCCCTGCCAAGTCTTTATTTTTGGTGGAATTTTGTTAGAATCGCATTTCCGTTTTTTTTTTCTTTTCTTAGTTTAGATATTCTTGTCACCCATTTGTTTTACCATAGTGTATGTTTGTGCAATGTGCATGCGGCACAGGGCATGGTGATCTTTGCACGGTGGCAGTAACGGGCAGTGTTTGTTTCTTCTAGCAGCCAGAGGTGAAACCTCAGAGCAGTGCCGTCCAGGAGCTCCGGGGTATGTTGGTAAGTACCCCAGACTATCAGTCTGATGCTTCCTCTATGGATGGAGTATGGAGATAATAGATTGTCTGTCTCGTGACAGAATACCATCAGCTCTTCAACCAGTCAGAGGAGACATGGCACCTTCAGCACAGCCTCCACCGAAACAGAACTTGAGAGGATTCTGCGGCGCCGCAAAGTGACGACAGATCAAGATGCATTGAGTAAGTGGGCAGACATATTTTCCTGAGACCATCCCAGGAGAATATTCATTGTCTGGAGGTGTGATGAACGACTTCCCCTACCCAGTTCCACCTAAACCTTTCTAGAGGCAGAAAGAACTTCTGGGTAATTGCCATTATTTTATGGCAGCCCTTAAGAGTGCCCCATCTGCCAGATATGTAAAACATCTTATAAACTTTGCTGGACCAGAACCTTGAGGAGTGCACCACCTGTTTAGTCTCATCAGTGTGGATTGGCTGGTTCAGGAGTGACTTCTCCCCCCTGCATAGGTTTTCCATTACCTGCAGTCTGCCTATCCAGCCCTTGTATGCCAGTGAAGTCACTCATGCATTGCTGCTGACTTGACCCACCTGTCCTGCATTGATGGGGGTCAGAGGGGAGAAATCATACCGTGGGGGGTCAGAGGGGAGAAACCATACCGTGGGAGGTCCGAGGGGAGAAACCATACCGTGGGAGGTCCGAGGGGAGAAACCATACCGTGGGAGGTCCGAGGGGAGAACCCATACCGTGGGGGGTCGGAGGGGAGAACCCATACCGTGGGGGGTCAGAGGGGAGAAACCATACCGTGGGGGGTCAGAGGGGAGAAACCATACTTTGGGGGGTCAGAGGGGAGAAGCAATACCACAGGAGGTCAGAGGGGAGAAACCATACCATAGGGGGTCAGAGGGGAGAAACCATACCATAGGGGGTCAGAGGGGAGAATCACTGCCATAGGGGGTCAGAGGGAAGAATCAATACCATAGGGGGTCAGAGGGGAGAATCACTGCCATAGGGGGTCAGAGGGAAGAATCAATACCATAGGGGGTCAGAGGGGAGAAACCATACCATAGGGGGTCAGAGGGGAGAATTAATACCATAGGGGGTCAGAGGGAAGAATCAATACCATAGGGGGTCAGAGGGGAGAATCACTGCCATAGGGGGTCAGAGGGAAGAATCAATACCATAGGGGGTCAGAGGGGAGAATCAATACCATAGGGGGTCAGAGGGAAGAATCAATACCTTAGGGGGTCAGAGGGGAGAATCAATACCATAGGGGGTCAGAGGGGAGAATCAATACCATAGGGGGTCAGAGGTAAAAATCCATACCATAGGGGGTCAGAGGGGAGCATCAATACCATAGGGGGGTCAGAGGGGAGAATCAATACCATAGGGGGTCAGAGGGAAGAATCAATACCATAGGGCAGTGATGGTGAACCTTGGCACCCCAGATGTTTTGGAACTACATTTCCCATGATGCTCATGCACTCTGCAGTGTAGTTGAGAATCATGGGAAATGTAGTTCCAAAACATCTGGGGTGCCAAGGTTCACCATCACTGCCATAGGGGGTCAGAGGGAAGAATCAATACCATAGGGGGTCAGAATTCACTGGGGGTTATGCTGTAAATCGGTGTCCATACTGTACTGTAAGTTGGCTTTTTTCAGGGTCAGTGACTGAGATTACTGAAGCCAGACATTCCACAGGGCAGAGCTGCCAGTTGGTGTTTTTTTTTTTTCCTCTGACAGGTGCACTTTGAGTGGGGGGGTTTCATATAGCATGCCGTGTAAAAATGGCATTTACCAAGAAAAGATGGTAGCCATCTTCTACCCATATATTGTACACCGCTGATTTCAAATGTGGAATTTGTCCCTGTTTGGTTGAATTAAACTGACAATTTTTTTTTCCTTTCCTTTTTCAGCGGGACCCCTGACCTCCACAGAATCCAAGTCAATGCCAGTCCTGGGCTGCTTGACCAACTCACCCCTACGCCAGAAGGGCAGAAACGCTGAATCCGAGATGCGGTGTGGACACCCGACATCACAGATGCAGGGTGCCAACAAACCTATCCACATAAAGCAGACCTCGCAGTAAGTGACTCCACCATGTGTGTCACCTTTGTGAATGCCATCCATGACCTCCAACCAGAATTGAAGATGCTAAGAGAACAATTGAAATCTTGGGTGTGGTGAATGTCAGTCTGTGCCAAATTATCTAACAGATGATCCCCATGTGAGGAGAGGAGACAGGACAGATCGATTATCACTTTCAATCCCCCCCAGTGTGCATTTCAGGAAAGGAACAATGTTACAATCGCTTCATTAAATCTAATTTCCTCCTTTCCTGGCTGAAGACAAAACAGAGGAGAGTTTTTTGCTGCCTTCTGTGCATGGAGCCTCCACCTCCTCCTGTATAGGAGTCCTCCTATGTGAGACACCTCTGCTGCCCCATGTATGGGGGGCCTCCACCTCCTCCTGTATAGGAGTCCTCATATGTGAGACACCTCTGCTGCCTCATGTATGGGGTGCCTCCACTTCCTCCTGTATAGGAGTCCTATGTGAGACACCTCTGCTTCCCCATTTATGGGGGTTCTCCACCTCCTCCTGTATAGGAGTCCTCATATATGAGACACCTCTGCTGCCTCATGTATGGGGGGGGGGCTCTATTTCCTCCTGTATAGGAGTCCTCCTATGTGAGACACCTCTGCTTCCCCATGTATGGGGGGCCTCCACCTCCTCCTGTATAGGAGTCCTCCTATGTGAGACACCTCTGCTGCCTCATGTATGGGGGGGCCTCTATTTCCTCCTGTATAGGAGTCCTCCTATGTGAGACACCTCTGCTGCCTCATGTATGGGGGGCCTCCACCTCCTCCTGTATAGGAGTCCTCCTATGTGAGACACCTCTGCTGCCCCATGTATGGGGGGCCTCCACCTCCTCCTGTATAGGAGTCTTCCTATGTGAGAGACCTCTGCTGCTTCATGTATGGGGGGCCTCCACTTCCTCCTATATAGGAGTCCTCCTATGTGAGACACCTCTGCTGCCCCATGTATGGGGGGCATCCACCTCCTCCTGTATAGGAGTCCTCATATGTGAGAGACCTCTGCTGCCTCATGTATGGGGGGCCTCCACTTCCTCCTATATAGGAGTCCTCCTATGTGAGACACCTCTGCTGCCCCCATGTATGGGGGGCATCCACCTCCTCCTGTATAGGAGTCTTCCTATGTGAGACACCTCTGCTGCCCCATGTATGGGGGGCCTCCACCTCCTCCTGTATAGGAGTCCTCATATGTGAGACACCTCTGCTGCCTCATGTATGGGGTGCCTCCACTTCCTCCTGTATAGGAGTCCTATGTGAGACACCTCTGCTTCCCCATTTATGGGGGTTCTCCACCTCCTCCTGTATAGGAGTCCTCATATATGAGACACCTCTGCTGCCTCATGTTTGGGGGGCCTCCATTTCCTCCTGTATAGGAGTCCTCCTATGTGAGACACCTCTGCTTCCCCATGTATGGGGGTTCTCCACCTTCTGTATAGGAGTCCTCATATGTGAGAGACTTCTGCTGCCTCGTGTATGGGGGGCCTCCACTTCCTTCTATATAGGAGTCCTCCTATGTGAGACACCTCTGCTGCCCCATGTATGGGGGGCCTCCACCTCCTCCTGTGTAGGAGTCCTCCTATGTGAGACACCTCTGCTGCCCCATGTATGGGGGCCTCCACCTCCTCCTGTATAGGAGTCCTCCTATGTGAGACACCTCTGCTGCCTCATGTATGGGGGGCCTCCACCTCCTCCTGTATAGGAGTCCTCCTATGTGAGACACCTCTGCTGCCTCATGTATGGGGGGCCTCCACCTCCTCCTGTATAGGAGTCCTCCTATGTGAGACACCTCTGCTGCCCCATGTATGGGGGCCTCCACCTCCTCCGGTATAGGAGTCCTCCTATGTGAGACACCTCTGCTGCCTCATGTATGGGGGGCCTCCACCTCCTCCTGTATAGGAGTCCTATGTGAGATACCTCTGCTGCCCCCCCATGTATGGGGGGGCCTCCACCTCCTCCTGTATAGGAGTCCTCATATATGAGACACCTCTGCTGCCTCATGTATGGGGGGCCTCCACCTCCTCCTGTATAGGAGTCCTCATATATGAGACACCTCTGCTGCCTCATGTATTGGGGGCCTCCACCTCCTCCTGTATAGGAGTCCTCATATGTGAGACACCTCTGCTGCCTCATGTATTGGGGGCCTCCACCTCCTCCTTTATAGGAGTCCTATGTGAGACACCTCTGCTGCCCCATGTATGGGGGGCCTCCACCTCCTCCTGTATAGGAGTCCTCATATATGAGACACCTCTGCTGCCTCATGTATTGGGGGCCTCCACCTCCTCCTGTATAGGAGTCCTCATATATGAGACACCTCTGCTGCCTCGTGTATTGGGGGCCTCCACCTCCTCCTGTATAGGAGTCCTCATATGTGAGACACCTCTGCTGCCTCATGTATGGGGTGCCTCCACTTCCTCCTGTATAGGAGTCCTATGTGAGACACCTCTGCTTCCCCATTTATGGGGGTTCTCCACCTCCTCCTGTATAGGAGTCCTCCTATGTAAGACACCTCTGCTGCCTCATGTATGGGGGGCCTCCACCTCCTCCTGTATAGGAGTCCTCCTGTGAGAGACACCTCTGCTTCCCCATGTATGGGGGTTCTTCACCTTCTGTATAGGAGTCCTCATATGTGAGAGACCTCTGCTGCCTCATGTATGGGGGGCCTCCACTTCCTCCTGTAAAGGAGTCCTTCTATATGATAAATTTCTGCTGTCTCATGTATGGGGGTCCTTTACCTCCTCCTGTAAAAAAAATGATAGTGTTACATTAATGGGAAATCGAGTGGGGCAAGGTGAACATGGGGACAATAAAATGAAAAGTCTGCTCCTTTGCAGAGAATTCCCTCTCCAGTTGCCCTCCTTTGATAATGGTTTATGATCATGCCATCCAGGGTCCATCATGCCTTCCCTTATACCGCGTACACACGATCGATTTTTTCGACGGTGAAAACACCGTCGAGAAAATCGACGTGAAAAACGAGGAACAGCTTGTTCCCCTACACACGGCCGTTTTAAATGACATTTTTTTTCTTGGTCGAAAAAAATTACTGTGTGTAGGCTCCCCGGCAGTGTTTCCCTATGGGAAAACTGCAGCGGAAAAAAATGAAGGGAATCACAACGAGAAATATTAGAGCATGTTCTAATTTTTCTCGTTGTGATTAATGCCGTTTTTCCCGTCGGGAAAAATGACAAAAAGCCCACACACGGTCGTTTTTCTCGTCCAAAAGAAAAAATGATCGTGTGTACGTGGCATTACGCTGTCGGTATGCCCTTCGTTTGGAGAATCTGTTCTGTTGTCCCTTTAGGGAAGGAAGATGCTATAACCTGGTCTGTCCTTAAAGAAATATCCCATGTATAGCAGAGCACACAGCCTTGGAGAAGTTCCTTCCTAGCTTTATACAAACACCCCAAATCTCTAGAAGGGAATATTTCAGAACCCTTGAAATTGTGATGGCCCTAGGATTTCTTGACTGTAGAATAGCATTACACAGATCAATCCATGATGGGATGGTACAGGGACCTGGATCTGATCCTGCCTAGACAATCCCAATATATAATCTATAAAACTGACTGGGCCCATGAAGGCATCAGATGCTCGTCTCATGACCTGCTCTCTCACTGGGTGGCCACAGACAGGAAGATTTCCATAACCCTAGAAAGGGAGATAGATGCCATCCCCAAATGGGTGCTACTACCACAGTCCTTTTCCAGCGGTCAAAGCAATTTTCCCACTTTTATTCCAGTTTTTCCTAGCAGAGGAAAGAATGGAGACCTGCTCTCAGGAGATTTAACAAAAAAGTGAAACATTTCTCCTGCCTGATAATGAGCATTTCTAACCACCTAAAATGCTCCTAATTGCCTCCTAGAGTTGGGACAGTCAGCAGCCAGAAACCAAAAGAAAGTAGAAAGCTGAAGCCTCCAGTGAGCTGCTGTGGATCCATAATGGGGGCTTCTGTTAGTGGGTCCATCTGTCATAGAGCTCCCCGATAATGGGGACTGCTGTGGGTCCATCTGTCATAGAGCTCCCTGATAATGGAGACTGCTGTGGATCCATCTGTCATAGAGCTCCCTGATAATGGGGACTGCTGTGGGTCCATCTGTCATAGAGCTCCCCGATAATGGGGACTACTGTGGGTCCATCTGTCATAGAGATCCCCGATAATGGGGACTGCTGTGTATCCATCTGTCATAGAGATCCCCGATAATGGGGACTGCTGTGGGTCCATCTGTCATAGGGCTCCCCGATAATGGGGACTACTGTGGGTCCATCTGTCATAGAGATCCCTGATAATGGGGACTGCTGTGGATCCATCTGTCATAGAGATCCCCGATAATGGGGACTGCTGTGGGTCCATCTGTCATAGAGCTCCCCGATAATGGGGACTGCTGTGTGTCCATCTGTCATAGAGATCCCCGATAATGGGGACTGCTGTGTGTCCATCTGTCATAGAGATCCCCGATAATGGGGACTGCTGTGTGTCCATCTGTCATAGAGATCCCCGATAATGGGGACTGCTGTGGGTCCATCTGTCATAGAGATCCCCGATAATGGGGACTGCTGTGGGTCCATCTGTCATAGAGATCCCCGATAATGGGGACTGCTGTGGGTCAATCTGTCATAGAGCTCCCCGATAATGGGGACTGCTGTGGATCCATCTGTCATAGAGATCCCTGATAATGGGGACTGCTGTGAATGTCCGAATTGACCCACAAAAATGGAGTGTTTGGGCACACTGCTGTACAGGACTATAGGGGGGAATAAAGGTGTGGGACTTCCGTTGGGCTTGGCAAAGAAGGCGGCAGAATCGCCAAATCCTACTACAGATTACTCGGCATTGGCAGCATCCTAAAACGTACTCCTGGCTTGTCTCCATCTGCTCCACAACACTGTGACCTCGCTCTCACATTCAGCCTAATCTGTATAGTTCAGTCAGTTCTCCCAGGCCCCCCTTCCCTTCCCCCCACTGTCTGGCATTGGCTTTGTTGATGGATTCTGGAATGGGGGGGGGGGGGGGGCTCCTTGTTACCTTTTCAGAATTCTCTGGGATTTTGTGTCTGTGAAAAGCGATAACCTTCACACGGTGATGCCGCACCTCTGATCACCTTTTGTGTTTCTTTTTGTTTTTTGTTCCGCTTAATAATACAAACACGGCAGAGAAAAGGAAATGGCAGAAAGTTGAATCGGGCTGCGGAAGAAAAGGATAGGGAAATAGCTGTCAGACCAAGGTCTGCCGGATCCGGGCTGAATTGGCGTGAAAAGCATCTTTCTGCTGACTGTCACGGTTGTTAGGACGATGAAAGGCGGCGCCGCGCTCAATCTGTCTGCGCTGCACAAACTCAATAAGGGGCTTGTAAAGGGGAGGAGAAGGGTTATCCCTTAAAGAGACCTGTTTGGGGTGGGTGAGGGTAGGTTGTCACCTGAAGTGAAGATGACAAAATGTAAATAAATGGAGAATTCTTCCTCTGCAACAAAGAGGTGCTGAAAAAGTCACTGGAAGGTGTATACAGGCCACAACCAGCTGAGACTTGTAGTTCCACGGACCTGGCAGAGTGGGCTGGGACTCATAGTTCCTCGGATCTATCAGAGCTAGCTGGGTCTTGTAGTTCCATAGACCTGGCCGAGTCAGCTGGGACTGACAGAGTCAGCTGGAACTTGTAGTTCTATAGAGCTGGCTGGAACGTGTAGCTTTGCACACCTAGAAGAGATGGATGAGACTTGTAGTATTGCAGAAATGGCTGAGACTTGTAGTATTGCAGAAATGGCTGAGACTTGTAGTATTGCAGAAATGGCTGAGACTTGTAGTATTGCAGAGATGTCTGGGACTTGTAGTGTTGCAGAGATGGCTGGGACTTGTAGTTTTGCAGAGATGGCTGGGACTTGTAGTGGTGCGGATATGGCTGGGACTTGTAGTGGTGCAGAGATGGCTGGGACTTGTAGTGGTGCAGAGATGGCTGGGACTTGTAGTGGTGCAGAGATGGCTGGGACTTGTAGTGGTGCAGAGATGGCTGGGACTTGTAGTGGTGCAGAGATGGCTGGGACTTGTAGTGGTGCAGAGATGGCTGGGACTTGTAGTGGTGCAGAGATGGCTGGGACTTGTAGTGTTGCAGAAATGGCTGAGACTTGTAGTATTGCAGAGATGGCTGGGACTTGTAGTATTGCAGAGATGTCTGGAACTTGTAGTGTTGCAGAAATGGCCGAGACTTGTAGTTTTGCAGAGATGTCTGGGACTTGTAGTGTTGCAGAGATGTCTGGGACTTGTAGTGTTGCAGAGATGTCTGGGACTTGTAGTGTTGCAGAGATGTCTGGGACTTGTAGTTTTGCAGAGATGGCTGAGACTTGTAGTTTTGCAGAGATGTCTGGGACTTGTAGTTTTGCAGAGATGTCTGGGACTTGTAGTGTTGCAGAGATGTCTGGGACTTGTAGTGTTGCAGAGATGTCTGGGACTTGTAGTGTTGCAGAGATGTCTGGGACTTGTAGTTTTGCAGAGATGGCTGAGACTTGTAGTTTTGCAGAGATGGCTGAGACTTGTAGTATTGCAGAAATGGCTGGGACTTGTAGTATTGCAGAAATGGCTGGGACTTGTAGTATTGCAGAAATGGCTGGGACTTGTAGTATTGCAGAAAAGGCTGGGACTTGTAGTATTGCAGAAATGGCTGGGACTTGTACTATTGCAGAAATGGCTGGGACTTGTACTATTGCAGAAATGGCTGGGACTTGTAGTATTGCAGAAATGGCTGGGACTTGTAGTATTGCAGAAATGGCTGGGACTTGTAGTATTGCAGAGATGGCTGGGACTTGTAGTATTGCAGAGATGGCTGGGGCTTGTGGTTTTGAAATCATAGCTGGCATTTATAGTTTTACAGAGATGGCTGGGATGCAAAATGGCTGTGACCTGTAGTGTTGCAGAGATGGCTGGGACTTGTAGTTTTATCCTGAAGCTTCTGCAGCTCTGACATAGCAGATGATAACTTTTTAATAAAACAATTACATTGGGTGCCCAGCAGCTGTGGAGGTTTGACGATAATTATAAAGAGTCTCAGGCTCCAGAGGAAGGCCCCCTTGCCCTTCCATATATTTCACAATATAGTGTCTGTAAAGAGGACCTGTCCCCGGACATTTCCTTCTTTGGTTTGTCCCTCTCCCAGAATGATCGCTTTTTTGGAAATAGACACCCCAAGGTAATCATTTTTTGCCACAATTGTTTGGAAATGAAGAAACCTGCTGGTATTTAAGGGGTTAAAACATGGAGCTTAGTGCACTAGATTCACTAAATGTAAAGCTTATACACACATGGGAGGAAGATGTGAAGGGGTTAAGCTGGCCATTCATGGATGAAAATTTGGCTACTTCCGCAGGCACCAGGCGAATTTTGATCCATGTATGGTTGACCCGTTCATGAGAAGTCGAACTATTGATCGACACTTCATGAACAGGCTTGTTGGTATATTTTTGTTCAATCAACGCAGGCGGCCATTCAGCTACAGCGTTGATCAGTGTATTCTGAGAGAGGGACAGTCTCCCCACCATCAACAGCAGGGAGGATTTCCCCATCCACCTTGAATGTGTGGATGGGGAAATTGTTTTAGTTTTTCTTTTGTTGAGCTGGCTGAGTGAAAAAAAAAAAATCATCTGAGCCATGTAGACTGGGTTTCCTCCTTTCTGATGCTTTGCCAGGCTCTAACTGCAGCTGTCGTCAGTTGTTCTTTCTTTGTGGGTCTTTCCCCCTTAGTTTTGCCTTCAGCAAGTGAAATGCATGCTCAATTGGGTTGAGATCAAGTGATTGACTCCGCCATTGCAGAATATTCCACTTCTTTTCCTTCAAAAGCTCCTGGGTTGCTTTTGTAGTGTGTTTTGGATCATTGTCCATCTGTACTGTGAAGCGCCTTCCAATCAACTTTGCTGAATCTGGGCTGACAGTATATCTCTAAACACTGCAGAATTCATCCAGCTGCTTCTGTCTTCTGTCACATTGTCAATAAACACCAATGACCCAGTGCCACTAGAAGCCATGCATGCTCATAACATCACACTGCCTCCCCCATGTTTTACAGATGATGTGTGCTTTGGATCAGGAGCTGTTCCAAGCCTTTTACACACTTTTTTTCTTCCCGTCATTTTGGTACAGATTAATCTTGGTGTCATCCATCCAAAGAATGCTTTTCTAGAACTGGTCTGGCTTTTTTGAATGTTTTTTGGCAGTCTTATCTGGCTTTTCTATTTTTTTGGCTTATGAATGGTTTGCACCTTGTGGTGAACCCTCTGTATTTGCTCTCGTGAAGTCTTCTCTTGATTGTAGACTTTGACAATGATACGCCCACTTCCTGCAGAGTATCCTTCAGTTGTCTGGATGTTGTTAATGGGTTTTACCCATAAACAATTACCGTATTTATCGGCGTATAACACGCACAGGCGTATAACACGCACCCTAACTTTAAAAGGGGAGTTTCAGGGAAAAAAACTTTCCACAGCCCCCTGCGTATAACACACAGGCACAATTTACCCTCTATTTTCAGGGTAAAAAAAGTGAGTGTTATATGCAAATAAATACAGTATATATATATATATATGGAAAATAGGACATGATGTGCACAAAATAGAAGAAAAACGAAACATGTTGCACTGATTCTGGGATAGAAGCTGTGAAGCCCAGTCGTGACTCCTCCTACACGTTTCAACTGGTAGAGTCTTTTTCAGGGGGTTCGGATAGACAGAAATAATCATAAATTCTATAAAACAATAAGCATACATAAGGAACACATAATACTCAAATTGTACACAGCCATAAATCACTACATGCATCTTTAAAATATTGGTTTTACAGTTTTAACTTACAAAAAGTCAACAAAAGATTAGTCATCCTATAGCATCGCCGGAGAATGCCCAAATGTCCATATATCAACAGATGGTGCAAGGGATAGGAGACTGACGACATAAAAAATATCATGAATTTAATGAGTAGTTCAGGATAGGGAGCTAAAATAACAGAGGGGGTTATCCTAGAACACCATTGGTACTCAGTTAATTGTAAACTAAATTGGGACCAATAAAAAAGAAGAAATAGCCAGCGGGTATTGGAGAAGCTTAGTCGCACACAGCTCAACAGAGACAAGTGTATTTCAAAATGGAGGCGTTGTATATTAAATAATCCAGAACATTACAAATGAGATAAAGAAAATAGTTATTACTTGTAGAATTTTTTTAAATTCAAAACAAAAGTACGGTAGCTATGTCCAATCAGGTACTCAAGAGCAGTACAATTAGTACTTACTCAAAGGACCAGCTATAATAAAAGGATTGTATGACCAATGGATCTAGAGAAAAATGTATTGAATATGACTCAGCAGAGGTAGGTGTGTTTAAAAGGAGTATTATATATCATCAAAGCCAAGACAAGAATATCTGCAGAAACACATATACAGTGTATACTTTAGAGGGCATAAATAGTTTGATCTTTATTATAGCTGGTCCTTTGTTTGGGTAAGTACTAGTTTTCCTGCTCCTGAGTATCTCATTGGCTACTTTTGTTTTGAATTTAAAATAATTCTACAACTAGTAACTTTTTTCTATATCTAATTTTTATAGAGATTAATGTTCTGGATTATTTAATATACAATGCCTCCATTTTGAAATACACTTGTCTCTGTTGAGCTGTGTGCGTCTAAGCTTCTCCAATACCCGCTGGCTATTTCTTCTTTTTTATTGGTCCCAATTTAGTTTACAATTAACTGAGTACCAATGGTGTTCTAGGATAACCCCCTCGGTTATTTCTTTCTCGTACATCACGGGACACAGAGCGGCATAGTCATTACTATGTGGGTTATATAGTTTACCTTTAGGTGCTGGCACTGGCAACTTCCAAACCGGAAGTACCCTCCCCTATATAAGCCCCTCCCATCCGGGAGCACCTCAGTTTTTTGCCAGTGTCTAAGGTGTTGGCCAAGAAGTAACATGTGTTTTTCACTGAGCTTGCGTACAGGTTCTTTTGGGCCTCAGTAAGCTATTCCGGATCCGACCAAAAAAGCTTCATAGCTAAACGGTCGGTACCCGGGCCTTGCAGAGAAGAGCAAGGTTTTGCCTGTAATGCTTCTCTTAGGAGGGCTGGACCCTGGGATCCAGAGCTCTGGTCATACCCACGACCAAGATGTTTTCTGTGCAGGGTGCTATACAGGTCCAGGGGAGTGGAATCCTTGGTAACACGGTCCCTGAAGGTTTAATTACAATGCCTGCCGTGATAGGTGAAGTTTGGGCTTCTGTGGACCAAACAGAGTCCTGCGGCGGGGAAAAGGTAAGTGGGGGCCCCTCAGGAACTTGGTTCTATTGAGGGGACCCCCAAGCCTAATATGTCTTTCTGCCTGTTACCTAACGGTATTCCCGCTAAATATCTGTGCATGCCTGTAACTACTAAAAAATGTAATAATTTTAAGAGTGGTCAAGAAAAAAAAAAAAAAATGGTTAAACCGCGGTACCTGTGTTAAACCACTAGAGGCCGCTGTGGAACGTTGTTTTCTTGTCATGTGGATTTTTTCTTTCCAAGTCAAAATCCAGGGCAGATGGTGAGTTCTCTGGATGGGAAACTGTTTCCTCTGCCATGTTGCAATGCTCGTCCATCCCCTGGCCCTGTGGCAAACAGGGCCCTGGCTTCTGTCCCTAGTTCCTTTCAAAAAAGAGCGCCGAAGGCGCACGTGCCCGCGCGCCTCTATTTATAGAGGTGAGCTGGAAAAAGGGGCGGAGCTTGGTGGATGACGCTCTGTGCGCGCCGCAGCGCTTCTGCGCATGTGCGGGCGTCCCAGCATGATAAAAAGCACAATTAGGTGTTGTCAGCTGGTTATGGAAGGCAGAAACAGAGCTGGCAACATTTAGAAAGGCATACAGCAGGCGGTTGATGCAGGCATCCCCATAGAAAGGCACATTAGTAGACACCAACTGTTTATATAGCAGCAATTGTGCTAGACTATTGTCAGTAAGTGGTGTATTTCGGCTGGAATACCTCAGCTTTGGGCTTAGGAATATGCCGTCTAAAGTCTCCGGGACTAAGAATCCCAGGAAGCATAGGGGGTCTCCATCGGGCTCTGAGGATCTTGGGCATGCTTCGGCTGCACCAATCTCCCCTGAAAAATCAGAGGTTAGTGACCGTAGAGCACCCTCAGGAGTACCTGGTACTGTGGCTGTCCTCAGTTCACCTGCTCCTGTGTATATAACAGAGGAGGTTTTTTCCTCAGCTCTGGGAGGACTGGAAGAGAGATTGACAACATTGATCGCTGCTTCCCTGTCAGAGGGAAAGCGCGCCCGATCTCCGTCTCCTCCCTCAGAGTACCTGTTAGCAGAGCAACAGTCCCATACAGGGATCGACCTACCTGAAGGGGATCAGGATGAGGTTGATTCTGTTGTAGAGGAATCAACAGTGGAAGAGCCATTCTCAGCATCACATGCTGAAAGATTATGGGTTCAGTCCCTGACTAACATGGTCCGATCAGCATTTAAAATGCCCCTTGCGGAGCCATCATCCACTTCTGTCTCCTCGTTGGGGTCGCTAAAAGCTCCCCAGACTGTTTGTTCCTTTCCAATCCATCCTTTACTGGAAGGGCTCATTTACCAGGATTGGGAACATCCTGATAAAATATTTGCTCCCCCCAAGAGATTTCCGGTGGTCTATCCCATGGAGGATAAGTTCATCAAAAAATGGAGGGTCCCTACAGTGGACGCAGCCATCTCTTGTGTGAATAAATCACTGACATGTCCAGTAGATAATGTCCAAATGTTCAAGGACCCAATAGATAAAAAATTGGAGTCCTTATTAAAATCTGCTTTCTCTACAGCAGGCTTGGTGACACAACCAGCAGTGGCAGCTATTGGGGTCTGCCAAGCAGTGAAGGATCAGTTGAAACAGGTCTTAAGGGACTTGCCAGATCAGCAGGCTCTTGCCCTAGCTGATCTACCTAGAGCCTTATGCTTTGCGGTTGACGCTTTAAAGGATTCAATCCATCAGGCCTCCCGCCTTACGCTGTCTGTAGTACATATGCGCAGGCTTCTATGGCTCAAAAACTGGTCTGCTGAAGCTCCCTGTAAAAAATTGCTGGTCAGCTTCCCATTTCATTGTGAACGCTTATTCGGGGAAGACCTGGACAAATATATCCAGAAAATTTCCAGCGGTAAAAGTACACTCTTGCCGGTTAAAAACAGAGTTAGAGGTCCCTCTTTTAAGAGGCCTGCTTCTCCAGTCCCTAGGACATCGGCTGTGAAACAGTTCCGACGGCCTCCTCGGTCAAATCCCGGGGGTAAAAATCAGGGACAATCGCAGGGTAACCAGAAACCCTGGGTCAGGAGAGGTACAAAACCTCCTCCAAAGTCAAATGCATGAAGGGTTGCCCCCACTCAATCGGGTGGGGGGAAGACTTCAGTTGTTCGCAGAGACCTGGCGGGACACGATCAGAGACAGATGGGTGCTCTCCGCAGTAAGTCTGGGATACAAATTGGAGTTAAAAGACTCCCCTCCTTCCCATTTTATAAGGTCAAACGTGCCAAGGGATCCCCGGAAGAGAGGATCCCTCCTGTTGGCACTAGAACAACTATTGCTCCAAGGAGTAATTATGGAGGTTCCCCTGGAAGAATGGGGGTTCGGGTTTTACTCAAACCTCTTTACAGTCCCGAAGCCAAACGGGGACGTGAGGCCCATATTAAATCTAAAAGGGCTAAACAAATTCCTACATATCAGGACTTTCCGGATGGAGTCGATCCGATCGGTGGCCACTGCCCTACAAGGGGAGGAATGGTTAGCCTCGATCGACATCAAAGATGCTTATTTGCACATTCCCATCTTTCCAGTCCACCAAAAATTTCTACGCTTTGCAGTAGAAGGGCGCCATTTTCAGTTCAGAGCCTTACCCTTCGGTCTGGCCACAGCACCAAGAGTGTTCACAAAAATTCTGGCCCCATTATTGGCCAATCTAAGAACACAAGGTGTAACGATAATGGCATATCTAGACGACTTGTTGCTGATAGACCACTCAGTGGAAAAACTAGAAGTGGTCGTTCACAAGACAATCAAGTATCTGGAATTTCACGGTTGGATTATCAACCGAGACAAGTCAGCCCTAAAACCAGTCAAAAGTCTGGAATACTTGGGGCTAAGGCTGGATTCAGACCAGAGAAAAATTTTCTTGCCTCAAGGAAAGGTGTCGTCTTTGAGAGATTTGATCCACCTAGTGGGTACAAAAAGACAGCCGTCCATACGCCTGTGCATGAGGCTGCTGGGAAAAATGGTGGCATCATTCGAAGCAGTACCCTACGGTCAATTCCATTCAAGGAATTTGCAAAGGGCTATACTGTCAGCCTGGAACAAAAAAAGTTCAGGCCCTAGACTTACCAATGTCCTTGTCCCCTTCCGTTCGCAAGAGCCTCCGTTGGTGGTTGGTTCCCCAGAATCTGGAAAAAGGGAAATCCTTCAGTCCGATTTCTTGGAAGGTGGTCACTACAGATGCCAGCCTTATAGGCTGGGGAGCAGTACTGGAGCAATGGTCTCTCCAGGGCAGATGGTCGGATGCAGAAAAGGCCCTGCCCATCAATCTCTTAGAGATACGAGCAGCCCGATATGCCCTAGTAGCATGGACATCCAAACTCCAAGGGTCCCCTGTCAAAATTCAATCGGACAATGCCACGGCAGTGGCATATATCAATCATCAGGGTGGCACCAGGAGTCGTGCAGCCCAGAGGGAAGTAAATTGCATCCTGAGATGGGCAGAAAGATATGTCCCAGCCATATCCGCGGTATTCATTCCAGGAGTGGAGAATTGGAAGGCGGACTTTCTAAGTCGCCAACAATTATGCCCAGGGGAATGGTCCCTTCACCCCGAGGTTTTCCGGACAATATGTCAGCGGTGGGGAACACCGGATGTAGATCTGCTAGCATCCAGATTCAACGCAAAGGTGGACAGGTTTGTCTCTCGGACAAGGGATCCCCTAGCTTGCGGCTCGGATGCCCTAGTGTTCCCTTGGCATCAGTTCAAGCTGATATATGCATTTCCACCGCCACAATTGTTACCTCGATTACTCCGCAGAATCAGGGTAGAAAAGAAACCAGTGATTCTGGTGGCTCCAGCGTGGCCCCGAAGAGCATGGTACGCGGAGATTGTAAAAATATCTGTGGGGAGTCCTTGGACCCTCCCACATTGTCCGGACCTGCTTTCGCAAGGACCGATATACCACCCTTCCTTACCAGCCCTAGGTTTGACGGCCTGGCTATTGAAGCCCACATTCTAAAAAAGAGAGGTCTCTCTAATCCTGTGGTATCTACCATGATCAATGCCAGGAAGCCGGTATCCAGGCAGATCTACTATAGAATCTGGAAGGCGTACATCGCCTGGTGTGAGGCCAAGAAATGGCATCCACGTAAGTACGTAATCGGTAGGATTCTGGACTTCCTACAGTGGGCTGTAGATAGGAAGCTTGCCTTGAGTACTATCAAGGGTCAGATTTCGGCCTTGTCAATATTTTTTCAAAGGCCCTTGGCTTGACTTCCGGCCGGATGTGAGTGAGGCAGCACGAGTTCTTCTGTAGCTCCGTTACTCCTGTCTACTATCCGGGTCTGTGGAGTGCCTGAACCGGCCACTGTAATACAGCTGCACGGGGGAGAGTGCCCTGACGCTGCGGATGTCTCCCTCGGCTTCCAAGAGGCTTAATAAGGCAAGTAAAAGCCGTCCTCAGCAGCGCTCCGGGAAGCACACTGCTGCTAGCCCCGCCCCCGCCATCTTGTCTCCCTCACTAACGGAGCAGCGTGCCAAGCCAGCCAGAAAGAGGATGGATCAGGCTGGAGAGGCAGAGGTGAGGGATCCGGTGTTCGATCAGGCCCCAGTTGTGGACACAGAGGCTATCACTGGGCCGATTCTGGCCACGATTAGTGCCAGCAAAGCAGAACTTATGGGGTGTATTGACCACCTCTCCTCAGAATGCAATTTGATCAGGCATGACTTGGACAAAATCCGGGGCCGCCTGACCACAGTGGAAACGCGGGTGTCTGACGTGGAGGACACCTCCCGAGACCATGGTGCACAGCTTGCTGAGCTCCGAGACCAGGTCAGGGCGTTACAACACAGGGCAATAGACGCAGAGGACCGCCAGAGGAGAAACAACGTTCGGGTAGTGGGGCTCCCCGAGGGGGCTGAGGGGGACAAACCAGAGAAGTTTGCATAGCTCCTCTTCAAGCAGCTGCTGTCCCTGAAAGATCTCCCCCCTACCTACGTGGTTGAGTGCGCTCACAGGGTCCCCACTGGCAACAGGCCCCAGGGAGCTTATCCCAGACCTTTCCTGGTTCGATTCCTGAACTATCGGGATAGGGACATGATACTCACACAAGCCAGACAAGCTCAGGAGCTGCGCTTTGAAAACACGCGTGTAATGCTATTTCCAGACTTCTCGGCGGCTACGCAACAGAAGAGGAGATCATTTAATGAGGTCCGTAAAAGGCTACGGGAGAAGGAGGTCAAGTACAGTATGTTGTACCCCAGCAAGCTCCGGGTTCAGTACAAGGGATCGGTGAAATTTTTTGAGCATCCGGAGGAAGCCTGTGAGTGGATGGACAAGGAATTCTGAGATCCATGGGTCTGCCTGCTGTATCACATCTGGACTGGTATGTTTGGTTGGGCACCCCCCCCTAGTTAATCTACACTATGTTGCTTCGGATGTTTTCCTGAGAGTAAAAAGGGGGGGGGGGTCGTGGCTGTGGCGGGAACCATGGCAGCCCGCTTAGGCGCAGGTATCCTCCTCATGATTTCAGCCTGGGCTCTAAATGGCGTCCTTGTGTTTTAACCTTGATAAACTGACCTATGATTGCCCGAAGGGACTTAAGGGTCGTTTTTGGATTATGTTTCTTTCTCAGGCTGCTTCATTGGGGCTCTCATCCAATATGGCGAAACTGTGTCATTTCACCTTTGCGGGTGGCCACTTTAGATGTTTATTTTTTCTCCCCTTGTATTTCTATCCTTTTTACTGTTCTTTATTGCATATGTTGGGACTGCACCGGGGGCCTTTTTTACGTGCAGCTATTGCCCATTAGGATTGCCACTCCAATATATTCTGAAAGGAGTAAGCGGAAGTTGGTAAGGATTTTCAACGGAACTGCCGAACTTTCAGTCGCAGCGGCGGGAAGTCACCGCAAGTTTTTTGTTTTTTTGTTCAGGGTATATGCTACTTACCGGACTGGGGATGTTAGTTTCTGGTATAAAAGCAGGGGTGGGTTTGGTTAGAGTCACAGCTCGATATATGGGGTCACATTTTGATTGTGTTATGGTTGCTCTGGAGGTTTGTGCTGAATTGGGGGATCTTTCCCCTAAGTGGAGACTATCATGTATTAGGTATTATACATACTTCTGTCATGGCGAATGAGATTAAAATAATCTCTTGGAATGTTCGGGGCCTGAACCACAAGTTTAAGAGGGCCTCGGTATTCCAATATCTAAAATTGTTTCGACCACATGTCATCTTCTTACAGGAGACGCATTTGGATGGCGGTAGAGTGCTTTCCCTTCACAAACCTTGAATTCAAAGGGCACTGCATTCGACCTACTCCACCTTTGCTAGGGGAGTCTCTATCCTAATTAGTAGAACTGTGCCTTGCACGATTCACCAGGTGTTTTCTGATCCGGGTGGTAGATATGTGGCAGTGGTTATGGATATGTGTCATAAAGCCATGGTAGTGGTGAACATTTATGTACCTCCACCGTTTAAGAATCAAATTTTGTATGACTTGTTGTCTAAACTCGCACCATATGCTCACCTTCCTATTCTAATGTTGGGAGACTTTAATGCTGTCCTTGATGCAGCGTTGGACTCTTCCAATCCGGGTAGGGTGGATTCTGCAGATCTGAATGATTGGAGAGATGTAGCGGATCTTACTGAGTTATGACGTTGGAAACATCCAATGGACAGATGTTTCTCCCATGTGTCAGCGGCTCATGGGTCGGCGGCCAGAATTGATCTGGCCTTTGGAAACAATTTATTATTGTCATATGTTAAAGAGGTTGCTTATCTGGCTGGGGGTCTGACCGATCACAATCCCCTTGCTGTTACCCTGGCTTTTGGGTCAGGGGCGAGGGGGGGTGGCTGGAGGCTCTCACCTGGATGGTTGCAAAATGAACAGGTTTAGGCCCAGCTGGATGAGACCATGTGGTCGTACTGGTCTCTTAATGCCGGTTCGGCGGACCCTCACATTGTATGGGACGCATATAAGGCAGTGGCAAGGGGGGAGTACATCTCTGCTGTTAAAAAGGTTCGGGTGCAGGATAATGAGGAGAATGAGCTCTTGCAGCAACGGGAGAGAGAGAGTGCGAGGGCTCATGCGGACCTTCCTACGGAGGCTTGTTGGAGGCGCAGCGAGCTTTATCCACACATTTCACGGGGCAAGCGCGGGTGGAGATGGCAAAAAGGGCGCCGACTGTATTTGCAGAGGGCGACAAGAATGGGAAACTCTTGGCCATGCTGGTCGCTGACTATCACCCGCTGACTAACATCCCAGTTATTAGAGACAGAGGGGGGTTTCTAGTTGGGGAACCGGAGGGTATTTTGCAGGAGTTTGTCCGTTTCTTTTCCGCTCTCTACTGTCCTGTACCGTCCTGTGACCTCTCGGCATTGGATGCTCTTTTAAGCAGCCTGCCCGTGCCGCGTGTGGCGGAGGATGACATGAATTTTTTGGATGCCGAGATCACGGTAAAAGAAATTCAGAGGGCAATATTCACTTTACCCCCAAAAAAAGCCCCTGGGCCGGATGGTATTCCGGCCGACTTCTACAAGACTCATGTTGAAATAGTAGCCCCTAGGCTTAACTGCCTCCTAGCATACTGCCATGAACATGACACATTGCCCGACTCTATGCTAGAAGCTTATTTGGTCCTCCTGTTAAAACCAGGGAAGGACCCGACAGACTGTGCCTCCTATCGACCAATATCCCTGTTGAACATGGATCTTAAGATCTTAACGAAAATATTAGCACTTAGACTAGCCAAGGTACTCCCCTCTATAGTAAATATAGACCAAACAGGGTTTATGCCGGGTAAGTTAATTGACACTAATCTGAGGAGACTGTTTACCCACTTGCAGATTAGCCCCAGGGATAGTGGTTCAAGAGTCGTGGTCTCCATCGACTTCGAGAAGGCCTTTGACTCAGTGGATTGGCAGTACATGTTTAGGGTCCTGGAGGTCATGGGATTTGGGCCACGGTTTAGGAAATGGGTGTCCATGTTGTACAGGAGTCCGAGGGCGGCGATCAGACTGGGAACTTCCACCTCTGATTTTTTTGCGGTGGGGAGGGGGACTCGGCAGGGGTGCCCGCTCTCCCCTTTCTTGTTCTCCATAGCCCTGGAACCATTGGCAGTGGCACTAAGATCCTCCAAAGACATTAGATCCATCCGGGTGGGTACAATAGACGAGACCCTGGCGTTGTACGCAGATGATCTACTGTTGTTCCTGGAAGACCCGGCATCCTCTCTGCGTGCGGCCCTGGGAATCATTGATCATTTTGCCACCTTCTCGGGCCTCAGGGTAAACTGGGGTAAATCCTCCATACTCCCGATAGATGCCGGGGCCAGGGGTATGGCTGACACAACCTTACCACTACAGTGGGTCACATCCCTAAAATACCTGGGAGTGCAAATCACTGCGGATGTGCAGGACTACCTGACCCTAAACTTAACACCATTAATAGCACTCCTAAAACAAAAGGTGAAGATGTGGGTAAAGCTTCCATTGTCCTTGATAGGTAGGATTAGCTTGCTGAAAATGAAGTTCCTCCCTGTCATACTATACTTTCTGAGGCATGCGCCTATCTGGGTTCCGAAGTCGTACTTTCGGAAAATCAATAGTATAATTTCCCCCTTTATCTGGGCTCCCGGGTCCCCGAGGATAGGGTTAAAAATACTACAAGAACCTGGGGATCGGGGGGGACTGGCGCTGCCAGACTGGCAGAAATATTACCTAGCGGGACAGATGGTCTTTGCTCGTAGATGGCTAACGGCTGAGGATGGGGATGCCGCTACGGTATTGGAGGCGGCTCACTTAGGAGCCTATGATAGTCTTCGTTTTGCGCTATTTAGAGGCACCAGGTCAGAACTGCCCCTAACGATAACTATGAAAGCCACCATCAAGGCGTGGGAGGTGGCGGAGAAATTAGCGTGTCCTAGTTATGGGGGATTGTCACCCTCGACTCCCTTATGGATGAATCCGACCCTATCAGAATTTTTTCACTTACCAGACCCTATGATTTGGGCGGTTAAAGGGATAAAAACATTGGGGGACCTGACCTCATATGGAGAATTACTAACCTTTTCCCAATTACAGGTGAGACATGATCTACCCAACTCATACCTGTTCAGGTTCCTGCAGGTTCGCCATGCCTTCCTGGTACAGTTCCGAGAGAGGAGGGTGGAATCACTACCCTCGTCGCTTGAAACCTTGCTGGCGGATGGAGAGCTAGCTAAGACGCTCTCGGTGTCATACAAGGAATTCTTTAAGGCAACCCCCCCGGCTCTCACTAGGTGTAGAGAGAGGTGGGTGGCGGAGGTTCCGGAGGTACAGGGGGAGGACTGGGATGAGTTATGGATACGACCGTTTCAGCACCTGGTATCCGCCAGGGACAGGCTGATCCAATTTAAATTTCTACATAGACGCTATTATACCCCGGCCAGATTGGGTAAAATCTTTCCTGAGACCACGTCGGAATGTTGGAGGTGTTCTCACTCGCCTGCGGACGCAGATCAAATTTTTTGGCAGTGCCCCGATACAAAGATTTTGGACCGATGTCACCTCTTGTCTTGCTGAGTTGCTATCGGTACCAATACCCATGACTGTGAGGGTTTGTATGCTGGGCCTGGTTGACGAGGTTGTACCAACCAGGGCAATGAGAACTATGCTGTCTGTAGTACTCTTCTACGGCAGAAAAGCTATCTTGTTGCATTGAAAAAAAACGCGCCAAGTGTTCCCTTCTGGAAAGGCCTGGTTAACTCCATGCTGCCTTACTACAGGGCCACATATGAAGCGAGAGGATGTATGAAAAAGTTTGATAAAGTGTGGCACTCGTGGTTAGATTCCAGTTCCCTAGTGGGTTGATGGAGGTAGTTTTATGAGGGCTGGCGGTGGGATTAGAGAATCAGGAGTGGGTAAGTCTAATGTAACAAACGGACTGTAAGCCTTTACACTATTTTTCATTATATATGCTATTATTCCCTTGCAAATCTTTGTGTCCATCTTTTATTTTTCCTGTTCCCGTTCTCCTCCTCCCCACAGGGGAGGAGGGGAAGGGGTCTCAAAGCCAGGCTATCCTGACTAGGAGCTGCACAAATGACTTCCTATGGGCTATGATATGGTTGAAAGATCTTTTCAGCTTTTGAGCTGTGACTCTGGGGTGGGGGGTGGGAGGGCATAGGGGGGGGAAGGTGTTAGTTAGTCGGTCTATGTTAGACAGATTGGCCATGTTGGTCGTGAATGGATAGTGTCTAGGACACGTCCTAATGTTGTATGTTTGATATGCATTCAAAAACAATAAAAATAATTTAAAAAGAAAAAAAAAAGGCCCTTGGCTTCGCATTCACTAGTCAAAGCCTTTATACAAGGAGTGATGCGTATTAGCCCTCCGGTTAATATTCCCATATGTCCATGGGACTTAAACCTGGTTCTGTCGGTTCTACAGAAACAACCATTTGAACCATTACAGCATATTTCCCTGGTTCTTCTCACCAGGAAATTGATTTTTCTAGTAGCCATTTGTTTGGCTAAAAGAGTGTCGGAATTAGCCGCTATGTCCTGTAGGGAGCCATATCTGGTTATCCATAAGGACAGAGTAGTGTTACGTCCTCATCCAGCCTTTCTTCCTAAGGTGGTATCGAGGTTTCATTTGAACCAAGATGTGGTTCTTCCTTCCTTTTTCCCCAAACCTAGTTCGGTAGAGGAAAAGTTATTACATTCTTTGGATGTAGTAAGAGCAGTTAAAGCTTATCTAAAAGCCACTGCTCAGATTCGCAGAACAGATACTTTATTCTGCCGGAAGGCCCCAGAAAGGGTCAGGCAGCGTCAAAATCTACTTTAGCCAAGTGGAACCGACAGGTCATAATGCAAGCCTATGGCTTGAGAAGGAGACCGCCTCCGTTCAAAGTTAGAGCGCACTCCACGAGAGCAGTTAGAACTTCATGGGCAGTGCATCACCAGGCCTCCCTGGCTCAAATCTGTAAGGCCGCAACATGGTCTTCAGTACACACGTTTACTAGGTTCTACCAGGTGGACGTTAGAAGTCAGGAGGATGTCGCCTTTGGGCGCAGTGTGTTGCAGGCCGCAAAAGATCCTCATGTCTGATAGCGCTCAGCTTATGTATTGTGTATCCCCCCCCTCATTGGGCATTGCTTTGGGACGTCCCACATAGTAATGACTATGCCGCTCTGTGTCCCGTGATGTACGAGAAAGAAAATAGGATTTTTATAACAGCTTACCTGTAAAATCCTTTTCTTGGAGTACATCACGGGACACAGAGCTCCCACCCCTCTTTTGGGGACACTTATTGCTTTGCTACAAAACTGAGGTGCTCCCGGATGGGAGGGGCTTATATAGGGGAGGGTACTTCCGGTTTGGAAGTTGCCAGTGCCAGCACCTGAAGGTAAACTATATAACCCACATAGTAATGACTATGCCGCTCTGTGTCCCGTGATGTACTCCAAGAAAAGGATTTTACAGGTAAGCTGTTATAAAAATCCTATTTTTTGCTCCCTAACCTGAATTACTCATTGAATTCATGATATTTTGTATGTTGTCAGGCTCCTATCCCTTGCGCCATCTGTTGATACAGTGGAACCTCGGATTGCGAGTAACCCGGGTAACGAAATCTTGACTCGGTTTGCGAATGTTGTCTCGCAAAACTAGCAGGATTCAAGCCTCTGCGGTGTGCAGGACCGCATTTAGCCGGGGATGCCGGTGACACTTGGAGCCGTTCAGAGCTGCTCGGAAATAATCTGAAACACTCGTAAATACTCTGTTCCTGAGTGTTTCCCAGGCTTTCCAAGGGTTTCAGAGTGCATCTGAGAGGTCTCTGAGTTTTTCCGAGTCTCTCCGGCGCCCCCCCCCCACCTCTGGCCACATGCGGTATTGCATGCAATAGAAGTCAATGTGGAACAAATTATCTTTGTTTCCATTGACTTCTATGGGGAAACTCGCTTTGATATGCGAGTGCTTTGGATTACAAGCATTCTCCTGGAACAGATTATGCTCGTAATCAAGGTTCCACTGTATATGGACATTTGGACGTTCTTCGACGATGCTATAGGATGCCTAATCTTTTGTTGGCTTTTTGTAAGTTGAAACTGTAAAACCATGGCTCATGCAAAATAGCTCAAGCTCTGTCAGATTGGATGGTGAGAGTCTGAGAACAGCAATTTTCAAGTCTTGCCACAGATTCTCAATTGTATTTAGGTCTGGACTTTGACTGGGCCATTCTAACACATAAATATGCTTTGATATAAATCATTCCATTGTAGCTCTGGCTGTATGTTTAGGGTTGTTGTCCTGCTGGAAGGTGAACCTCTGCCCCAGTCTCAAGTCTTTTGCAGACTTTAACAGGTTTTCTTCTAGGATTGTCCTGTATTTGGCTCCATCCATCTTCCCACCAACTTTGACCAGCTTCCCTGTTCCTGCTGAAGAAAAGCATTCCCACAACATGATGCTGCCACCACCATGTTTCACAGTGGGGATGGTGTGTTCAGGGTGATGTGCAGTGTTAGTTTTCCGCCACACATAGCGTTTTGCTTTGTAGGCCAAAAAGTTCAATGTTGGTCTCATCTGACCAGGGTAACTTCTTCCACATGTTTGCTGTGTCCCCCACATGGCTTCTCACAAACTGCAAATGGGACTTCTTATGTTTTTTTTTTCCAACAATGGCTTTCTTCTTGCCACTATTCCATAAAGGCCAGATTTGTGGAGTGCACCACTAATAGTTGTCCTGTGGACAGATTTACTTGGGTTGTGGATCTCTGCAGCTCCTCCAGAGTTACCATGGGCCTCTTGGCTGCTTCTCTCAGCAAGATCCCTGGTCATTCTCTTTTTAACGGAACACTCTGGTTGTGCCACCAAGAGACCAAGCTTCCGAGCGCAGGAGATTGTTTGTTTATCTTTTTTTTTTATTTATTTTATTAGGTTTACAGTTGGGCCATATTCCTTTCATATTCCTTTAATTTTCCTTCCATTTTCGGATGATGGATTGAACAGAGCTCCGTGAGATGGTACAAGCTTGGGATATTTTTTTTCTAACCTAACCCTGCTTTATACTTCTCCACAACGTTATCCCTGACCTGTCTGGTGTGTTCCTTGGCCTTCGTGATGCTATTTGTTCACTAAGGTTCTCTAATAAACCTCTGAGGGCTTCACAGAACAGCTGTATTTATACTGAGATTAAATTACACACAGGTGGACTCTATTTACTCATTAGGTGACTCCTGAAGGCAATTGGTTCCATTCGATTTTAGTTGGGGGTATCAGAGTAAAGGGGGCTGAATACAAATGCACACCACACTTTTCACATACAGTAGTTATTTGTAAAAAAAACTAAAACCATTTATCATTTTCCTTCCAGCTCACAATTATGTGCCACTTTGTGTTGGTCTATCACATAAAATCCTAATAAAATATATTTATATTTTTGGTTGTAAGATGACAACATTTTGAGAATTTCAAGGGGTATGAATATTTTTTTCAAGACACTGTAGGTTTCTATGATGTCTGATGTCAGAGCTTTGATGACTGTAAAAATGTATAGATGATACAGCGATACTATAAAACCTTGTTGTGTCCTGTCATGCGATCACTCATTACCTCGCCATGTAACGATACAGTTTGGTCATTCGGAGCATCACATTTTCACTAAAATGAAGCGTCTCTGGCGTTAGAAAATTCTTCGCCTTGCCTTAGTGACAAGTTACTTAGAAGTGAAATTCATTTGTTTGCCTCAGTTAACTAAGAGGGGAAAATGCTCCATTTTGAGGAAATTGTGTAAAATCCTCCTCCGGGCCACTGACAAAAGGCACCGTGGAATGAATTGCATTTTCTCAGATGTCCTCGGGGTTGAACACAAAGACTCCAGAGGATTTGGCCGCGTTCCCTCCATTGAAAGGCGCTGACGTCTCTGCTGCGTTTTTCTTTTCTGCCTCCTCAGCACGCCGCTTTCCTCTGACAGATGTAAATTTTTTTCATTTTTCTCTCCTTGAAGGTGGTGAATATGATTTGCAGTTTTTGTCCATTTTTATTGCAAATGAAACAGAGTTCAGATTGTTTAGGCCGCTCATCCGCTTTTGGATCGTTGCCACGTGCTAATGCAAGCCCCCGACTGTGCGCCCGTCATACAATTGCACGTCAATTCACGAGACTTGTTAAATAGTCTGGCTGGGGAGGCTTCAAAGATCATCAACCTCCAAAGTACCAGAAAAAGAGGCTTTTGTTGATTTTTTTTTTCTACCACCATTTTTGTTCTGAAAACGCTAAAAAATATTATTTTTTTCTGTGTAATGCACAATTTATTTCTTCTGAGAAGATTGCACAGAAAACGTTTATAAGAAATTAGAGAAGGAAAAAAGAAAAATAAGATAAACTTATTGCCTATGTTAAGTAAGTGGAAACCTTGTTACAGCATTATATAAGAAGGAAGCAAAGCAAAAATAAATATATATATATAGAGAGAGATGGATAGATAGATATATATATATATATATACACCGTATTTATCGACATATAACACGCGCCGGCGTATAACACGCACCCCAAGTTTAGGAGGGAAGTTTAAGGGAAAAAAACTTACATTTAAATGCAGCCTTGTCCATCATTGCAGCCTTGCCCAGTGTCCATGTGCAGCCTTGCCCAGTGTCCATGTGCAGCCTTGCCCAGTGTCCATGTGCAGCCTTGCCCAGTGTCCATGTGCAGCCTTGCCCAGTGTCCATGTGCAGCCTTGCCCAGTGTCCATGTGCAGCCTTGCCCAGTGCCTTTGCAGCCTTGCCAGTCTCTTTGCGTTATTTAAAATTGGCGCCGATTTCCGCTGTGGAGAGAGGAGCGAGCGGAGCCGAGTGTACTTCGGCTTTACTTGGCTCCTCTCGCAGTCCCGCCCATCTCCACTAATTGCGCCGCTGACATACAGAAAGCCGAGTGTACTTCGGCTAGACACGGCTCTGCTCACAGTCAGGGGCGGGACTGCGAGAGGAGTCGAGACTAGCCAAAGTACACTCGGCTTTCTGTATGTCAGCGGCACAATCAGTGGAGATAGGCGGGACTGTGAGAGGAGCCGAGTAAAGCCGAGTGTACTTCGGCTTTGTGTATCCCGGCTCCGCTCCCTTGTTTCAGCGGGGGATCGGCGTATAACACGCACCCACGATTTCCCCCTGATTTTAAGGGGAAAAAAGTGTGTGTTATACGCCGATAAATACGGTATGTATATATATATATATGTTAGCGAACTGTCTTCACATTGTGATGTGGTCAACCTTATACTGGGAGCCTGCCTTTTGAAAGTGGATCCTTTCTAACCAGCCTTGGACGGGTGATTTCCATACCATCTTTCTGACAGTGCGGGATATTTTTGAGTTGATCCCTAATAACTGCATGATTGACTCAATACACACCATATGAGTCCACACCTTCTGGTAAGTGTGCCAATTTTACAGTATGATGGTGGACCACACAACGAGGGAAGAAGATTTTGTGTCCTTTCACGGGTGACCTTCTCTCAACTCATGGGACTCATTTCCTATAGTGGACTATTATACACTGAATGTTGGTTCTTTAATGAATTTTGAGTGACATCATTTCATTTTTAGGCACACATTTCTTTCACCTTATGTATTATGTCATTTATTTTTGTTTGATACCATTTCATAGGTTCATACATTCAATATTTTGATCATCACACGTTCAGTTGGGACCTTTTGCCAGTTCGGGTGGCCGATATATTTGTGGGACCTAGGTCCTTTTTTTTTTCCATCTTTTCACATATATTTCTTTGAGTGCTGCACAAATTTTTGTATGTAAGATTTTTACATGCGACTATTGCCAGTGGCAATAGCTGCTAGCAATAATCGCGGCTCCCCATGCCCCCTCCCCCGCCGGGAGAACAGAATAGCTCTGTGGGAGGGATGAACACTGACTGTGTTGATGGAGAAATCAAGCGATTTTCTGTGCAGGAAAGAAAATCGCATCATGTATGGCCTGCCTTATTTCTCAGCAGACGCAGGCGATTATCTTTATGCTGACTTTTGCCTCTTGTAGTCTTGTTGCAGATTTTAGGTCTGTGAATGCAGATCGGTGTATAAGTGGGTTAATGATTGTGATGAGATGAATTTACTGTGAAGTAGTCTTGTGTTTTCTGCCTCATTCACACTACAGACAATAGCACAGAACTGATGAATTGGACTTACTGAGTTTTTCTCTGTTTTTAGGTCTGCGGAGGCCCTGCGGAGCTCTATAGAGAAGACGGACACTACAGGAAGCACATCGGCTATTGCACTAAAGGCTGCGGAAAACGGCGACACCGGGCCAATTAATGGTGAACAACTGGCCAACCCGCGGGGGAAGGATGAGGACAGCTCTAATTGCTAGTAAGGACAATAAACGTCGGAAATTCTGTCTACTTTCTCCTTGTCCACCTCAGGAAGGTGACATCACCCCTTTCACCTGGTGCCTGAATCGTGCGACGCCTGGGGCCTGTCACTGCACACGCACAATGTACAGCACAACTACCTGCACTGCACCTTTGACACCCGGCACCAACCTTTCTCCGTCTGGTATCAGCGGCGTGTCTGGAAGCACCGAGTGTGGTGATTTGATTTGCTGTGACGCCTTGTTCATCTCAGTTTCTGGGTCTGTGTTCATTATACCCACGGACAGATTCACAAATACTTTGCTAGATCTGACATAATATTAATGGGGGCTCATTATTGTACGGCTGAACAGGTTAGTCCAGTCTGCCACCAATCCTGAGTCGTATGAGGGAATTTTCGATTGGGCCCCAGAGAAAATGACTGCACATGGTGGGCAGATTGCCAGGTGGGGAGGAGTAAATGGATGGGATACAGGATTTCCCAGAATGCAATGCACAATAGCCAATAAGGCCCTTCCATCTCCTTGGCCGGGTCAGTTTCCTATATCTGGTTCGCTGATCCACCATTAGTATTTGTCGGATCTGACGTGCTTTTGTGAATTTGGCTTCTTGTCGCTCTCTTAATCTTTATTGATGGAGATAAAGGGCTGAAATGTCATTTTACATAGAGAGACCCGTGTTTTATGGTGACAGCGTCTCTCGTCATGTGACATGGGGTGGGGTGTCAGTTACCCCGATCACATCATGTCATTCTGCTGAGTGAGTGGCACCGGAGGGTTCCATAGATGGGACAGATATTCAGGATTTCGCTGTGTGTCATTTACTGCCATTCTCTACATGAAAATCGTAATATTCCTTTTTGTTTGTGATGAAATATTGAGACCGCCTGCAACACACTGCTGTGAGATCTGAAAAACTGGCAGCCAAATGTGGCATTTACCCAGAAGCCTCTTCTGCTCCTGGAGATGGTTTCTTGCATACAAGATTATATATTTACTTTCCGCTATACATTCCGCTGTATACTGCACTGCATGGATCTCATATATTGTACACTACATGATTGTACAGCAACAAACCTCTTACCCCCCCCCCCTCCTCCCCCCATGCTACATAACTGAACTGCACTGCACAGCAGTAATACCCCTCGCTAAATCCTCTCATAGTCCTGGATTTAGTTGCATTGCATGGTTAGTTAGTATACATTGTGATGGATACAGATGACACTGCAGAGCTGTCTGCCTCGGGAAATGCTGAACACAACTTAATCCTCCTCACTACAAGTCCAACCTACCAGAAATCTTCATCCTTCATACTACACGAGTCCATCATACAGGTACCCCACATCCTCATCTCCACACTACAGGTACCCCACATCCTCATCTCTACACTACACAGTCCATCATACAGGTACCCCACATCCTCATCTCTACACTACACAGTCCATCATACAGGTACCCCACATCCTCATCTCTACACTACACAGTCCATCATACAGGTACCCCACATCCTCATCTCCGCACTACACAAGTCCAACATACGGGTACCCCACATCCTCATCTCCACACTACACGAGTCCATCATACAGGTACCCCACATCCTCATCTCCACACTACAGGTACCCCACATCCTCATCTCCACACTACACAAGTCCAACATAAAGGTACCCCATATCCTCATCTCCACACTACACGAGTCCATCATACAGGTACCCCACATCCTCATCTCTACACTACACAGTCCATCATACAGGTACCCCACATCCTCATCTCTACACTACACAGTCCATCATACAGGTACCCCACATCCTCATCTCCGCACTACACAAGTCCAACATACGGGTACCCCACATCCTCATCTCCACACTACACGAGTCCATCATACAGGTACCCCACATCCTCATCTCCACACTACAGGTACCCCACATCCTCATCTCCACACTACACGAGTCCATCATACAGGTACCCCACATCCTCATCTCCACACTACAGGTACCCCACATCCTCATCTCCACACTACACAAGTCCAACATAAAGGTACCCCATATCCTCATCTCCACACTACACGAGTCCATCATACGGGTACCCCACATCCTCATCTCCACACTACAGGTACCCCACATCCTCATCTCTACACTACACAAGTCCATCATACAGGTACCCCACATCCTCATCTCCGTACTACACGAGTCCAACATACAGGTACCCCACATCCTCATCTCCACACTACACGAGTCCATCATACAGGTACCCCACATCCTCATCTCCACACTACACGAGTCCATCATACAGGAACCCCACATCCTCATCTCCACACTACACAAGTCCATCATACAGGTACCCCACATCCTCATCTCCGAACTACACGAGTCCAACATACAGGTACCCCACATGCTCATCTCCACACTACACGAGTCCAACATACAGGTACCCCACATCCTCATCTCCACACTACAGGTACCCCACATCCTCATCTCCACACTACAGGTACCCCACATCCTTATCTCCACACTACAGGTGGGGGTGGGGATAAAGGGACAGTGGCTGATGCTGACCCTATAACATTCCCTCCCCATGAATTGATGGACTATATCTCGGTACTGATAAACAACGACATACATTTTATGTAAAAAGAACGTTTATTACATATAGAAGAATATATAATGTACATTGTAAAATTGATTAAAACAGAAACTCAGGATTCCCCCAAGGGATATCTGTTATTACAAATTATAGAATGGTCTGGGTCTCGACTAGTTTTGCTGTGTTACCGCTTCCTCAGGAGGACCAATCTATGAAACAAATAATACAGTAAAACACAAACATAATATGGTTCGACAATAGTAATACTGCAGCGTGTATAAACAGATAATAATAATATTGATGAAAAAAGCTTACCCAGTAAATAGGTGGTCATGTGCGGCACCAAGCCGCCTAAGAACTTGTTTCATCAATATTTTTTTTTTAAGCTTTTTTCATCAATATTATTTTTATAACCTACATCCTCCTCTCCACACTACACGAGTCCAACATTCAGGTAACCCACATCCTCATCTTCATACTACACAAGTCCAACATTCAGGTAACCCATATCCTCATCTCCGCACTACATAGAGGGAATCCGCATCTTCATCTTCCACACCACTTGAGTCTGACATACAGGGAATCCGATATGTTAGCAGTTTCTACATCATCCATTGAGGGACACAGAAGTTTAGAGACAGTTGGGTTATACTGGTGACTACAGGAGGTTGAGACACTGGCAAACAGAAACGTTGTACACCAGCCCCTATATAACATGTCCACAGTTTTTTTTGCTGGTGTCCTAGGACGTTGGACATCTATTCTCCAGCTCTGCTGAAACAAGTCTAACTCATATTTTTCTAGCCTTTACCTGAATATTTTTCTTCTGTGACTTCAATTAAGATCCCTACACTGTTGCTTGAGCTGGTCTTCTTTGTAGTTTTGGAGGCTATACTAGGACCCTGCTGTACTGGACATGTGGAACTAGCCTGGAATGTGAACTTCAGATACTGGACTCTGCATTGAGCTAAAGGATAAGTTCACCTTTTTACAAAAATAAATAAATGCACATTTAATTTCTAAGTTAAAAAAGTGCATTATTTTTTGTTGCAGGAGCCTGTAAAGCATTGCACCAGGGATCAGAAGATTACTGATGCCATGCAGGACTCCTGCAGACTGTCGGTGTATCTGCTTGCTCGTATCTCGTACACGCTGACAGGAAAAATCAATGAACTACCACAGCGCTCACAGCATCCAGGTAGTTAATTGAGAACTACAAGCCGAGAGCCGCCAAGGCTGTTGGGACTGGTAGTTTTCCATTCACATAACACTGTGAATGAGTGATGCAGCTGGAGCCCCACACAGCTGAGTTTAAAAAAATTAAATAATTGACAGCAGAGGGAGAAGATGCCCGCTAGCTGTCAGAGCAAGGGGTCGGGGCACCCTGAATATGGATGTAACATGTTATGAAAGGTGAACTTATCCTTTAAGAAACCGCAGAGTGCTTTCTGAGCCCAGAGCTGACCCCATTTCTTTCTCGTACATCACGGGACACAGAGCGACATAGTCATTACTAATGGGTTATATAGATACCTTCAGGTGCTGGCACTGGCAACTTCCAAAACCGGAAGTACCCTCCCCTATATAAGCCCCTCCCATCCGGGAGCACCTCAGTTTTTTGCCAGTGTCTAAGGTGTTGGCCAAGAAGTAACATGTGTTTTTCACTGAGCTTGCGTACAGGTTCTTTTGGGCCTCAGTAAGCTATTCCGGATCCGACCAAAAAAGCTTCATAGCTAAACGGTCGGTACCCGGGCCTTGCAAGAGAAGAGCAAGGTTTTGCCTGTAATGCCTCTCTTAGGAGGGCTGGACCCTGGGATCCAGAACTCTGGTCATACCCACGACCAAGATGTTTTCTGTGCAGGGTGCTATACAGGTCCAGGGGAGTGGAATCCTTGGGAACCCGGTCCCTGAAGGTTTGATTACAATGCCTGCCGTGATAGGTGAAGTTTGGGCTTCTGTGGACCAAACAGAGTCCTGCGGCGAGGAAAAGGTAAGTGGGGGCCCTCGGGAACTTGGTTCTATTGAGGGACCCCCAAGCCTATTTTGTCTTTCTGCCTGTTACCTAAGGTATTCCCGCTAATATTCTGTGTATGCCTGTTACTACTGAGAAAATGTAAAAATTTTAATAGTAGGCAAGAAAAAAAAAAATGTAAGACCGCGGTACCTGTGTTAGACACTAGAGGCCGCTATGGTTCTTTTTCTTCTAATATGGATTTTTTTCTTCCAAAATCAAATCCAGGCAGTTGGTATGTTCTCTGTGGGAAGCTGTTTCCTCTGCCCTGTTGCTGCGCTCATCCATCCCCGAGCCCTGCGGCAGGGACCCTGGCTCCCATCTAGCTCCTTATTTTTTTCAAAAAAGGCGCCGAAGGCACACGTGCCCGCGCGCTGTGCGCGAGCACGCGCCTCTATATATAGAGGCGATCTGGAAAAAGGGGCGGAGCGGGTGGATGACGCTCGGTGTGCGCCGCGGCGCTACTGCGCATGTGCGGGCGTCCAGCGTGTTTTAAAGCACATCATAGCTGGCTATTGAAGTGCACAGACAGAGCTAGCAACAGTATAAAGGCACACAGAGGCGGTTGATGCAGGCATCCCCTAGAAAGGCACTTTAGTAGACACCAACTGTTATATAGCAGCAATTGTGCTAGACTATTCTCAGTAAAAGTGGTGTATTACGGCTGGAATACCTCAGCTTTAGGCTTAGGAATATGCCGTCCAGAAGCTCCGGAACTGAATCTTCCAGGAAGCGAAGGGGGTCTCATCGGGCTCTGAGGATCTTGGGCATGCTTCTGCTGCACCAGTCTCCCCTGAAGTTCAGAGGTAAGTGACCGTAGAGACCCCGCAGGGGTACTTGGTACTGTGGCTGTCCTCAGTTCACCTGCTCCTGTGTATGTAACAGAGGAGGTTTTTTCATCAGCTCTGGGAGGATTAGAGAGAGATTGTCAACATTGATCGCTGCCTCCCTGTCAGGGAAAGCACGCCCGATCTCCGTCTCCTCCTTCAGAGTGCCTGTTAGCAGAGCAACAGTCCCATACAGGGATCGACCTGCCTGAAGGGGATCAGGATGAGGTTGATTCTGTTATAGAGGAACCAACAGTGGGGGAACCTTTTCTCAGCATCTCAAGCTGAAAGATTATGGGTTCAGTCCCTGACTAACATGGTCCGATCAGCATTTAAAAATGCACCTTGCGGAACCATCAACCACTACTGTATCCTCGTTGGGGTCGCTAGAAGCCCCCAGACTGTCTGTTCTTTTCCACTTCACCCTTTACTGAAAGGGCTCATTTACCAGGATTGGGAACGTCCTGAGAAAATATTTATTCCCCCAAGAGATTTCCGGTGGTCTATCCCATGGAGGATAAGTTCATCAAAAAATGGAAGGTCCCTACAGTGGACACAGCCATCTCTTGTGTGTATAAATCACTGACATGTCCAGTGGATAATGTCCAAATGTTCAAGAACCCAATAGATAAAAGATTGGAGTCCTTATGAAAGTCTGCTTCTTTCTACAGCAAGCTTGGTGACACAACCAGCAGTGGGGTCTGCTAAGCAGTGAAGGATCAGTTGAAACAGGTCTTGAGGGACTTGACAGATCAGCAGGCCTTGCCCTAGCTGATCTACCTAGAGCCTTAGGCTTTGCGGTTGACGCCATAAAGGATTCAGTCCATCAGGCCTCCCGCCTTACGCTGTCTATAGTACATATGCGTAGGCTTCTATGGCTCAAAAACTGGTCTGCTGAAGCTCCCTGTAAAGAATGGCTGGTTAGCGTCCCATTTCATGGTGAACGCTTATTCAGGGAAAACCTGGACAAATATATCCAGAAAATTTCCAGCGGTAAAAATACGCTCTTGCCGGTTAAAAACAGAGTTAGAGGTCCCTCTTTAAGAGGCCTGCTTCTCCAGTCCCTGGGGCATCGGCTGTGTAACAGTTCCGACGGCCTCCTCGGTCAATTCCCGGGGGTAAAAAACAGGGACAATAGCAGGGTAATGAGAAACCCTGGGTCAGGGGAGGTACAAAACCTCCCCCAAAGTTAAATTCATTGAAGGGTTGCCCCCACTCAGTCGGGTGGGGGGAGGACTCCAGTTGTTAGCAAGAGACCTGGCGGGACACGATCAAAACAGATAGGTGCTCTCCGCAGTATGTTTGGGATACAGTTTGGAGTTAAAAGACTCTCCTCCTTCCCATTTTTGAGGTCAAACGCGCCAAGGGATCCCCGGAAGAGAGAGTCCCTCCTGTTGGCACTAGAACAACTATTGCTCCAAGGAGTAATTATGGAGGTTCCCCTGGAAGAATGAGGGTTCGGGTTTTACTCAAACCTCTTTACAGTCCCGAAGCAAACGGGGACGTGAGGCCCATATTAAATCTAAAAGGGCTAAACAAATTCCTACATATCAGGACTTTCCGGATGGAGTCGATCCGATCGGTGGCCACTGCCCTACAAGGGGAGGAATGGTTAGCCTTGATCGACATCAAAGATGCTTATTTGCACATTCCCATCTTTCCAGCCCACCAAAAATTTCTACGCTTTGCGGTAGAAGGGCGCCATTTTCAGTTCAGAGCCTTACCCTTCGGCCTGGCCACAGCACCACGAGTGTTTACAAAAATTCTGGCCCTTTATTGGCCAATCTAAGAACACAAGGTGTAATGATAATGGCATATCTAGATGACTTGTTGCTGATAGACCACTCAGTGAAAAAACTAGACGTGGTCGTTCACAAGACAATCAAGTATCTGAAATCTCACGGTTGGATTATCAACCGAGACAAGTCAGCCCTAAAAACCAGTCAAAAGTCTGGAATACTTGGGGCTAAGGTTGGATTCAGGCCAGAGAAAAATATTCTTGCCTCGAGGAAAGGTGTTGTCTTTGAAAGAGTTGATCCACTTAGTGGGTACAAAAAAGACAGCCGTCCATACGCCTGTGCATGAGGCTGCTGGGAAAAATGGTAGCATCATTCGAAGCAGTACCCTACGGTCAATTCCATTCAAGGAATTTGCAAGGGGCCATACTGTCAGCCTGGAACAAAAAAGTTCAGGCCCTAGACTTACAATGTCCTTGTCCCCTTCCGTTCGCAAGAGCCTCCGTTGGTGGTTGGTTCCCCAGAATCTGGAAAAAGGGAAATCCTTCAGTCCGATTTCTTGGAAGGTGGTCACTACAGATGCCAGCCTTATAGGCTGGGGAGCAGTACTGGAGCAATGGTCTCTCCAGGGCAGATGTTTGGATGCAGAAAAGGCCCTGCCCATCAATCTCTTAGAGATACGAGCAGCCCGGTATGCCCTAGTAGCATGGACATCCAAACTCCAAGGGTCCCCTGTCAGAATTCAATCAGACAATGCCACAGCAGTGGCATATATCAATCATCAGGGGGGCACCAGTAGTCGTGCAGCCCAGAGGGAAGTAAATTACATCCTGAAATGGGCAGAAAGATATGTCCCAGCCATATCTACGGTATTCATTCCAGGAGTGGAGAATTGGAAGGCGGACTTTCTAAGTCGCCAGCAATTATGCCCAGAGGAATGGTCCCTTCACCCCGAGGTTTTCTGGACAATATGTCAGCGGTGGGGAACACCGGATGTAGATCTTCTAGCATCCAGATTCAACGCAAAGGTGGACAGGTTTGTCTCTCGGACAAGGGATCCCCTAGCTTGCGGCTCGGATGCCCTAGTGTTCCCTTGGGATCAGTTCAAGCTGATATATGCATTCCCACCGCCACAATTGTTACCTTGATTACTCCGCAGAATCAGGGTAGAAAATAAACCAGTGATTCTGGTGGCTCCAGTGTGGCCCCGAAGAGCATGGTACGCGGAGATTGTAAAGATGTCTGTGGGGAGTCCTTGGACCCTCCCACATCGTCCGGACCTGCTTTCACAAGGACCGATATACCACCCTTCCTTACCAGCCCTAGGTTTGACGGCCTGGCTATTGAAGCCCACATTCTAAAAAAGAGAGGGCTCTCTAATTCTGTGGTATCTACCATGATCAATGCCAGGAAGCCGGTATCCAGGCAGATCTACTATAGAATCTGGAAGGCGTACATCGCCTGGTGTGAGGCCAAGAAATGGCATCCACGTAAATACGTAATAGGTAGGATTCTGGACTTCCTACAATGGGCTGTAGATAGGAAGCTTGCCTTGAGTACTATCAAGGGTCAGATTTCGGCCTTGTCAATATTTTTTCAAAGGCCCTTGGCTTCGCATTCACTAGTCAAAGCCTTTATACAAGGAGTGATGCGTATTAGTCCTCCGGTTAATATTCCCATATGTCCATGGGATCTAAACCTGGTTCTGTCGGTTCTACAGAAACAACCATTTGAACCATTACAGCATATTTCGTTGGTTCTTCTCACCAGGAAATTGATTTTTCTAGTAGCCATTTGTTCGGCTAAAAGAGTGTCGGAATTAGCAGCTATGTCCTGTAAGGAGCCATATCTGGTTATCCATAAGGACAGAGTAGTGTTACGTCCTCATCCAGCCTTTCTTCCTAAGGTGGTATCGAGGTTTCATTTGAACCAAGATGTGGTTCTTCCTTCTTTTTTCCCCAAACCTACTTCGGTAGAGGAAAAGTTATTGCATCCTTTGGATGTAATAAGAGCAGTTAAAGCTTATCTAAAAGCCACTGCTCAGATTCGCAGAACGGATACTTTGTTTATTCTGCCGGAAGGCCCCAGAAAGGGTCAGGCAGCATCAAAATCTACTTTAGCCAAGTGGATTCGACAGGTCATAATGCAAGCCTATGGCTTGAGAAGGAGACCACCTCCGTTCAAAGTTAGAGCGCACTCCACGAGAGCAGTTGGAACTTCATGGGCAGTGCATCACCAGGCCTCCCTGGCTCAAATCTGTAAGGCCGCAACATGGTCTTCAGTACACACGTTTACCAGGTTCTACCAGGTGGACGTTAGAAGTCAGGAGGATGTCGCCTTTGGGCGCAGTGTGTTGCAGGCCGCAAAAGATCCTCATGTCTGATAGCGCTCAGCTTATGTATGGTGTATCCCCCCCCCTCGTTGGGCATTGCTTTAGGACATCCCATTAGTAATGACTATGTCGCTCTGTGTCCCGTGATGTACGAGAAAGAAAATAGGATTTTTATAACAGCTTACCTGTAAAATCCTTTTCTTGGAGTACATCACGGGACACAGAGCTCCCACCCCTCTTTAGGGACACTTATTGCTTTGCTACAAAACTGAGGTGCTCCCGGATGGGAGGGGCTTATATAGGGGAGGGTACTTCCGGTTTTGGAAGTTGCCAGTGCCAGCACCTGAAGGTATCTATATAACCCATTAGTAATGACTATGTCGCTCTGTGTCCCGTGATGTACTCCAAGAAAAGGATTTTACAGGTAAGCTGTTATAAAAATCCTATTTTTTGAAAACTCACTTAGGGCTTGTTTAGATTTGCGGCCAGGGGGAGGTAAAAGATGGTTGAGCCGCAATCTTGTTGCTCTCTGACCACCCACCTGAACAAGAACATACAGCCTCCTGTTGTGTTCAGCTACTGAATCCAACCCATTCAGTTTAATGGGGTTGTGCTGTAAATGAGTGCAATGCATTCTAAGGGTTAAAACAGGCAGTGAGAGGCAACATGAAAAGCAATCAGCCACAGAGCCCTAAGTAAGCAAGGCCAGTTGGGCTAAAGCATCAGGACCTACTTTATCATTTGCAGCGCTGGGCAACATTTAAAATTACCCCCAATTGCCATTTTTCATATTCTAGTATCTTCCCTCCGTGTTTCCTAGGTTTGGGAGTGTAAGGCTTTGGCCTTTTGTTGGTAATTGGCTGGTCTCCTTATGAAGGCATGTTTCGTCCATGGCTCCCTCTGTGGACCTCTTCTCCAGGGGTTGACAGGGAAGGGGAGTCCCCGCATCAGGTTGGTCTAGTTTGTAATTCTCTCCTCAGAAGCCACGGGTGCTGGCAATGCGTATAGCAAAATGAAAGAATGTGTTTGGACAGCCGCACTCCAAAAAAATATTGCCTTTATTGGTAAAAAGGATCAAAAACTACAAGCCACAGAAAAACTGAACACACAGCTGACGCGTTTTACACTAATACTTAGTGCTTAATCATAGCACTCTACAGCTATGATTAAGCACTAAGTATTAATGTGAAACGCGTCAGCTGTGTGTTCAGTTTTTGCTGTGGCTTGTAGTTTTTGATCCTTTTTACCAATAAAGGCAATATTTTTTTGGAGTGCGGCTGTCCAAACACATTCTTTCATTTTATTCCAGGGGTTGACCCAGTGTACTTCTCGTTGACCTTATTACGTCATTGGTCTGTTCTTCCTAGTCAGGGAGTTGCCTTTTTGTTACATCTCCTGGTTATTTGGGCTCAATGTCCCATCAAGTGGAGCTTTTCTGCTTGTTGGGGATATCTTCTGGCCTGGTTTGAGCGCCATGTAGATTCCCTGTAGCCTTCTGAATTCATTGGCAGACACTCTTGCTTGGCAGGGGACTTCATTTTCATCCCTCAATGGATGATGCAGAAGAGCAGATTTTCTTTTTTTTCTTTTAAGGAACACAGGGTCTCTGCCTCTCTGTGGTGTCTATTGGTGTACTGCTTTCTCAGAAAAGTGAATCATGCTGCGTAGAGGAGGCGTTATATGGGGGCTGGCTTGCACCATTCTTGCCAGTGTCCCAAATTACTGTAGGCAGCAGTATAACCCCAACTGTTTCTGATTCCCCAAGTCACTCAGTGGACCCGACAAAATAGATTTGACTTTAAATACAAAAATATAATTTAATATCATCATGATCAGCTTAAAGTAATCTTTTTGTAAAAAAAAAAATGCTTTGGTTTATAAGTTCTAATGATTTATGTACACAGAGCATAAAAGTGTGAAATAGAAAACAAGGGAAAATGTTGCATCAAAAATTTCCTTTTAATAATTTCTCATAATCATTAAGTGTGACAATCCCCTACACGGCCAGAAGCTGTCCACCCCTTTGATGTGACGCAGGCGTTGGCTGGTTGTACAGTGTGTGGTTGGGGATGGCTCTGCAGTGTACAGGGATCAGAATATAAAGGTCAGGAAACCATTCTTACCCTTTACTGATCTTCACCAATCTACAAAAGTCCAAATACAAACCTCTCGGTGGCTCTGTTGTGCCGGATCTGGCCAGGCCGAGTGACACAGACTGGCGATTCTTCTTAGAAGAATCTGCAATTTTCAGAACTTAGTTATAAATAGGGAACCTGCTGGATTCAATTTATTTCAGTCACATAGTAATAGCAGTACTGGTCTCCTGCAGGGAACTCAGCCTGTCCCACATCCCTGGAAATACGGAATGTGATGTGACTTTGCTGGTCTTATGCAATGCGCTGCGAGCCACATCCCAGCAGGGTGATTGCAGGCCACATGTTTCACTCTATACACTGGATTATTGTATGTTTGTATCATTAGTGTTCTGTGACCGTAAACTGCACTGTCCCATATGACAAGTGCGCTCCAAGCATTCCTCTTTCCACAGCGTTCAGTGTGTGTGAATATTGTTGATTGTTTAGCAATGATGATTTTGTGAATGATACTACATCTGTTCCATTCACATGGATTTGGTGCTTGTGATTTGACAATTAAAGTCAGAATGACCAATCTGCTTCGGCTCTCATTCTATGCAGTCTGAGTTGTATGTATCTGTAGAGAGCTGTGCAAAGTCCAGTCTACAGGCTTGAAAGGCTGATTGGTTCCGAGGTGGCGGCCCATTCCTCCTGTACACAGTGCTGTTACTCAGAAGTGTCTGCACAGCTAAGATCTAACTGGTTGCAGTGAACCTGTATTATATTGGGTGGGAAGTCAGACGCCGCCAATGACATCACTTCCTTTGTGTGGAATTTTAATATGTCTGGTGTCAAATGATCCCGCACTGTTCTGCCAGTCAGTGCCTTTTGTGTGTCAGTGTATTGTGTTTTGTGTGCCGGTGTGTTGTGTCATGTGTCGGCGTGCCAGTGTGTTGAGTCATGTGTTGGTGTGGTGTCGGCGTGCCAGTGTGTTGTTACATAGTAGATGAGGTTGAAAAAAGACACAAGTCCAACATATGTGTGTGATTATATGTCCGTGTTACATTGTATATCCCTGTATGTTGTGGTCGTTCAGGTGCTTATCTAATAGTTTCTTGAAACTATCAATGCTCCCCGCTGAGACCACCGCCTGTGGAAGGGAATTCCACAGCCTTGCCGCTCTTACAGTAAAGAACCCTCTACGTAGTTTAACCACTTCGCAAACCACCTGCTGACAAATAACGTCGACAAGGTGGTTGCTTAACTCTGGGAGGACGTTATATAACGTCCTCCCAGAATCGCGCTCCCGCGCGCCCCCTGGGGCGCACACACGAGTATCTCCGTGACCGCCGGGTCCAGAGGACCCGGCGCATCACGAATCGCGGTAAATCGCCGCTGATAGCGGCCGTTTACCACGTGATCGCTCCGTCAAATGACGGAGCAATCACTTGTAAACAGACCGGCGTCATGTGATGACGCCGGTTCCTCTCTCCCCTCTCTGTACCGATCGGTACAGTGTGAGAGGAGAGGGGAGGGAGCGGATCATGTCAGCTCCCTCCCCCATGTCAGATCATGTCAGCTGTGGGCTGGATCTGTGACAATTGCAGTCACAGATCCAGCAATCCATCCATCCCTGCGCAATACTCTGCAAAATACTCTGCGCAATACTCTGCAAAATACTCTGCAATACCCTGGTGCAATACCCTGCGCAATACTCTGTAATACCCTGCGCAATACTCTGCAATACCCTGCGCAATACTCTGCAATACCCTGCGCAATACTCTGCAATACCCTGCGCAATACCCTGCGCAATACCCTGGTGCAATACTCTGCAATACCCTGGTGCAATACTCTGCAATACCCTGGTGCAATACTCTGCAATACCCTGGTGCAATACTCTGCAATACCCTGTGCAATACTCTGCAAAATACTCTGCAATACCCTGCGCAATACTCTGCAATACCCTGCGTAATACTCTGCAATACCCTGCACAATACTCTGCAATACCCTGCGCAATACTCTGCAATACCCTGCGCAATACCCTGCAATACCCTTTGCAATACCCTGCAATACCCTTCGCAATACCCTGAAATACCCTGCACAATACTCTGCAATACCCTGCACAATACTCTGCAATACCCTGGACAATACACCCTGCGCAATACTCTGCGCAATACCCCCTGTGCAATACCCCGTGCAATACCCTGCCATACTCCGCAATGCCCTGCAATACTCCGCAATGCCCTGCAATACTCCGCAATGCCCTGCAATACTCCGCAATGCCCGGCAATACTCCGCAATGCCCGGCAATACTCTGCAATAACCACTTCCCGCCCGCCATATGACGTCCTTGACTTTGTGCGGGGATATCTGAATGATGGGAGCAGCTACAGGCATCATTCAGATATCAGCTTTTTCCGCCGGCGATTCCCTACACCATAACAACAATCATAGCGGCTGTTCCGCCGCTTGATTATTCTTACGGGAGGCGAGAGGGGATGTCCCCCCCCCCCGCCACCCTCCTCTGCTTCTACCGACTCACCGCTATGATCAAAGCCAGGATTGTTTTTTGTTTTTTTTTCAGGCTTCCCAGCCTAGAGGTGGGATGTGGGGTCCTATTGACACCATATCTCACTGTAAAGAGGACCTGTCATGCCATATTCCTATTACAAGGGATGTTTATGTTCCTTGTAATAGGAATAAAAGTGATCAAAAAAAAATTTGGGGCGGAAAAACATGTCAAACTAAAATAAATAAAGTAAAATGAACAATAAAAAAAAATATTTTTTTTTAAGCGCCCCTGTCCCCGTGAGCTCGCATACAGAAGCGAACGCATACGTAAGTCCCGCCCACATATGAAAACGGTGTTCAAACCACACATGTGAGGTATCGCCGCGAACGTTAGAGCGAGAGCAATAATTCTGGCCCTAGACCTCCTCTGTAACTCAAAACATGTAACCAGTAAAAATATTTAAAATGTCGCCTATGGGGATTTTTAAGTAGCGAAGTTTGGCGCCATTCCACGAGCGTGTGCAATTTTGAAGGGTGACATGTTAGGTATCTATTTACTCGGCGTAACTTCATCTTTCACATTATGTAAAAACATTGGGCTAACTTTACTGTTTTTTTTGTTTGTTTTTTAGCACAAAACATTTTTTTTCCGTAAAAAACGCGTTAAAAAAATTGCTGCGCAAATATCGTGCGAGATAAAAAGTTGCAACGACCACCATTGAATTCTCTAAGGTCTTTGCTAAAAAAAAAACTATATAATGTTTTGGGGTTCTATGTAATTTTCTAGCAAACAAATGATGATTTTTACATGTAGGAGAGAAATGTCAGAATTGGCCTGGGTGCTCCAGAACGCCTGAAGGTGCTCCCTGCATGTCGGGCCTCTCTATGTGGCCACGCTGTGTAAAAGTCTCACACATGTGGTATCGCCATACTCGGGAGTAATAGCAGAATGTGTTTTGGGGTGTAATTTGTGGAATGCATATGCTGTGTGTGAGAAATAACCTGCTAATATGACAATTTTGTTTAAAAAAAAAAGAGAAAAAAAAATCTTGATTTTGCAAAGAATTGTGGGAAAAACTGACAACTTCAAAAAACTCACCATGCCTCTTTCTAAATACCTTGGAATGTCTTCTTTCCAAAAAGGGGTCATTTGGGGGGTATTTGTACTTTTCTGGCATGTTAGGGTCTCAAGAAATGAGATAGGCCGTCAGTACTTCAGGTTAGGGCTGGGCGATTTTCCCCCCCAAAAAAATCTGCGATTTTTTTATAAAAAACTCGATTTACGATTCGATTCGATTTTTTTTTATTATATTAATTAAAGTGCATTAACAAACAAAATTGCAAAGGCAAACCCTTACTCTAACTGCAAAGTCAGTGTGCAGTGTGCAACAAAGATTGTTAAACATCCAAATTATTAATACTGTATTTGGATTTAGCTAATAAAACAACAAAAAATCTTGAGGTTACTCTTAGTTGAATTGAACTGTGCCCATGCCTCACTGTACCCGTGTCTCACTGTACCCGTGTCTCACTGTGCCCATGCTTCAATCACTGTGCCTGTGTCAGGGTCACCTGTGGCCAGGTGACAGATGCACACCGTAGGGGGACAGGAGTGCACCGCGAGGTAGTGAACCCTATGGCTGGCTTCTGTGGATAGGAAACTGGGTGGTTGTGGAAAGCGGGACCAGAGGAGCACAACCGGGATCCCAACGGAAGCGAGAGCCAAGATTCCCCAGGGCGCGGAGTCTAAGACCCAGCTGGTCTTCTCCAGGGCCTCTAGTGGTGAGGATGTTACGCTGCAGGCTGGGACCAGGTCGCGGCCCCTGGAGTTTCCTAGCTCACGCCCCGTAGGATAAGGGGAAGCAGCAGCACACGATGGAGAGAGAACCGAATAACAAGCCGAAGGTCAGGGGCCACAAGCAGACAAGGATAACGAAGAACGAGCCGAAGGTCAAGGGTCACGAGCAGACAGGGATGGTCGGGGACAAGCCAATAACGTAACAGAGAGACAGACGTAGCACACGGCAGGCAGGAACCCAAACACACAATGCCTAACAAACACGTTGATCAGCAAAGCAGGCTTGCAGTGCACAGGTTAATATAGTGTTCAGTGATAGGGCCTGGGGTGGAGTCAGGCTGGGAGGAGATTATAAAGGAAGCCAGGTGAAGGAGGTCTGGTCTCTAGATGAACACATGAGGAGGAAGGTAAGATGGCAGACAGACATTAATGCATATCCATGACAGTACCCTCCCTCTTACGAGGCCTCCCCCTTCCCCGCCTGGGCCCAGGTTTAGAGGGAAACTTCAGATGAAACTCCTTTAACAGACGAGGTGCAAAGACCTCAGATGCAGTGATCCAAGACCTCTCCTCAGGACCAAACCCTTTCCAATGAACGAGGTACTGAAGAACGCCTTTACAGAGTCGGGAGTCCAGAATTTGACTGATCTCGTACTCCTGATTATCCTCAGAGACAGGCGCCACGGTAGGGAGAGGACGAGAGAATTTATTGAGGACTAAAGGCTTTAGAAGAGCAACATGAAAGGAGTTAGTGATTTTAAGGCTCTTAGGAATCTGGAGTTTGAAACAAACCGGATTCAGTTTAGCAGTTACCGTGTATGGACCGATGAATCGTGGAGCAAACTTCAGAGAAGGAACTCGGAGCTTGATGTTCCTGGTAGAGAGCCAGACTTTGTCCCCTGGCTGAAGAGAAGGCGGTTTACGCCTGCGGCGGTCGGCAAAGCCTTTGAATTTTTCAGCAGCTGCCCGGAGGGAATCATGAACGTGACCCCAAACGGAATTGAGAGACTCCTGAACCGAAGCCAAAGCTGGAATGTCTGGAGAACAGATCATGGGAAGAGGAAGTTGAGGGTGTTTTCCATAAACTGTGAAAAAGGGTGTCTTCTGCGAACTGGTATTCACATGATTGTTATGGGAGAATTCTGCCCACGGGAGTAGAGAGGACCAATCGTCATGGTGAGAAGACACAAAGGTGCGAAGAAAGACCTCTAACTCCTGATTAACCCTCTCAGTCTGTCCATTGGATTGGGGATGGTAAGAAGAAGAAAAATCCAAGACAATATTGAGGGATTTGCAAAAGGCTCTCCAAAAACGAGACGTGAATTGGACTCCCCTGTCGGAAACAATATGAGAAGGGACCCCATGTAGGCGGAGAATTTCTCAAATGAAAATGGGAACCAAGGCAGGGGCAGAAGGAAGACCAGGAAGAGGAACAAAATGAGCCATCTTGGAGAATCGATCGATTACCACCCAAATGACTGTATTATTCTCAGACAGTGGGAGATCGGTGATAAAATCCATGGCAATATGGGCCCAGGGTTCCTTAGGAATGGGCAAGGGCATGAGGAGACCAGCAGGAGCTTGTGTGGAGGATTTGGACTGAGCACAGACATGACAAGCTTTAACGTAGTCTTTGACGTCTGAGCGGAGATTAGGCCACCAGTAGTGACGACTGATGAGTAGGAAGGATCGGAGGAATCCAGAATGCCCTGCCACCTTGGAATCATGTCCCCAACGAAGGATCTTAGCTCTTAGCTCAGTGGGGACAAAGGTCTTACCAGGCGGAATTTTAGACTTCAGGGTGGTAGAGTGGGCAACAATGCATATGAGGTGGGAATGATCGGCTCAGGTTCAGGGGCGGACTCCTCGTCCAAAGTGTCAAATGACCTAGAGAGCGCATCAGCCCGACCGTTGCAGGAACCAGGTTTGTAGGTAATCGTGAAATTAAAACGGGCAAAGAAGAGACTCCACCTGGCCTGTCTAGGATTCAGACGTTTAGCATTCTGTAGATACTGTAAATTCTTGTGATCGGTAAAGATCGTTATGGAGTGAGGGGAACCCTCCAAGAGATGACGCCACTCCTCTAACGCCAATTTAATTGCGAGAAGTTCCCGATCACCGATGGCATAATTCCTCTCTGCCTGAGAATTTTTTTTGGAGAAGAACGCACATGGTTGGCGTCTCTTCTCAAAGATTTGAAGAAGCACAGCTCCCACCCCCATTGAGGAAGCGTCCACTTCAATAAAAAATGCATTCCCAGGATTTGGTCTCCTCAAGAGGGGGCCAGAAACAAAGGCCTGTTTCAGGTTGTGAAATGCAGACACAGCTTCGGGAGGCCAGTCTCTGGCATTCACACCCTTCTTGGTCAAAGCGATAATAGGCGCGGCAATGGAAGAGTAATTCCTTATGAACTGCCTATAATAATTAGTGAAGCCAAGAAAGCGCTGTGTGGCCTTGAGGCTAGCAGGAAGAGGCCAGTTGGTGATAGCCAAGACCTTCCCAGGGTCCATACGAAGCCCCGAACATGAGACAAAGCACCCCAAAAACAGGACCTCAGAACATTCAAAGGAACATTTCTCCAGCTTGGCATAGAGATTGTTCTCTCTAAGACGTTGAAGTACAGTGCGGACATGGTTTCTGTGGACGAGCAGATTTTCAGAAAAGATCAGAATGTCATCCAGATAGATGACAACAAACTGGTACAGCAGATCTCTGAAGATTTCATTGACAAAGTTTTGAAACACGGCTGGAGCATTACACAGACCAAAAGGCATCACCAGATATTCGTAATGCCCGTCTCTAGTGTTAAATGCAGTCTTCCATTCGTCACCCTCCCGTATTCGAATGAGATTGTACGCGCCTCTGAGATCCAACTTGGTGAAAATGGAGGCACCCTTCAACCTATCGAATAGCTCAGATATTAAGGGTAAGGGGTATCGATTTTTAATAGTAACCGCATTTAAACCCCGATAATCGATGCAGGGTCTTAAGGTACCATCCTTTTTGGCAACAAAAAAGAACCCTGCCCCTGCAGGCGATGAGGATTTCCGGATGAAACCTCTCTCCAGATTCTCTGCTACATACTCCGACATGGCCTGGGTCTCTGGGATGGACAGAGGGTAGGTACGACCCCTGGGTAGAGTTGCTTCGGGGACAAGATCAATAGCACAGTCAAAAGACCTGTGGGGAGGAAGCACCTCAGCTGATTTTTTACAGAACACATCCCGGTAATCGCTGTATGCGGCGGGAAGATCAGAAGAAACAGAAGTGGCAGCAACCGGAAGACTCTCCTTGGGGGTCACCTTGAGAAGACACGACGAGAAACATGAGGAACCCCAGGCCAGGATCTGCCCAGAGACCCAGTCCACATGTGGAGAGTGGAGCTGTAGCCAAGGGAGGCCCAATACAACTGGGGTAGAGGCCTTGGGTAGAATAAGAAAGGATATCCACTCCTGGTGGAGAATCCCTACCGACATCCTAATGGGTAGCGTCTGGAAGCGAATAGGGCCCCCTGGGAGAACAGTGCCATCAATTGCCGAGACTACCAATGGGGTAGTGAGAGGTGAAAGGGTAAGCTTCATAGAAGAAGCAGTTCTCCAATCCATGAAATTGCCGGCAGCCCCGGAATCCAGGTATGCAAGGGTTGACTGAGGAGAAGTGCCTACATGAAGGGACACCGGCAAGAGCAGGCGAGAAGGTGATGTTTCTGGGTCCAATACTCCACCTTCCAAATGTATTAGACCCGAGCGTTTCCCGGACGAAGCGAGCAGGAGTCACGAAAATGACCCTTGCCCCCACAATAGAGGCACAAGCCCAGAGTTCTGCGCCTAGCACGTTCTTCGGGGGTTAGTCTGGTCCGGCCCAGCTGCATAGGTTCTTCAGCAGGTAGAGGATGCTCCACGGAATGAAGGGAGGGGAGCTCAGACTGGCTAGGACCCAGAGAGTGCTGGCGTCTTTTTTCTAAGGACCTCTCTTGAAAACGAATGTCGATCTGGTTGCATAATGAAATTACATCGTCCAGACCGACGGGAATGGCTCTTCCCGCTAATTCGTCTTTCACTCGGTCAGAGAGGCCATGTAAAAAGGTAGCGACCAGGGCCTCATTATTCCAGCTCAATTCAGCTGTGTGGATACGGAACTGAAGAGCATATTGCCCCACTGAACTAGATTCTTGGCGAAGACGTAAGACAGCACTAGCCGCTGAAGAAGCCCGAGCCGGCTCTTCGAAGATATTACGAAAGAGCTTCAAGAATTCGGACAGACTGGAAACCACCGGATCGTTCCTCTCCCACAGGGGGGCAGCCCAGGCCAAAGCTTCACCGGAGAGGAGGGAAATGATATAGGCTACCTTAGCCCGGTCAGATAGGAAGCTTTGAGGCTGAAGCTCAAAATGAATAGTGCATTGGCTGAGAAACCCCCTGCAGGCCTTGGAGTCCCCAGAGAAACGGAACAGAGCTGGCAATCTTAGTGAGTGTGAGGCTGCGACTGGTGCGATAGGTACAGCCGCTGGTTGTACTTGGGGTTGCGGATTCGGGGTTCCCAAGGAGACCTGAAGCTGCTCGAATCGAGAAGCCAGATCCTGGAGGAATCGCATCACCTGGGTCTGATTTGATTCCTGGGTCTCAAGTCTGCGAACTATGCCCTGCAATGGATCATCCGCGGGAAGCGGGATGTCAGCCGGGTTCATGGCTGATCAAACTGTCAGGGTCACCTGTGGCCAGGTGACAGATGCACACCGTAGGGGGACAGGAGTGCACCGCGAGGTAGTGAACCCTATGGCTGGCTTCTGTGGATAGGAAACTGGGTGGTTGTGGAAAGCGGGACCAGAGGAGCACAACCGGGATCCCAACGGAAGCGAGAGCCAAGATTCCCCAGGGCGCGGAGTCTAAGACCCAGCTGGTCTTCTCCAGGGCCTCTAGTGGTGAGGATGTTACGCTGCAGGCTGGGACCAGGTCGCGGCCCCTGGAGTTTCCTAGCTCACGCCCCGTAGGATAAGGGGAAGCAGCAGCACACGATGGAGAGAACCGAATAACAAGCCGAAGGTCAGGGGCCACAAGCAGACAAGGATAACGAAGAACGAGCCGAAGGTCAAGGGTCACGAGCAGACAGGGATGGTCGGGGACAAGCCAATAACGTAACAGAGAGACAGACGTAGCACACGGCAGGCAGGAACCCAAACACACAATGCCTAACAAACACGTTGATCAGCAAAGCAGGCTTGCAGTGCACAGGTTAATATAGTGTTCAGTGATAGGGCCTGGGGTGGAGTCAGGCTGGGAGGAGATTATAAAGGAAGCCAGGTGAAGGAGGTCTGGTCTCTAGATGAACACATGAGGAGGAAGGTAAGATGGCAGACAGACATTAATGCATAGCCATGACAGCCTGTACCTGATGCAGATTTTCATGGTATACGGATTTTACTGCTACACTGGTGGCCATTCCAGTATTCAAAAGCCGCGCCTCCTCCTCGTCTGTGATAGGCGGAACACTCAATTTCCCAGCATTCAGTGTTCCGCCTATCATGGTCATCCTCATAACACAGACGAGGATGAGAGGATGTCCGTGATAGGCTGAACACTGCCGGCTTTTGAACACTGCAATGGCCGCCGTCTGTCTGCATGACACGCTGATCAGGTAGGTAGATGGCGGCTGCGGCGAGTAGATGTAATTGGGGTAACGCCGCCCAGTGCCACTCCAGATACGCCCCCTGCAGTCCTGCTATGGAAACTTTGAAGGAAAAAATAAATAAAAAAAATCGATTTTCTTCAAATCTGAATCGATTTGAGCTCAAAATTTGATTCAAGATTAAAATCGATTTTTTTTCCCAGCCCTACTTCAGGTGTGATCAATTTTCAGATATTGGCACCATAGCTTGTGGACTCTATAACTTTCACAAAGACCAAATAATATACACCAATTTGTACTTATTTTTACCAAAGATATGTAGCAGTATAAATTTTGGCCAAAG